>JAJJXL010000021.1:0-600000 GCA_024516145.1 Pyronema domesticum
CCATGTTGGTGCTAACTAGTGCCCAGGAAGGCATAGGCAAGAAATCGATTTCCATTGGCTCGGGCATCGTTTTTCGTTGGTGGTTCTGTCTTTCTTGTAGGACGTCTCTCAATATGCTCAGTGAGGCGTTGAGTAAGATTATAGTGTTAACCGGGGGTGGTCTCATGACTGACGGCCGGGTAACTCAAGATTTCCAAAAGAAAAAATTGAGAAGTAATAATTCCAATGATGGGAATTATTTACTTCTCTGGGGATTCTCGTAGAAATGAGTAATAACGTGTTATAATCTTAAACTCTCCTGCTCATCTCAGGGAGCGTTTCGAGATCATCGATGGAAATTGTGTTCAAGTGTCAACAGCAATCTGTGAGGGTCTTATTGTTCGAAGAGGGTCTTGGTTGTAATGTTGTATAGGTTTTTCGAGTATTGTGTAAATAGTCAAGTATGAGGAACTAATATCTTTCTGGGACTTGCTTATAATTGATGGGATGATTGTGGGTCTTTTGCGGGATGATGGCTTCTTCGAGTGGGGGCTTTTTGTATGTTATGTTTTCTGACTTGAGCTCCCCACTCATATACCCACCGGGTATGTTGCGGTGGTCGGAACGCTAAGTACTGGTTGACGTTGGTAGAGAGCATGCACACATGATATTTTTCGCATACAAATTCCATATTTCGAATTTTTCCATGCAAATGCTCCAAATCGTTCCCAAACCAATTGGATGACTCTTGGTGATCCCTCGGCCGTATCGTGCATGCGCTGTTGCTAAACCCGTCGTTTGCCAATATTTTATGTCTAATAATATCACCTCCGTAGGGCATTTGAGCACATATGCTATCTTATGCATGCCTTGTCAGCTCAGGTGAAGTGTTTGTCCTTAGTTGCCAGATTTCCTGATCCGTCCTTATCTGGGCTGCGGCTTCCTGTGCCATCTGTGTGCCTTGCCAACACTTCACCATGGTAGATGTCATCTGGGCCTCCATGTGGCTTCCGATAGGATCCAACATTCATATCCGTTTGTCCATATGTGCTTATTTTGTCATATCGGGCTAACCGAAGGTTTGTCTGCAAGATAAGGTTTCCTGTTATTGCCGGCTGCCTCAGGGCCGCTATGCCACATATTAGTCTTTATCACCTATGACAATCCTCATCTCCCGTCGGCCCGACTAGACTCCGTTATTGCATGTCTTATCTTAATGGCATTCGGTATTGTTCCTTCGGTCTTCCGATCATCTCCACTGAGCTTCCTCGGTAACATATGATTCTTAATTTGGACTTGGCACTCAGTGGTAGGATACATTCAATTCATTCTTAAATACCTAACTGTTCCTCTCATCCATCGATTCCTCATCCTCATTACCAACTCGGACTTCCTCCAGCCATCGTCTACAGTCGATCACGGCAGACTCAGACATATATGGTGAACTCCTCCTATTTACATTCTTCTTATTCCTTCTGTCTTTCTTTGTCCTAGCCCTTCTCTGTCTGCCTGTTGGGGTGGTCCTGTATGACACGGCACAACGTTCGAATATGGCAGATTGCATACGGCAGAGAGTAGTCCCTTTGTGGACTTGTGGCAAGTAAGAACCACAGTGGCCCAGGCTATAAGTATTCCAGGTTTTTGTCGACATTCAGCGGTATGTTCCCCACGATACGGCTGGGCATTAGAAACCTCAGCCGTTGATCGGAAACTGTCCCTTCTGAGGCTACCCCGGGTTCCTAGCCCTTTATGATGCTGACCTTTTTCCTGGCCCCCCATTATCCTACTTCCTGCGGGAAGTGGATGAAGGGTGGTTAGTAATGGCTCTTGCCTGATGGCTTGAGTCATTACTTAGTAAGAATCCCCATTCTTAAAATGTGTCTTAAAGGTGGGGTATGACACAGGTATTGTTCCATGATTGCATTCATTCGTTCAGTTTGGCCATCTGTTTGTGGGTGGAAGGCAGTTGAGAGTCGTGGGTCAATTCCTAAATGGCAACATAAGTGTTGCCAGAACAGTGCAGCAAATTGGGGCCCTTGGTCCGATATGATTGTCAGGGGCAGTCCATGGAGTTGGAAGACATGGCTAATGAATAGGTTGGCAAGTTCCTTGGCATCAACATCTGTACGGCAAGGTACAAGGTGACATTCCTTGATCAGTCAGTCCACCACAACCCAGATCGCATCATGACCATTTGACCATGGTAATCCTGTTACAAAGTCCATTGATATATCCTGCCACGGTCCGTCTGGGATAGGTAGTGGTCATAGGATGCCGAATGGGGCATGTCTGCTGGATTTCGAGTGTTGGCAGGTATGGCAGTTGTGAGTGTAGTGGTCAATGTCTCGGTGCATCTTGGGCCAGGTATATGTCCTCGACAGGTATTCGAGTGTCTTTGATCTGCCAGGGTGACCTGCAGTAGGGGTCTCATGATGTTGTTGCATTAGGTGCAGTCTGAGTGGTTCATAGTGTGGAACCCAGATTCATCATCGGTACAAGAGGAGGTTGTCACATTTCTCACATTCTGCCAGTGTAATGTCTTTACATTGTTTTGTTCCATTACTGAGCAACTGGAGGATTTTGTTCGGGAAGGGGTTGATAGCATATCCTTCGTGGAAGAGCCAGCTTAGTGTAGGGGCATCTGGGGAGAATGTTGGTAGGGTAGTATCGGGTTGGTCGGACAAGGTTGTGGCCAGGGCATGGAGAATGTTTTCAGGTTTAATTATGGTGGTTTGGTTTTCCAGGGAGTGGTCATCCCCCTCTGTAGGCAGATCTCTGGATCATCTAGTCAGTGTATCTGGTTTCCCTCCAGCAGTTCCTGGGCGGTAGACAATCTTGAAATTGAATTGGGACAGAAATTGTGACCATCGGGCTTGTCGTCGGTTGAGGAGTTTTGTTGTGGTAAAATATTCCAAATTCCTATGGTCAGATAGGACACGGATTGGGTTGATAACAGACTGTAATTCTGGTCTCCATTCCTCAAATGTGTGCACGATTGCCATTAGTTCCTTGTCATAAATCTCGTAGTTGCATTCTGCTGGAGAGTGCTTTTTAGAGAAATATGCCACTGGGTGCAGGATGCCATCATCATCATATTGTAACAGTACTCCAGCAGATATGTAGTCTGAGGCATCAGTTTCAACAATGACATCATGGTTGGGGTCAAATCGGGCAAGGACAGGTGCAGATGTAAACATGTTCTTTAACTCATCGAATGCATTTTGTTGTTCATCCTTCCAGGCAAATGGTACTCCTTTTCGTGTCAGGAGTATAAGTGGTTGCACAATTTTGGAATAATTTCGGACAAAGTGACGGTAAAAGTTGGCAAACCCCAGGAAGGTGTGAACATCTTTTAGGTTGTGGGGTGGTTCCCAGTCCTGGACTGCTGTAATTTTTTCGGGATCCATCTTAATTCCCTCTGTACTGATGATAAGGCCCAAGTACTTAACTTCCTGGCAATGGAACTTGCATTTTTCTGGCTTCAGGTGTAAGCCTGCTTTTTCAAAGGCCTCCAGCACAAGGTTCACATGTTGTTGATGTTCTTCGAAGGTGTCAAAATAGATGAGTGTGTCATCCAGGTATGCAGTGCAGAAACGGTCCAAATAGGGGGCCAGGACATCGTTGATAAAATTCTGGAAGGTTGCAGGGGCATTGGCGAGACCAAATGGCATTACTAATGATTCAAAAAGACCATAGCAGGTGCGGAAGGCAGTTTTCCATTCTTCTCCCACTGCCATTCGGATGAGATTGTAGGCCCCCCTAATGTCAAGTTTTGTGAACCACTTTGCATGAGAGAGGTTCATCAGAGTGTCTTGCATGAGTGGGAGAGGGTATCGGTTTTTGATTGTTCCTTCATTAATTCCTTGATAATCTACAACTAGGCACAGAGAACCATCCCCTTTCTTGACAAACAAGATGGGTGCAGCAGCTGGGGAGGATGATGCTCGAATGAATCCTTTGCTCATGTTTTCATTGATCCACTGCTTTAGTTCTTCCAGTTCTGGGCATGAGAGGGAGTAGAGTGGGCCAAAGGGGGGTTTGAACCCATCCTCTAAGGGGATCTTGTGGTCACAGGGGTGGTGAGGGGGCAGTTTGTCAGCATTGACCTTTTCGAAAATCTTCAGGTATTTGTGGTATTCTTGTGGCACGATTGTTTTGAGGTCCAGCTTGTCATCTTTTGGTTCTTGCAGGGCAGTGTTAATTTTGTTAAGTGATAGGCTGAACTGCTCAACCTTGCCATACCGTTGGTTGCTATTGTTGACAATTTATTTAAAGGTTGTAGCTGAGATAGCACAGATCTTATTCTTTTGTTCTGGTGTCAGGCCCCTGATTGGTGCGGCCTTAACCATGGTGTGATGTGGGAGGCATTGGGGGGAGCAGAATTGGATATCTTTTTTTGCAAAATTGATGGTAACATCATGTTTCTTGAGCCAAGGGATTGCAAGGACTAGGGGGTAGTGGCTAAGAGAGGTGATATATGCAATTAGTGTTTCATGGTGATCGCCGATGGTGCATTGGATTTCCACATATTCAGTGATGTCACCTGAAGTGATTGGTCAGCCATCAATTACTTCAACTATTTTTGGGGTTTTTAACTGGTAACAGGGGAGGTTGTGTTGGCATGCAAAAGCCTCATTCATAAATGAGAGTCCAGTACATCCACAATCCACAAGTGCATGGGTGTCAATTTTGGTGTCATGGTCAGTCAAGGTGCAAGGTACGACTAAGTGACCACCATCTATTTCATTTTCCTGATTAACTGACAAAGAACTTGCTGATACATAGAAGATTTCCTGTGATGATACCAATGAAGAGGCAGGGGCAGGTCCACCAAGAGAGCCAACGGGCTGCTGGTGGACTACTCTTTTCCCAAGTTGGGTTCAGGGGAAGAGGTAGGGTCTGTTGGGGTTGTCGAGACCTCGGCAGCAGCCAGGCGCATCTTCCGAGTGTTGTTAGCGGCGAGGGTGGGGCATTCGTTTTTGAAGTGGTCGGCTGATCCACAGTATAGGCATAGCCCCTTCGCCATGTGCTCATCACATCGGCACTGGTTTTGTGCCTTCTGGGAAGCTGATAGGTCCATTGGTGCACTGCCATAATTGCCGCTATTAGTGCTGGTCGGGTGGGCAGCTGGTCGGGCCGGGGCAGGGTTCATGCATGGGGGAACGGAGGGGGCTTGGCGTTTGGTGACAGCTGCATGAGCTCAGATACGGTAGTCTAACTTCATACATAGGTTGATGAATTTCGCAAAGTCTTGGGGCTCATCAGCCTGGTAGACCAGACTGGCTTGTAGTTCTCGGGATAGGCCTTGTTTCAGGGCTGCCTTCTTCGCATTGGTGTCGAAGTTGACGATTGCCATGAGACATTGGAACTCAGCATAGTAGATGCTAAATTCTTTATTGCCTTGGTTGAGTTTTTCGAGTTCTGCAGATGCTGTCCCTACTTGGTCTGGGTCTCCGAATGCAGATTCAAGGATGGTGATTAATTCCTCCACATTCTTGAGGTTGATCTTGTCTGCAAGGACACAGGGTTGGACCTGGTTCTGGGCATTGTTTCTGAGGTAACCATACACATAGCGGAGCTTGTGTTGGTCATCAATGAAGCAGGATGCATCTCCAGCTAGCTTGGACCTAACTTTGGAAATGAAGTTAAGTAGGTCCTTGTGATCAGCGGAATGCTCCGGTGGGTGGGGTAATTCGATTGGTTTAGTCATCAGGAGGGCGGAATTTCCTGTAAGGGCTTGCAATAGTCAGATTGTGGCATTGGCTGACTCGAGGTCACGTTCCAGGTCAGTGATGTGTTTTGTGTAGTCGGAGTTGTCTTTCTGAGATTTCTTCAGCTCGGCCTGGAGGTCAGTCAACCATTGGCAATTGCGGTTGTATTCCTTGACTGCATTGTATAATCCTTTGATTTTGGATGGATCTTTGTTGAGTTCATCTCTTTCGGCTGCATTGAGGTATAGGGCCACGACAACTTCTTCTCCAGACATGATGGTTTTTGGTCTTAACGGAGGTGCCAGGTAAGGTTGTTGTCATCAAAGGTGATTCGTGTTGCTGAGATTTCATTTCCGATTTGGCAGGCGATTTCAATTTCATCAATAATAGCAGGGTTTCCCAAGGACAGGAATTTCAGTATGATATGTGTGAACTGGTAGAACCAGAGATTGTGGAGCATAGGCACAAGGGTAATCGAGGGAAGATGGTAGAGCCGGCAGGTACTTGATTACACAGTTATGTTGTAATGGCGGTCATGGATGGGGTATCTGGCAGAGAACCTGAGGGCCCTAGGCTTGTTGACAGTGATCGTGAACACAAGATAGAATCTCTTGCAAGGCACCAACGTTGGATGTCTGAAGCTGTGATGTGCAACAACTATAGATGATCCATTTTTAGGAGCAGAGATAGGTCAAGGAACAGGATCAGGAAAACAGAGCAGAGGGGACAAAGGACAGAGGATCGAAGACTGATGCAGGGACAGAGACAGTGGTGAAGACAAGGACAAGAACTGGAGAGGATCCAAATATTTATTCGGTGAGATGAACAAATAACTGTGTAAGGAGAAAAGGAAAAGAAACAGAATGCTGGGAGGACAAGTCCTCTTATATACACATTTTCTCCTTCCACACTGAGACACTAAACTAGCAGACCCTAAACCCTTAACCCTTAACTAACCAGCACAGCCACCCCAAACACTCCAAACATATGTGGCTGAGCAATCATCCTAGTCCATGGGGCTCATCGCTAAGAGCACAGCCACCCAGATAAGCCACCTGATAAACGAGTGATGACAAGTGATAGATAAGAGGTGAATGAATTTGTTGAGCCGTGACATGGTGCTGTGTACAAAGGTCAAGACTGCATTGCATGAGGCATCATATGATGGCAAAGAAACCCACTCAAGGAACCTGTTTGAAGGAACCCAATATGACATGACCTTCAGCTAAGACCACTCTATAGGGAACTGGCAGTGTTGCATTCACACCAGGGTGTGGCTGCATGCAGGTGAGTGCAGGTTAGGCACTTATGACATCACAAGGAATGTGCTAGAATTGTGCAATCCAGTAGGGCATGAGTGGCACCACAAGGCAATATCCTGCAAGCACAGCAATCAAGATTTCTGTTACGGCAGCGTGGTCGGGGGCGGGGTTACCCGAGGGCTCTTCTTGTATATAGATAGATAGTAATAAATAAAGTCCCTTTCGTAATCTCAATCCTAAGACTTGTGAAATTGTGCGTGCATCAATTTCTTGCAAGTCCGTGTTTAAAGATCAGGTGACTGAATTACTCCGTGATGTATCTATTCCGAAGCGAGGCTCTGGGACGTAACGCGGCAAGGCGAGGCAAGGCGGGGAGACGAGGCGGGGGCGGCTGGACAAGGGCACGTGATCGGAACACGTAAACGAGGCGAGGACAAAGATGTTGACAAAAGGTATTTATTTAGGAAATAAACAAATAACTGTGTGAAGAACTAATTACACGGGGAAAGCAAAACTATTTAACAAGCAACTTCTTCACACACGTGCACAAAGCCAAGGAAGCACTACGGGCCGCGCACGGCACAACAAGCAAAACCCTAAACACAAGCACAAAGCCAAGGAAGCACTACGGGCCGCGCACGGCACAACAAACAAAACCCTAAAATACAAAACCCTTATCTGGTGCGTACGATCGCGGCTTAGGGCTGGCTAGGCTAAGCGATTACGGCACAAGCGAGGGCCAAGTGTTTACCCAGCGGATCGAGTGACGGGCTGTGGAGCCCGCGATTCGAATCCGCGTGAGATCACATTTCAAGTGCGGAAACTCGAGCCGTGACAGGATCCCCCTTCTTAGACTGAACTCCGGTCAAGTAGGATGGTCGTTAAGTGGTGGTGGAGAGGGGGCCGGGTCGGTCGGGGTATTTGTCATGGAAGGAGTCGACGGCGGCGGACTCGGAGTGGAGCTCGGCGGGCTCCCAGTCTGGTTGGTCGTATCCTACCCATTTGACGAGGTATTGGAGTTTCCGTCGATGGATTCGGGAGTCGAGGATTGACTCGATGTGGTACTCGTCTTCTCCGTCGACTTCGACCGGGGGCGGGGGCTCCGGAATTTGCCCGGGGTAAGCATCGTTTGCGGCGGGCTCGAGGAGGGAGACGTGGAAGACGTTGTGGCACTTGACCGACGGTGGCAGGTCAATTCGATAAGCGTAGGACGATATCTTGTCGAGGATTCGGAAGGGGCCGTGTCGTTTGTTGTCTAATTTTCGGCTGGGTCGCCGGGTCTTCCAGTTTCGACCGTCGAGCCAGACGAGATCTCCGGCTTTGTAGTTTGGGGAGGGCAGGCGTCGGGTGTCCGCGTTCTCCTGATGGCGGAGATTCGCCCTGTTGATCTCGGCGCGGAGGTGGTCGTGGATTTCCGAGAGGGTCTTGGAGGTCGTTAGGGCTCGTTGATCGTTGGTGTCGTTTGGGGCCGCCGGGGAGAGGTCGAACTGGCAACGGGGATCGAACCCTTTGTTGGCGAAGAAGGGGGAAGATCCGGTGGTCTCCGAGGCTTGGTTGTTTGCGGCGAACTCAGCGAGGGGGAGCCAGGTGGCCCAGTCATCCTGGAGATAGTTGACGTGGGCTCGCAGGTATTGTTCCATTACGGCGTTAAACCTTTCGGTCTGGCCGTCGGTCTGCGGGTGGAATGCCGTCGATAGTCGGGGTTGGATTCCCAGTCGCCGGCAGAGATGTTTCCAGAAGAGGGCCGCAAATTGGGGGCCGCGGTCGGAGATGATGGTAAGGGGAAGGCCGTGTAGTCGGAAGATGTGGGCAACGAACAAGTTCGCAAGGTCCTTTGCGTCGACATCCGTCCGGCAGGGGACCAGGTGTCGTTCCTTGGTTAGTCGGTCCACTACCACCCAGATGGCATCACATCCGTTTGACCAGGGAAGGCCCATGACAAAGTCCATGGAGATGTCTTGCCATGGCCGGTCGGGGATGGGTAAGGGGCGGAGGACTCCAAATGGTGCGTGCCTGCTGGGCTTCGAACGCTGGCAGGTGTGACAATTCCTGGTGTACCGGTCGACATCCGTTCGCATTTTTGGCCAGGTGTATTGTCGACAGAGTTGCTCTAGGGTTTTCGATCTACCGGGGTGGCCAGCGGCGGGGACGTCGTGGTGTTGCTGAATCAGGTGGAGTTTAAGGGGGTCGAAGTCCGGAACCCAGAACCGTTGACGGTATCGGAGGAGGTTGTCGACTTCGTCACATTCGGCGAGGGAGATTTCCCGGCAGTGGGTCGAACCTTCTCGGAGGAGCTGAAGGATTTTTGTTGGGAAGGGGTCTTTGGCGTATCCTTCGGTGAAGAGGCGGGCGAGGGTCGGGTTTGTCGTTGGGTTCGGGGAGGGTGTCGTCGGCGGTGTTTGGCGAGTGATGGGTGGTGAAGCGCAGGTCGGGGGTGCGGATGTTGTTGAGGCCGCAAGGTGTAGGACGTTCTCCGGTTTGATGATGATGGTTTCGTTTGCCGTGGAATGGCCATCCCCCGCCTTAGGCAGATCTCCGGATCTGCGAGTGAGGGCGTCCGGCTTACCACCCACGGTGCCAGGCCGGTACACAATTTTGAAGTTGAATTGTGACAGGAATTGGGACCAGCGGGCCTGGCGTCGGTTGAGGAGTTTAGTTGTCGTGAAGTACTCGAGATTCTTGTGGTCGGAGAGCACACGAACAGGGTTAATGACGGATTGGAGCTCAGGCTGCCATTCCTCGAAGGCTCGAACGACAGCCATGAGCTCCTTATCATAGATCTCGTAGTTGCATTCCGCGGGCGAGTTCTTTTTGGAGAAGAAGGCCACGGGGTGGAGGACGTTGTCGCTGTCGTACTGAGACAAGACGCCGGCAGTTACATAGTCCGAGGCGTCGGTCTCTACGATGACGTCCTTATCAGGGTCGAAGCGGGCGAGGACCGGGGCGGCGGTGAAAGTCGTTTTAAGGAGATCGAAGGCGGCTTGTTGTTCGTTGTTCCAGGCGAAGGGGACGTTCTTGCGGGTGAGGGCGGTTAAGGGTTGGACTATGCGAGAATAGTTTCGTACGAAGCGGCGGTAGAAATTGGCGAATCCCAGGAAGGCACGGACATCTTTGAGGTTCTTCGGGGGTTCCCAATCTTTTACCGTCCGGATTTTCTCGGGGTCCATCTTAATACCGTCGGTGCTTATTATCAACCCCAGGTATTTTACCTCCTGGCGGTGAAATTCACATTTCTCTGGTTTAAGATGGAGGCCAGCTTTGGAGAAGGCATCCAGGACGAGGCGGACATGTTGGCGATGTTCTTCGAGGTTGTCGGAGTAGATGAGGGTGTCATCTAGGTAGGCTGTGCAAAAACGGTCCAGGTAAGGGGCCAGGACGTCGTTGATGTAGTTTTGGAATGTTGCCGGGGCGTTGGTAAGGCCGAAGGGCATGACGAGGGATTCGAACAGGCCATATCGGGTGCGAAAGGCGGTCTTCCATTCCTCGCCATCGGCCATGCGGATGAGGTTGTAGGCCCCTCGAATGTCCAACTTGGTGAACCATTTTGCTTTCGAAAGGTTCATCAATGTATCTTGTAACAGGGGCAAGGGATATCTGTTTTTAATCGTCCCTTCATTAATTCCTCGGTAATCTACGACCAGTCGTAAGGAACCATCCCCCTTGTTAACGAATAGTATCGGAGCGGCCGCGGGGGACGACGATGCCCGAATGAACCCTTTCGAAAGGTTTTCATCCAACCACCTCTTTAATTCCTCCAACTCGGGGCGGGAAAGGGAATAGAGGGGGCCGAAGGGGGGTTGGAATCCTTCAGTGAGGGGGATTTTGTGGTCGGTAGGTCGGTGTGGTGGTAGTTTGTCAGCGTTTGCTTTATCGAAGATCGGGGAGGTGGTCATGGTATTCCGGTGGGACGATATTCTGGATGTCGTTTTTTGGTTTGTCGTCTTTGGCCAGGGCGGAATTGATTTCGTAGAGGGAAAGGGCGAAGGGTTCGACCCTTCCATAACGGTTATTCGAGTTGTTGGTTATTCGGCGAAAGGAGGTGGCCGAGATGGCACAGATCTTGTTACCGTGCGGGGTTGAGATACCCTGGATGGGTCGTGGAGTAACCTTCGTACGGTGGTCGAGGCAGGTTGAGGAGGGGAATTGGATACTCATATCCCGGAAGTTAATGGAGACATCGTGCTTTTTTAACCACGGTATGCCGAGGACGAGGGGGGTAGTGGCCAATCGAGGCAACATAGGCGGTGAGGGTTTCCTGGTGATCATCAATGAGGCAATTGAGTTGTACATACTCCATGATGTCTCCGGAGGAGATTGGGCGGCCGTCGATGACTTCGACGGTCTTAGGATTTTTGAGCTGGAAGCGGGGGAGGTTGTGCTGGCGGGCGAATTCGTCATTTATAAAAGCGTTTCCAGTGCATCCGCAATCAACAAGAGCGTGGGTCTCGATCTTGTTAAGTTTATCGGACAGGGTGCATGGGACAATCAAGTGTCTTCCATCTAATTCGCTTTCTTGTTTGTTTGACAGCGAGCTACTAGATACATATAACACTTCTGGGGCAGAAACAAATGACGACGCCGGGGTGGGTCCACCAATAGGGCCAACGGGCTGTTGGTGGACTATTCTTTTCCCGAATCCAAATCGGAGCTTTCCTCCACAGGGGCAATTCCTGCCGCTGCCAGTCGGACTTTGCGGGCATTGGTACTGGCCAGAGCGGGGCATTGGTCTTTGAAGTGATCCGCCGCTCCGCAGTATAGGCAGAGTCCCTTGGCCATACGTTCATCTCGGCGACGTTGGTTTTGAGACTTCTTGGCAGCGGAAAGGTCCATGGGGACAGGGCCATAGTTGCCGCTGTCAGTATTGGTGGGGTGCGTTGTGCGGGGTGCAGCGGGGGAGGACCGAGAGGCGGAGGGAATGGTGGTGCGCCGAGAGAGGGCGGCATGAGCTCTGATTCGGTAATCGAGCTTCATGCAGAGCTGCACGAACTTCTCGAAGTCCTCTGGCTCATCTGTTTGGTAAACAAGACTGGCCTGGAGTTCTCTCGACAGTCCGCGCTTAAGAGCTGCCTTCTTCGCTTTGGAATCGTAGTCGAGGATAGCGAGGAGGCGTTGGAATTCAGCATAATAGACACTGAATTCACGGTTCCCTTGGGTTAACCGTTCCAGTTCTGCAGCTGCAGTTCCGACTTCATCTGGGTCTCCGAAAGCTGCCTCGAGAATTTTGATAAGTGCCGCCACATGGTCCAGGGCTATCTCGTCAGCCTGGACGTAAGGCTGGATCTGATTTTGAGCATTGCCTTTGAGGTATCCATACACATAGCGGAGCTTATGCTGATCGCTAGTGAAACGGGATCCTTCCCCAGCAATCTTGGAACGGACCTTGGAGACAAAGTTGGGGAGCTCCTTTCTATCTCCGGAATACTCGGGAGGGTGTGGGAGCTCGATAATGCGGGGTGTAGGGTTCGCTGGAAGGCCTTGGAGAATCTGGATGGTTTTTTTGGCGATTTGGAGGTCTTCCTCGAGGGTAAGAAGGCGCCGAGCATATTCGGTGTTGCCAGAGCGGGCTTCTTCAAGTTCTGTCTTTAGGTCGAGGATCAGGGTGAGCTGTTGGCGATATTCTTCGACACCATTTTCGATGGTGAGGATTGCTGAGGGATTGGCCTGGACAGCGTCTGCCTGAGCGGCGTCGAGGACGAGGACATAGGCTACTCGGGCGAGTCTATCGGATACACCAGAGGAAAAGTTCGTCATCGTAGGAGATCCTGGTGGCATCGACATCGAAGGTGAATTGAAGGGCGACGAGGAGTTCTTCGTAGGTAGGGTTGTGGTATGGGAGAATTTCGTGGTGGTGGGTACGTAGGATTGTGCGGAGGATATAAATCCAAAAGCTGGTGATCATAGGCGGGGGGTCGGGAAATGCGTCGAGTGATAGCTGGTGAGCCGGCGGGTTCGGGCTACACAGTTATGTTGTTACGGCAGCGTGGTCGGGGGCGGGGTTACCCGAGGGCTCTTCTTGTATATAGATAGATAGTAATAAATAAAGTCCCTTTCGTAATCTCAATCCTAAGACTTGTGAAATTGTGCGTGCATCAATTTCTTGCAAGTCCGTGTTTAAAGATCAGGTGACTGAATTACTCCGTGATGTATCTATTCCGAAGCGAGGCTCTGGGACGTAACGCGGCAAGGCGAGGCAAGGCGGGGAGACGAGGCGGGGGGCGGCTGGACAAGGGCACGTGATCGGAACACGTAAACGAGGCGAGGACAAAGATGTTGACAAAAGGTATTTATTTAGGAAATAAACAAATAACTGTGTGAAGAACTAATTACACGGGGAAAGCAAAACTATTTAACAAGCAACTTCTTCACACACGTGCACAAAGCCAAGGAAGCACTACGGGCCGCGCACGGCACAACAAGCAAAACCCTAAACACAAGCACAAAGCCAAGGAAGCACTACGGGCCGCGCACGGCACAACAAACAAAACCCTAAAATACAAAACCCTTATCTGGTGCGTACGATCGCGGCTTAGGGCTGGCTAGGCTAAGCGATTACGGCACAAGCGAGGGCCAAGTGTTTACCCAGCGGATCGAGTGACGGGCTGTGGAGCCCGCGATTCGAATCCGCGTGAGATCACATTTCAAGTGCGGAAACTCGAGCCGTGACAATTTCCTTAGGAATCTATGCAATATCCTGCAAGCAGAGCAATCAAGATTTCCTTAGGAATCTATGATGATGCAGCTCCTAGGAGAAATGACTCACTGTGATCCTCAAACGAGTTTCTTTTTTTTTTTTTTTTTTTTTTTTTATATCATACACGCATCTAACCGTAGGGTTATGGCGGGAGCTAGCTAATTATTGTACATTGCTAACTGTCGAGTGTTAGTTCAACAGTTACCGGGAATGCCCCAGAGCGGTCTTTCTTTTGTTGGGTTGTAGCCCCCCTCTTGTCTCTCATACTCCGTTTCTGTCCTTCTCGTCTTTATGTCCTTGAGCCCTGTGCGCTCCGCAGACACCCTTCCCAGTGCCTGGTATCCTCCACCCTTCCCCATCTGCATTCCCTGTTTGTAGTATAGTTTTTTTTTTTTTTTTTTTTTTTCTTTTTTTTTTCTTTTTTCTCACCTCTCCATCCATTCTTTCTGCTCCGCTCTCCCTTCTCACCACTTCCATTCCTCCTACTCCAAGTCTCAATCCGACTCTTTTTCTCTCCGTGCACCTTCTCGCCTCCTCCTGCTTTCTCCTCTTCTCCGCTCCACTTTCACAACTCTTCCCACTCCTTCACCTTCCTGCTCCTTCCTCTCCCGTCCCCTCATCCTTTCTTCCATCCCCGTATCTTCTCCTCCATTCCCTTATCAACACTTTCGCTTCCACGTTCCTTCCCCCTCCTTTCTTCTCTTTTTTATTTTTATTTTTTTATTTTTTTTTTTTTTTTTTTTTTTTTTTTTTTTTTTTTTTAATGTTCCTCGTCTGGGTCCAACAATGTTCCCCAGCCTGTCGTAGCGATATGTCCATCTGGTCTGACAGTCTCCTCGGGGGTCATACTAAGTACCGTGTGTGCCCATTCAGACGTAGCGATCTTCGTTGCAGAGATCATAGTGGTCAGGGCGTGGATTCCATGTTTGGTGTGAAGGATGGTCCGTAGGTTGAGTTGTCGGTGTCGTGGAAGCTTCAGTTCTTTTCGTATGTTTATGCGGTGGGGGGGTAAAGAGTGGGCAGGATAATAGCAGGTGCTTGGGGGTTTGAGGGGGGTGAAGTGGGCAGGGGCAGGCGCGGGTTGGGTAGGATGGTGTGGGGGGGTGTGCCAACCAGTCCAGGAAGAAACCGTGTCCTGTACGCAATCCTAGGATAGCGGTAGATATCTTTCGTGGGACCGCCGTGTATGCCTCATCGAGTGATCACTTGTGTGGGGCGTCATATGTTTTGAATTTCGGGCTCTCGTCGTACCATTGGATCCATTCTCCTCAAACGAGTTATTGCACTATGCAGTCAGATGAAAACAGGTTTTCATTTATGACTGCTAATCCCTTGACCTTATTGGAAGGTGTGGTGTCAGGATGAGGTATTTCCAAGATTAATTCAACAATGGTGGTCAGCCTGCAAGTGAGTGATTAATTGAATCATGAGCTTGCTATGATGCCATCTATCCAAGATTCTTGTGGGAAATGACTCACATCTTATCTCCTAAAACTTGTTTTCTGCAAGTTGCAACCTAAGGGAAGGTTGGACAAAGAAGGGCAATGAAAGTCTATAAACAGGTCTATGTCTCCCACTGTCTCCAGAGGCAATCAGCGATGAAATCCTCCTCAAGAATCATTTATGAGATCATACTCCTCAAGCATTGCCAAATGAATACACCAAGACCTCCAAAGACACCCCTTAAGTTTATTTGGCCTGTGATCCATTAGTTTAACTTCCTAGCTACATCATTGGATTACAAAAACTGAATGATCAAAATCCCCTCCACATAGCAGAAACTGTGCCTAGGGTCACAATTACACATTATAGGGTGTGACACCTTATCTCAAAGACAACCTTCGGTTAGCATGTGTCACGAACCGCTAAGGATATGCTTCTGGGAGGAACTATGACCACAGCCAGGCTGTGGTTCGTAGGGGTGACATTGGGGATGGCTGATGTCACGGTTAGGGTTTAGGAAAAAGGGCAGAGTTAGGGTTTACCAGGAGGAATGAGCAGGGACGATGAAGAAGGGTTGCGGGATGGAACGCAGCGGGTTTCTTTTGTGTTTGGAATTTCGTTTGATCTATGTTTGGAATTTCATTTGATCTATGTTTGGAATTATGTTTTGTCTACGTTTGAGTTATGTCTCCATTGTGTTTCTTATCTTGTTTTGTCTACGTCTGGGAAAGGGTCACAATGAGACGAAGGGTGTCTCATGATGGGTTGGATATCTGCCGGGCAGATAGGAGGGAATCACATGGGCACAGGAACAAAGGTATAAGAAGGGACAATTGTATTTCATTAGTTTAGCATGCAATCAATTATTCATTCATACAACCCTATCTACATACAAGAGCCCTCATCGTTCAACCAGTGAACAACACCCAGTTTCCATTACCACTTACAGTTCCCATCCTATCCCCTTACCCTACTCCCTTGACGAATAACGTCTAGCTGACGTTAACCCAGAAGGCATTGCTGCAGGGACATCCTGTGTACGAAGTAAGTACTGCCCGAGCCTGTGACTAACTTACCTAAAGAAGCCCGGAGCCAAACCCGACTGCATAGCAGTCTACGAATTGTATCGCCTGTCGTCCGTGTGTATTCCTTGGGTTCTGACAGCATGATATGATGAGAGTAAGTACATATAGACAAACAGATATGAAAGTTGGATCCTATTGCAAGCCACAGGAGGCCCAGATGACATCTGCTGTGGTAGAGTAATGGCAAGGCATACAGACAGCACAGGAAGCTGCAGCCCTGATCAGGATGGATTAGGAGATCCAGCAAATAATGATGAACACTTCACCTGAGCTGATGACACATACATGAGATGAGAGATGTGCTCAAATGACCTGTGGAGGTGATATTATTAGACATCATATATCAGCAAATGACAGGCATAGTAGTGGCACATGCATGACATGGCCAGGAGGATCACCAAGGGTCATCCGATTGGTTTGGGGATGTTTTAGAGTGTTTGCACCAATAAATTTGAAATATGGAATTTGTATGTGAAAAAACATCATGTTTTCATGCTCTCTACCAACATCAACCAGTACTTGGTATACCAACCACTGCAATGGACCTGGTGGGTATATGAGTGGGGAGCTCAAGTCAGAAAATATAAAATATCCAAAAGCCCCCACTCAGAAAAGCCATCATCTAGCAAAAAGATCTACAAGCATCCCATCAACTCCAAACAAGTCCCAGAAAGATATTAGTACCTTATACTTGACTATTTACAAAATACTCAAAAGACCTACAAGACAATACAACCAAGACCCTCCTCAAACAATAAGACCCTCACAGATTGCTGTTCACACTTGAATACAATTACAACTGATGATCTCAAAATGCTCCCTGAGATAAGCAGGAGAGTTTAAGATTATAATACATTACTACTCATCACTCCCATGAGAATCCCCCAGAGAAGTATATAATTCCCATAATTGGAATTATTGCTTCTCATTTTTTCTTTTGGAAATCTTGAGTTACCCTGCCATCAGTTATGAGACAACCCCTGGTTAACAATCCTGTAGTCTTGCTCTAAGCTACACACTCCATCATCATGTGAATATGTGTCTAACACATCCTGTCTTGTCTTGCTCAGGTTCCCACACTTTGCAATCACCAGTCTAGTCCCTCAGTATGTTCCATGGACTCTGTCCCCCCATTCTGCCCCATAACACCATGATCTTGACTACTTCCTGAGATAAGTAGGTGTTAACCGGGGGCTGTCTTGTGACCGATGGTAGGGTAACTCGATATCTCCAAGAAGAAAAAATGAGAAGTAATAATTCCAGTGATGGGAATTATTTACTTCTGTGGGGATTCTCATAGAGATGATGGGTAATAACGTGTTATAATCTTAAACTCTCCTGCTTATCTCGGGGAGCATTTCGAGATCGTCGATGGAAATTGCGTTCAAGTGTGAACAGCAATCTGTGAGGGTCTTATTGTTCGAAGAGGGTCTTGGTTGTATTGTTGTATAGGTTTTTCGAGTATTGTGTAAATAATGGAGTATGAGGTACTAATATCTTTCTGGGACTTGCTTGTAATTGATGGGGACGATTGTGGGTCTTTTGCTGGATGATGGCTTTTTCGAGTGGGGGCTTTTTCGTATTTTATGTTTTCTGACTTGAGCTCCCCACTCATATACCCACCGGGTACGTTGCGGTGGTCGGAACGCCAAGTACTGGTTGACGTTGGTAGAGAGAATGCAAACATGATATTTTTCACATACAAATTACCGTATTTCGAATTTTTCCATGCAAACGCTCCAAATCGTTCCCAAACCAATCGGATGACTCTTGGTGATCCTCTCGGCCGTATCGTGCATGCGCTGTTGCTAAACCCGTCGTTTGCCAATGTATTATGTCTATAATATGACCTCCGTAGGGCATGTGAGCACATATCCCATCTTATGCATGCGTCGTCCAGCTCAGGTGAAGTGTTTGTCCTTAGTTGCCGGATTTCCTGATCCGTCCTTATCTGGGCTGCGGCTTCCTGTGCCGTCTGTGTGCCTTGCCAACACTTCACCATGGTAGATGTCATCCGGGCCTCCTGTGGCTTCCGATAGGATCCAACATTCATATCCGTTTGTCCATATGCGCTTATTTTCGTCATATCGGGCTAACCGAAGGTTTGTCTGCAAGATAAGGTTTCCTGTATTGTCGGCTGCCTCAGGGCCGCTATGCCACGTATTGGTCTTTATCGCCTATGACAATCCTCATCTCCTTCGGCCGACTAGACTCCGTTATTGCATGTCTTATCTTAATGGCATTCGGTATTGTTCCTTCGGTCTTCCGATCATCTCCGCTGAGCTTCCTCGGTAACATATGATTCTTGATTTGGACTTGGCACTCAGTCGTAGGGTACATTCAATTCATTCTTAAATACCTAACTGTTCCCTCATCCATCGATTCCTCATCCTCATTACCAACTCCGACTTCCTCCAGCCTTCGTCTACGGTCGATCACGGCAGACTCGGTCGTATACGGCGAACTCCTCCTTTTACATTCTTCTTATTCCTTCTGCCTTTCTTTGTCCCAGCCCCTTCTCTGTCTGCCTGTTGGGGTGGTCCTGTATGACACGGCACAACGTTCGAATACGGCAGATCGCATACGGCAGAGGGTAGTCCCTTGTGGACTTGTGGCAAGTAAGAACCACAGTGGCCCAGGCTATAAGTATTCCAGGTTTTTGTCAACATCAGCGGTACGTTCCCCAGGATACGGCTGGGCATTAGAAACCTCAGCCGTTGATCGGAAACTGTCCCTCCTGAGGCTACCCGGGTTCCTAACCCTTTATGATGCTGACTTTTTTCCTGGCCCCCCATTATCCTACTTGCGGGAAGTGGATGAAGGGTGGTTAGTAATGGCTCTTGCCTTATGGCTTGAGTCATTACTTAGTAAGAATCCCCATTCTTAAAATGTGTCTTAAAGGTGGGGTATGACACTACCTCCCCCCTTATAAGATTTCGACCCGAAATCATTAACTAGATTCTTGGCTTATGAATTCTTAGCTATATGATTATGAAACGGGATTTTTGATGAAGTCCTCCAACCCCTTCATCCACCAACATGTTTTCTATCCCAAGACCATTAAAACCTCAGAGAGGAAAGGTATCTTGAGATAGTTGGTTGTTTAAACACGTTGGTCCCTCGGCATGCCTGGATTCCTTGAGTGGAACTCTCGGAGTGACTGCAGGCCACCTACTATGAAGCATTCATACGGTTCTTCGTATGATCCTTCTTAAGTGGATATCCTTTCCATCTGACTCGGTAAAGGACTTTCCCTTGACTTTCCTACTCGATAAGATTTCTTCTATCTCCCATTCCTCATTGCCTTCGATGTCATCACATTCATGATAATTTTATAATCGGCGGAGGTCTGGTCCCATTGTTGTATGGTTCGAGTAAGGATACATGGAAGGTGTTGTGGATCTTCCATTTTCTGGTAGGATAGTCGCATGGCTGTTGGCGAGATTACTTTCTCTATCGCAAAGGGCCATGCTTCTTGTGGTCAGTTTATGTTTTGGCGTCTGGTCTGGATGTTCCTTCCATCTAACATGACTAGGTCCCCAACCTTGAATTCTGGGGCATCCTTGCGTTTGTTGTCTGCATACTTCTTCATTCTTTCCTGGTTGCTTTAGGTTCTTCGTAACTAGACTTTGAACTGAAAGGATGTGTTGATGTATCCATCCTGAGTCCTCCTAGTTGGTATTGTGCTTGGATTGGTGCAACCTGGGTGTCGGCCATAGTTGGCGAAGAAGGGTGACATGCCAGTGGCTTGGTTAGAATTGTTGTAGGCAAATTCAGCCATGGGTAGGAGTCCAACCCAATCATCCATCTCATATTTGTGAATGACCGTAGGTATGCCTCAATTGTCTGGTTGATCCTTTCTGTTTGGCCATCTGTTTGTGGATGAAAGGATGTCTCATTCGTGGTCGTATCCCCAGTATACCAAGGAATTGTTTCCATTCTGTGGAGGTAAAGCGGGAGTCGCGGTCCGAGATAATGTCGGTTGGGACCATGGAATCTCCATTCTCCCTGGCGAATATCTTTACTAGGTGTTCCGCTGTCTTTTGATCCTTCTTGAGTGGTATGAAGTGGGCCATCTTTGTAAATCTGTCTACAATGACCCATTGATCACAGTCTTCGACAAGGGGAGGTCTGTGATGAAGTCCATGGCAATTGATGTCCATGGTGCATATGGAGCTCTAATGGTGAGAGCAGGCCATATGGCTTGTGGCGTGATGCCTTATCCTTCTGACATTCTAAACAACTTCTGACATATTCAATAATTTCTTGGTCCATCTTAGGCCACCAGAAGTTGCGTCGGATCAACTCGATCGTTTTGTCTTGACCAAAGTGTCCGGCTACTGCGCTGTTGTGCTCGGTATGTAAAATCGCATGTCGTGCATTCTCAGGGACCCAAAGCAATCCCTTGCGATATAGTAATCCATCCTGTAGTTCTAAAATCCTTTCCTTTCCTTCTACTTCTTGCGCGCTTCCACTCAGTTCCTCTAAGGCCTGGTAGTATGCTGCATCCTGTTGTCCTGCCTCTCTTACTTCCTGCTCAAATTCCTTTGTCCATTTGATACTGATGATGCCAGATAAGCCAGCTGAACTGCTGAGCAACAGAACACCATTCCTTCTCCTCCAGTACTGATTGCTGAGATTGTGTCGAAGTGTTTTTCATGCAAACAGTCTGTATGGCTGGTTTCCACCTCCCCCCTTTTCAGGGCGATACTCCGGGCGCCTTGATAATGCATCTGGCTTGCCATTACTTGTTCCTTTCCTATAAAAAATTTTGAAGTCCACGCCGGCCAGTTCCTGAGCCCAGCGTGCCTGCCTTCTGTTGAGAACCTTGGTTGTCATGAAATACTCAAGGTTTTTGTGGTCGGTAAATACCTGGACCGTGTGAAGTGATCCTTCCAAATATCTTCGCCATGTCTTAAAACAATCAACTATTGCCAGTAATTCCTTGTCATGAATTTCGTAGTTGATTTCGGCTGGTGAGAACTTTCTGGAGTGGAAGGCAACTGGGTGTAGTTTTTTGTCCTCTGCATTTTGTGACAATGTGCCACCCAGTGCAAAGTCAGATGCATCTGTCTCGACGATGCATTCTTGTTGTGGGTTGAAGTGTGTAAGGATAGGTGCAGTCGTAAAGCAGTGTTTTAGTTGCTCGAATGCTTCTGTCATCGCATCTGTCCAGATCCAGTCTTTGGTGACCCTTTTGTTGAATCGCTGAGGGGTTTAGCGATTTTTGAGAATTCTCTGATAAATCGTCTATAAAAATTCGCAAAGCCAATAAATGACTGTACATCCCTTAGACTTCTTGGTCGTTCCCAATCCCGAATGCATTGAACTTTGTCTTGGGCCATTTCGATACCATCCTTTGAGATAACATACCCCAAGAAGTCGACTCGGTTGGTTGACCAAAAACATTTGTCCTGGGATATGGCTAGCCCATTCTCTGCTAGATTTCAACACTTCCATGACAATGCGGTCATGTTCTTCTTCTGTTTCGGCATAGATCAGGATGTCGTCCAAGTATACAATCAATCCTTGGTCCAGCAAGTCTCGAAAAATGTGGTTCATCATATTCTGGAAGGTTGCGGGGCATTGGATAACCCAAAGGGCATAACGGTGTATTCATATAGTCCATACCGTGTTTTAAATGCCGTTTTCCATTCATCTCCTGGTTTGATCCGAATCAAGTTGTATCCATTTTTGAGGTCAATCTTGGTGAATATTTTCGCACCTCTGACCCTATCTTGGAGTTCTGACATGATCGGTAGGGGATATCTGTTGGCAATGGTGACTTTATTCAAGCCGCGATAATCGACACAATCTGAGGCCTCGGCCATGGGCCTTTGGGACGAAGATGATTGGTGCTGCAGCTGGTGATTTCGATGGGCGGATTTTCCTAATTCCAACATTTCCTTGAGATAATCCCGCAGAGCTTGTAATTCGTTTCATTGAGGGGGTACATTGGTCCCCATGGTGGTTGTTCACCCTTTCAGATCTATTGCATGATCATAGGGTTTGTGATCAGGGAGCTTATCTGCAAGCTCTTGCCTAGGACTTCGACATATTGTCGGAACTTTTGGGTACATTGTGCTGGGTCTACTCATTGGTCTGAGTTGACTGATGCAATAACCATTGTTGCATCATAGTGGTGTAGGATGTCTTTATCCATTGTGAGGGAGAATTCTTGTGCTGCTGCTTGGTGCAGTGTTGTTTACAGAATTCGGAGTCTAGGTGATGTCTTGTGGTTTTCCCCAAAACTTGTTGGGTTGGTGTTTTGCCATCCACCAGCAAGGTAGGATTATGTGTCCTGATTCTAGAGGCATGACCTCGAAGGTTTCTCTGTGAGTGGTATTTGTACTGAGTAGCAAGGAATGTGTAAATGCTTCCTGCTCCCAATAATGGACCATCTGCTCCATTGATTCGTAATGTGTATCGCGAGTGATCATTGGTAGGTTGTTTCTTAATAATTTGGAGCTGATGATGGGTATGGCTGCCGGTATCAAACATGCTTGGACCCTGTTTTGTCCGGGTACTGAAAGATGCATTTGGACAATTGGCCTGGAACCAACTCGGGGTGGTCTCTGTTGGCCAGTTAACTTGTCTGGTTCTTTTTATTAGGTTTTGATTTTTTGAATTGTTTTTGGTGTTCTTGTTTTGGTACGTTTGACTCCAGCACTGATATCTCTGAGAACTGATACGTCTTCTTCTTCTTGGATGCCTCTGCGTATCTTACGAGGCTTTCCTAGTTTAAATCCGAGAGGTCTGAGGTCTCTACTTCCCAACATTTTTGCTGGCTTTGGGTCTGGTTCTGATACTGTCTGGGTTACAGTGGCAACATTCTTCGGCCGCTTGGTTACTGGTTCCTTGGCAGCATCTCATCATCATCTGAGTCTTCTGAAGGTCGTTGGCGTTTAGCCTTCTTTGTGACAGCTGCTACTGTGGCAACTAATTCAGTTCCTTTGAGTCTTTTTGCAAAGCATTCTAAAGTATGGTGGCTGTTCGGCCACAGCGCCAGCAGGAGGCCTTGTCTGCTTTGTGTTGGTCGATTTCAGCCTGGGGACCCCAGCCAATGCTTCGCGGTTGTTTTGGAATTTCTTTTCTCGGTCGCCCTTGGGTGTGCGAGTGGTCTCTTTAGTTTTACCACGGTTGGATTTTTTGTCTTCATCTCGCTTTCGCTTCTCCTTCTCCTGTTTGGGTTCAGAGGAGGCCTGATAAATGTGGAGCAGTGGCTTTTCATGCATGTTCCGATGTTCTTTTGCGGTTGCAAGTTTGATGAGTCTGGCCTTGAAACACTCATACTTTGGGTCATCCAAGTCTGAACATCTGTCCATGCCTGGCAGGCCAGATCCTCTGGGAATGCCTGGTCGTAAATTTCTCTCAGGACTCTCCTTCGACTTGGGCCTTCTCTTGGTAGATGGCCATCCTGATTCCCCATTGATCTGCTGGGAGGCCAGTCTTATGGCATCCAGGTTTGTACTTCCAATGCAACCTGGCCATCTTGTTGGTGTAGTTGCGCTTCTGGTGGGGATCACGGAAATCGTGGTCCATTGCTGCAGTGTATGAGGGCCAGTAGTCCGGGCGTAATTCCTTCTCAGTAGTATCGACTCGGGTTTTGGTGCCATTGGGGGGCATCACCCTTTAGGAGGGACCCCAACCAGTGGATTGGGTTGCATCAGTGTTAAAGTCGATAGATCGCACAGTCATATATTCCTTGACTGCTTTCATCCATGGGATGTAATTTTCTCTATCCCCATCGAAAACCTCTGGTTCCTTTCATCTTGGGAGCTTTCCTAGAACAATGCTTCTGGTCGCTGGTGATTGTGATTCCTTTTGTCCTTCTTTCCATAGGGCACGAATGAGCCTTGATATTTCCTGCCCTAGATCCTTAGGTCTATCTGATTCTGAGTCCGAGCTGGAGGAGCTGGAGCTGCTTCCTCCAGGTGGAGGCCCTGGGGGGGGTACCCTTCCTCCCGGTGGGCTACTGTCTCTGGATTCAGTGGTCCTTCTACTTTGGATCGCACCTCTTCCCAATTGCTGGTCTTGTGGGGGAAGGTGGAAGGTCATATTCTGACTCTGGGTCATCACTGTTTGGGAGGGAATTCTTCCCTGTTGGGGCATGTTGCCTTAGGATGCTATCGATGACAGAGGGTACATCGATATCCTTGCGGGACTGTTGTGCTGATTGGAATTGGACCTTCAGTTCTTCTCCAATGGCATGGAGTTCTTCTCGAAATGACCGCCGCATGTCTTCTCGTTCCTGCTGGGAAACAGCTGAGGCATTGATGTGATCCTGTTGTAGCTGTTCCTGGAGGCGTTTCAATTTTTGTAAATCCTTTTTGACCTGTTCTTGGTCTACTCTGGCCTTTGCCTCTCTGGTATTCATCTCGGAGGCCCATCATTGGCAAGTCGTTGTTGAATTTTTCTTGCTTAGCTGCCTGATCCTTATGGTAATCCACCCAGATGTTCTGATTTGCTTCCATTTGTTGAGCAAAATCTTGGAGCACTTTTTGTCTTCATTCCTCATTTTCCGCAGCATTTAATGGTAATCATTTCCACATGCCTCCTCAAGGCCATGTGGGCAGTAGCAACCTCTGCAAACTGAGTTGTCGTGAGGTTGAAGTGGGCTCCTGTAGCATCTGCTGCATGTTGCTGGGCTTGAGCAATTGCGAGATTGAGCTTTGATTCGATCTTGTGATAATCGTTTTGCATTTGCATAAAGATTGCGGTATGCCTCTGATTCATCATTCTGGATTTGTCCACGGGAGACTGTTGATTTCAGCAGCCCGTGTGGTGTAGTTGACTCATGAGGGTGCGTCCCCATTCACGGACAGAGTGAAGTTTGATTGGTTCAATAGGTGGGATATTGTCCATTTCACCAGTATTGGTACTCACCAATGCCCAAGAAGGCATAGGTAGGAAGTCGATTTCCATGGACTCAGGCATTGTTCTTTTGTTTTGTGGTTCTGAATTTCTTGTGGGACATTTCTCAATATGCTCGGTGAGGCGTTGAGTAAGATTATAGTGTTAACCAGGGGCTGTCTCGTGACCGACGGTAGGGTAACTCGATATCTCCAAAAAGAAAAATGAGAAGTAATAATTCCAGTGATGGGAATTATTTACTTCTCTGGGGATTCTCGTAGAGATGATGAGTAATAACGTGTTATAATCTTAAACTCTCCTGCTTATCTCAGGGAGCGTTTCGAGATCGTCGATGGAAATTGCGTTCAAGTGTGAACAGCAATCTGTGAGGGTCTTATTGTTCGAAGAGGGTCTTGGTTGTATTGTTGTATAGGTTTTTCGAGTATTGTGTAAATAGCCGAGTATGAGGTACTAATATCTTTCTGGGACTTGCTTGTAATTGATGGGACGATTGTGGGTCTTTTGCTGGATGATGGCTTTTTCGAGTGGGGGCTTTTTCGTATTTTATGTTTTCTGACTTGAGCTCCCCACTCATATACCCACCGGGTACGTTGCGGTGGTCGGAACGCCAAGTACTGGTTGACATTGGTAGAGAGCATGCAAACATGATATTTTTCGCATACAAATTCTGTATTTCGAATTTTCCATGCAAACGCTCCAAATCGTTCCCAAACCAATCGGATGACTCTTGGTGATCCTCTCGGCCGTATCGTGCATGCGCTGTTGCTAAACCCGTCATTTGCCAATGTATTATATCTAATAATATGACCTCCGTAGGGCATTTGAGCACATATCCCATCTTATGCATGTGTTGTCATCTCAGGTGAAGTGTTTGTCCTTAGTTGCCGGATTTCCTGATCCGTCCTTATCTGGGCTGCGGCTTCCTGTGCCGTCTGTGTGCCTTGCCAACACTTCACCATGGTAGATGTCATCCGGGCCTCCTGTGGCTTCCGATAGGATCCAACATTCATATCCGTTTGTCCATATGCGCTTATTTTCATCATATCGGGCTAACCAAAGGTTTTGTCTGCAAGATAAGCTTTCCTGTATTGTCGGCTGCCTCAGGGCCACTATGCCATGTATTGGTCTTTATCGCCTATGACAATCCTCATCTCCTTCAGCCGACTAGACTCCGTTATTGCATGTCTTATCTTAATGGCATTCGGTATTGTTCCTTCGGTCTTCCGATCATCTCCGCTGAGCTTCCTCGGTAACATATGATTCTTGATTTGGACTTGGCACTCAGTCGTAGGGTACATTCAATTGATTCTTAAATACCTAACTGTTCCTCTCATCCATCGATTCCTCATCCTCATTACCAACTCCGACTTCCTCCAGCCTTCGTCTACGGTCGATCATGGCAGACTCAATCGTATACGGTGAACTCCTCCTTTTTACATTCTTCTTATTCCTTCTGCCTTTCTTTGTCCCAGCCCCTTCTCTGTCTGCCTGTTGGGGTGGTCCTGTATGACACAGCACAACGTTCGAATACGGCAGATCGCATACGGCAGAGGGTAGTCCCTTTGTGGACTTGTGGCAAGTAAGAACCACAGTGGCCCAGGCTATAAGTATTCCAGGTTTGTCAACATCAGCGGTATGTTCCCCAGGATACGGCTGGGCATAGAAACCTCAGCCGTTGATCGGAAACTGTCCCTCCTGAGGCTACCCGGGTTCCTAACCCTTTATGATGCTGACTTTTTTTCCTGGCCCCCCATTATCCTACTTCCTGCGGGAAGTGGTTGAAGGGTGGTTAGTAATGGCTCTTGCCTTATGGCTGAGTCATTACTTAGTAAGAATCCCCATTCTTAAAATGTGTCTTAAAGGTAGGGTATGACAGTAGGAGATTTTAAGATTATTACATTTCTCACTCATTTGAGTTTAAGAGTGAATCCCCAGAGAAGTAAATAGTTTCTAACATTGAAATTATTACTTCTCACTTTTCTTTTACATTGGAATTCAGTTACCCTACCATTGACCACCTGATACTGTTAACCAGGGGCTATCTCGTGACCGATGGTAGGGTAACTCAATATCTCCGAAAAAGAAAAATGAGAAGTAATAATTCCAGTGATGGGAATTATTTACTTCTCTGGGGATTCTCGTAGGGATGATGAGTAATAACATGTTATAATCTTAAACTCTGCTGCTTATCTCAGGGAGCGTTTCGAGATCGTCAATGGAAATGCGTTCAAGTGTGAAGAGCAATCTGTGAGGGTCTTATTGTTTGAAGAGGGTCTTGGTTGTATTGTTGTATAGGTTTTTTGAGTATTGTGTAAATAGCCGAGTATGAGGTACTAATATCTTTCTGGGACTTGCTTGTAATTGATGGGACGATTGTGGGTCTTTTGCTGGATGATGGCTTCTTCGAGTGGGGGCTTTTTCGTATTTTATGTTTTCTGACTTGAGCTCCCCACTCATATACCCACCGTGTACGTGCGGTGGTCGGAACGCCAAGTACTGGTTGACGTTGGTAGAGAGCATGCAAACATGATTATTTTTTGCATTACAAATTCCGTATTTCGAATTTTTCCATGCAAACACTCCAAATCGTTCCCAAACCATTCGGATGACTCTTGGTGATCCTCTCGGCCGTATCGTGCATGCGCTGTTGCTAAACCCGTCATTTGCCAATATATTATGTCTAATAATATGACCTCCATAGGGCATTTGAGCACATATCCCATCTTATGCATGCGTCGTCAGCTCAGGTGAAGTGTTGTCCCTAGTTGCTGGATTTCCTGATCTGTCCTTATCTGGGCTGCGGCTTTCCTGTGCCGTCTGTGTGCCTTGCCAACACCTTCACCATGGTAGATGTGATCCGGGCCTCCTGTGGCTTCCGATAGGATCCAACATTCATATCCATTTGTCCATATGCACTTATTTTCGTCATATCGGGCTAACCAAGGTTTGTCTGCAAGATAAGGTTTTCCTGTATTGTCGGCTGCCTCAGGGCCACTATGCCACGTATGGTCTTTATCACCTATGACCAATCCTCATCTCCTTTGGCCGACTAGACTCTTGTATTGCATGTCTTATCTTAATGACATTCGGTATTGTTCCTTCAGTCTTCCGATCATCTCCGCTGAGCTTCCTCGGTAACATATGATCTTGATTTGGACTTTGGCACTCAGTCGTAGGGTACATTGAATTCATTCTTAAATACCTAACTGTTCCTCTCATCCATCGATTCCTCATCCCTCATACCAACTTGGACTTCCTCCAGCCTTCGTCTATGGTCGATCACGGCAGACTCGGTTGTATATGGCGAACTCCTCCTTTTTACATTCTTCTATTCCTTCTGCCTTTCTTTGTCCCCAGCCCCTTCTCTGTCTGCCTGTTGGGGTTGTCCTGTATGACATGGCACAATGTTCGAATATGGCAGATCGCCATACAGCAGAGGGTAGTCCCTTTGTGGACTTGTGGCAAGTAAGAACCACAGTGGCCCAGGCTATAAGTATTCCAGGTTTTTGTCAACATCAGCAGTACGTTCCCCAGGATATGGCTGGGCATTAGAAACCTCAGCCATTGATCGGAAACTGTCCCTCCTGAGGTACCCCGGGTTCCTAACCCTTTATGATGCTGACCTTTTTCCTGGCCCCCCCATTATCCTACTTCCTGCGGGAAGGGATGAGGGTGGTTAGTAATGGCTCTTGCCTTATGGCTTGAGTCATTACTTAGTAAGAATCCCCATTCTTAAAATGTGTCTTAAAGGTGGGGTATGACAGATACCCCCCATTTATTTATTTATTATTCATACACGCTTGCAACCGTAGGGTTATGGCGGATGCTACTCTTCTCATACATTGCTAGATGCCAGGGAGTTACTCCTGGTATCCACTGGGAAACCCCAGAGTTGTCTTGCTGGGTGGGGTTGTAGCCCCCCTGCTGTGTCTGTTGGTTCTTTTCCATCTCTCGTCGTTTGGTCCGTGAGCCCTGTTGCTCAGAGGCCTCCTCGCCGGGTAATCCTCCCTGTCCTCCTCCCTTCCCCGTCCCATTAATCACCCCCCTTTTTTTTTTTTTTTTTTTTTTTTTTTCTCCAAAAGCAAAGTACATAGGATATGAAATGAAGTGAACAAAAGAAACGTCCCCTCGTCAGCACCCTGCTCCCTTCCGTGCCTCTCTCTGCACTCCGACTCCGTTCCTCCTTCTCCCCTTCCCATCGTCTCCTCTCTCCCTCTTCGCCGTCCTCTTTTCCAGTCTCCCACATCCCCGTCACTCGTCCTCCCCATCCCGTCGTCTCCGATTCACCTCCCTTCCCCGGTAACATAAGAAAAAACAGGGAAATCCATCGTATATCACCCTTTGCCTCGCTGCGACTGCGTCCCCTCTCTCCTTCCCTTCCTCTGTCATTACATACATATATATATATATATTTTTTTTTTTTTTTTTTTTTTTACATTTCTTCATTGTGCTCGTCATCGGGGTCTTGTAATGTTCCCCAGCCTAGGGTCAGGGTCACTGCTTCGGGTAAGCTCCGCTCCGTGGGGTTGCAACCTAACCTTGTGCGTGCCCATTCGGCAGTGGGCGATCTTCGTCTCAGAGATCATGGTGGTCAGGGCTTTGGTTCCGGCTTTGGTGTAGAGGATGTGGTTGGCGGTGAGTCGTCCGTGTCGAGGTAGTTTCAGCATTCGTCGTAGTTCTATTCTTTGGGCGGTGTATACGGGGCAGGTGAGTAGGAGGTGCTTGGGGGGTTTGTGGGGGATGCAGGGGGCATGTGCACGAGCGGGAGGGGTATTTGTTGGTGGGGGGGTGGGCGAGGCAATCAAGAAAGTATCTGTGTCCTGTGCGAAGTCCCAGTATCGCCGTTGACAAGCTTTCGAGTGAGGGTAGTGTATGCTTCATCCAGCTTGCGCTTGTGTGGTGTGGCATATGTCTTGGGTTTCGATGTGGAGTTGTACCACGAGGTCCATTCTTCAACGTATGCATGTTGGATTTGGCGCCATAACCAGGAGAGGGAGATTGGTAGAGGCGTGAATAATATGGAGGAGGTGGCAAGTTTGGCCGGGCGGTCCGCTTCTTCGTTGCCCTGCTATGTCGGTATGTACGGGTACCCAGTGGATAGTGACGAGGGAGCCTGCGCGGAGGAGGGTTGTCACTGTGGTGTGGATGGTTCGGGTGAGTTCTTGGCCGGGTCCTGGGAGAGATGTGCGGTGCGGAGTATTGCCGCCTGGTTGTCCATGAAAATGTGGATGGTGCGGTCTCGTAGGTTGTGCAGATGGATGTATTTCAGGCAGGTTCTTAGGCATTCGTCTATCGCTTTTATTTCTGCGCCGAATACCTCGGAGGACTGGCCCATGGGAATGATGGCTTGGATTTCGCGGTGTAGGCCTCGTGGGATGTAGTAGCCGGCTCCGGTTGCTCCTTCGAGCTGGGAGCCGTTGGTGTAGGCTATAACATTGGTGTCTGATCGGCGGAGCTGGTGGAGGAGATGGAGGTGGTCTGCTGCTGCTTCGTCTTTCGGGCATGGAGAGATGTCGATATTCACCGGGTTAGGGTGCCATGGCATGGTGTCAGGCTGTGCCGTGTCTTCCACCGTGGCCGTGGGGGGGGTCCATTTGTGTAAGGGGGTGAGCAGAGTGATCAGGCGTGAGGGTGGGTGTGTGGGACTTGTCCAATTGCAGTCATATTCATGCGGGCTGCAGATGGAGGTATTAAAGTGGTTGGGGACAGGGAAGGAGGAGGGGCAGCATCTGACGATGGGGTGGGAGGGGGGAAGGGTCAAGAGGCGGAGGGCATATTGTCTTTGTTTGTGATTTAGGCAGATGGGGACTGGGGGAAGGGCGGGTTCGTCATGTAGCGCTGTGATCGGGGTGGAGGAGAAGGCGTTGAGAATTCGGCGGAGGGCGGCGTTTTGCTGGAGTTGAAGTTTTAGGCCAAAGCTTTCTGTCCTGACCACCAGATCTCTGCTCCAAAGTCGGCTCTGGAAAGAACACATGCACGGTAAAGGGAGCGGGTTGCAGAGGGAGACAGACCTGTTTCGTGTCTGACTAGGCTGTGGAGTGCATTAAAAGACCTAGATGCAGCCGTTAGTCTTGTACGTACATGATGGGAGAAAGAAAGTTTTGTATCGAAGTATATTCCGATCCACCTCACTACATCTCTTTTGCCGCCTGGGGTACCTGGGGTTACCACGGTTCCATTAGGCAATTGGACGTTGGTGGCAGCGGTGTGGTTGTCGGTGCGTGCACGGTGAAAATGAAGGAGCTCCGACTTTGAATCGTCGAAGGCTACGGCATTGTTCTGTGCCCAGGTGAAGGCCGTTCTCGCAGCTGCCTCCAGCGCCCTGGCGTTGTCCTCCCTTGTCCTCCCGTGAGTTACCAGTGCTACATCATCAATGTAGCTAGGCGTCCATGTGGTTGGGTGGGTAGTTGTCAGGGCGTCGAACAGTGGTCGTAGGTATATCAGGAACAGGATTGGTGATGCAGGGGAACCTTGGGGGATGCCTGTTGTGATGGGGCATTGAGAGTCAGTATGTCCGTCGAAGGAGAGGGCCGTTGTGCATTCTGTTAGAAATGAGGTGCACCAGGATATGACGGGTGTGGGGCAACTGAGGTGCTGCATCGTCTGGAAGAGGTGTGCAGCGGACACATTGTCAAATGCGCCTCTGACATCCAGGAACAGAGCTGACATCACCAGTTTATTTTGTGCATTGGTCTTGATATCGTGCGTTAGTGCCATCGCCGCGTCGATTGCCGAGCGCTTGGGGCGTCCGCCAATCTGGTCGTCATGGAGTATGTCATGCGTTTCGGCTAATTGGCCTAGTCTCGTAGCCATGAGTTTTTTCCAGCACTTTACCTAAGCAGTTTAACAATGCAATAGGGCGGTAAGCCTTGATCGAGCTGTAATCCGGCTTGTTGGGTTTGAGGATGATGACAGTCGTTGCTTCCCTCCAGCTTCGAGGTTGATAGCCAACTGTTCCGAGAGTGGCGTAGAGCTGGGAGATGTGTTCTGGGATAGCTTCGTATGCTCTGCGTAGGCATGCAAAAGTTATACCGTCTGGGCCGGGTGCCTTCTTTGGTGAAGAGGTGAAGATCGCCTGTTTAACCTCTTCAGGAGTGAATGTTTCCCACGGGATGGGGTTGCGGTGTCAGGCATTCTGCATGGGGGGGGCAGGGGGGGGGGGGGGGGGGGGGGGTGGGGGGAAAAGGGCGTGAAAGGCAGTGACCTTGCTGGGGAAATCAGTGCACAATTGTTCCTCTCTGTCGATCTGGGTTTTGATGGGGGGGGTAAGTTGGGCTCTGCAGGGGTTCGTATACTTGAAGGCAGTCCATATGTTGGCCCCTTCTGCTTGTGACAAGTACTCTTTCCACAGCTTGTCTTTGGCATGTCTCACCATTCGGAAATGAGCATTGTGCAGTGCCTTGAATTCTGTGTGGTGGTCAGGTCGCCGCATTCTTTTCCACTTACGTTGCGTGCTGGTCATTCTTCGGCGTGAGTCTTCCAGCTCTCGGATCCACCATCGTTTGGAGCGTGGGGCCTGTATGAGTGGGGGTGTGGATGTTTCTGCTGCCACCTTGATTGTGTCCCTCAACGTGGCTGCCCCACTCGTCGAGGTGTTCCGGGGTTGGGAGTTGCTGTAGGGTTGACCAGCCGGTTGTCAAGCCTTCGGACAGGGTGCGGAGGGCGTTGCTGAACTTCGACCAGTCAGTTTTGCGCCAATTTAGTCTGGGTTGGGGGTTGGCGAAGTCGACGTCGGGGGTGTAGTGATATTATTTGGAACCGGACGACTTCACGGTCGGATCCCGTGGCATTTTCATCGTCCACAGCCCAATTTGTTACCTCTCTCGCCATCAAGGGTGACGCCAGGGTGAGGTCCAGGATGGAGGAGCCTGTTCCGTTTCTGTAGTGGTAAGTGGGGGTATCGGGGGTATTAATGAGGTGCCAGCCACTGTCTTCGATGAGCGTGGCTAGCTCGTCTGCCCGGGTGATTTGTTTCATGTGAGTGTTCCATAGCGAGTGGTGGGCATTCATGTCGCCAGTGATGATGCACCGTTCTGGGAGGCGGAGGGGGGTGAGGGCTCGAGGGATAGTATAGAGGTTTGTGTGGCGATCATATTCATTATATATGTTGAGAAGGTAGAAGGTGGGGATGAGGTCAGTCTGAACTTCCAGGACTTGGAGGTCCGGGTCGTTGCAAATGTCCAGGCGGGGGGTAACATGGAGATGGGGGTTGAGGCGGGATATATAAGCAGCCGTCCTGTTGACGGGGTGGTTGCCTCATGGGGGAATCAACAAAAGGAAATCGGGGTGGGTAGTAGCGAAATGAGTGTCTTTTATATTGGCTTCCTGCACCAATATGATGTCTGTGTCTTTACCTGCTGTGTTAAGCAGGGTGTTCAGGGCGTTCATGCTTCTATGTGTGTTATGAGACACAATGCGAAGGGTCGCCGCTGATGCTGTGTTTCTATGCATCGGCGGTCATGGTGGTATCATTGGGGTATTCGGCGGTGGTTGGGTTGGTAGCTCTCGATTTCTGCCATGCTTCTTTCACTATGGCTCCTTTGACGGGGCAGTGGGGGTGGTAAGTTGGGTTGGTCGTATCGGTGTTATCAGTTGTGGCGCAGTTGGCGCATTTGTATGTTGTGTGTTGGCAGGATTTACCTGTGCGGTTTGGGCAGTCTGGGCACTTGTGGAGGTCAGTAGAGTGTGGACCTGCGCAAAGGGCACAGGTGGGTCCTTGGGCAGAGGAGCACACTGCGTGGTGATGGCCAAACAGCAGGCATCGGCGGCATTGGTCGGTGGATCTGGACGAGTGATAGTCCGTGACTTTTCTGAGTTCATAACAGACAACGACCTTTGTTCTCTTAAGCATCTGTGTGTCCTCAGCGGTCTTCAGGGCAATCATCACGCTGGAGGCTGCCTTGCCGACATATTTGTCTGGATGGGAGATGTATCGTGGGGGCTGGGCAAGTTTAACGGGGTGATTGCGTTCTATTTCACATTGCAGGTGTTCCATGCCCTCAGGGGAGTCTGGGAATGCATCAGTGGGTACTCCATGAACAGCTACCTTGTGCCATTTTTCGTTCACGCGGGGGAGCTTGGAGGGTGCTGTGGATTGACAGGGCAGCTTCATGGATAAGGGGTAGGTGGGCGGTGATATCGGTTGTGGTGGTGGCGGGGGACATAGTCAGCATGATGTTGCCAGACATGTTCTTGCAGACCGTGACGACGGACACGTGGTCTGGGGCAGCGGCCCGCTTTCAGGGCGGTGTTCACTGCAGTACCTATGTGTACCTTTATGTCGTCTGTCAGGTTCTGCGGGTCCAGGCAAGGGACAATGATTGTGTGGGGGCGTGGGATTGCAGTGTTGGGGGGTAGGTTTCTTTTGTGGGCGGGGCCTTTAGGAGGGGCAGCGGGGGCGGGGGAACGAGTGTTCTGGAATAGGTCACAAGTGGTGGTGTTGCTTGTCCACGGTTAGGGCATCGGGGCTTGGGGGGGTGGGGGGGAGGTGGGGATTGGGATCTGGTGTCGCATTAGTTCAGCTTCTGTGCTTGAGCATCGGGTTTTCCAGTAGGCAATTGTTGGGGTATCCTGGGGGGGTGGGGTGGTTATGGCAGGTGCATTGGGGGGGGATAGCATCAGTATCAGGGCAGAAGTTGGGGACGAGTTCACGGAGCATGGTGTTGGTTTCGCGGAGGATGGTGCGGTCGCGGTCCATCATCTGGAACGCTTTGTTAACGCGGTCGTTCGTCTTCTGGTCATCGTGGCATGCGATGACGGCGTATGTAGCAACAGCTGCTAGCAGGCGTTCAGCGAGGTCGGCGGGGAGGTCAGTCGTGGCAGGGTCGGTGTCAGTGTGCTGTTGTGGTTGAGCTGCTCTGGCAGATTTCAGGATGGAGTCGATGCCATTGGTGTAGACAATCTGGCTTTCCCCAGAGTAGGTGGTGGAGGGGGCCTGGCGTTTCAATGGGACAATGGGGTGGGGTTGACTGGGTTCAGTTAGGGCGATATGGACAGTGCGGCTGGTGCGGGGGGAGGTCATGACAGGAGGGCAGTTGAGGCAGGTCGGGGGTGGGGTGCAGATGCGGGAGGGAGACGCGGTTTCGTTGTCGCTGACGTCACAGTCGACGTTCATGGTGTCGTTCAGCGCGTCGCATTCCTGCATCGCATGCGGCTCTCCGCTAGCATGTTGGCTCGAGGTGAGGTCGAAGTGGGGCATTTTGTTGGGGGTTATTGGGCGTTTCTTGCCGGTGGAGGCGCGGGGTGCCATCGGGTTTCCGGGATAAGGTTGTGTTGGTCTTGCGATATGGGAATGACTGGAAAATCGAGGTGTTCTGTTGTGCGGGGTTGGTGGGGGGTGGTGTCTCCTGCTCCGAGGGCTTCTTCAGGGGCCCGGATTCTCCTTCTCCTCGTTTGCACGATGAAAAAACAGAGGGCCTGGTCTTAGGAGGCGTCGGGTAGGTAATTTGGGGCTTCCAAATAAGAATATCGAACGTATTGAAGTGCTAAGGTCATTGTTTTTGTGTTTTTTCTTGTATGGTTCGAGTTCTTTCTGTTGAGAACCTTGGTTGTCATGAAGTACTCAAGGTTTGTGTGGTCGGTAAATACCTGGACCATGTGGAGTGATCCTTCCAAATATCTTCACCATGTCTTAAAACAATCAACTATTGCCAGTAATTCCTTGTCATGAATTTCATAGTTGATTTCGGCTGGTGAGAACTTTCTGGAGTGGCAGGCGACTGGGTGTAGTTTTTTGTCCTCTGCATTTTGTGACAATGTGCCACCCAGTGCAAAGTCAGATGCATCAGTTTCAACGATGCATTCTTATTGTGGGTTGAAGCGTGTGAGGATGGGTGCAGTCATAAAGCAGTGTTTTAGTTGCTCGAATGCTTCTGTCATTGCATCTGTCCAGATCCAGTCCTTTGGTGACCCTTTTGTTGAATCGCTGAGGGGTTTAGCGATTTTTGAGAATTCTCTTATACATTGACGTTAAAAATTCCCAAAGCCAATAAATGACTGTACATCCCTTAAACTTCTTGGTTGTTCCCAATCCCGAATGCATTGAACTTTGTCCTGCGCCATCTCGATACCATCCTTTGAAATAACATAACCCAGGAAGTCAACTTGGGTGGTGGACCAAAAACATTTGTCCTGTGATATGGCTAGCCCGTTTTTCTGCTAGGCGTTTCAATACCTCTGTGACAATGCGATCATGTTCTTCCTCTGTTTCTGCATAAATGAGGATGTTGTCCAAATATACAATCAATCCTAAGTCTAACAAATCTCAAAAAATATGATTCATCATATTTTGAAAGGTTGCTGGGGCATTCAACAACCCAAAGGGCATGACAGTGTATTCGTACAGTCCATATCGTGTCTTGAATGCTGTTTTCCATTCATCTCCGGGTTTGATCCGAATCAAGTTGTATCCATTCTTGAGGTCAATCTTGGTGAATATTTTTGCACCTCTGACCCTATCTTGGAGTTCGGACATAATTGGTAATGGGTATCGATTGGCGATGGTTAATTTATTCAAACCACAGTAATCAACACATAATCTGAGGCCTCGACCATGGGCCTTTGGAACAAAGATGATTGGTGCTGCTGCAGGGGATTTTGAAGGGCGGATTTTTCCTAATTCCAACATTTCCTTAAGGTAATCCCATAGTGCTTGTAATTCTGTTTCATTTAGGGGGTACATTGGTCCCCATGGTGGTTGCTTGCCCTCTTTCAGATCTATCACATGATCATAGGGTTTGTGATCTGGGAGCTTATCGGCAAGTTCCTTGCCTAGGACTTCGACATATTGTCAGAACTTTTGTGGTACCACTGTAGCTGGGTCTACCTCATTTGTGTCTGAGTTGACTGATGCAATATACCCAATTACTGTTGCATCATAGTGGTGTAGGATATCTTTATCCATCGTAAGGGAGAATTCTTGTGCTGCAGCTTTGGTGCAGTGTTGTTTACAGAATTCGGAGTCTAAGATGATGTCTTGTGGTTTTCCCCAAATCTTGTTGGGTTGGTGTTTTGCCATCCACTAGCAAGGTAAGATTATGTCTGTTCCTGATTCTAGAGGCATGATCTCAAAGGTCTCTCTTGTATAGTGGGATTTGTATTGAAGTAGTAGGGAATGTGTAAAGGCCTCTCCAGCACCTGATAAAGGCTTACCATCTGCTCGATTAATTCATAGTGTTGTGGCATGAGTAACCATTGGCAGCTTGTTTTCCTTAATGAATTGGGAACTGATAATAGGTATGGCTGCGCCAGTGTCAAACATGACTTGGATACCAAATGTCCTTTGTCCAGGTACTAAAAGAAACATTTGGACAATTGGCCTGGGACCAACTCAGGGTGGCCTGCTGTTGGCCAGCTGCAGTTCCGTCTCGGGTTCTTTTTTATTAGGTTTTGATTTTTTGGATTGTTTTTGGTTTTCTTGGGTTTTGGTGCATTTAACTCCAGCAACTGATATCTTCTGAGACCCTAATATGTCTTCCTTTTCTTGGATGCCTCTGCATATCCTACGAGGCTTTCTGTCAAAACCCAAGGAATACACACGGATGACAGGCCATACAATTCATAGACTGCCATGCAGTCGGGTTTGGCTCCGGGCTTCTTTAGGTAAGTTAGTCATGGGCTCGGGCAGTACTTACTTCATACACAGGATGTCCCTGCAGCAATGCGTTCTGGGTTAACATCGGCTAGACGTTATTCATCGAGGGAGTAGGGTAAGGGGATAGGATGGGAACTGGGAGTGGTAATGGAAACTGGGTGTTGTTCACTGGTTGAATGATGAGGGCTCTTGTATGTAGATAGGGTTGTATGAATGAATAATTGATTGCGTGCTAAACTAATGAAATACAATTGTCCCTTCTTATACCTTCGTTACTGTGCCCATGTGATTCCCTCCTATCTTACCGGCAGATATCCAACCCATCATGAGACACCCTTCATCTCATTGTGACCCTTTCCCAGATGTAGACAAAACAAGATAAGAAACACAACGGAGACATAACTCAAAGGTAGACAAAACATAATTCCAAACATAGATCAAACGAAATTCCAAACATAGATCAAACGAAATTCCAAACACAAAAGAAACCGACTACGTTCCATCCCGAAACCCTTCTTCATCGTCCCTGCTCATTCCTCCTGGTAAACCCTAACTCTTCCCTTTTCCCTAAACCCTAACCGTGACATCAGCCATCCTCAATGTCACCCCTATGAACCACAGCCCGGCTGTGGTCATAGTTCCTCCCAGAAGCATATCCTTAGCGGTTCATGACAGTAGCTCCCCTGTCCAGGCCGAGACTCCGACGCGGCTTGTCTGGGGTTCTCCATGGGGGCCGACCCAAGGTCGAGATTGTCATAGGCGTCTCGTGCGGGTTCCTTGTTCGGGGGAATGAAGTAGACAGTGACATATCGTTTCTCCATCAAAGTCCCATTTGAGCTTTCCGAGGCCGGCTCGGGTTCGTTCGGAGACTGTTCCTTGGCGTGGTGTTGTTGGTCCTCCCACAGTTGCATTCGTCAGTTCGTTGTTGGGGGGAATCCTTCCGATCCAGTGGTTGGGAAATAGTTGTGATTCTCCTTTGATTGGAGGTGTGTGGTGCAGTAGTCGTCATAGCAAAAGGTCCAGTGTTGGCCATCGTGTGGGGTATATGTTGTTATCGGGAGGGGGGTGTCCTGGCAGTACCAGCTGCCGGAATGTTGGTCATTCTCGCTGTTCATGGGGCTAGCCATGGTTTTATAATCTTGGGACCGGTTTTCGTGGGTAGGTAGTATGGAAACATCGGATGGTGTCGGGGGAGATCATGAAGTTCTCTGCTGGGTACCAAGTTCAATCGTCGTCGGGGAATCCTGTCCACCGTATGCGGTATTGGAGTTTATTTCGATGGTAGCAGGAATCAACAATTTCCTCCACCTCCCATTCTTCTTTGTCTTCTATAATGATTGGTGGGGGAGGAGGTTGTAAGTGACCGGGGATTGGTGTGAGGATAGGTTGAGCCAGCTCAAGTAAGGAGATGTGGAATACTGGATGGATCTTTATGCTGGCGGGGAGGTCCAGTTTATAAGCTCTTGATCCCACACACTCGAGGATGGTGTAAGGTCCGATTAGTTTGTAGTCCAACTTGCTAGATGGCCGAGCTGTCTTCATGTTCTTCCTCCGTAACCATACCTTATCCCCCTCTCTCAACACGGGGTCCGGGTGCCTATTCCGATTTGCCTGTTCTGCCTGGGCAGCCTGTGCGTACTTGATTTCTGCCTGTAGTTCTTGATGGAGGTTGGTTAAGCTTGAGACGTATTCTGATACCTCCAGAAATCTATCTTCTATTCTGCCGAGGCTGGGTGTAAACCGAGGATGGTATCCATAATTCGCGAAGAATGGTGTAACTTTTGTGGTTTCGGATTGGGTATTGTTGTAGCAGAAGTATGCCATTGGGAGTAGCTTTTCCCAATCATCCTGTTGGTAATTGCAGTACGCCCGCAGGTACTGTTCGAGGGTAGTGTTTGTGCATTCGGTCTGTCCATCCGTTTCTGGATGAAACGCGGTACAGAGTTTCCTCGTTGTTCCCATTGCCTCCGTCACTCGTTTCCAAAACGTCGAAGTAAAGAGTGACCCGTGGTCTGAGACGATATTGTTAGGGAGTCCGTGGGCCCTGACCACATGCTTCAAAAATCCGTCCACCAATTCCCTCGGCCCCATGGTGTCCGTACAGGCTATGAAATGAGCCATTTTTGTAAATCCATCAACGATCACCCATAGGGCGTTATTTCCTCCCTTCGATGGAAGTTCAGTTATGAAATCCATGGACACTGAATCCCATGGCCTCGCTGGTGGTTGTAGTGGTTTCAGGAGCCCGAAAGGAGCATGCCTGACTGGCTTGATCCTTCTGCAGGTGTTGCAGTGGTCTACGTACCTGTTGACATACTGGCGTTGCTGAGGCCAATAGTAATTCCGGCTGAGGAGTTCCAAGGTCCTTGCCCGCCCCGGGTGCCCAGCAATGAATGCATCGTGATGGTCATGTAGTAGCTGTAACCGTAATTCGTGATTGTTGGGTATCCATATCAGTCCTTCGTATAACAGCAGCCCCTCTCGTTCCTCGCACAGTCCCAATGCTACCTTCCTGTCTATTCTTTCCCCAGTCCGCAGTTTCCCCAATACTTCCTGTATCTCCTGATCCTGCCCAGTTTTCTTCCTGATTTCCCTCAATAATTCCTCGTCGACCTGTAATTCCATGACCTCGGTAGAGCTGATCCAGAAGGTCTGTGATGGCAAAAGTATTCGTCCCCTATTTTGCTGGTGTTTCAGTTCCCCTTCCCAGGGAGAATCTCCTGATTCTCTTGAAAGGATGTCGGGCTTTCCTGCAAGTTTACCGGGTCGATAGGTTATCGTAAAGTCGTAATTCGCTAATAGTTCCACCCATCTTGCCTGCCATAGATTTAGATCTTTCTTCGTTGTCCAATATTCCAAATTTTTATGGTCCGTCAATATTGTAATTTTATGTCGGGTACTCTTGCAGTATGTGCTCCATTTGCCTAATGCATCGACGATGGCGAGGAGTTCCTTGTCATGTATGTCGTAATTTAGTTCTGGGTCCTTGAGTTTTCGTGAAAAATATCCTAATGGGTGTAAAATGTTCGAGTCATCTGCTTGTGAGCAGACTGCCCCGATGGCATAGTCCGATGCATCTGTTTCAAGGGTTAAAGGTTTAGCAGGGTCGAAATGTCGTAGAATCGGTTCCAAGGTCATTGCCCATTTCAGTTGTTCGAATGCTGATTTAGCCGCGTCATCCCATTTCCATGTTACGTCCTTTCTTGTCAATTTCGTTACGGGTGTTGTTATTTTGCTAAAGTCCTGGATAAACCTTCTGTAGAAGTTGGCGAATCCTATGAAACTTTGTATCCCTTTCACATTCACCAGTTCCCTCCATTCTGCCACCGCTTTTACTTTCTCCAGATCCATCCGTATCCCTGTTGGTGATATGATATATCCCAAATACTCTGTCTCTGTTGTATGAAATTCGCATTTTGAGGCCTTGAGCCTTAGTTTCACCTTGTCCACCCGTTCCAAAACTCTTCGAACATGCTGTCAGTGTTGCTGGATGTCATCGGAGTAAATCAAGATATCATCAAGATATGCCAGGGAGAAGATATCTAAGTAATCACTTAGGACTTCATTCATCCACCTCTGGAATGATGCGGGAGCGTTCGTCAGGCTGAATGGCATGACCAGTTATTCGAAAAGGCCATATTTTGTCTGAAAAGTGGTCTTCCATTCGTCCCCCTTTGTGATCCACAGATTGTGATAAGCATCGTGGATGTCTAGTTTTGTATATATCTTTGTGTTGGATAGGTGGTCCAGTGCTTCCCCTATCAGCGGGAGGGGCATCCTGTCTTGTACTGTCATCTCAGTGAGTCCCCGGTAGTCCACACAGAGTCTTAGTGTGCCATCCTTCTTTTTTACAAAATGTATCAGGGCCCCCGCCGGTGATGTTGAGCAGCATATCCATCCTTTTTCGAGGCTGGTATCCAAGTATTCCTTCAACACCTTCAACCTTCCCTCATCCAATGCTCGAAGGGGTTCGAATGGTGGAACCCTTCCTTTCATCAGCAGAATCCAGTGGTCATGATGTCGGTGTGGCGGTCACCCTGCTGCTTCTGCCTCGTTGAATACATGAAGGAAATCGTGGTATTCGGTTGGGACAATATCCCTGGCCGAATGTGGGGTTGGTTCTTGCTGTTGTGACTTGACTACCCCCAGGGGTGATGTGATTCGCAGTGATGGGATTCGAAAAGGGTCATCTTGGGTGCCCCGCAGTCAATCTTGGCCCGTGGCGGCATAGGCGGTCCAGTCTGAGGTCCCTGCTCGTCCTTTTCCATGGTCCCCATAAACCCCCATTCGAAAGGGGTCATCTTGGTCGTTACTTTGGACCCCTTTTCGTTCCTCCTCTTGTTCCTCCCCTCCAAGGTCCTCATCGATCCCCATTCAAAAAGGATCATCTTGGATGACCCCTCTTCTTTCCTCCTCTTCTTGATTCTCTTCATGATCCCCATAGATCCTGATTCAAAAAGGATCATTTTGGGTATTTCGTTCCTTCTCCCTTGTCCACTCGTCCCTGGTCCCTTTTCCTTCCTCCATTGCTTGGTGCATACATGTCCCGCATGCTCTCTTGTCCCTGGCTGCATCCGGCATAGTGTCCTGTTGATATTGTCGAGTAGCAGCATCTTCCATCACTGTGGTTGTGTGAGGTGAGGTCCTTAGGCACTTCTTAGCGCAGCGCATTGAGTCAAATGTGACTCTTCCATCATTCCAGTCAATACTGGGGTTGTGTTTCCGGAGCCATGGGAGTCCAACAATAATAGGTGAGTTTCCGATCATGATGCAGTGTAGTTTGATGTCCTTCTGATGGTTATTTATTTGCAGTTTCACCATAGCTTCATGGGTGACCAGCCCACTGGCTATTTCTCGCCCATCGACTGCCAATACTGTTCGCGGGACTTTCTTTTTGTTCAATGGAATCTGAATCCTTTCTGCATATTCTTTGTCGATGAAGTTTTCCGTCGCACCACAGTCCACCATGGCCATCGTGGTGTGTTCTCGATAATCTTTTCCTCTTACTACCACTTTTAGTATGATTTTTTCATCTCGCCGGTATGGTCCTACACTCAATATCATGTAGGTTGGTTCCGGGTTGTCGGGTTTGGTGGGATCTTTCATCCCCAGCAGTTCACCTTGTTCTTCTACTCCTGGGGATTCTCTTTTCCCGCCCTCTCCTCAACTGGTTCTTCATCCATGTTGGTCTCCGCCGCTTGGTAGGGTCTCCGTTCTCCCCTTGGTTTCTTGTGGGGACACTTTGCAGCATAGTGACCCGTCCTACCACAGTTATAACATTCATTGTTTCTGCGTCGCTTTTCTCCTTCTGCCTTGTCCCTAGGTTTGCCCCTCCATGTGGCATCCAACTCCATTGGCTCTGGTTCTGAGAAGGATGATCCCTGGTGGTTATTCTTCTGGTAGAAGTTTTGGTATTGGGGTTCGTATCGATTTCGGAGAGTCCGGAAATTGAACAATCGGTTGTCCAATGCAATTGCCTGGTTCGTGAAATCGATTACCTTTGTACGGCGGGTATCAAGGATGGCGAGTTGTCTCTGCACATCGATATGGAGTCTGTCACTGAACTGATCAATGTAGATCTCATCGTTATAGCGCAGGTCTGCAATAATCCTTTGGAATTCAGCCCAGTATGCCGCGGCAGACCGATTCCCTTGACGTACATTCTTGAATTTCCTCCTGGCCACCTCCTTCGAATCTGCTTCTCCGAATGCCCTCGAAATGGCTGTCTTGAATGCCGCCCAGGTGGTGTAAGTGCTTCTCCTTCCACGATGGAGGGTTCAATCCATGACCATGCATTTCCTTGACACTGTGAACTGGCATAGTTGACACGTTTGATGTCGCTGTTGAATTTGTTTGGTTCACAGTTGAATTTTAACTCACACTGGGTCAGGAAGGCACAAAGCTTTGTCCTTTCGCTGTGGTATAGCTCGGGGTCCTCAACCTTTGGGTTGCTGGTTATGGGGGGTCGGTAGGTAAGTTGTTGGAACATTTGTTGAAGTTGTTCCTGGGACATCATGACTGGGGGTGGTACCATACCACTCATTCCTTGCTGGGAAGTCATTTGGGATACTAGGTCTTTAGAGATCTGTGCCGGTCCTGGTGTATCTGGTGTCTGTGGACGGGATGAGTGTTCGGGGGTTACTGGACTCGCTGGGCCTGTTGCTTCTCCTCCAATGACCTCACTCAGCGCTTGCAATCGAAACGGATCCACGGTACTGGTGGTTCCTGTCTGTTTATCGTCTTGTTATTTCGAAGCTCTTTGTGCTTCTTCTGGTTGAATCGGGTGTCGTTTGGTGGACGCAATCAAATGTCAAAACCCAAGGAATACACATGGATGACAGGCGATACAATTCGTAGACTGCTATGCAGTTGGGTTTGGCTCCGGGCTTCTTTAGGTAAGTTAGTCACAGGCTCGGGCAGTACTTACTTCATACACAGGATGTCCCTGCAGCAATGCCTTCTGGGTTAACATCAGCTAGACGTTATTTGTCGAGGGAGTAGGGTAAGGGGATAGAATGGGAACTGGGAGTGGTAATGGAAACTGGGTGTTGTTCACTGGTTGAACGATGAGGGCTCTTGTATGTAGATAGGGTTGTATGAATGAATAATTGATTGCATGCTAAACTAATGAAATACAATTGTCCCTTCTTATACCTTCGTTCCTGTGCCCATGTGATTCCCTCCTATCTGCGCGGCAGATATCCAACCCATCATGAGACACCCTTCATCTCATTGTGACCCTTTCCCAGACATAGACAAAACAAGATAAGAAACACAACAGAGACATAACTCAAACGTAGACAAAACATAATTCCAAACATAGATCAAACGAAATTCCAAACATAGATCAAATGAAATTCCAAACACAAAAGAAACCTGCTATGTTCCATCCCGAAACCCTTCTTCATCGTCCCTACTCATTCCTCCTGGTAAACCCTAACTCTGCCCTGTTCCCTAAACCCTAACCGTGACATCAGCCATCCCCAATGTCACCCCTATGAACCACAGCCCGGCTGTGGTCATAGTTCCTCCCAGAAGCATATCCTTAGTGGTCCGTGACACTTTCCTAGTTTAAATGCGAGAGATCTGAGGTCTCTACTTCCCAGACCCTTCTTGCTGGGTTAGGGGCTGGCTCTGATACTGTCTGGGACACTGTGGCAACATTCTTTGGCCGCTTGGATACTGGTTAATCTGTCTTGTCCTTTTCATCTTTGGAATCTTCTGATGGTCATTGGCATTTAGCCTTCATTGTGACTGCGGCTACTGTGGTAGTCAATTCGGATCCTTTTGAGGTCTTCTTCACAAAGCATTCTAGGGTGTGGTGGCTATTTCGGCCACAGTGCCAGCAGGAGGCCTTGTCTGCTTTGTGCTGGTCGATTTCAGCCTGGGGAACCCCAGCTAGTACTTTGCAGTTGTTTTGTAATTTCTTTTCTCAGTCACTTTTAGGTGTGCGGGTAGTTTCCTTAGCCTTACCATGGTTGGATTTCTTTTCCTCATCCCTCATCAGCTTTTCCTTTTCCTGCTTGGGCTCTGAGGGGGTTTGATATATGTGGAGCAGTGGCTTTTCATGCATGTTCCAATGTTCTTCTTTCACAGTTGCAAGCTTGATCAGTCTGGCCTTGAAATGCTCATACTTTGGGTCATCAAGGTCCTGGACATCTGTCCATGCCTGACAGGCCAGATCCTCTGGGAATGCCTGGTCATAAATTTCTCTTAGGACCTCTCCTTTGACTTGGGCCTTCTCCTGGTAGATGGCCATTCTGATTCCCCATTGGTCTGCTGGGAGGCCAGTCTTGTGGCATCCGGGTTTATATTTCCAATGCAACCGAGACATCTTGTTGGTGTAGTTGCGCTTCTGGTGGGGATCACGGAAGTAGTGGTCCATTGCTGCAGTGTATGAGGCCCATGTATCGGGGCGTAATTCCTTCTCAGTAGTATTGATGCGATTTTGGTGCCATTGGCAGGCATCACCTTTTAGGAGGGAACCCAACCAGTGGATTCAGGTTGCATCAGTCTTGAAGTCAATAGATCATACAGTCATATATTCCTTGACTGCTTTCATCCATGGGATGTAATTTTCCCTATCCCCATCAAATACCTCAGGTTCTTTCATTTTGGGAGCCTTTCCTAGGAAGATTGCCTCTGGTCGCTTCGTTATGTGATTCTTTTTGTCCTTCTTTTGGCATGCCCAAATGAGTTTAGATGTCTCATTCCCAAGATCCCGGGGTCTATCTGATTCTGAGTCTGAACTAGATGGGCTGGAACTGTCTCCTCCAGGTGGGGGTCCTGGAGGTGGTATCACTCCACCTGGTGGGCTGCTGCCCCTGGACTCTGTTGCTCTTCCCAGTCGAGTTGAGGGTCTACTTGATCAATCGCTGGGTGGTAGAGGAGGGAGGTCACAATCTGACTCCATCCCATCACTACTTGGGAGGGGAATTCTCCCCTGTTGGCCATGTTGCTCTAAGATGCTATCAATGACTGATGTTACATCTATATCCTTTGGGGACTGTTGGGCTAATTGGAACTGGGCCTTTAACTCTTCTCCAATGGCCTGAAGCTCTTCTCGGAATGATCGTCACATGTCTTCACATTCTTGCTGAGAAATCGCAGATGCATTGGCCTGGTTCTGTTGGAGCTGTGATTGGAGACGCTTCAATTTCCGTAGGTCCTCATTGACCTTCTCCTGGTTGACTCTTGCCCTGGCTTCTTGGGCATTCATTTCCGCAGCCCATCATTGGCAATCATTGTTGAACTTCTCCTGCTTAACTGCCTGGTCTTTGTGGTATGCGATCCAGACATTTTGGTTGGCTTCCATTTGTTGGGCAAAATCCTGAGGCAACTTCGGTCTTCATTCTTCACTTTCTGCTGCATTGATGGTAATCATCTCTACATGTCTTCTGAGGGCCATGTGGGCAGCTGCCACTTCTGCAAATTGCATGGTGGTGAGGTTGAAGTGAGCACCGGTAGCATCTGCAGCATGCTGCAGGGCCTGAGTGATTGCAAGGTCTAAGTTGGATTCGATTTTGCAATAATCATTCTGCATTTGCATAAAAATATGGTATGCCTCTGTTTCATCCCCTTGGATTTGTCCTTGGAGGCTATTGATTTCAACTGCAGTATGGTGTAGTTGATTCATAAGGGTACATCCCCACTCAGGGACAGAGTGCAATTTGATGCATTCAATAGGTGGGATATTCTCTGATCCCCCATTGTTGGTGCTAACTAGTGCCCAGGAAGGCATAGGTAAGAAATCGATTTCCATTGGCTTGGGCATCATTTTTCTGTTTGGTGGTTCTGTATTTGTTGTAGGACGTCTCTCAATACACTCGGTGAGGCATTGAGTAAGATTATAGTGTTAACCGGGGGTTGCCTCATGACTGACAGCCAGGTAACTCAAGATTTCCAAAAGAAAAAAATGAGAAGTAATAATTCCAATGATGGGAATTATTTACTTCTCTGGGGATTCTCATAGAAATGAGTAATAACATGTTATAATCTTAAACTCTCCTGCTTATCTCAGGGAGCATTTTGAGATCATCGGTGGAAATTGCATTCAAGTGTGAACAGCAATCTGCAAGGGTCTTATTGTTTGAGGAGGGTCTTGGTTGTATTGTTGTGTAGGTCTTTCGAGTATTCTGTAAATAGTCGAGTATGAGGTACTAATATCTTTCTGGGACTTGCTTGTAGTGATGGGACGATTGTGGGTCTTTTGCTGGATGATTGCTTCTTCGAGTGGGGGCTTTTTGATATTTTATGTTTTCTGACTTGAGCTCCCCACTCATATACCCACCGGGTACATTGCGGTGGTCAGAACGCCAAGTACTGGTTGACATTGGTAGAGAGCATGCAAACATGATATTTTTTGCATACAAATTATGTATTTTGAATTTTTCCATGCAAATGCTCCAAATCATTCCCAAACCAATCGGATGACTCTTGGTGATTCTCTCGGCCATATCGTGAATGCGCTGTTGCTAAACCTGTCATTTGCCAATATATTATGTCTAATAATATGACCTCCATAGGGCATTTGAGCACATATCTCATCTCATGCATGCATCGTCAGCTCAGGTGAAGTGTTTGTCCTTAGTTGGCAGATTTCCTGATCCGTCCTTATCTGGGGCTGCGGCTTCCTGTGCTGTCTGTATGCCTTGCCAACACTTCACCATGGTAGATGTCATCTGGGCCTCCTGTGGCTTCCGATAGGATCTAACTTCCATATCCATTTATCTATCTGCGCTTATTCTCATCATAGCAGGCTAACTGAAGGTTGTCTGCAAGATAAGGTTTCCTGTATTGTTGGCTGCCTCAGGGCTGCTGTGCCATGTATTGGTCTTTACTGCCTATGACAATCCTTATCTCCTTTAGCTGACTAGACTCCATTATTGCACGTCTTATCTTAATGACATTCGGTATTGTTCCTTTGGTTTTCTGATCATCTCTGCTGAGCTTCCTCAGTAACACATGATTCTTGATTTGGACTTGGCACTCAGTCGTAGGGTACATTCAATTCATTCTTAAATACCTAACACTGTTCTCCTTATCCATCACTTCCTCATCCTCATTATCAACCTTGACTTCCTCCAGCCTTCGTCTATGGTCGATTATGGCAGACTCAGTCATATACGGTGAACTCCTCCTCTTACATTTCTCTTCTCCTTATCCTTCTGCCTTTCTTTGTCCCAGAGCCTTCTGTGCCTGCCTGTTTGGGTGGTCCTGTATGACATGGCACAACGTTCGAATATGGCGAAACGCATATGGCGAAGGGTAGTTCCTCTGTGGACTTGTGGCCCATAAGAACCACAGTGGCCCGGGCTATAAGTATTCCAGGTTTTTGTCAACATCAGCAGTATGTTCCCCAGGATACGGCTGGGCATTAGAAACCTCAGCCATTGATTGGAAACTGTCCCTCCTGAGGCAACCCCGGGTTTCCAACCCTTTATGATGAACTGGCTTTTTTCCTGGCCCCCCATTATCCTATTTCCTGCGGGAAGTGGATGAAGGGTGGTTAGTAATGGCTCTTTCTTTACAGCTTGAGTCATTACTTAGTAAGAATCCCCATTCTTAAAATGTGTCTTATAGGTGGGGTATGACAATGGTTAGTGAATCATTTAGACAGTGGACAGGACTAGGGGAGACGCACGTAAGGCCCCTAACAGGGCAGGCCATTCGGGCAAGTGGCGCCATATTCTAACTAGAATGCATGCTCCGCTATAGTAAATATATTGATTCAAAACAAAACAAAACAAAAACAAAAATCTTTTCAGACCTTTAATATATGGCTCTGGTGTATCCTAGACAGATTCAGTAGGTACTTATTCATTCCAAATCTCTGAACCTTTGTAGATATCACGGCTGTCTTCGATAACAATACTAGTTCGCTATAATGACTTTCTATTTCAATCCATATTCATAATATAAGTTTTACAATTGATCATCGCCCTTTCACATCACTCTGTCGTAGTGCAAACTTGGGTATATCCATCATGCCTCATCCAATTGAAATGCGATCCCGTCGTTAAACCTACCAAAAGCCACCACTCATTACCCTCGTGAATTCATTGGCGTACTTCGGCATTTCGGACCCACACTGACTGATCTGCTGCTTCTCTCGTGCCTCAGGAAGCCATTTGGTTATGTCTTCAATCCGACGGGAATTCTGTCCTCATGTATCAGTATACATAGCAGAACAAATGTAAGTGTTTCACGCGTGGGTAAACAAAAACTGACCGTAGGATGGGTTGACAAGAATTGCGGTACTGCCACTTTTTCTGCTGCATCCATCCGCTGCCACAGTGTTACGGCGGCATCAGGATTGTACTATTCTCATGAGTGTGTCAGTAATTCCCCTATTGTCTGTAAAGAATGAACTCACGCAAGCTTCGGCCATCATCATCAGCCCAATGTAATCCGCCTCACTTTCCTGCTTTCTGCTTCCCGGTCGGAGATATGCAAGATCCAGCAACGTGTTCCCCACCCTGCTGACACTGTCTACATCTCCTAGTGCGATACCACCGAGTATCAATGCCACAAAAACCAGCAAGTTGCTGCTCATTCGCTCGCCGAAGTGGTGCGCTACCGTGTGTGCAATTTCATGAGACATTACTGCCGCGAGGCCGTCGTCGTTTCCGCAGATCGGAAGAATACCGGAAAACACAAACACTTTGCCACTACACATAAATCAGGTTTATTATTTTCAAGCGTCTCATAAAATGGGTAACGAAGCTGGTATGGGGCAAGAGGCGGTGAGGTAACGGAACGAGGGAGAAAAGCAACGTACCCCGGAATAACAAATGCATTCTTGATACTATTGTCCGCAATAACGTTGACCTCCCAGTCCAGATCCTGAAGACCACTGGCGGGAATCAACCTCTCCAGAACCCTCCTCACCCGCCGCGTCGTCGGATGATTCGGTGGTAATATCCGGCCATGGAACTGTCGGACCGTCTCTTCGTACATCTGCTGCGACAACTGCATCTCACTCTCGATGCTCACTACATTAAACCTGCGCCGACCACTAACGGGGACTGTTTCGAGGTTGTAGACATAGAAAGTTACAGCACCCGCGGTACCGACACCGACTACCTTCCTACGGTTGGTTAGACCGAGTTGCGCATCAAATACAGGCGATCAAAGATATGGCAAGCCGCACTTGAAGTTCGGATTTCCCCACAGTTGTGTGAAGGGTCTTCGGTTATTAAAGCGCTGGTAGTTGCCTCCCTGCTGCGGGAGGTTGAAGCGGATATGCGCATTTCGCGTGGTGATTTGACTCGGTCTGAGTACCGGATGAGGGATATGGCGGAACGTTCGCAGGGTGGTTCTTGCGGAGCGGGCAAACATCGTGGCTGGTGCGCGTTTGGAATCATGGGAAGCTTCGATGATGATTACACGCGGTAGAGCTAAATTTAAGCTTTCGGGGCTAGTCGGGCTCCCGATTCCCGAGCCGATGACGCATGATGCCACACGCGATGGTCGGCCGCGGGAATGCGTTATCAAAACGCGTTTGGGCTGGACGGTTGTTCGGTCACGAGGTGCCCAAACACCTCATATCTGGATATCTGTTGTCAGGAGTGATGTTTTTACTTTTTCTCTGTCTAGAGGCCATGAATAAGACCGGTACCTGCTCACAAGCTTTGTAAGTTGCTGCTTAAAGCTAACATTGTTGGACATAGGCGCCAATCCAAATACTTAAGTACTTCACTATTCATAAAAGCTCACTCGCAAAATAAAACACCAGATCCAGGAACACTAGAAAGACCATTAGAACGCATCACCTACAAGGAGTTCGAGAAATCAACCTCTCATAATGATGGTACCGATCACTATCAACTGCAGCCCCTCATGTCGGACAGAAATTTACACCCACTGAAATCAGCAAGCTACACAGATCCAACCATATGAACAAGAGGCGAGGAGCGAGGGGGAGGCTTAGCGGCGGAGGCAGATTAAGAGCGCTGGGTAAAGGCCGCGCCGGTAGCAAGTAGACTGCGCGCGCAGAGCTACACGAGAATTCGAGGGAATTTGCATTTCTCGCGATTTACCAGTTTCTTTTGTTATTTGACTTTTGTTTCTTTTATTTTGTTCACTGTAAGACAGATCTTGATCACAGATAAACATTGTCGAGATGGTGAAGCAAATGTTACCATAGACAATCACTCGATGCCAGTACACATTTTCCCTAGCGCGGAACTCGCCGCAAGCAACTTGGTCACGGGATCCAAACTTCCAGTACCGATTCCAGTAGCATAGATCGTCTTATGGGCCGAATATTTCATGACCATTGGCTCCAAGATATGTCGAGTACTCCGTAATTGAGGTAGTGGACCCGATTCGGTCCAAACCATGTAAGTAGGTGATGTGTTAACGGAAAGCCCAATTCAAAAGTTTCCCGGTCTTGGGTAATTATGTACTACCCGGTAATCCGTATCAAATAATCAAAGGACCTTATCGTATGTAGTAGAAACCGCATCCAAAGGTTTACCGTGACGTTAGGCTACTGATAATGCCGTCGTATCTGCCGTTGTCCGCTTGTCATGTTGGGATTTTGAAACATTTCCATAGTACTCCATCATACGGCGGTTAGCCACATTCTACTAGTATCACACGGCTCTTTTTTCGTAGGCGCTACGCGGATCACATTGCATTGAGTCATTTTAGTTCATCGGCAGACGTATCCAAGGCTCCCGGCTTGCAAGTTGCTTACACATATGACTCAGTAGTAACCAGTAGTCGTCTTGGACTCTACTATAAAAGGACGCCTCTCCCCCCACCTTTGGTATCGTTTTTTTCCTTCAACATAGCTGTTCGGGGCGTGGCACCATTGCCAGAAACGGTTCAACAAGCACGTCGAAGCGGCAGGCCCCGAGTCAGCCTGAGCCCACTCCTCCCTGAAGAGGCGAGGGGTGGCATCCGTGTAAGCGTTCGCTGTTTCTGAGTACACAGGTCGCGAGTACCTGAGCCATTCCTCAAAATTGGCAGCAGGTGTGGGGGGGGGACCTGTGTAGAAGTTGGCTCAGCTCTCTTAACCAGCAAGCCACGAGTTGCTTGAGCGCACTCCCCCGTCCGTGAAAGGGCTACGTGGGAGGGTAGCATCTGGTGAGAGATTCGGTGGGCACTTTGTATCAGCAGAGCGGCCTCTGTGATCACCTCTTCCTGCTGCCTGCTGGGTTTTTTTAAGCTAAGCTTTTTTACCCCGGGCTGCCCATATCGTTGTGCACCCTGAAGGGGGCCTACGAGATGGTAATAGCTTTGGAGTTTACCCCGCATGACCATGATCTTTTGGGAAGTATATAGGATTTAATTGTATGGGTAGATGAGATCGCCTAAACAATTGATTCTTATGTACATCCTACGAGATTACGGTGATGCGGGGGAAGGATCGATACGGAGAGATAAGAAGTACTATCATCAACAACCCCGTACACTACGCGGGCCACTCAGAACTTGACAAATATCGTAATTCCTCTAAGTACGGATAGTTACCAACCTCGCTGTATCATCATCGTTCATAACATAGCTAAGCAATTCTACTTTAGTGCAATCATTTTCTGGTTATCCCTCCACGGACTACGGGAGTCGAGATCCATATCAAGGCAATCTATTCGGAATTCAAGAACAACTCTTGGAATACTTACACTTCATCTCAGAATAATTCACGAAGACTAAGGCCGTCCAAATTCACTGATGGCATTATCGTGATGCAAATTTGCAGACATGACTTGTGCAAGAGTTAAGTACAAGAGTAATCACCACATCTTACATGACATACCTGGCCTTGGCAATTAAACACTTACTTATTTAAATAAGTATCCATTCTCGAACTTAAATCAAATCAATCTCAATCCACGCCGCCAGACACCCCTAGCCAGGTAAGCCCAGAGTACCTATTCCCCCAATAACTAACTCCCCGTAGGACTTGAACACGAAACAAGTCAAAGTCTCGGCCCAGGCCCCAGCTGCTTAACAAACAAGCTTCTAGCAAGTACCGTTTTTTCATCCCATCCCAGGTTCTCTGTACCTCCTCCGGGAGTAGTGTATCGGACTAAGGTAGACCCCGAGCTAGCTTTCGGAGAGACCTACGGCTGAATGTGCCCTATGTGCCTCCCCTATCCTTCTTCGTGTCTCTCCGATAGGTTGCCGACACTCCGAAGAGGTGGCCGGGGGCGAGGGACGAGGGGCTCGAGACATTTCCACACGTGGATCTACGCCGGGGTGCCGGGGTCGGGGTATCGTTCCCAAGGATGCATGAGATGGGAGACACCTGTAATTAAACATGTACTTGTGTTTCGGCGGTCCACGACCAATGTTTCATTATCGTTCGAGACTATGGCAGCACCATGAGGTTCCCTATAGGTCGATCAGACCCTTTCAGTCATGATTAAAACTGTGATTCTTACATGAGGCTCAGACCTCCGCGAGTTTTCGACGAGACCTGCCGCCTGATTGATTTAGAATGACGCCAAACTGGTTGGTGACGCTAGTCACTGGTTGAGATTGTAACGGTTTTTTTGGCGTGAGGTATTGTGATAGTCATCACGGTCATCACAAGTTTCCCCAATTCGCAATTCGTAAGCCGCAAACTTCGCTGATGGTGTTGTTATTCCCAGGGGGGGGGGGGGGGGGGGGGGGGGAAATTAAGATTTAAACATTTCTCTGCGCCTAGCCAGCTCCTACATACTACGCACTACTGCATCCTACGGCATGCTTACATGCCTTCAAGTGATCCCAACGTATCGTACATCGTGCAAACAAAACCGTAGTTAAAGTAAAAGCAAAAAAGAAAAAAAAAAAATAACCAGAAGTTAAAACCACAGAAAATAAAAACTTCAAATGGTGGGTATAAGTATCATATCTCTCAGTCTTCCTAAGTTCCCTAGTTAAACCCTACCACCCCAATAAACCCCCTAATATCGCCTAGAAAAATCGTCTCCCTTAGAAAATATCCTCTTATCTCAACTTGCATATCACCTTTCAAATAACATCCCTAAACCCCTAAACCCTCTCCTATCCATCCCCTAGTCGAAAAAAGGAAAGAAAAAAAAAGGGTATAAGAGAACGCAAAAAAAGATCCCATAAAAAAAACACCCCAAACCCAACACGCAAAAAAAAAAATCAGATAACCCCTTAATCACAAATCCCAAAAGATTAAACAACCCTACGTTTCTTCCCCTAGGAATCGAATCTACACACCAGGCCGCCGCCGCCATCACTAGGTGCATGTATGACGAGTAAGTAACGTCGCATAATCTTCCTAGTCTTCCTCCGCCAAAGGCTCTTCAACATCCCTCCATTCCCTTGCAAGTAATGAAAGCTTTTTGACACCCGCGATTCTGTCCGCATAGAGAGCTTCACCTGCCGTTCTAATAAAATGTCAGTTTCTATTTATAACCCGGAAAACGCGGATCATAATAAAAGAGTAATCATACCTGAAAGTGATAGCTCTCTGCGAAGAGATGACACCGATTGCTTGTAGGACCGCCTTTCTAGAATCTCTAGAAAACACTGCCGGGTGGTTAATCCATTCCAACGCGCTCTCCAACTCAGCATCAAGAGCTGCAGAAGTAGCAGCATCAATACCGGCCGCAGGAGTAGGAAAGCTTTGCTCCAACGGTGGAGTGGGCACAGACAATGGTGGCGGGGCGCTATCTCCGCTGCCTGAGGTAGACGGCTTCGGAGAGGGAGGCGGAGGCAGGGGGGGTAATCCACCTTTTCCCAAGCCACGTAGGATGGTCCGTGTCTCCTTTAGCAAGGTCTGTGCGCGCTCATGCTGGTTTCGGGCTACCAGGGATAAGGCTCGGCTCAACATGTCCGATGTCAAGAGCTCCATTCGGCGTTGGACAACCATCGGGTGAGGCGGGATTGGTGGTGATCCGGGACGGCCAGTGTTCTTATGCGAGCTCGAGGGTGGGAGCATGGTAATAGTAAGCAGGTGGGGCCGAGTGTTGGTAAGGGTACCCTCGCGCTGGATATCGCCGTAGGTGAGATCGGCCTGGATAAGCGGAACCTCTTCGATGCTCATAGTCCTGGACTCGTCCTGGTCATTATCACCACCCAAAGCCTCCAAACCAGATACGAGACTCTCCCATGCATCCTGAGGAGCCATTTCGGCTTGGGTGTTGTCGGGAGACATAACAAGTTGGATCAAAACATCTACAAAATTAGCACGCCAGGTCCGGTAATTCGAGTTCGAAAATAAACATACCCTTCTTGTCACCGAACCGAAGATCCCCCAAAGCAACCTCCGCATCCCGCCCAGACGCCCGCTTGGATACATGAAGTGCACCGCTAATCTTGACGAATCTCGATGGAGATCCCTCAGGTAGGCGAAGCTTAAGCTTGGCATTCTGATGTGAAAGGGTCTGAAGAGAACCAATGCATCCAGCAATACATTCACGCAAAATCATCCAGTCCTTTACGTATGTGAACAAACCCTTAGTTCTGGTGGAGAGCTCAATCAAAGTATCAGGTTTGTGAGTAAGGCCAAGACCGAACGAATGAATAGTGATCTTTGCGGCCTCAGCACGTGAGACAACAAAGTCCACGGACTCAGCCTCGGAGGTAGCCGAATCGCTAATCAGAAGGATTGAAGCAATTGGGTTGCCTTGCTTCCGCTGCATAAGCAGGTCCATAGCAACATTAGCACCCTCCACAACATCCGCACGCAAACTCTTCTGTCCCACAGGGCGGATCGAGCCGATAACCTTTGGCCATCCAACCCAGTTCTTGGTGGTAAGTCCGGTCAAAGGAACTCCACCTCCGCTAGATCCAAACGTTACCAATCCCAACCGGTCCTTGTCTCCCAAGCTGTGCACAAGGAATCTCAAACTGTCACGGAGAAGGTTGATCTTCAAACCCTGCATTGAGGATGACACTGGAATAACCACGACAATGTCGAGGGGAATATGCATCGAGCGGGGCACCTTTCCAACTCTAACCGGAACGGCATACTGTTCGGCGATCATTGAAGCGTTGCGGCCTCCGTTGGCGTTAGAGTAAGCCGAGTTGGTAGAAGACACTCTTCGGGTAGTCTTCATGGTCCGGTAGTCGTCATCCTCCACATCAGAGCCTACAATGTGCTTTTCGTCATAACCGACGGGGCTGCGTAGCTCGGTGTCATTGTTGAGATCGAGTAATGAACGCTGCCAGTGCTCAAGCTGTTGCTGATTCGGGAAAGACAAGTGGAATTGGGGCAACTCGGCAACGGAAAGGTTCAAAGTGAGGATGAAGTCATCTGACGTCAGTTAGCTTGGGAGCTAGGGCAAAACCCGAATATTGCACAGGGTAACACACCTGGTCCACCAGAGTCGACCACCTTCTTCAAGTGCTTCTTGATGAGAATAGATCCCTTCAAGGTGCACTTGACCGACTTTTTTCTCGGGCCCTGGCCATTTGAAGACGCAACCTTCTTTTCCTTCACGCAAATAAGCATCTCAGAGAAGAGGTAGCACTCCAGCTCTTGCCAGGCTTGGCAATCCTTTCCAACTCTAATTGTGCCGTGTAGACGAAGTTTACCGAAGCTAAAATAAATTAATCAGATGAAAGCTTACTGCAGATAGTGGGGGCGATCATACCGGTTGAAATCCAACCCATGCCAGTTCTCAACTCTGTTCCGAAGCTCCTCAGTAATTTGAGATAGCATTTCCTCCTCGCGCTCGCGTTCCAGCTCCAAATCCCGTTCTCTCTGTCTTGCCGAAGCAGTATCCTGTCTCTCGAATGAATATTGGCTGCGGCCAGTCGGGCTTGAAGGCGGGTATTGCTGTTCGAACTGCCCTTGCTGCTGTCCGGGAATCGGTGGGAGCTCCTCCAAATGTGGCTGCCATTTCTTTTCCGGGACCTCCACCGTAATCAAACATGTTACGGTTTGCTGATCCTTGGAACGAGTGAGAGTTGGGAATTCGCTCTTGACGGTCAAAGTCGGTGGTGGAATTGGATTAGCAACCGGGGCACGAGGACTGGGTTCGTTGCTTTCTTGAGAAACGCTGTACAGATCGTGTTCTTGGCGGCGAATTGGTGGGGGTGCTGATGGAGGTGGAGGTAGATGATCTTGATATCCATCGCCGGCTGAGACAGCACTGCTAGTCTGTCGCCAATGGCCGTTGTCTTGTCGTACAGCCGACACGGGGTCCAGCATCTCGCTCCGACTACCTGTGCGACCTTCACCCCGCGTCATACTCGATGTCCGACTTCCTTGCCTACTGCGTGTACTTGCTCGGTTGTTGTTGTAGTCATATTGGTTTGCCGAAAGACTGTCTTTGTCTCCACGGTCGTCACGGTCTCGTTCTCGCTCTCTTTCGCGCTCGCGCTCGCGGGTCGACCGGCGTGGGGTATCTCTTGCGCTTTCTCCGGCGACGGAAACGGATCTCACGATGCTGCTAAGCTTCTCTGCATGATGTCAGCTGCCGTCCGAAAAGTAAATCGATCGTACTAGATACCCACCGAGGTCAAGAACATTTCCACCTCTGCTAGAATCCAAACCCAACGGAGAATTGCACTCTGGACAATACTGGGCATCAACCTCTTTAATGTATTCATAAAAGCAAGCTTCATGGGAAACATGACCACAAGAAAATTGTAGGACACGCTCGCCTCGTAGAGTATGTTCCAGTGGCTCTTCACAAACAGCACACTGGCTTCCAATAAACGTCCTGTCCCTCCGGCTTCGATTCCGGTCCATATCTATGATACCGGCCATACTCGGCGATCTGTAGGATGCTTCGGAGGTGAGAGAGGGTGCTCGATCTCGGTTTCTCGAGCCGGAGGACGGTGCCAGCGAGGGTGCGTCCGAGTACTGGTCGCGAAGATGTGAGTCACTGTGAAGGTGACGAATACCCAAATGCCGCTCCCGAGTCGGTGGATCACCGAGCACGGAGTTGCTTGAGCTTCCAGAAATACAGGACTCAACTGGAGAGCGGCGCTTGCCGCTGCGTCTGCCACTCAGCAGCCCTATGCGGTGGGACCACTGCGAAGAGGTATCTTCCTTCGGGGTTGAATTTTTGGAGGAGCGGAAGCTCGTCATCAGCGCGCTGCATTCAATCAGAAACGAGTTGCAGCGGGCTGAAGGGAGGAGAAAGCGGACGGAGAGGGAGGAGTGTGTGGTTGTGTTTTCCGCCCGAAAACAGGAGGAGCAGGATTAAGATGGAGACGGCGCGGGTAATATGGGTATCGAGAACGCTGTACTGCCGGGAAGGGTAGTGATGCTGTGGGTGATTGATGTAACAGTAGCTGTTCGTCTTGGGACAGACAGTGGGTCAGATGGATGCCTTGCTGGGTCTGGGGGGGGGGGGGGGGGGGGGGTGTACAGGCAGGCTGGAGGGTATGGAGGTGTGTACAGCCAACCTTTCAGGTATGGGGGGGTGTGGAGGGGTTTCTCGAGATTGGGCGTACTTTGCATGTTACATACCTGGTGTTGCTGCTGCTACTCCTATGTCTTCGCATTCGCTAGTTGTGATGGGGACTGGCAGACTGCGAACTGGGGACTCTAATCTCCCGGGCTTTTGGAGCGTTGCAGGGGTTCGCACTGGCGGTGGGTGATGGGCGAGGATGGCGAGAAACGACGGGCAGGGAAGTTTGCGGTATGGGTCTGAAGCGAAATCGACGGGTCGGAATCAAAAAGATTGGTAGGGTGTCGTTTGGGGAATTTGCGCGGAGATGGTGTGGATGGGCGGTGGGCAGAGTTGGTAGGAATTGCAGTTGGAATCAGTACACAGAGTTGGTATGCAATCAGTAGACAAGCAATTATTAGCAATTGTGATGTCGACTGTACAAGTCGATACAATGATGTTGTTTGTTTTTGTTCTGTTGCTTGTTTTTGTTCTGTTGTTGCTTGTTTTTGTGGCTTGTTTTTGTTCTTATTTCTGCTGTTGCAATGTATTTTGGATGTATACTTTGTAGAAGCTGTTTGGGGTGAGCAACGTTAAACGGTGGAGCTGACTGATGACAGATGACAGGACAGCACTTGCACTTTCTCCTCCTCGCCGACACGGCGATGATGATCGTGCGGCGGTGTACTTTCTTCCTTTAAGCCTGGCTGACTGGCTGACCCCAATGCCTGTCGGGAGTACGGTTGGCACAGCAGTTTCTGGATAAGTGTAGCTTCTTTGATTGACTTCTGTCTGCGGCGCTTTGGCTAGCCGTAGGCAATGCCTGGATACCTGTACGTACGCAGTAACTGTCTCCTGTCTATTTAAGGATTATGACCTGGATGCTGGCAGCAGACAAGGAAAATATTGCCCAACGCTGACGAAAACAGTAGGTCTTGTGGAGATGCTCGGGGATTAGGGCTCCTGGTCTGGCTGGTGCTTCGAATGGCTGAGATGGCGTCGACGGTAAGTGGGTCGAGTACCGATCAATCGATGATGCGGCGCGCTGGTAACAAGGGGCGTGGAGTGGAGCAAAATTGCACGTCCCGACGAACTGCAGCTCGTGAAGATCAATGAATGGATAAATTAATTGAAACGAAGCGAATGTGTGCAGATGCAATGCAATGTAGCGATGGGAGGAAGGGGGTGAGTGGATGGCAAGATGTCGGGGAAATGCGTAAGAGAAGTCAATTGGAACCTCATCCGTCAAGTAGCATTGACTGGCAGATGGCAGGTGGCGGTTTCTCGAAGAACTTCATGGCGGCGTTGTGCATACCCTAAAACAAGCGATCATCGTAAATAGAGCTTGGAACAGTAAAGTTCCGTCTGTTAAAACCAACGCGTACTTCAAAGCCCCAAAACAGAGAAACCCGTCTCTGCTCTAAAATTTAAGGTAGATGCTCGTTAATTGGCGATGTCTAGATAGTTTCCCGGCGTTTTCTTTATGAAAAGTCTCCGTATCCGAAAGCCATCACCCCCTTCTCCGCTTTTTCTGCAAGAGTGCAGCACATGTTTGAGCATTCTCGTTTGAGCACTTTCAGGTACCGCGTTATGTGCGAGCTTATGCCGATAATACGGGTACACGATGAAGGAAGGTGACTCGCCAGACAGTCGGGGAAGGTGCGTTGCTTTGCCGGGGGCGAGCAGACCATTTGTCAAAATTGGACACAAAGACGGTTTTTTCGATGCCGTCGCCTTACGCAAATGACCCGCCATTCAAAGACATCCCACTGTCCATCGTTCGCAGCTATATCGACCCAGAATGAAACATTTTATGCACCACAAATGCTTACTCTGGGCAAACGCGATATGCGAACTCGGAGGCAGATCCAGTTTTTCTAATTATGGTGCTGCAGACACCCGGCCCTGGGGTCAACGCCATCTCCCATCTCTCGCTAGGTTACATAACGTGGTCGCTCGCCAAATGAGTTTCTCAAGTAGCGGCGAGCCGGCTCGCAGGAATCTCGCGCCGGCCGGTCTACCTTGTTTAAAGGAAGAAGCTGAAGGCTACCGGAGCTGATGAAAACACACACGTGAGAAACTTCTCCTGCGGAATTGAAATTACCATATGTCGCTGGTAATTGTAGCTGAGAAAACCGGTTCTGATTACTCTGTTGTAGATGCCTTTTGCAGAATTTTCTTTACTCAATTGCAAAGTCCACATGCTACAGAAGACTACCGGCTTTATTGAGCACATCACAGGGCAAGGAAATTCGCAGAATGATCGCCAGGGGAAGGAGGTCGAAGCCGGTGATATAGAAACATTGATGAAGCCACGAGGTTTTAATAGATTGACTAAAGATCGACCCTGGGTACTGATCGCTGTCGAAAGGATCACTTCCCCTCACCCGTGTGTCTCCTCCGAAACGTATCTCGATTTACTCATGCCAATTGAGTCCCTAGTGTACGGTTGACGGCTGTGCGGTTGTGGTACCCTTGTGGTGCCGTGTCTTTCAAGTGTGATGAAATGTATCCACTGACCCGCAAACGTACTGTATCCGACGATCCGACTCTGAGTCGTTTCAGATCATCCGCGTCCAGCAATGCCAGGTACGATGTGATCGATTTGCATATCCACGAGGCTTTGTTGGTTCCTAGTAAAGCTGCAGTCCACGAGACGTAGCCTTATGCTGTGTCAAACCGCCTGGTGTTGATTGAGATACGGTTATGGACACGGACTCGCGCGAGAAGATGTGCTGTCAATTGCGCAATCATGTGCTTTCGGTATCGAGAGCAGTGCGGTGCCAGTTCGACAATGCATCCGGGGTAGCTGTTATTAACGCATCATAGCTGGTAGCTGGTGATAGCAAGAAAGGTGTTTGCTTTTCTTAGAACCGGAAACAGTATCTGTTACAGCAGGAGTTCACCGGTCAGCACAGACTAGAGAGCAGATCAATAGATGCGCGAAAACGGAGCGTGAAAACATCAACGGAGAGCCCACTTGCCCCTGGAGCCATCACTCATCCTCCCGTGGTGATCACGTCTCGTAGCCAGCCAGTCAGCACCCCTGGCTGTCGTCGTGACGGTCGCGGATTAACGTTCGCCTCACATGGCCGGAGACTTGTGCCAGACAGGAAAAGACGGGTTGGCCACGGCTCGGTGTCATCTATGCAACTTATGCAGGTCCACACATGGCTTCAAAGACCGGCGCTCGACAAGAAACCTTAAACTCCTGCCAAGCTCCAGGGTCGCCGATGGCAAGCTCAGCCATTCGGAAGTAACCCGGGTCGGGCTAGTTTCCCAGTCAAGTGACTTCCCGTTTGTACACGGGGGTCTCCACAGCTCTAACCGTGCCCGTCCTAACCACGGATGCTCAGCTTGCGTGCGTCCGATGTCCACCGGGTCTTGTCTCGCCAACTGTCATGGCAACACGTCTCTCCGTGTCCATGACCGGTAAGGTCTCAACTGGATTCATCATCATCATCCCGCAATCCAACGGCCTCCATCCAACGTCGGCTCCATCTTCTTCCGAGAAGCCCGAGCTGTAGAGTTGTAACAGCTCCTCACTACCGCAGGGGAGATGCTTGTAGATCACGCTACCCCGCGTACGACGATGTCTTCCAAATCCCTATAACTCCTAAAACTAGAGTTTGTATCTCGCTTTATGTAAGCGATATTGCCCGTCGCAAAGAGCCGTGTCGTCGGTGTCCAGTAGTCCTCGAGGACAACGTAGTCGCCACGGCCGCCTACACGCAAAACTCCACAAAATCCGCCGCCTTTCAACGGCTCTGTTTCAGCTGGAACAAGCGTAGAAGAAAACAAGACATTCGTCCCTGCAGCTCCTGCATCATGTCATGTCGTTTTTCTCCCTCATCAGGGCTAGGGCTGTCACCCCAACTATGGCATGCATTGCAGCCTGACAAAGGCCACAAGGGGTCTGCTTGGCACCGTCTGCATCTGTTACCCGACCCTCAGCTCCTCTGTTGAGCCTTTCCATAACATATACATTACGTTTCCTTCCACCGGCGCCTTCTTTCTCCATAGAAAGAGTGCTGCATCCGTCTCAACGTTTTGCTGTCTACTGTGCTTAGGGAAATCAAAAGTCTTCGTTCCTGCGCTCGTCTTCCTGCGCCTCATTTGCTTCCATCGCACTGCTTTCTAGGGAACGGATTCATGAGGGTCATGGCAGTTTGAAGGTCCACCACCACGCTGAATCTTTAGCCCTCGAGTTGCCTTTAACAACCGCGAAACCTACCCAACCCGGATGCACTGACACCTCTCAGATTGCTCCTCCCATGGCGTCTCCTACCGAATTCCCTGATGGTCGCCCGCCCGGGAGCCGGAAGGTCCCCCACTCCCTAACGACTACCTTTTTCGCGAAGAAGAAGAAAGGAGGAGAGCTTAGAAGCCCGATAACGCAATCGCCAACAGTGACGCTGCGAGGCCCCAGTAGGCAAGCATCGGATAGTCCGATCCTGCAGGCACCATCTACGGCTATCGGAGAAGCGTCGATGAGCGATAATCGGACCGAGCCTATTGCGATCCCCGCGGCGGCTCAAAATAGCTCACAGAAACAAAAGAAGCTCGCGCCTTCAAACACCTTCAACACCCATTATCGCTCAATCTCGAGATCCATGAACGATCTGGGCAACATCTTCACCCGTGGTCGCTCACCGCCAAATCGAGACGTGTCGCCCTTACGACCACCTGTCACCAGCTCTGCTCAGGAGCAGCCCGCGAGGCGCAAAGCTACACTTGACTCCCCGACTGCGAAAAGCTTTGAGAACCCCTCCACGGCTCTTACAACGCATAATGAGTCAGCCCCCAAACCAAATCCGCGGATTACGAAAGAAGGATGGGTGAATCTGATTGATTCGCATTTCAAAAAGAACTCGAGCCTGAAGGATTCGTGGAAACTTCATTATGCCATGATAATAGATGGACAGATGCTACTCTACAAATCGCCCTCAACATTCCAAATCCGGTCGTTTGACATTACCGCGGCCCCTCCAAGCCCGGTGCGCCCCGCGAGTGCGCCTACTATTAGTTCGGCAAACCTCAGTGTTTCGAGTCTGCGGCATAAGAGCAGTACGAGACACCCAGAGCTTATCCTGCATGATGATGGCCATGTTAAAGCCGGATCAGTGGAGGCGCTTTGCCATGAGCTGATGTTTACGACGGATCCTGCTTACGTCAAGTGGGCAACACTATCTCTCTCGGGATGGACTGGACCAGAGACTGCTTTGTCGGTATTGCTTGAGCTTGCGACACTCCAGAACTGTTCTGCACGAATTGCAGAGATTCTAGAAATAATAGCTGCGGCGACACCAGGACTATTGTTAGAGACAGACTGCTTCAACTGTGCTCGGTTATTGGCGGAGAAGAGTGTTGGCTCTCATGACCAGGAGCGGGCAAAGGCTGCGCGGTTAGCCATTGAGAGCGCACGGAAGCGCATGCGGGAAACTCTGGGCATAGCAGATGGCGATGGTATGCCGCATTCAGTTAATATCTGCGCGTTCGCGTCTAACGGAAGTCTAGGACCTCCCGCCCCTTTCCCGGATTCACTTACCGGCTTGTCTCGGTCACTTTCCGCGGACGAATTTCTACGAATTGATTGTGACATTTTCGCTTCGCAAGTGCATCTGTTTCACTTAAAGTACTTCAAAGCGTGGAGCCCCGCAAACGACATCTCGCTACTCCTTGCGTCTCCACATCTACCCCCTCCAAATCAAAGGAACCCTTTGATTTTTAGCACTTCCAGTATCCATTTCCTTGGTGATCGAGTTCTAAACCATGTCCTCACTGGAGAAGCCGCAAGCAACTTGGACCACAGGGTTGCCGTTCTAACACACTGGATAAAGGTTGCCTATTTGCTAAAGACCAAGGGTGACATGGCCGGATATTTGGCGATTATGATGGCTGTTTTGTCACCGCCTATACTGCGCTTACGTGAGACCTGGAGTGCCATGCCTTCCACTCTGGTACAAGAATTGCAGAATACTGGTTGCAAGGCGATGCGTATTCTTGAGAGGAGAAGACTGAACGGACGACCAGATGTGGGTGATGGACGTGCGTTTGTTCCGAAGGGTGTTGGTGTGGACTTCCCTTGCTCTCAGGGCATTCCATTCTTTGGCGACTTGCTTCACTGTATGGACGAAGCATATGCAGCTCGCGATCGCACCATTGACCAAGTCAAAATGGTCGATGGACTACGCGCAATCGAAACATCGCTTGCTAAATGGAAGCAAGATTGGAAAGACATTAGTCCTGATGTTGAGTCCAACAAAAACTACGACTGTACAGAGGTAGAACAGATCCAGAACTGCCTGAGGTTTTTGAACAGCAACAATTCGAACCCGCAGTCTATCAACTCCCCGGTATATTTCGAGAAGTCATTAACATGTGAACCTTCATGGACTGGCCTTTACCTGCAATCCCACTACCACCAGAAGCTTCCTCTCAGCACAGGCGCCAACGTGCCCCTCATGTTCACGGATGTCCGTGCAAGTTACTCTCTATTTGACCGTTCTGATACGTTGGCTGTCTCTGGGTCTTTACACAAGAAAACTCCAAGCTCTGGATTAAGCTCTCCAATCACAGCACCGGGAGCTTATCCTCCGGGTACTCTGTCTAACCAGAGCTTACGTCCGCCAACTTCCAACTCACAGCAACAGTTAAGGAGGACGCGATCATTTCCGCCAAACCCTTCAGCTCAGACAACTGGATTCGACGATTTGGATTTTACAACACGTCAACGCACAGCGGTGCTTCACGGAGGTGACAACGCTATGCTTCGGGCTATCCGCGATGTGGCTGGTGTTGGTCAGCAACTCTTCCATTCCAAGGATGGAGAGTTAGTCCTGAAATCAATGTCCGACGATTCGCCATCTCGACCGGCAAGTGTCATCGAGACTACGTCTAATCGGCACAGTTTGGCATCCAAAAGACACTCCCAGATTGCAAGCGCGACAGTATCTCCCAGGCAATCCATGGTTTTGGATCTTGTTGCACCGCCCGGATCCCCCACTGAGGAGGCATTCTTTTTTGACGATACGTTGTCAATGCTTGTTGTTCCTAAGGGAGGAACACTGGAGCGGCTGGTCGATATTTTGGTTTTGGGAGTCGAGGATTTTAGTAAACGGATGATTAGCTCAGAGCAGGGACTCGGAGAAAATGAGGAACCCCCTCTTCTTCGGATGCATATGGATATATTCACCATTACTTTCTTTGCCACTTTCCGAAGGTACGTCCATCTTCTCATTTTCTCTTCGTAACCGTCACTGACTTCCATAAAGCTACTGCTCTCCAATTGTGCTCATCGACTACCTGAAGAAGCGGCTAGTCGGATCCAAATCCGCAGCAAGCTACACCAGCGACGAAAGCGATGATGTCGTATTCCCCGACTGGACCGGTGTCGACCACATTAAAAGCGAAAACATCGACTGGTTTTTGGTTGCAAAGATCCACCTCGGGATCCTGGACGCCATTGAAATGTGGCTCAACGTATTTCCTTTGGACTTTTACTCCGATCAGTCTTTGGGAGAAGCCTTTGTTACTTTTATTGGTGTTGCGGATAAGGAGTTGAGGATCTGGGATGATTTCTCAGATACTTCCGACGTTAAGAATCACTCGCAACACATTATCGACATGTGGCATCGAATCAAGGAAAAGTTCGCCATGCTATCATACACCCCATCAACATACGCTATTCCGAGCCAAGGGAGAGTAAACACCATTCTATGTGTTCCTCATCCCAACGATCTCTCGCAGATTTCGGAGTTTATTGAAGTCATTGACGTACGGGCAGATGAATTCTTTAGAGCCATCAAGTTAGTCGATTGGATGTTCGCGTTTGAAGTTCTTGAAATGCAGAGTGTTGAACCTATGGGATTCTTTGTCCCCAAGATATCTCTGTTGACACACGAGGATGAAGATGCATTTCAAGACATATTCTTCCTGCTTGAAAAGCTAAAGCGAGGATCCACCAACATAACATTACTGCAGGCACTACCTAAGAGCATACGTGACCTTTGCAGTTTCCATGTTGATCTTACGAATTGGATTCTGGCGCAGGTAGTCGATCCAAGAATCAACTTGGAGCAGAGGACGCAACGTATCTCTACTCTTCTGAGGGCATTGAGTATATGTCACCAGCGTATGTCTGGAATGGATCTTCACGACAACACTGACAGCAGTAAACCTCGGCATATTCCTTCGTTCATCGGAAACTCAATCGCCAATGCCTTGGTCCGACCCGAGAGCAGACAATTCTTCTTAGCATGGCAACAGGGTGTCAAGCACGCAAATGGAGTTAGCTTAGCATGCGACACACTGGAACAGGTCATCCCAGCCACTGTCGACTTTGACGTCCCCGCTCGCCCCCTAACTACATCCGTTGGGTGGATGATTGAGCGCTTGTTGGAGATTGTCTGCCACGTCCCGAACATGGTGGTCGACAACAACCGTTTGATCAACTTCGACAAACGTCGCTATGTCTACAATTTCGTCAATAACTTTGCCGGCGACTCTGAAAGCCGCTATGACAACACTTCTATTAAAACTAGGTATTTTTCCTTGAATGTGTCGAACATCCTCGACCTGCGGTCTCTCCGTGATCTAGCGAATAAAGAGAACGGGTCTTCGCGACCGAGAACGAAGATATTTTGGAAGCTTGTAGCCCTCGAGCAAGAGAAGCTACGCCGTGACTCGAAACAGCGAGAACACATGGAGCGTCAGCAAAAGACTCAGATGAGGGCTGAACATCGACGACAGCCGACCGCTATGCGGATCGATACCGAGAAGAAGGGGGGAAAGAGATTAGGAGTCAACTCAATCTTCAAGGCAGTAAGACCAATAAGTATGGCTTTCACTAGCGGATGGACACCTCCGCAAAACGTGATGAGGATTGTTCCCCCGAGCGAGCTACCAAGTTTCAGGGGAGTTGTGGATCAGGGAAGAAAACCAGTTGCAACGATTGATCTCAAGTCGGTGAACTCGGTGTCTTGTCCCAGGAAGACGAGAGATAAAGGAATGTGGAAGATTTCTCCAGGAAGTGGAACTGGTTACCTATTGCAGGCAATCTCTGAGACCGAGCTTGAGGAGTGGCTGAAAGTCATCACTGCTATTCGCGGGATACCGATTTCAGATGGAGCCGAGTCGATCGATGCTTTGACGCTTGCTACGCAACATCGCCAGCCTCAGCCAGTTTTCGGCCAATCGTTAGAAGATTTGTGTAAGAGAGACAAGGTCAAGGTTCCGGTTGTTATCGAAGCCCTGTTATCGGAGATTGAGATGAGAGGTACGTTTACTCCTTGCTATCTACAGAATTCAATTGCTAACTCAGTGCAGGAATGGGTGAAGTCGGAATCTACCGTGTCCCTGGTTCTTTGGCAAGTATCAATGCGCTAAAGACTGCTCTGGACGCTGGAGAGGATGTCAAGATGGACGATGACCGATGGTACGACATCAACGTCATTGCTGGCACTTTCAAAAGCTTTATGCGTGAATTACCCCACCAAGTTCTCGAACCTGCAATCCTTCAGGAGCTCAGAGACTTAACTGGTATGCAACCCCAGTGACTCAACTCTCAGAATTACCCAAATACTAACTCTACCCCAGCCACGATCCCTGATGAGAACGACCGAATCCCCGCCTACAGAGAGGTCATGCTCAAGCTTAAACCGGCCAATTACCATTTTATGCGTCGAGTCTACCTCCACTTCGCCAGGTTCGTACCTTTGACCCTAGTCCCTTGTTTCATCCCAAACTAACCCTCCATAGAATTGCCTCCAATGCAGCCGTCAACAAAATGCACGCCGTCAACCTCGCCATCGTTTTCGGAATGGGACTCTCACCCTCCACCACTCCCTTCGGTGTTTCTCCTGATCTCGGCTTGTACCAAACCATGGTCAAAACCTGGATTGCCCACGCGGAACATATCTTCCCCGACGTTGAAGATGATGATGAAACCTCTGGTTCTCTAGCAAGAACTGAGTCGGCGAATGTACCCTCTGAGCCTAACTCTCCTGCCATTGGAGCTATAGGACAGGAATACGGTCATGCGTTGCCTTTGAATATTGACGATAGAAGGAGTGCGAGATGATGAAGAAAAGGCGGGTGGACTAAGGATGCGGAAGGTTTATGTCGTGTTTATGCATGCTTCATGTTAAACCTCTTACTTTTTTGTTTAGTTATTTCCTGCTCTTTGTTATGTTCTGTTATCCTGTTGTGTTTTTTTTTATCGGCCGGCGTACTTACTTTTGGGATTTTCTATGGCTGTCTTTTTTCTGTTTTCCTTTTTTTATGCTGCGTCTTTTTTCTGTTTGTTGTGTTTGTTACGTTTTACTACTACTTATCTGCGGCTGGTTTTCGAAGGGTGCAAATGCATTTTTATATCACATCACTCTCGTCTCTGTGTTTTTTTTTTTTACAGGTTGTTTCTTCTGGTATATGAAAGTTGGTCTGCATATGCGCGCGTCTGCTTATGTTTCGTTGCCGTGATGCTTTTTCATCTTTGTTGTTGAGTTGGTCAGCGTTTGATATTGTAGGGCGGGTTCTTAAGTCTGCGGGGATGTGTTTGTTTGCTTGCTTGCGTTAAGATATTGGTTACAGCAAAACTAGTTAGTTACGTAGTAAAGATACCTGAATGATTTGAGATTGATGGAGATTCATCCGGTTCGACTGGTTCGGATCGGATCTTATGGAGGAGATGATATGAATGTTTGTTTGTTTTTTGTTTGTGTATAATACCTAGGACTAGGCGATCGTATAGTGTACTTAATTCATGGGGTTTATATTGACAGGCTACAGTATGCAAGTGAATTTTTGACCGAGTACCATGCGGCGATGGGATGAAACGTATGGCTCGAGCCATACCTTAAGCAACGTCATGTGATATATATAGGCTCGATATGCTCTCGCCTCTTTACTTATTCAATCAATGGTTCCTACGGTTGACTGTGTTGCTTGAATAGTAAGACGATGATGTTCAATTCTCCGTGAGCTGATTCAGCTGTAGGACTGTGCACCGAATCCATAGCAAAAGGCTAAGTGTGTATATAAGAATCTGTCAGGACAAGCCACAAAAGAAAGCCATGTTTATTTGAGAAGCCCAGCCATGACTAGCAAAATAGCAACACCCAGGGAACAGAACGCGCAGGTTGCAAGCAAGCCCGTGGACTCGCAGGTGACAATCGAGTTTTTCTGCTGTCTGTAGTTTGTTGATACCGTTCCGGGGCGAACAATGACTGCGCCGCCGCGGTACTGATGGAGGAATAGAGGCAGGGTTCGTATAAGCGGGGAATTGGTGAAACAGTGAAAGTCTACGGGGAGACCAAGACGATATGTACACCTCCGCCGGGCTGCTAGCAGAGCTTGTCTTTCTCTCTGCAACACAACCACAACTCCATCTTTCCTCCATCAGTTCAGATATCTTGTACTTTGTCTAATTGTTATCATTGATCCCCAAGCAGATGTACTTATTTCGTCCCTTCCATTGCGTTTTACTTTATCGCTATTTGATCCTTCTTTACGTTTCGAATGCACGCACGCTAGCTGACAACACCCTACAGACGTCCCGAGACTATTTACAACACCCATCTCGTACTCTACCACTCGGACAATTTCGAAATGTCTATCCACGATTTTTGGGAAGATTTGCCACCAACCGTGACGGGTTACTGCTCTGACGATGCCGATATGGAGGCAGAGGGTGGGAAAGTTAGCAAAGAGTCTCTCAGATCGGGCGGTGGCGGTCAACCTGGGTCCGTATTCCGATACGACTAAGATACTTCGCTTGAGAGGCTAAGTAGTACTGAGGCGGGTTATCCCATCTCGATGTTTATTGGTTAGGAGCGATGATTCAAGGGTTACATTTCCTCTGGTTGTTTATAGGCAGAACTAACCACAAGTTACAGAATTCAAAGCGTACACCTGTTCACCATCGATCTTCCTCCCTCTACCACTCGGGCAATTTCTAAACATGTATCCACGGTATTTAGGGACGCTGGCTACCAAACTTGACGAGTCACTGCTCTCACGATGCCGCTGTGGATGCAGGGGGCCACGTGCAGGATTCCAATTGCGGATCAACCCCCGGAACCCGACGAGTGAGGTTTCATGTCCCAGCGCCATCGGCGGAATCCTCTCCCTCCCCGGAACGTCGAAGACCCACTAGATCTAGTGGCTTCTCCCGGTCGGGTGCTCGACCCCCATTGACTATGTGGCTCCCTTTATATCTATTAAGGGCCCACTGAAAGCATCGAAAGTTTTGCGCTCATCATCCAAAGATTCGTACAGAACTCGTTTCCTCACCCACCATTCCTCTGCCTCCAGAGCCGCCGACAATCATCTGTTCTGTTACGTACTTCATTTTCTCGTTGTTTTCCACCTCACGCCCATATTTTCCCACTGGGTTGTTTACCGGCAGGCGTGAGGGTCTTGCTCTTTTGTTCTTTTCTTTGTCCGTTAAAAAGCTATGTATATAAGTACTCTCCCCTTTCACCCCTGCGGCCATAAGTGTACCCACGGTGCAAGGTCATCGACTTAATCCCCGGATACCCTGTATCTAACCAAGGGCGGGGTGGAGTAAAGGGGTCTCAGTTTGTTTGCTTTGCCGCTTTCAAAGCCGAGTGCTTTGTGGTGAACCAGTGTCTTTCCCAAGACATTACCGGCCATCGTGAGCCTCAGCCTAGCTTCTTGTGTCATGTGACAAGAGTTTGGAGCGGTAATTTATGCTGTGCGGAGAATGTATGCAACCGGAGAGAAGGATGTAGTAGGGTATATAGAGATGGTATCAGACAGTCGAGTGAAGAGAGACGACATAAGGATAGGGGTGAGGATGGGCGTAAGGATGGGGGTAAGGATGGGAGTGATAGAGGGATTGAGGATAGGGTCGTGGATAATATTTATTAAGGATTCAATGCTAACAGCAAATGAAGTTGAGATTACAGTTGAATGCGAAGATGAGGGTTCGAGGAGGTTGAAAATGTGGATTGACGAGGATTGAAGTTGAGGCCTGGTTGGCGTGATCAAAGAGCATCTAAGGATCATGAATGATGAGAGCGGAAGAAGAGTCTTCTCTGTAAAGGAGAGATGTATATAAAATGAGCTGAAGTGTAACACCTGTCAAAACAGTTTCTCGATGACTGTAAGAACAGTCGTCGGGGCGAAAATCCCTTTAATACAGCGTTCAATGTACAAAACTGTATCACGGAATGTGATTCCAGCCTCCGAAAGCTTTGAGGGAAGCTACAGAAGAAATCAATGACTAGCATGGGAGCACATATGATGTGGCCCTTTCGAAAGGGGGAGTTTGAGCAGACTCTTTCAGTTCTTCAGAGACTGACTTCGGTCCTTCAATCATCCTTTGTCGTCTCGAGTTGGTCAGTACAAGTCTTCTTATATTACGATAGAGCGAAAATTTACCAATTGCTAACTGCCATTGCGAAATTCGGTGATCTCTCAGTTGGGGCACGAGGATCACCCGCGTGTAAAGCGTGCCTAGGTGAGAAATACCGGAGCTGGAAACGTCACGGAACTTGCTGGATTATCATTTTGCTTCTGTCTAACCGCATGGCGGCTATCCACTAGCCGTATCCTGTTACCTAAACAATCTCGTGCTTGCCTCTTCTTCCACTTTTCCTTCCGTTTTCCTTTTACCTTTTCCCAGTTAGAATACCATTGGTCTTTAATATGTAGACTACATAACCATTCATCCCCACCCTGTCTCACCCCTGTGTTTTTTGTTCTTTATGTTTTTGCATTTACATCCAGTGCCTGACCCAATATAAATTGCCCACTCCAAGTGCCTGTCCCTTGGCAAGGTGGATCACAAAGCCCACGGCTTGGGTTTCACGATCCTCCCGCAGTTATGATGGAGTGCCTACTGTCAAATAAACAAACAAGGTTGATGTTCATCTTTTTGGGAGCCCCTTTCCTCTCATCTTCCCCCTGGCCAGGGGAACATGAGAGGAAAGGGGCTTTTTTTTCGTCACTTTTTTGGCCGTTATCCGACTTTGTGAAATTTTACGCTCTTCACCCCTCTCCCTTCGTACCTCATCCTAAAGTCACCAGTCACTGGTCGGCATCACGATTCACACCAGCCCATCAAACCTCACACTGTAGCATCATCACAGCATCATCAACAGTAACTGGAATAGTAAAATCAAATAATCACCATTACATTCATAGCATGATCATAACCTAAGTAATCCTTCTCTCTCATTCGCTCTCATTCCCTTCTCAATCGTTATCTTTTCTCTACCTCCACATCATCACGCTTCGCTCATAAAAACACAAAAAAAAAAGCCTACAACAATCCCAAGTGCACCTCCGAACCTCAGTCCCGAAAAAAAAAATTGCCTTAACAAAAAGACAAGAAAAAAAGACCGAAAAGAAAGTAGAAGAGAAAAAAAAAGAAAACTAAAAAACAATCATCATTTTACAAGCCCCTCGTGTGTTTACGTTTCCCAAAAAGAAGTATAAAAAAGCCAAACACCTCATTACATCAATCCCCAAGCGCGTATCGCATCGAATCACAGACCGTCCGCTACTGAGCATACCCACCCTGTCCCGAGTGACCTCCATACCCACCCTGCGAACCCGGATGACCCGAGTAACCAGGCTGTAGATACTGGGAGTTGGAATTTGTACCAGGCGCAGCGGTTCTGCGTTCACCGAATTCACCACGAGCCTGTGTGGTATCGTATGCGTTGATAAGTCTTGTTCCGGCACCTTCGTCGCCCTGGGAGAAGGCGTAACCACGCTGCTTTCGCATTCGTTGGACTTGGCGCACTTTGCGGATGGCTTTTTGGAATTGCTCCATTCTGTTTCTACGTTAGCATAAGGGGATAAGAAAAGTGGGAAATCGAATACATACCTGGGCCGATAATCTTGAATATTATACTTCTGAATCTCCTGAATGTGATGATAAGTCTGAGGATAATACATTATCTTGGCATACTTCCAAGCAAAGTCTCTAGTCAAGCATAATGCGGGTAGAACCACGGCCATCCCCCAAAACACCGGACTTGTAAGTAGTCTTGGAACAATACCAAAATACTCGGTCGAAAATCCTAGCCCAGGTGCTACTGATGCATAAATCGGCATCAGGATCATCCAAATTATCATCGATCCAGGAATTGCCATAAGGGTGTACTTGGTCCACATGTTGGTTACCAAAGCGGCCTTTCCGAGCACGGTTGCAAGGACAGCGGTGTAAAGTGCTGTGCCCCAGAGCCAGTGGCCGGCGGGTTTGCCGTCTTCTTGGGGGAGATCGTTGAGGAAGATAAACTGGGAGACGATGTACAAGATCAAGGAGTGGTAGAAGCCGTTAATCAACCAAGCCCAGAAAGATGAGGGTTTAAAGAATTCTCCCTTCTGTCCTAGCTGGTACAATTGCGGATAACGATCCAAGAGGCGTGCAGAGATGAACTGATCAAAGATACCCATTACCAAAGGCGGTAGGACAGTGAAAAAGACGTTGTAGAATGAAAGAGTCCAAGATTCGTAGATAACCTGACCAGAGAAAGCGTTTTGGAAGGAGTACCAAAACTGCGTCATGTAGAGTGTAATGTTCTTGTAGAAAGAATATAAGATGACTTTGCTGATGCGTTGGTAAGACCAGGATCCATGGACCAAAAGAAGCTTGCGGAGGAATCGGAATTGTCCGATTGAAACATCCGCAGAACGGGCCGCTTGGAGTCCTTCCATTCCGGAAATACCGACACCGACATGAGCAGCTTGGATCATGGAGACGTCGTTGGCTCCATCTCCGATGGCTAAAAGAAGAGATGGCAGGTTGCGTTTGACGAGTTTGACGACCAAGGCCTTCTGGAGAGGTGAGACACGGCTGGGGATGAGGTCAGCATGCGGGAATGGGTTAGCGAGATTAGAAGATGAATGCGCACCAGCAGATAACGGCTTTACACATGACGGCGAGATCTAGGAACTGTTTGTCCAAGGGCTTCTCGAGAGCAAAGCTGAGAGACTTTCCGTCGATGACCAATGCAAGAGACTATGTTCTGTTAGCCAAGGTGCCCTAGGCCCACAAACTCATTGAATCTTCAGAAAATACGTACCTCTTGTTCACCGGACTGTTTCTGAGTTCGGTACGCATTCAGCTTTTTCTGGATAGTCGCTTCGGTAGCTTCGGCAGTTTCCTCGTTGATGATGACAATTGACATTTCCTCACTGATGAGCTTACAACTCATACCGATGTTGATAGCAGTTTCCTGACGATCTCCAGTAAGAACCCAAATCTTGATACCAGCAGTTTGAAGAGTATGAATAGTCTCCGGAACACCATCCTGAAGCCTATCCTCAATAGCGGTAGCACCCAAAAGTCGAAGATTGGTTTCGATAAGCTCAGCAGCTTTGTCAAGTTCCTCTCCACGGTTGTTGATAGTAGTTGCTGCTTTTTCGAAAATCGCGCTCCAGTCCCGGTATTCGTCGTTGGGGATTTCACGCATGGCTAAGCAAAGGGTTCGAAGACCTTCGGTTGCGTAATCTTCCAAGTGTTGTCCAGTAGCGTCCAGATATTTGTCATTCGGTGCCAAACGCTCGATAATGACAGTGTCGGCTCCTTTAGTGAAGATGCGGATTTTACCATCCGGGCAGCGGAAAATTGTTGACATACGCTTTCGGGTGGAGTTAAACTCGCAGACGTTGAGTAATTCATAGTCATACTGCTGGCCAGCAACCTCAATTGTTACAATCTTAGGCTTTCTGGCGACGAAACGGTATCCAAGTCTGACGGCTCCTTCCACCAATGCACCTTCGTCTGGAGAGGCAGCCTGATATTTGATGTCATCTGGATTATCTGACTTTCGTTCCGGGATAACAGTGTGACAAGTGGCGAGCATTGCAAGGAAGTGGTGAATAGTTTCGCGAGACTCATGGTTTTTGAGGTTTGCTGCAAGCGTCTTAAAATCGTGAATTCCAACAGTCTGGCCGTCCTGAACAGTTGCCCTGCGATCCTCTGGAACCTCCTCTGCGTAACAAAGTCCTCCGATAGAACACTGCTTGAACTCCATCATATTGCAGGTCAAGGTTCCGGTCTTGTCGGAGAAAATGTACTCGATTTGTCCTAGCTCCTCTACCAAACTAGAAGTTCGGCATACGGCGGGTGTGTCGGTCTCCGCATGGTAAATATCGATATCACTGTTGATGAGAAAGGCTTGGTAATATTTGACGATTTCTACGGTAACGAACAAACTAATGAAATGTCAGATTATGAAACGAAGGAAATGGAAGGTATTAATAACCTGATAGGCACAAGGTTGGAGTAAAGAACCCAATAAGTCAAGATATCAGAGAAGAATTGCTTTACTTTATTGTTTCCTTGCAAGTGCAAATAGCTCATGTTCGAGCTAGTAGACTAAGTAATAGTGGTCAGTAAAAACAGTAGATAATGTGAAACAATCCTAACCTGTTTGATAACATCACCGGCGGAGGAAATCAAAGACAACGCCATCAATATTCCGACTAGCATGACGATTTGAACATTGACCATACGTTCCACGGCAGTTCGCTTGATAGGCGTAGCGGTAGCATTTCTCATCAACTTTGTCTCGTGACCGGTAAAAACGACAATACCATGAATCCACGGCGTGTTCCTCAGCGTCGCTCCACGAAGCAGCAACTGATCCGGGTTCAGCGGGATCTCTCTCTCACCACCAGTTGATGACATCATTAACGTTCCTTCATAGGTGTAAAGACTACTGTTGGGTTGCTCGGAACGAACTCTGCCACTGATCCGACTGAGTCCACCAGGGTCCACCAGCCCGGAAGTCTCCGGAAGAGCTTGTTTGATCTTCAAGTTGGTTTCTCCGTCCAAATTTGCCGTTTCGATATAACACAATCCTTCCGGTTCGGAAGAAGCCAAGAGAATAAGATCCGCTGGAAATGGATCCTCCGATTCAACACGCACAATATCACCGACCCTGACATCAATCCATTTCTTCACCAGAAACTCCGATCCAGTCAAAACCTGTGCCTTCGATCTATTAAGTTCCGTATCCGAGCTTTTTCGTTTGAAATCCTCTATCAGCTCTTTTCCTGCTGATACCAATAACACCACAATAAGCGGTCCGATAGTTGTGTAGCGATTAGTAGGAGAGATATCTGGAATCTGCTGTAATCCTGCGGTAAACAAAAAGAACAAGTTGGCGTATTTTGAAAACTGTTCATACAAGAACTTTGGAATAAATGTAGCCACGTTATACTTTGCTGTAGAGATGTGGTTGTCGACGTATTTATTTGCGGCATTATCCAGAGGTTTGTTTAGGTGTATTATTCGAGGGCCTAACGTTGCTGGATCCACCTTGTTCCGACCAAATCCAAACTTGAACCCGCCCTCATTACTGCGCTTCTTGGGAGGTGGTCCACTGCTTGAGCCTGTATCCTCCACTCCTGTGATGGTGTCGCGTCGTGTTTCGGTAAGTGGTAGGTCCATTTCGCTGTATTCGCGGTTCTTTCCCCCTACCAGTGACTTTGCACGTTGCACGATACCTGACATGCTATATGTACTCGCTCTCTTATTAACACCAGAGTAACCCTCGTTGCCATAGTATGCGTCTTGGGTAGACCTTGCGTCGTCGCCGTCATCATAGTATGGGTCGATGTTGTTTAGTCCAGAGGACTGAGAGTAGAAGCTATGTTGTGTGAACTGCTGCTGGTGTTCGTTTGCAATGCCGTATGGATTGTGCGCGCTCGACTGGGCGGGTGAGCCCCCTATAAAGCTGTCTTGCGAAATAGAAATTCTGTTGGCGGACTGCTCATTATGTTCGTAACCCGCGGCCGGAGGTGCTCTGTTGGTGTTTCCATGGTCGTTTCTGGGATCGTCGATATCCACCAGGAGGTCGTTACTCTGCGGATTTCCCGCCATGCGCCCTGGGAGCTGCGACCAGAGTGTCGCTTAAGCAGGTCGTGGGTCCGAACGAATAGAAGGAGTGTGTAGAAGCTTTCGATGAGCGACGGTCCACGTAATGGTAGCCTATTGCGTCAGCGGGCTGACGTTTTGGTGTTTTGACGTGTGGTAGCTTTCGTGAAGCTCGTGGGTGATAGACGATGGCCTGCGTCGCTATTGAATGTAGATGTATGTGAAACTTTGGCGATGTGTGTGTCTTAGCGGCTGAATTTGGCGATGTCGCTCAGTGGCCTTTTGGGGGGGGACGCCCGGAGTGGTATCTTGACTAGAAATTGTGAATATGCTTGCAGCTGCCCCTTGGTACACTCTAAGGTGTATGAGGCTGGGTTCGCGAGAGGGTCTAACGACGATGCGGCAATGTTCCCGGAATAGCACTGACTAAGGGGCCAGCGAGGATGATGTGCAGAGGGACTACCGATGAGGTATGGCAATGGGGCGCGCGTGTGGCAGTGAAGCAGGGCACGTGGGGCAGTAGAGGAAGCTTGCCGAGCTGATGGAATGGTTATCAAAGTTAGAAGAGAGGTTATTAGAGCTGGGCAAGTGGCTTTGAAGTCAACTGCACCTCCATTGAATGCGTTTAGCAGCTTCGTCACGTACGCGTACAGTCTCGTCCGGCGTCTTGACAGGTGTCCCTGCGGCGTTTGGCAGCCTTGGTCAAGGAGGGCTCAAGCACCGCGTGGGATGATGCATATGTTGTTTGCATAAATCGACGGGAAGGCATATTAAGGGAGAGAAATAAATATGTAACTGGACTGTTTCTTATCATTTTGATAGGCAAATAAGACATTTCTCACGTGTAAAAAACAACATTAATTCGCGTTTTATTATTATTGCACTTCACAAGAGATCCAACACAACCAAGGCGCGCGTTTGCGGTGTTAGAAGTTGAGTTGCTGCCATACACGGATGGTTGATCTACTGCTCGTGTCTCTCCTGCATCACAGCGAAAGCTCCGCCACAAAGACCCCATCGTCTGCCCCACCATCTCCACACCTCCGACGCAACGAGCACCTGAGCCACAACTAAATACAGCACTTCCTCCATCAAACGAAGCTTCCGTACGGGATACCCGTTGACTATTTCGTGTCAGCATCTAACCGCCGGACAGACGTCATCGGAGCCTCGAAACAATGTCCAGCAGCGGCATAGTCCTTCCTTTCAGTGCCGATGCACTCGATGCTCTCAGCGCCATGAAAGCGGGTGGCTTTGTGAATCTAGTGCAACTGGTATGCACGCGATCTGAGGATAGATCCCGCTTAACGGTGATGTTAACATCCGAGCCAGGCTATCAACTTGGAGAAGGAGGTCATTGAGCTAGCCGGTGCAAGCACCTCCGTGATTCGCGACTTCACCAAGGTCGTTACCGATGATGCCCCGCGATACTCGTTCTTCGTCTTCAAGCGTGAGCTTCTCCGGGGAAACATAGTAAGCTATGTGCTAAAACTTGTGTTACAGATACCTATGAAGGAGAGGAGCAGGCCCCATTAAGTTTGTCCATCCGTTCCCGCTGACAGTGTTGTTGCCCGTGTGCTGACCCTTACAGTCTTTATCTACACCTGCCCACCGGCTAGCAAGCTCAAGGAGAAGATGATGTACGCCGCATGTCGTGCCGCAGTTATCGCTACCGTCGAGAACGAGTGTGGACTCAGGATTACGAGAAAGGTGCATAAACCTCTTTACTTCTTCTCCTGAAACGGCCCATGCTGACTCCTCCAGATGGAAGCTGCTTCTATTGACGAGATTGCCGAAATCCAGCTCATCGACGAGCTCCACCCCAAGGCAGAGGTCAAGGAGACTTTTGCTCGGCCCAAGCGTCCTGGTCGCCGTGGTACCGGCCCATCGGCCGTGGCCTCTGACGCCCAGTAGATAGCTGCAAAGCTGAGGTCGGATATAATGTCATCCGGTTTGGATTCTTCATAATCAGTAATTTTTCACGACGGCGGCACGGACCTAGGGTGACTTCTACTTCTAATACCCTGGATTAAAGTACATAATTTATGATTTACGTATGGATATGTCACAAAATATGAGGTGTAAATATTTAGAGACATTTTAAGCTTGATAAGTACTATGGTACTCTAATACTTTGATACTCACGCGTTTCGCGTTGCCCCACAGTTTCCAGTGCCCCCCACAGCTTCCTGAAGCATCAGCCTTCCAGAAGGAGCTTAAGATCCACGTGATAGAACCTTAGCTACCCCTGTCATGTGATACCGCCTTAGCTTCGGCTTCCAGAACCCACCAGGGTCGCTACGTAATTTTCCCTGCGTCATAGCCGTGGCCATCTCCACCGCGAAAACACCTTGAGTACCGCGCGCAGTCCAAAGCTCCAACCAAAGCTCAATTCCCAACGTCACATCTAAAACGAAACCATAATGCGCCGCGTTGTAGTAACTGGCTTAGGCGCTGTAACCCCACTTGCTTTGGGTAGGTCCGTATTCATCTCCATCGTACCCCTCATACCAATCCCCAAGTCCCTTCTCTCACTCGAAATCACCCGAATGCACCGAAGCGGAACCCAACTTGAGACGGATTTCAACGAGGATACAGAGGACATGAAAGTAAATAAGAGAAATCCCATGCTGACACCTACCAGGAGTTAAGCACACCTGGAAACACCTACTGGCAGGACAATGCGGTATCAAAAAGCTAGGAGAGAAGTTTAATGATCTACCGGTACAGATTGCGGCTACGGTACCAGCGGGGAATAAGGATGATGGAGGTTGGAATCCGAAGGAGTGGTTGGTGGCGGGTGTAAGTTGCCCTACTGCCCTACACTAAACCGAGGGCTGTGGTTATGACCTACCCTACTGAGGTGGAGGGAGGACTCCCAGGACTGATGATATGATGTCCAGAAGCTAACATCAGTAATAACCATAGGAAGAACGTGGTATGGCTCTTTTCAGCCAGTACTCGATCGCCGCAGCAGAAGAAGCATTACAAGATGCAGGATGGGCTCCTAAAACTGAAGAGGAGCTGGAACGAACTGTAACTATCCCAACACAACCTCTCCCTTCACCATCCCTTATCTACTTCTCTTGAAACTAATAGTTAAAGGGTGTTTGTTTAGGTTCCGGTATTGGTTCTCTTGAGGATGCGTATAGCTCCTCTATTGCTTATGAATCTGGTGTATGTTGTTATTCTGCTCTATGGACGCGAATGAAGACCTTCGGTGGCTGATATATCTATTCCATAGGGTTTAAAGAAAGTTTCCCCCCGCTTCGTTCCCCGGCTTTTAATTAACCTCGCGGCGGGTCATATTACTATGAAACATGGATTTAAGGTAAATTATATCTCCCTTATGAAGCCTATTAATACTCTCCCTTTCATCCATTTCATCCCACCTCTCATCCCACCTCTCATCCCACCTCTCATCCCACCTCTCATCCCTCAACCTGCTAACCCCACCAGGGCCCCAACCACTCCGTCTCCACCGCCTGCACCAGTGGTGCACACAGCATCGGCGACGCATCTCGGTTTATCCAATTCGGCGACGCAGACATCATGGTAGCCGGCGGCTCAGAATCCTGTATCCATCCCCTAGCCATCGCGGGTTTCGCCCGGGCCCGCTCTCTTGCCACCGATTGGAACGACAACCCTACAGCATCCTCTCGACCATTCGACCGTGCACGTGCCGGCTTCGTAATGGGAGAAGGAGCCGGTGTTTTAGTGCTAGAGGAATATGAACATGCCAAAAAGAGAGGAGCGAAAATATATGCAGAGTTATTAGGATATGGGTTAAGTGCTGATGCGCATCATATCACGGCGCCGCCTAAAGATGGAGCTGGTGCTTACTTGGCTATGAAGAGAGCACTGGTGCATGCGAAGAAAGGGCCGGGTGAGGTACAGTATGTTAATGCACATGCTACTAGCACACTGCTTGGGGATGTGGCGGAGAATTCGGCGATTTGTAGATTGTTGGGAGAGGATAGAAGACCTCATGAGATTAATATAAGTTCGACCAAGGGGGCGGTGGGACATTTGTTAGGAGCTGCGGGGGCGGTGGAGGCGCTGTTTACGGTTTTGGCGGTACATGAGGTGAGTTTTATTTTCATATTCTGATGTTTGATGGGGTGGGTGACTAATAATGATGCGTAGAATGTTATGCCGCCGACTTTGAACCTTGATAATCCGGATGAAGGGTTCGAGTGTAATTATGTTCCCAATATACCGCAGCAGAACAAGATTGATGTTGCGGTGTCGAATAGTTTTGGGTTTGGGGGTACGAATGCTAGTTTGTGTTTTGCGAAGCTGCGATAGGCGGATCCGCAGAGAAAGATATCGCCGTACATAGCGACATTTAACAGCTTTGGATTTGGTGTAAGTACAGAAGTTGCAGGTACATGGCGGAAAAGTGTTTTGTTTGGTTGTAGCGGAAGTTTCACCTGTATATATATTGCGACTTTGCATAAATCTCTTGTCTTGTCTCACTGCCACATGTTGCGGGTAACTAGTTACATAGATGGCATCTCACCTTGTTTTATTGCCTGATGTATGCACCTTGACGTGTACCATAGACTTCACTTCACCTCATGTCTCCGCGTCTCTCCGTGTCTTTGCCCGCTTGTCAACTTCAACCCAAACCGGCGGCGGCGACTTAATATATTTTCATCTCACCACGATTGCTTCGCTCGCCGCTCTTCCATCCCATCCGGCAACCCAACAAGCGCAACAAGCTAGCATCTTCCCAGTACCTTGCATCTGCTGCATATGACGTTTGTCACCGAAACAGTTTTAGCCTGCGGATCTGAGCTCTAAAGGGCTACCCAGTTACCAGTTACCAGCTAGATACCAGGTAGTTCGGCTAGTTTCAGCTCGATTTCCTGTGTGTACAGACCTGGCGAAGATACGCGCAAACCCAACCAGCGACACCATCTCAATCGCCGAACGAACCTCAACCTCCACAACTCCACGAAGCGAAGTCGAAACCTCAATCCCTAACCACCAACTCCGAATCAGGAACTCAAACTAGGAAATCGGATCTGAGCAAGCAGCAGCCATGGCCGCCAACAATCAAGAAACCCAACCGCTCCTACCGACCACAACAACTCCCTCGCCCGTTCCCTCAACTCCACCACGACAGGCTTCAGGAACCGGAGGTCTCCATGATTCCACGGCACCTGGGCCTCGATTAGCACTCCGAAACCGCGCCTTAGGCGCCCGAGGAACCCCACCTCCTGTCCAACAAGCCAAGATCGGACCACAAAGAACTTCCAAGGTCTCACAGAAGTTGAAGATTCTTCCTTCACCAGAAGACCAAGATGAAGAGTCTGGGAGAGATGTTTACTCACAAGGTTCGTCATTAGCACAATCTCAATCTTCAAGATTTATTCCGCCTCCTCCTTCTCTGCGACATACATCTCCGCGATTCGTTCAACATCAGCCTTCGCTGTTTTCTTGGAATTCTCGAACCGATCCCCTTCCCGCTTGGCGTCACCGAGAACTCGAGTCTTTCAGAAATGGAAATCAGCTAACCTCGACTCCAGTAACTCGAATCAAAGACACCACGGCACGTCGCGATGCAGAACGTCTAGGAAAAGCTGAAAGAACGCGTCTTCCAAGAGTTACTGCATACGCTACGGCAAATTCTTATAATCTTGACGGCTTGATGAAATTCCTGAAAGGCCGTACTGCTACGAGAGGTACGAAACCAAGGAAGTTTGATGAGTGCATTTTTTCGCCTTTTAGTTATACCCATAAACAGGCGACGGAGGATTTGTTGGGCGATTTACATGGAGAGGTGAATAAGAATAAGACGACTGGGAATGGAAACGCCGCACCTACTTCCGCTGCGCTACCTGCTGCTCTGAATGATGAGGAGGCGCAGCATATTCAAGATGCCGAAGACCAGGATCTTGATCAAGATAATGGAGATGGGGATGATACCCGGTCTTTGATGAATTTTGTGGATCAACAACATCGAGCAATCAACAATGGAGATGTATTTTTGTTTCAATACGGAGTGGTGGTAATCTGGGGTATGTCATTAGAAGACGAGGCAAAGTTTCTAAGGGATATTGCAAAGTTTGAAAATGAAAAATTGGCGGATGATGATGTACAGGTTGAGAACTTTAACTTTTATGTAACCAGCAGCTATCAGCCGAGGATTTACAATGATTTTATTACGCTTAGGGATAATAGGAATTATATGATTAAACTGAGTATTAGTCATGCAATTGCGCAGAGTGTAAAGGTAAGTCTGGGAGGCGGAGCGAAGCGAAGCCTGGGAAACCCGGGAAGCCTGCGAAGGAGAAGCGGGATATAGGGATACAAACAGCTAATCATTATGGCAGATTTCGCTCTTCGAAGACTTGATGAATACCGCTATCGACGAGACAAAGATGATACCCGACGACATTGCACAAACGGGAAAAGTCGGTATCAGCAGAAAAGAAGTCATGAAGCACATAGGAGAGCTTTTCATCCTCCGAATAAACATCAACCTTCAAGGAAGCGTGCTGGATAGTCCCGAGTTAATGTGGAGTGTATGCCTCCTTTTCCTAATCCTCTGGATGATAAGTAAATAAGAGATGAAATGCTGATAAACCCCCCCCCCCCCCCCAGGAACCTCAACTAGAACCCGTCTACCAAGCCGCCCGCAGCTACCTAGAAATCAACCAACGATTAGAACTCCTCAACCAACGTCTTGAAGTCATCAAAGACCTCGTATGTCCCCCTTCCATCCCTTCTTTGTCCCTCCCCATCACTAACACCCCAACCCAACAGTTACAAATGCTTAAGGAGCAAATGACACACACCCAAGGCGAGCATCTCGAATGGATCGTCATCATCCTAATCGCAGCAGAAATCGTAGTCGCAGTAGTAAACGTGTGTGTAGATCTCATGGCTTCTTCTTAGACAGGGGGGGGTTTACTATTTTCCTTTGTTCCTTTCTGTACTCATCGGAATGGCTTGGGGAGGTTTATACTATCTTGGGCTCAGACGACGGGCAATTGGGTGGGAAGGGTGGGGGGCGGTGTTACAGGCGGTGTTGTGTTCTATGGGACTGAGAAAGCGTGAGGTGATCGTGTTGATGGGGAGGACGACGACGGGCAAGGCGAGTAAAGTACTGGGGGGAAGGATGGTGGAGGGGATATAATGAGGGACGGGATGAGGGATGAAAGGTCATAATGAGAATGATCAGGATTATGATGTAGAAGGGAATTAGTAGGTGTTGAGGAGGAGGCGTAGAGGTTGCATGTGGAATGCTTTTACGTCGTTTCCGTAATGTTGGGGCGTTGATGCTTTTCTTTTGATTCTTGATTCTTTCTGTTGATACTGCTTTTTTGTTGATTACTATTTTGAATTCATGGCGAGGAAAGGGATAAATTTGTACTTAGTTCGCGGGTGGTATTTATTTATTATCATTTTGATTGCATTTATGTGATGATGTAACTTTTTGGATTCGTGTGGAAAATTGACATCGCTGTATGATGCAGCTGCTAAATCAAACGCAATATTGCCCATCTTAAAACTCAAAAATATATCATTGGTATCCCTATCATAATCTAGTCGCCGGTCCTCCTTTCCTCATACACATCTCTAGAGTCTAGGTATTCTAGCAATCCCGCATCTTACAATCTCGCCTTAGCCCCAACAACGAGATTCTGCAACCTACTAATCTCCCCTTCAGCCTCCTGTTCAATCCTCCTCAACAAAGTTTCACAAGTTGGCACATCCTTAATCAACCCCATAACCATACCACTAGTCCAAACTCCATAATCCACATCTCCATTAATAAACACCTCCCTTCCTCGTTTTCCAGACACCAAATGCGCAATCTCTTCAAACTTCCCAGTCACAGAAGTCGTCTCAATTTCCTTCGCTTCTTTTGCGACTTTGTTCTTGAATAGTCGGCTTGTGTTCTTCCAACGGCGGAGGACTAGTTCAGTGTCGTCTTCTGATGCGCCCACGATTGCGTTCTTGATGTTGACGTGGATGGGAGACTCGACGGTACACATGAAGCGTGTTCCCATGTTGATTCCTGAAGCTCCCAGGGCAAGAGCTCCGGCGAGTCCGTAACCGTCTGCGAAACCTCCTGAGGCGATGAAAGGAACCTATTCTTCATTAGCCCATTGTCCCCATCAATCCCGCCTTCAAAGCCCCTCCCTCCTCTAAAAGAAATCTTTGGGATCTAGTTTCTTTGGCATACCTTCAACTCCTGCGCCGCCCTCCTCAACAGAATAAAATTCGGAATATCATGTTCTCCGACATGCCCGGCGCACTCAAACCCATCCACCGACAAAAAGTCCACTCCCAACCTCTGGGCGCTCAGTGCATGTCTAATCGTAGTACACTTATGCAAAATAATAGTATTTGCAGCTTTCAGTTTCTTGATAATAGGACCAGGGTTATTGCCTGCGGTTTCGACAATCTTGATACCTTCGTCGACAATCACTTGCGCGTAGGCGTCGTAGTCAGGAGGAACCAAAGAGGGCAACAAGGTAAGGTTAACGCCGAAGGGTTTGTTGGTCATGGTGCGGCAGCGACGGATTTCGGAACGCAGAGCTTCGGGGGTGGGTTGGGTCAACGCTGTTAGGATTCCGAGGCCGCCGGCGTTGCTGACTGCGGAGGCGAGTTCGGCGTAGCCTACCCACTGCGGAGGGTGTTAGCTGCTGTTGGGCTTCGTGCTTCATGAATTTCGTGTTTATGGATTAACTCCAGGGAGCTCGCGACGCGGGTTGCCACAAGCTCACGATTCGTCAGTGGATGGGAAAACGTACTTGCATACCACCCTGTACAACAGGGACGGCAATACCGAGGGCTTCAGTTAACGCGGTTCTAAGCGGCATGGTGTGTATGTGTATCTTCTTCTTCCCCTTCAATCGTGAAGTAGAGTGGAAGTCCTACAACCACATGGTGACATTATATATAGCCAGCAAGCAGCTGATAGCTGTTGCGTATCCGTAGCTTAGTTACCCCAGACGAGACCTAGACCTCGGCTTGATAGGGATACGGCTCGGTGTCATGTGCTTGGGTTGAGTCTAACCGGTAACGAACGAAGCGAAGACAGCGAGGATAGACTTGAGATCAGAGCAGCCGCGCGAAGCTTCAAGCCACCGTGCAACCGAACCAGTGGAGCCAAGAGCCAAGTATTATTAAGCTGGGCTGATGTGAGGATAGCTGGAGCTCGGTTATAGTCCTGCACGGACACGGCTTTTCGGGGACATCTTCGGCGACTTTTATGCGGGAAGGATATTAAAAACGGAGATTATAAATCCCGAGTCCATGTGAACGTATCATTGGATCGAAAGCCATTTATGCGCATTGCGCACGAGAGGGAAAGAGTCGCCGGAATTAATCAGGAGGCCATATGTATTCAAGAAGGCTCAGACGGGCTGTCCGGCGAGTTAACGCCATGTGGGATGACGCAATCCACAGAGCAAGCCCTTGCAGACTGCTGTTCCGGGCTCCCAGGGCTCCCATGGCTGCAAAACGCTGGGCTAGTTTACTCTAGTGCGATCGGAACGGAACAGTGTTTCCTGGTTCATGGGAAATGATATTTGTGGGAGTTATGGAGTTGATACGGATGGAATTATTGAAAAATAATGCGAGTGATAATGGCTGGGCTGGGTTGGTTCTGAAGAATGAGACGAGAAGGAAGACTGTTACAGATAGCGGATGTAGGTATTTCCATATTGCTATGAATCCATGGATCTTACCCAGTGCTTCACCTGGGTCTTTATTTGCTGGGAATGCTGGCGTTCACCTTCACCTCTGGTTCTGGTACGGCGTTCGCTCCGCTCTCTTATTAATCATTGACTTTGGCATCGATCCAGTACTAAAGCCTCGCCCACTCTTTCACTTAGCTGAAGAGGTTCCCCCAATGTCATAGTAATATAATAGCTCACCGAAATTACAATGACTAGTCATAAAATATTTCAATCACAACACAATAGATAAAATTGACAACTCGATAAAATAAAAGTGAATACCTCATTTCCAGAAAAAAACTAAAAGTACAAACTCTACCAACACCGTTCCCTTTTTAACACCGTGGTGATGCAAATCCGTAAAACACCTACTAGCCGACAAATTTATGCATGGAAAACAAAAAAAAGAAGTAAAACCCCCGAACCGTTGGAAACCTATGCGATACCCCATCCCCCAAACCGCCAGGAGATTTTCTTTCCAACAGCAGCCAATTTCCGCTCGAAATCCTTCTGCACATCCTTCAAAAAATAGAAGTCAAACCCTCCCTTGAGGGCAAGGCCACTAAGGAAGACGTATACCAAATAATGTATCTTACTCTCGATTCCGCCGATTCTGTCAAATTTCTTCTCAACCTTCGATGACAGATCTTTCACGCCCGCTTCATGGTGATCGAGTTTAGTGTCCATCACAGCGACGGTCTAACTACATATTAGCACAATTTTCATATCCAAAGATAGGTTCCTAAGTCCACCTTTCCCAGCTCAGCAAAACGCTCCCAAGTATCGTATTGAGGCTCGTTAGTAACAGATTTGAAGCTATCTGCAAAGTTGGCTGGGTTCAGTCTACTCTACCAGCCACATGCTATGACTGTGATCGTGGCGCTACATTTCTCTTCGCTCTTCATTGCATACAGTAACAGGTCGTACAGGGGATAATCTTCTGGGTCCGTCTTAGATCTAGAGGCGCAAAAACCCCACATCCGTTTCAATATCATAATTTATTAAGCGCGTTCAGCTTCAACCCCAAAACCAATCGCTTGTCTTGAAATTAATTTGACTTTCCTCGCTTGTACTAATATTCGTTTCGGTACAATTGGTCAATTATCCGGAAAGTTCCTACAGGGCCGAAAGCATCCGGATTTAGTAATCCTAGGGTAATCCCATCTTCGGGCAAAGGTACACAAAGGTACACAAAGTTCCCAAAGTAAAAAAAAAAGCGCCTGGCGGAGGCACCGTGCTGACATGCATGCATTTGAGGCGCTGCATACATAAGCCGGAGCCGGCATGAAATGGAAAATTTGTTCCTGTTTCTGCCTCCTGGGGTTTGAGGATAATTCGGTGAAGGCGTAGCCGCGGGGGTATGTGCATACGTAAAGGCTTTTCTTTGTGTAATGTTTTCTGCGGCAAAACGATGGAATCAACTTATCATGACGGCTTCCTCCTTAACATTCGGGGCATACCTAATCCATTCCCTCACCGGCTTTAGAGATGATATTGGCGCAAGGCTTTCATGCTACCAGAAAGAAGATCCGGGCTGAAATGGGCTGGATTTGTACACATCTATCTCGGCTTGGATTGCGTGGACGTTTACTGATATCAATCATATATTGCCGCCATGATCGACCTGCCGCCTGCCTCAGTGCCTTGATGCAGTCCACGGAAGCCGTGATATCATCATTTGTTTCCATGAGTAAGCTTATTGATATGTCGACAATCTTATCTCCAAGCAATCAGTAGATCTACAAAACATCTGCTGTCATCACATTCCTATCACAACCGAGTGATCTTAGCGAATGGTGTACTCTCGGTTAATAGTTAATCATCCGATGACAAACAAAGCAGCTGTTGTTTCTCCCCGCAATTAAAAATCTTCAGGGTACTTCATTTCACCTAATATCACCTTGTGTCGTCACAACCGGATCATCCGCGCATCTGTTTCGCCCTGGGGTTCAGGGTGGTAATTTGAAGGCAGCAGCCGACGAAATCAGCCTGATTGATATGATTATCTTTTTGTTACATGCTGTTGTTACGTACGAACATTCGGTGGACTTGTGACATTACTATTCTGTCCAGGAGACGTTTGAAGATGCGTTTCAGCCGGACGTTTACCTGAAGTTGAGGGGCATGCCGAACTCCGCGGATTTGTCTGCCTGTGAATAGAGTAGAGTGGAGTATCTAAGATCGGACCGAGCGTTTAGTACGGCTGTAGAGAATGGAGCTAGATTCGGCAGGCAAGTTCTCTTCCGAAATATATATATAGAATTGAAGCATAAGCAGCGAATAAACTCCACAGAAAGTAAAGAAAACTAGAGAGAGCAAGGCTACCCCTCACAGGGCTCTGGCAAGGGCCCAGCCCAGGAACCCCAGAGACTCAACTAGACGAGAGCATAGGCCAGTCCATGGCCAGGGCGAACTCTAAACTGACGTCAACGGGTTCAGCGGGGAGACAGCTTTCGGCGTCATACCAGAAACAGAATGTTTGTTGAATCATAGCCTACCGGTCCATCGATATGTGGTGCTTGACGTGACGCCCGATATCTCATTTCTGTGACGCTTGTAGGCTGGATCTATGCACCAGGCAACGGCGGATTGCTTTGTGACAACACCGAAGGCGACTGTCGACCGAACCACGACCGAACCCACGACCACTTGCCACCGATCTAATGAATCCACAATCCAGCCAATAAATCTGTGGTCACGGTGGTGATGTGTTGGAGAACACAGAGCCGGATGGATGGGGACAGAATTCATCAACGGATGTTGAAAGGGTTTCGATTCGAACTGCAAAATCATCCCCAAGCCTTCGCTTATGGCAGCACATAGGTTCACCCGAACTGTAAGACATAGGAATCTCTGTGCCTTGCGTTAACGGAACAACCTCAGGTAAACTGCCCGACACCGGCTGCGATATCATAGGATTGACGCAAGTCCAATCTCCGTGTCGCCGGGGATTCGTTGGTTTTCTTGCAGGATGGCATCTATGGGCAATCGTGCACCTTTTTGAGAGAAAGCAAGGAAGAGAGCTTTATCGACCAGTGGGATTTGAGACGGTTCGGCGCGATATGCAGGATGTCTAAAATGCCGAAGTTTCGAAGAAAGTCATAAATAGCAGCCAAACTGACAGCTGGATTAATTATGATGTTTCTGATTTGCGGGGTTTTTGAATCGACTTTGTTCAATAGACATGTCTATTACATGTCTCTGGTAATCACTTTACCGTCTTTAAATGTCAGCTTTGTGATTGGCATTTGATTTGTTGAGCTGAGCTCCCTCCCAAGCTGGCCGTTCCAGGTTTCGTTCGACCTCCCTTCTTACCATCTCCACGCCCCATCCCCCCAATCCACAACAATAATCACCACATCCGCCACTGGAATCCGCAAAGTCATGCTCGCCCTCTGTCATGTCTCCTTGGCTGCCCCTGTAGTAAATCCTAAATTTTCTGGTGTTGTGCCGGCTTACCTGGCCGTCTCTCCTTGTAAATTCGTGCATCTGCTGGTAATCCACGCGAAAAAAAGGGCACTTGACTCTCTCCTCTGATCAACTACCATCTGCTCTAGAGAAAGAGCAGAGCACCTGCTCCTTCAACTCCATTTCTTTCCCCCGACCCCAAAGACATCCACACCCACCAGACATCCCAACCCTCGTACAACTCCCCGACTACCCCACGCCCCTCTTTCTCCATTCGCTTCAACCCACAAAGACAGCTCGTTCCCTCTCACCATCCAACGACCCCCTTCGCGGCTACCGCTTGCATTTGTCGCCGCTGTTTACGCCCTCAGAACACAGCATCCCCTTGCGGAAGCAGGCAACTCTCCGCTCGATACCTGGTCGCAAACACCCGCCCGCTACATACGCAAATCACGTCCGTCGCCGGATTTGCAGTCGAAAATCCGAACGCTCCGGCTGCCTAGCAACCCTGCGCACTGTCTGCAGCAGGACCCACGACCGAACAACTTCTAATATCCGCTTTCCAGTGGGTTACCCACATCTTGATCGCCTAAACAATTGCTGTTTACACGAGTTTTCAAGCGGCTTTTGCATCTCCGTGTCGAACGCGCTTGTCATAATCCGACTGTCTGTGGTTTCGCCTGATCAGACCTCCATACAACGATATCATGGAAGAGGGGGCTTACAGAATGCCTTCATACTCAACATCACGAAACAGCGAACTCGATAGAATGCACGCGCCACGACCTAGCCCGTTATCCGGTGTTTCTCGTGTGCAGGAACCATTAACAACCGATATCATGGAAGAGGGGGCTTACAGGATGCCTTCATACTCAACATCACGAAACAGCGAACTCGATAGAATGCACGCGCCACGACCTAGCCCGTTATCCGGTGTTTCTCGTGCGCAGGAACCATTAACAACTTCCCATCTACGACCTCTCCCGACTCCTACCAGAGCAATGGTGTCTCCCTTACAGAACTTGTTACCGTCGGCTCCAGCGAGCCCTCCTACTCCAGCACCATCGCCTACCCCTCAGCTTCATCGTCTCCCAACATGGTCGACTGCAAACGAAAATGAAGATACCTTTCTAAGAGATGCACGGCCGCATTTCAGTAAGCTTGATTCACAGGAGAGACAACGGTTTTTGGCCGAGATCCTGAACATGTGCGACTCGCAGCTCCTAAGCTTCGTGTTGAACTACGTCTCTCCCCGTTTGAAGAAGGACCCTTTCAAATCCTTACCTAATGAATTATGCCTCCGAGTATGATCCTTTCTTACGTATATTGGTCGGTGCTTGGTTGAACTAACCCTTTTTCAGGTATTATCTTTTATCGATGATCCCAAAACTCTTGCCAGAGCTTCACAAGTATCTAAGCAATGGCATTCTCTATTAAGCGACGATCTTACCTGGAAAAAACTTTGCGAAAAACATAGCTACTACAGAAGATTGAGTGGAACAACGGCTATGCACGCCGCCGCAGCTACCGCGAACCACGATGCATTCCTTTACGGCAGCACGACACCCCGAGAGTCCAGCTACTCTTCAAACTCGTTTACCTCTGAAATCAGCCCACAATATCGTATTGATAAGGTTCGAAGACCGAAGGCGACTTCCTACAAGTCTCATTTCAAGCAGCGGTACATGGTTGAGACAGCTTGGAGGACTGGTGGAAAGATAATCGCAAAACACATCACACCCGACCAAGGTGTTGTTACTTCATTACATCTTACCCCGGATTATATTGTTATCGCTCTCGACAACGCAAAGATTCATGTATTTGATGCCGATGGACAGGTGCTAAAGACCTTGACCGGTCATGTTATGGGAGTTTGGGCGATTGTCCCGTGGGGAAACACATTGGTCAGTGGAGGTTGCGACAGAGATGTCCGCGTGTGGGATATGGAAACTGGGTATGTCACACTACTTACAACCTGACGTTTACAAAATCTGACCATTGCTTAGTGAGTGCAAAACTGTACTGCGGGGGCACACTTCCACAGTCCGATGCCTAAAAATGAGCGATAAAAAAACCGCTATTTCCGGCTCTCGTGACACCACCCTGAGGATTTGGGACATCGAAAAAGGAGTCTGCAAGAATGTTCTCGTCGGGCATCAAGCCAGCGTTCGGTGCCTTGAGATTCATGGAGATCTAGTAGTAAGCGGAAGTTACGATACCACTGCAAGAATATGGAGTATCAAGGATGGAACTTGTCTCAGAACTCTCTCCGGTCATTTCTCACAGATCTATGCAATCGCTTTCGATGGAGAACATATTGCTACCGGTTCCCTTGATACTTCTGTCCGCGTTTGGAAACCCCACACTGGGTAAGCGCTCTCATTCCTTTCTATGTGTCACACGCGCTAATAACCGAACAGAGAATGTGTAGCAGTCCTTCAAGGTCACACCTCCCTCGTCGGCCAACTCCAGATGCGCGGCGACAAATTGGTTACCGGTGGATCCGATGGTTCCGTGCGAGTCTGGAGCATCGGGGGTAAAGTGTGTATGCATCGTTTAGCAGCACACGACAACAGTGTTACATCCCTTCAGTTCGACGAGACAAGAATTGTCAGTGGAGGTAGCGATGGTCGCGTTAAAGTATGGGATTTAAAGACAGGACTTTTGATCCGGGAGCTTTCTCAACCGGCAGAAGCTGTATGGCGTGTGGCGTTTGAGGATGAGAAAGCGGTTATTCTAGCGATGCGCGGTTCACGAACAATTATGGAGGTATGTCGATCCCCTTGCATTCTGCACCCATACTCCTGAAAGTTATGCTGACACAAATTCCGAAATCAGGTGTTTTCTTTCTCTCCGCCACCCGAGTCTTTGAATGAAGGACAGTACTACTCCACCGGCTACTCACTCTCCGAAAGGGTCTATGATCCCGGACAAGATACCGTTATGGACGAAGACGCTGCATTTTTGGATATGGAAGCATAAATACCCGGCTTTGTATTTTGTGGATGGTTTTTTTTTATTGATTGATTGATTGGCTTTATTGCTTTTATATTGTGCAAAGAATTGGTGTTTAAGATGGGCATCTTGGCGTATGTAGGGTTTTGTCTGGGATTTTTTTGTTATCTTTTGTTTTTTCTTTTTTGAATACCCCGGGGGATGGAGTTGGAGGGAGTGCGATGCCTGATATCGACGTTTGTGGGAGTGGAATGCAGGGGTGGAGTATATGTGTAGGTGGTTATATGGGTGGATGATACCAACTTGATATGTGAATGTGCGGATGTGGAGGTTATGCATCATTGGAGCAATAGACTGGAATTTTTGATGAGTTTGAGTTAAGAAAATGATGTGGGAACTTATACATAGGTTATCCGCAGAATTTTGAATAAAATAGCATGTTCTATGAAACCGGGGTCACTGAGAAAGTTGGATTGCAAATTAATCTGTTTTGACGAAAAACAATTGCAGCAAAAAAATACAGCAGTCTCAAAATTCCACCGTCTCCATCTTATGTGGATATTAATTTCATAGTTCTTCACATCGCCATTACCATTTTCCACATCAAATCCTTCTCAAATGACTCCCACATAATCGTGGCTTGTCTCTCTCATCGCCTACATTAAAATCGGCCCCCACCGGTACCCGGTCTCTGAACCGGCGTGTTGTAGTATTCCGTCTCCATCTCCTCTCCTCCAGAAGCACCACTAGCAGCACCAACCGGCGAAGCAGCTCTGTCGTACTGACCAGCTGCCGTACTAGGTCTTCCGGCAGTCTTTCCCGGCTGGGCATCCCGCATCTCGTTGACCTTCTGTGTGTAGCTAGCCTTGTTCTTCTCGTATTCGTCAAAGTAAGGCTTCTGGCCCTCCTGCTTGAGGTCACGCCAGGCCTGTGCGAGGGCCTTATGCATATCAAAGCCGTCCTTACTTGACTCGCGTTCCCTGACCGCGTCACGTTCACGTTCACAGAAACTATTTATCGTCTCGTCAGCATTCCGTATCCAAGTTCAAACCGATTCAACAGCGTAAAGCGACGGGAAATGGGGGAATCGTAATAAAAGATGGTGCTAGGAAAACAGGTACAAAAGGCAGACAAAGGAGGGGGACTACATCATATACGCATTCGGGGGTCTTTTAGGTCCTCCTCTAGATCTATACCCATTGTATTGGCGGACAGGATCCTTCTTTCCGCTGGCCTTACTGCTGCTAGCAGGCATTGTATAGACTCCTGGCGAATCCGTTCCGAATGACTGGTTGACGAATGGGTATTCCGTGGTTTCACGCGGAGGTGATTCGCTGCCTTGCCGAAGAGGTGAATCGACTGGTGGTGCATCTTTACGGGGACGCTTAACACGTAAAGGCTTTTGTGATGGCTGTATAGTTATGATTAGCTCTTGCCCCATTCACCACTCTGTGTTGAGGAACTTTGGAGATACGTACAGTAGGAGGTGGACTGGGTGATCCAACAGACGAGTCAACGCGAGCATCTGTACGTTTCTCGAGCTGCTCAAGAAGAAAGGCACGCTCTAAACGAAAGCGCTGGATAGCACGACGAGCTCTTTGGATCCTAGACGCGAGAAGGTCGTTGCTGGTTTCGATTTCCGTAATGCGCTTTTTGATTTCTTTACATTTTGAGCGGTAGGACTCTTCGACGGAGGCGGGAAGGACGGGGCCAGGGCCGGATGGTGATTTAGCTGCAGAAGATGTCAACATAGCTTGTGAGTATAGGTGGGAAAGATACGAACGTTTGTGTTCTTTTGGCATTGCTGAAGGAAGTTGTTGGAGGAAGTTTGGAGGTGACGCGGTGGTGTTTGAAAGGACGACAGGTACACCTAGGACCCTAGAGCATCTATCCAAGGTGTTATGGGATTAGCTTGATGTGTGCTAGACGTAAGGTGGCTTAGCGTGACGCGACGAAAGGGGTATCAAGCGGCGGCTGAGGATCTTGGCGGGGATTAGAACGCTAGGGTCAATAGGGAGCTGTGATACTCGACGTCATACTCAGTACCGTTGATTAACCTCACCACCGCGTCAACAAAAGTTCATGTTCCTTGCTTCTGGATCGCTCGGATCACTGTCACGACTTGCCTTCTTCATTTGTGAATATGAATGAATCATTATGCAGGAAGAGGTCTTCAAGCTGACCGCGAACGGCATCCGATGAATCGGCCATTTAGCGTGAAAGCAGCCGGAGGTCCTCGTTGAAATGCAACATCACATGAACAATACGAAATGTTATTCCTTCTCTCCAACTACGGAATGTGCCTGTTGAAAATGCGAGGGATGCAGAAGATATACAGCTTTGATACCTACATAGCTGTCTATACCTGGTCGATGCATACATCGGTGATGCCTCATGTGTTACAAAATTCCTCCGTTGGCGAGACGAAACTTCAGCGGAAGAAAGCCGGAGAACAGTTACTCGGTGGCCTTCTCCAGAAAGGAATGAATCTTTCTTTGCAAGATGAGCGACTTATGGAAGGTCTTGACGGCCTCTGGATTGGCAAGCTAGAGATATCATGTCGCATTCTTTCCCGATGGGTTGTCAGTTGGTGAAACAGAATACCGCATTGACTCGACTAAAGTACACTGCCGGGTGAAACGAGTCTCTAATTCGAGTGTACAGAATCCACATACAGTGCAAACAATCACGTGTGGTAGTGATAAATCTCGAGTGATGTACCATGGATATGATTTGTGCAGAGTAAGTGTCAACATTCAAGGCTGCCACGGACTGATACACTCAGATTGATACAGTCAGAGTACCAATATGGAGTTGCAGATTCATTTCAATGTTTTGACTAGAGATTACTTGCTTTCTTTCCTTCGTCTTGAATGGTAAGCATATAAAAGTGTATGTGTCGTGAACATCTGTTTGGCAAACTGACACAAACACTCAATCAGGTGCCCGCCCTTATAGAAAGTTTCAAAGCATTCTATCTTTCCGCTCAACCTTTCTCCTTATATTCCACTGGTTCTAGCTAATCTTTTATCCATCCATCCATCCCACAAACCAATTCAACCCATTGACTCCTGCATTCTCCCACCACTCTTCCGTCCACTACCAAGGAACCCTTTCTTCATCCACTCGTAGAAAGCACACCCGAAACCACAAACAAAACCACGAAGGGAACCATCAATAGGACAACCAGAAAAGCCACGAACAAAATCCGAAACACCAGAAATACAAGTACAACAAGCACCATGACCAATCCACCACCCTCAGAACAACGCATCTACATCTGGATCCCCCCACAACCCCACATCCCCACCACCATCGACCATTGCTTCGAATGTAGACACCCGCTACAACGGACTGGTACCGTCATTGAATTCTATCCTTGCAAATGCCGAGTGCTTCACCGCGAGTGTATCGAGAAACATGCCGACAAGTGGGGGAATGTCTGTCCGCACTGTAAGGCAGCGTTTATGACATTTATGGATGTACCCCGTAAACGATGGATGCCTGTAGTACTAGGACAAACAATTCTGGATATAGCTCCAGCCCCGGAGAGACAGGATGAATCTACCAGCAGCTAGATACAGATGGATATGGCGCAAAGACGGTCAACAGAGAGACTAGTTGTAAGCCGGCGATAGTTGGATACATCTGTTGTTTGTTGTATGATAGCTGGCGAATAAAACATTCAAGCTAAAATCTCCGAAAGGGATACTTCGTCGCACAAATATTGGAGCTTGTTGATACGAAATGAAGTTGTCTTTTTGAGAATTCGAGAAAATTGTTGGCAAGGGGGTACTTCCGGGATAGACCGCCCTAAACACAGAAAGAGAGATATAGAAAACCTGTAGGGCCTTCAGCCGTCAAGAACAGTCGCTTGCCGTAGAATTCTTGATTCTTTTACACAAACTTTCTCAAACTTGCATACCCGCCAGGCTTCGAAGTGATCTAGAACTCTTAAAGAAGCAAGCCTCATAACCCCACAATTTTGCTTATAGCGTGAGACCAATAAATTATATGACAGTAAGGAACCGAAACAGCGCAGTTAATGACTTATAGATGAAGGAAATAACAACTGATAAAGAAAATGATACACTATAAATCTAACTAATGCGTTTTATCTGTGGGTCAGGTAAATATACATTTTCATAAAATAAATCCGGGCGAGGTGCGCGCATGTAGAGGCTCTCGAACATCCATATCAACATATAGTCCGATGTTCAACTCAGGGTCTGCAGAACAGGCTCCACGATCCTTTAAAGTCTGAATGATCTTCTGATTACCATTCTTCATCGCTAAAAGAAGCGGTGTATGCCCCTTGTTGTTCTTCACATTAACATCAACGTCGTCTCTTGCCAACAACAATTGTGCAAGCTTGTCGTAAGCGCAGGGCGTAACATAGTCTTCGTGCTCGGCCTCTATCGCCAGTAACAGTGGCGTGTTTCCTTCGAGATTTTTCGGGTTGACTTCGATGTTGTTTTGTTGTAGTAACATATGCATCACCCCATACCGACCCCATTTAGCCACAACAAAGGCGTATTACCTGCGTCGTTTCTTGAATTGATTTCGATATCCTTTCGCCCCAGAAAGAGATGTACAACATCATTATGGCCTTTCCGAGCAGCTGTTGACAAAGGTGTATATATCCCCACAGCCATTCCTCGCATTGATGATGTTGTTACTGTTAACCGCCGAAAATAGTGGTGTTCGGCCATCCTGATCTATGGCGTTGATTTCAATACCAGGCTCTTCTAATAGCAATCTGACAAGCATTTCATAGCCATTCTCAACTGCACCATGCAACGGTGTGCGGCCGGAGACTGCTTTTATGTTGACATCAAGGTTGGGGTTTTCGAGCAATCGACGAACAAAGGTCTCCTGGCAATTATCGGTTGCTAAATATAGCGCAGAGTATTGCCAGGTCTGCATTTGGGCGTTGATCGCTTCGGCGTCCGCATTTTTGATATAATGATGGATACACTGTCCGAATATTCCGAAATATGCGAAGATGAAAAGCAGATATGCAGGTGAAACCGGAGCGAGTTGCATATCCTCAATAAATTCTGGCCATGTAAGGTTGACGTATCTGCTGCGCGTGTAATACCGCTCGTCGATCCAGGGGTAAAGACCATAAGAGATACGGTTTTTGTGATGTAACATAGCAGCAACTTCATTCCAGTAGACTTCGGTTTCCGCCGTCGGAGAGTCCCTGGCACGAAGGCCCCAAGCTTTGAGAGCATAATTGAGGAAGGCAAAATGACGATGTAAAACCGTGTAATTCATAGCATTTGTTTCTGAATCAAACTGAAGATTCATGTAGGCAAGACATGACCTGGTGATCTCGCTTTGGCCATCTTCAAATAGAAGCCCAAGTTTGTACTGTTCCTCGAAATAATCCTGGAGCAATTTGTGGACCAGACGAAGACATGACGTTTCCTCATCAACGGTGACTAAGCCAAGACAACCATCGAGTAGCACCTTTTCCGAAGGCAATCCTTTCGTATCGAGTGTCTTATCACCATATCTCACAGTGAGCGCATGGCACAGCTCTTCGACCTTCAATTGACGTTTGGCGAGGAACACCCACTTCAGAACTAATATCGCCTGGCGGGATTTAGATTCTCTAGGTTGATTCTTTATTCTTTGAAATAGTGCTTTCGAAGGCACTATTAAGATCACGCGGCGTTTTTTCGAAAGCTTCTCGCATGTCCCATTCTGACAATTGCTCGAGAACAACCTTTATCTGCAGAATCGGCAAAAGAAACCTACGACCAAGACAAAAGTGTTAGTGTAAATCCTTAGCAAAATATCTAAGTTTTGGCAACTAACATTCCATCCAAGTTGACAGCAGTCTGTTTGACATTCTCCTTCTTAAAATCGGCATCGATGGTAACATCGCATACCGTCGTGTCGATTTTAAAATTGATGTATACTTTAATGTCTCTGACACTGGCTCGGAGGGTGTAACAGAGTGGTGATTCCGGGCATGACAAGTGCTCGTGAAAATGACGTTTAGTGTGAGGCCGACCAGTGGTAAATAGTCCGATTGACTGCCGCGAGTTTGGATCTGGTGTATCGATATCCCCTAAAAGTTGCCGCAAGAACCGGAGAAGAATTATAACATTATTCTCGTCGAACTTATCAAGTGCATCAATGCAGATATATGCCTTACTGAAAAGTAGCAAGGCCTTCCTTAAGATATCGGAAGCCTCCGGTAGATCTGGAACGCATCCTCTCTCCTTTCGAAACGCTAAGCGCCTGGTAATATCCTTTGGTACCCCCAGTCCACTTGAGCGGTTTCGATGGAGTTCGACTGAGGCTTGTTTCAGAAGGGAGCAAACAATATTTCCCGGTGATCTCTGTTTTTGGTCGGTGTAGTCAAAGTAGAACCAGATAACGCAAGAGATACCGTCGGTCTTGGAATACTCCAGCAAATGATCGATGACTAGAGAACTATTATCTTTAGCGACGTCCTGATAGAGTTCAAAATCTTAGATTCCATTACCCATCTCATGATTGACTTGCCGGCCCCAGGATTCCCGAAACACCCAAATACCGAGCCTTGCATTGATTCCGAATCACGCCAAGTCCGAAATTCAGTCAACTGCAAGAATCAGTTATCGGTTTCCTTCACTCTTTTCGCTCGATTATCCTGATTTCTTTTTTGTGGATCTATTGACGAAAGCCATATCAAAATCTTTTCGACATCCTCGTCTATCATAAGACCAACGAAGTTAGTTCTCGTACTTAGTACATATTGAAATGTGGGGAAGAATAACCTTTTAGTTCCTTTTCAATATTCTGTACAGTATGAAGCATAGTATGGATCTCTTTATCTTTTTCGATAGTGCCTCCAAGAACGGCGAGGACACCCCAGATCTGATCAGACTGTTTTTGTAGCTCAGATCTTGCAGAATTAGACTCTTCTAAAACTGCAAGAATTTGTTCCATCGCTGCTTGTTGCTTGCCCAGGCCTTCGATAACCTCTTTTGATGTTTTTGAAAGGAGAGCGCTTGAAGTACTTATATTAGCTGGGAGAACAACCAACAGTTACGCTCTGACCAAAGCTTTATACGAACTTACCTATTAGAGACCGAAAGTGAAAATTGGAATGTCTGTGTGAGTCTCTGTAGAGAGCCACAGCACCCTCACAATCATCCTTAGAGGCCACTTGATGCGCTCAATGAGTTCCGCCATCGTGCTTCTGTCGACGCCGTGAAACTTGCTGAACATTTTGTAAAGCTTCTGTATCTCTGATTGGCAGAGTTCGATTGATGAGCATAGAAACGATGTCTTCTTGAATGGTCCATTCATAGCGTTGTTGTCTTCGTTTCGGAGAAACTGTATGAGCTCCTTCAATACATGGCACAGTGTATCCAATCTCTGTATTGAGGCGCTGGGCATCCTCGCGGGCTGACTTGAAGCTAGAGGAGTAGCTGCTCAGGAACTTAGAGATCTCGATAGCTAAGCTCATGAAGCCAGCTACACCGGTAGAAATACTCAATGCGTCGACCATAGTTTTCTCGTGGATGATTGACCGATGGATTTGCGTCTTCTGTTTCGCCGGACGTAGGTTACTGTTTAACGAGTTAGGACTGGTCTTTGAAGCTCAAGCGGTTGGTGGTTATCGAAGTGCCACCTCGTTACAGCGCCCTGTATGCAGACTACCCCGCTCTTGGCAAACAGTATACCTTGTGACGAATGGCTGTATCCTCTAGAGTACTTATGCATTGACCTGTGTAACTTTCAAGTGCCAAAAGCGACCATAGATTTCAACAAGCTATCAGCAAGCTTTCTATGTAATGCAAAATCGATCCACCAGGCTAGGCTCCGGACAACTCCAGACCTGCACACGGATCTGACAAAAAATCAATTTCTTCACTGACGTAATGAATTTTACGTTCCAATTCGAAACCATGAATTATGTAACCTTTGATTCGATTCCAGAACATGAACCCATTCATCACTAAAAGTAAAGGTATCTACACCAAATCCCCTCAGCAGCATCTAAATCACAATCATCTCAACATCCGCTAAGTAGCTCTCACTGTGTGCAAAAATCACGATATCTCACGCCTCAAGTTAACAGCAAACTTGCACGCTTGCACGCCCCGAAAAAAAAAAAAAAAAAATAGCATTTACGCCAAATCAAACCGCATACTCCGGATATATCATCCCCTCTGTGTCTCTGAATATCTCCCCTTGGTATCATCTCCACAACTCCCTTGTGCGCTCACACCCTCATCACCTCACCGCCTCACTCAACCAGCCTCTTTGAGCCTCTCCGACTCATTTAGAATCTCGAACGCTGGTTCTTCTGCTTCCAAGCAACAAATCCAATGTAACCTCCTCCGCAAGCAACAACAAACAAAACCATCTTCATGAAGAACCAACCCCATCCTCCACCCTCCTGCTTCTTGGCACGGAGCTTACGGGCCTTTCCTCCCTTTCCGGGTCCGGGACGGGTAGGGTTGGTGCTGTAAAGGTTCTTGGCTTCGACGGAGATGAGGTCGTGGTTATCTATTGGTGCGGGTTAGCCCTGGTCCATAATGGCTAGTCACCAAGCCCCATCAGATATCCCTACGAGACACCCTGGTAGTTCGGTAATCAAAGTGGGGCACAGCGAAGAAGCGAAGCCAGCATAGCCAGCAGGGATAGCTAGTAGAAGATAAACGGAGCAGGGGAGCTTACCACTTAGCTCACCACAGTGCGCAGTGAATCCCAAGTAAGCGACCTGAGGAAGGGTAACATTTGAGACGGAGAAGCATTGAACCCAAGTGTCGACGTTCTTGTACTGCAAGTCAAGTTGAAGGTAGTTCTCTTGGAAGTAGGTAAGCTTTGCTTTCGTAGGGATGTTGGATCCACGCAATCCCCTGGCGGAACAGCCGGCGAGTTCGTGCTCTTTGCCGTCGTGGGCGTGGTCGTAGGATTTTTGTCCATCACCTGTTGAGAATTAGGTACGCTTGCTATGTGATACTGTGTGATGCTGTGTGATATGATGCGGCAGCTTCGCAGGCTTCGTGTAACACGGCACCTCACGCTCCGAGGGCACAGGAGGCGGGGTAAAGAGGCCACATACCCAACATAGCAGAAACGTAAGGAAATACAACACCGGGACGGTTGTTCTTGTAGGTGTCAAAGAAAAGTCCCAATCCCTCAAAGTTATCGGCAGCTCCGAAAACGGGTCCGGGAAGTGCGCGCTGCTTGGTGATCCATAATGCCATTCCATCTCCGTAAAGGTTTCCTTGTCCGTGGATCTTGAATTCCCACTCAATCTATCACTCAATTAGTATTACATCACGAGGCGGCCGTGGTGGCGAGGTGAGGCGAAGCGGAGGCGTGATATTCGATGTTGGATGGGGTAGAGGTCATGAGGAGAGGAGGTGAGGGGGATTGCGCCGTACCTCCCAATTCGTCGCAGTCAAAGGAAGTCTTGACCAGACCCATCCCGCCTGGTGCTGTCTGTCTGGGGTCAATCTGATGTACCTATTGTAATAACCTCATTAGCTTTCGTTCCCTATAATATCCCCATTATCGCCCTCAATTCAGGTGCAACTTACTGATCCGCCCTCACCACCGTGTCGCCTCCAAAGTCGAACCACCTCGATTGCAAGTCCTGGTCAAGGTAGGGCTAATTCGTCAGCATCAGGTGCTGGGGTACAGTCCTAAGACATTTTTTTTGAAGTGACGAGATGAGGTTGCCGCGTACCTGGCTTAAGCTGTGTGTGCGTAGAGGGACGGATTTAATGGTGTCGTCGCCATCGTCCTGAGCAGTGACGACCTGGGTGAAGAAAAGGGCTGAGATAAGCAAACCCCAAGCTGCAGCGCTCCAACCTGAGCTTTGTAAAAACTTCATGGTGGTGATTTGTTCGCTGTCGAAATCGCGTTCAGTTGGTATAAAGTTGTAAGGTTCGTCAAAGGTGGAAGTTTAAGGAGTATTCGTTCAAGCTGTAGCTGGTACGCTAAGGCAGTTGCGGCGCGCGTCAGGGGCGTGATCTTTTCAGGAACGGTTCTTTGGGACGGACAATTTAAACCGCTCAAGATTCGCTGTTGAAGGAATGCTAAGCGCGAGTGCGTATATGGAGTAACTGAATTCGATTTTCGCGATTCTGATGCTCTTAACTGTTGGTGACGCAGTGAGGTGGCCTCAAGTGGATGACGCCCAGCCACTAGGAGGGGATGGCGTTTAGCCGCGTTCGGCGTGTCGCATGTCATGACGATAACCCTAGTCCTCGTCACGTGTACTACTTTATTTACGGCACGGTGATGATGTGCCACTTCCGGGAACGTAAAATGGATTACGTTGCTGACATGCGTAACGTATGTGTCCTTTCGTAAGCAATTGGGTCCCAACATAATATTTCCCGTCGAATGTGAGAAGGAGAAACATGGACATTAGAGAGGCCCACGAACCAGTGCCGTGAAGAGGCATCTCATAGGTACAGTACCTTAATTTAGGTAACCGGATCCTTGGACCATAAATAATATGTTCTAAGCCACTCGATAGCAGGTTCTTGAGGTCCAACTAAGACTTAGAGTGGAATCCTAGAGCACTGTTCGAACATTAAGCACGTGTCGCGGTGAACGGGGGGTAAATAGTATTGTAAACATAATTCTTAGACCAACAACGCGATACAACGCATAAATACAAATATGAAAATCCTAAAAACATCCAAAGCAATTCAAAACTATTCCGAAGAACAATCTAGGTATTCTTACAATAAAACCCAAACACCCGTCATATAAATCATAACAATAACGCCCTGAACTTGTAGCAGAAACCCATTTTCGTGATACCATGACCATACCAAGTTCTATTCGGCAGTGATCGCACTCGAAAAACCCATAATCGACATCCCAATAAACGCCCAAATAAAAGACAAACGCGAACCGTGGTGTAGTTGAATCGCTTGTGAGAAAAGTTGTAGACCGACGGAACACATGATTCCGGCTAAAGAATGTTAACATGGGGTGAAGGGAATACAATGGGACGGAATGGCAATTCACCTGTAACAGCAAAAAGAGCTCCGTAAACGCCGTGATTTAATTCAAATTTACTACGGTTGATACTCGCCCAGGCAACTAATGCTCCGGCAGGTTGTGCAAGACCACCCAGCAGACTTGCCCAGATAACAGCCTTTGTCCGGGACCGTAGGGCGAGGAATAGCGGCAATGACATGGCAAATCCCTCTGCAATGTTGTGTACAAAAAGAGCAAGGAACACATTGAATCCGAGTGCTGGATCGGCATGATTCGTAGCGTATGTAATTATACCCTAGAAGATGTCAATACGAGTTTGTAATAGACCAATGGTTAATAATACCTCTGGGAACTTGTGCAAAGCAATTGCAATTGACGTCTGCACTCCAATGCTAAGAAACTTGTTCTTGGCAACATGGTGATGACCCTCCTCCTCAGCCGCATCCTCAAGAGGAAGGTGATGGTGGGAGCTCTGCATTACCCGCTCCACATGCTCATGCTCATGTTCGTGGTTGTGACCGTGGTCATGGTTGTGGTGCTCATGAGCGTGCTCCGCCACATGGCTGTGTCCATTGTGACTTGAACTACCGTTCTTGATACTAACAGCCGGCTTCTTGTGCTTGTCGACGCTGCATTTCTGATCGCAAGGATGGTCTGAATATCCATAACACTTACCGTCTACGCACTGGTTTTTGGTGACAAAAGAAGCCGCATACTTAAGCGATGGCATGCGGCGTATTAACGGCGTCCGTTCGGTTTCTGTTTCGTGAACGATAGGCTTTACCGCTTGCTCAATGTCGCGTGTCTCACCGTCGGTACCCTGCACATGCTTCAATCCACCGTGATCGTCGCAGGTAACAATTGATGATGGGAGACATCGGTGTAGGAGCTCTGAGATGAGCTGGAGACCCAACACACCGCCCAGGAACGATCCCATAACTGCGTAGCCGGCATGACTCGGCGAGAGTCCATGTTGTGCAAAGTATGCTTGTGCCTCGGGTAGTAGGTTGAACAACGCAGAGAAAAACTATTTCCAAAATACTAATCAGCCTCACGCAAATCTAGTTATGCGCAGAACAACGCATGAAACATTCTAGAAGGACTAAATTACGCACCATTACTCCAAAGCTTAAGCTTAGCGAGGCCGCGAGAAACGTTGTACTTTCTCGAATATTGAACGATCTCCATTGGGGAACGATATGCGCGATGATGTCAAGGTTAATGAAGCACGCTCCGAAAGCTGCGGCAGGTTCTCAGCAACTGAACTGCATATCTGCAGAGGTAGAAACAAACCACACGCAAGACCACTGACACAGGCCAGTATCCATCCTCGAGAGTCATTTGAGATCATGTTGAAGTTTGTAGAGAGCGATCGCAGTCGCGGTGGGCAACGTGGTGGGGTATCCTGTGAGGCTTCGTGGCTAACGGTGCAGCGACGCGAGCTGAACGGAAGCAAGCGAGTAGTGGAGGAATAGCGACTCCGATAGCGACAGAATGAGGGTTCTGGTCGAGGGTATTTGTATCTCGCAGGGTGCGCAGTTTCGTAATCCGCTGTGGGTCGGGAAGCGACAGTAGAGCAATGGTAGACAGGATTCGACGGTTCGCCTGCAGATAATCCTTTGTACCTCACGTCACGTTGAATTCCTTCGTTAGTGGAGCGAGCGGATAAGACTTCTGCTGGATGTATGTATGTGGTGGAGTTTTGCGGTTTGATGCGGAGCTGTCGGTGGCGGCACCTCTCTGTTGAGGAGTGTATCTATGCGGTACTGATTCTCTGGATCTGCTCCACCAAGCATCAAGGCTTGCCCGCTTCTTTGATTTGCACCTTAGCAGAAGTTAGCAAAACAGCGGGCCTAGTCCGCGCTGAATCTCTAGTGGGGACCCTCTATTCCCCGTTCTGCGATAGTCCGTGAGAATCGTTCGCTCTCCAAGAACAAAGAAGAGGCTCTGCGCACGACGCACCCCTTGTTTGGCTGTGAGGGATGCGGTGTGGAGAGCGGACCCTGCTGGAAACCGACGGAACGCAACCTTGTCACCTTGGTAGTTAGCCATCCAGGTACACAGGCTGGCTTGACCGGGCAAGGCGAGGCCGAGCCGGCGAGGCGAATGGAAAGGCAGCGGCGAGCACGGACAGAGCTCGTAAAGCCCTGTGGACAGCCGAAGGCTGACTCGGGAGGGTGCAATAACGTCATGCCAGCAGTCATACAAACAAAAGTACAATTGTTGAGACGACAACCCATCAAGGTGACCGATTAATGAGTGACACGGTTTTCATCAGCCTCATGGCGTCGAGTATACACAGCGGAAGAACCTCAAACCTAAAAGGCTTCCGGAAGATCACCATTTACAGTCGGGAAATTATTAGGGCTGCATGACTCGGCAGGGTCAGGCATTGTTAGATGAGGCCGGCGTGATAATATTCGAGTGATATCCGAATACCCAGTCTGGCCATCCTACATCTGTCTCGTCTCGCACGACGGATCATCAAATCTGCGTGGAAGGCTCTGATCACAAAATACGTGTTGAATTCCCGGTACCTTCTCGACTTTTGAGCCACTTCCCGATTTTCCGGCGATAGAGATCGGACCTCGTGAACGTTGTGGAGCATGACCATAACTTCATCCCGTGGTTCGCCTGCGTGAGGCATGTGGCCGTTCACGGAATGGACATACTCTAGATACAGGGCCTGTCGGAATATTTATATCGCCAATATCCCTAACCCACGAAATTAGACCGTTTACAGTATATCCCGGGATCTCTAGCCTCTCCACCGGTCCACGTCTGTCTCCCCGCGTTGTCTCTCACCCCGCGTCTCGTCAATCCTTCGAACCCCGCAATGTCCAAAGCAACCTTCGGTCTCATCGCCGCCGCCGGAGCCGCCACCGGAGCGGCCGCAACCGCTCTATTCTACAACAGCCGCGGGCAGTCCGCTCCTGCTGCTTCCCCGGCCGTTACCTCTGCTGTAGCTGCTGGTGCTGCGGCTGGTGTTGCCGCCGCTGCTACTGTTGCTGCTAACAACCGCCCTGCTCCTACTCCCGCTCCCCAGCAGAGGAGGAATGAAGGACCTGTTAGCCCGGCGGGTTTCTTTCAGTATGGTAGGTTTTCTATGGTTCTTTACGGCGGGTCGAGGAGGGAGGACCCTGGGGAGGGGGGGTTATGGATTATGGAATATGGAATATGGATGGAAAGTTTGGGATAGCTATGGAATACGGGATATAGACTATGATTGAGGATATGGGCTGATGATGGTTAATTTAGGTTTCCCCGGACCCGTGAATGACGTTGCTTCGAGGACTGGATTGGTTTCTGGATACGACCGCAGGACGAGGAACCCTGCTTGGGTGAGTGGCGATGGAATATTCTACAGATAGATTTGAGAACTGATGGGGAAAATAGGTTGTTGAGCACATTACTCCCGAGTCCTTAGCCATGAAGGAAGGAGACCGCAAGAACTCCCAGTTCGTTGAGGATGAATCCAGTACGTCTACAATATCACCATTCACAAAATCCCACCTGCACCGAGCTCTCAGCTAACATCCCTCAGTCCCCGAGATGTTCCGCGCAAAGCTCAAAGACTACTTCCGCTCCGGCTACGACCGCGGCCATCAAGTCCCAGCAGCAGACTGCAAATTCTCCCAACAAGCCATGGACGACACCTTCTTCCTCACCAACATGTGCCCGCAGGTTGGCCAAGGTTTCAACCGCGACTACTGGTCCCACTTTGAAGATTTCTGCCGCCGTCTAACCCACAAATACCCCTCTGTACGCATTGTCACTGGGCCTTTGTACCTCCCTAAGCAGCACCCCGACGGAAAATGGCGTGTCAGCTACGAGGTTATTGGAGACCCTCCCAACATTGCTGTGCCTACCCATTTCTATAAGGTTATTCTTGCTGAAGGAAAAGATGCCAACGCTCCTGTCGCCGTCGGGGCTTTCATCCTTCCTAATGCTGTCATCAACAATAAGACTCCTTTGACGGAGTTCCAGGTAACCGTGGATATTGTCGAGAGGGCGTCGGGATTGGAATTCCTTAAGCTCCTACCCGCAAATAGAAAGAAGGAGCTTTGTAAGGAGATTGAATGCTCTTTGATTGTTAGGGAGTTCAACAATGCGAAGAAGGGAAAGAACTAGGCTGCCTAGGGATTTCATAGGGCTTCCTTAGAGGCTTGGAACTGAGATACCACAGAGAGATAGATGAATAGAACAGAACATAATGCAAGGAATTTTTTTGCTATCTATTGTACATAAATGATATCATACCAAGGAGGTGGCGTTTATAGCTGAGTCTAGTTGGAGGAAGGGTCGGACTTGATGCGCTGGATGTAGGCGGAGGAGACCTGAAAGTGATAGGCGCAGTATTAGCATTGGTTTTCAAGGCTATGGTTTTATATAAGAGGTTGAGAGTGAGAGGAGTGACGTACGGTGTTCCAGGCGGTCATGTACTTCTGCATACAGTGGGTCATGCAGGTAGACTCGCCGCTGGTGAAGCTGGATCCGGGCTTGGGAACACACTTCTCGAAGCAGTTGGTGTTGATTTTCTGTACTGAAGGTCAGTGGCTGAATCCGATAACCTCCATAATCCCCAAAGCCCTCTTCGCCGTGTTCCAACCGGCACCTCCGTCTACGCCCAAGCTTCTAGCTCCGGGCGGGCCAATTCCCCGCCGCCTTTCCCATTATTCCGCTTCCTCCTCTTTCTCTTCGTAAAGCGGGTTGGTGGGTTGATCGGATCCTCAATCCCGAATGTCCCAGCACCTCCGGGGAAGCCTTGCCTAACCCCCCGTCTCATCCTCTTCCTCAACCCATTGCGTCCGGGATCTTGTTGGTGGAACGAAGTGGTGGTACGTACGTCAATCAAAACGCGAGCGTTCTCAATGTTCTGCTGCTGCTGAATAGTCTGAATAATGATCTGTAATGACGCAGTGACCATTAGCCCCAATTCCATGTGTAGTTTCTCCTCCAATCCCCTCCAATCCCTTCCTTTCCCCGCTTCCTCTGCTTCCCAATGTCTCCTAATCCTCCCATTGCCGCCCGGATTTTCCATGCGCTGAATTGGCACCCGGTACGTAGGTAGATAGGCAGCGGGGCGGCAGGGCGGCGGGAAGTGGGCGGGATTGTCGGAATTGGATCGCAACGCACCTGCTTCTTCTCTTCCTTAGTCTGGTTTCCGCCGAGTCCGAACATGTTGTTAACGCCGTCCATTTTTGTGCTGTTTGGTGTGTATCTTGCGGTGACGGCGGCAGGTGACGATGAGGTACTCGAGATACAGGCGTCCGTCGGTTCGCTAAGGTGGAAAATTGTTTGGCTTGGCGCTTGGGGAGTAGCCGCGCTACGGACGTCATCTACGGGATCATGTAGAGTGCAGACCCCGTGGAGGAAGTGCCCGAGGTTCCCGAGGGTCGGCCCGAATTCGTCATAGAGGATTCCGATAGAACGGGATTTAGGAGTCGCTACGTCGCATCTATTCTAACACGGACCTATGATGACGGGACTCTGGTGTCCGATTATACTCCCCGAGCATCTACCTACTCTACGCACGGTGACATAGATTACGGCGTTTACATATGAGCACAACAGCTCCTCAACAAGGCTCGGGACGACCCGAGATGCGGTTTGGATTTATGGTGACGAGCTCATCTGGCTGAGTCACCGCCTGAGCTGAGCTGAGTTGAGCTTAATTCAGAGGTTTTGTTTAAGATCTAGATACACACCATCGGTACCCCTTCGATACGGCTCTCTGCGGTCTGCGGAATGCGGGAGCTTATCATGCAAACGCATTGCCATCACTCGTGATTCTAGAATTCCTTGTCGTTTGTTCCATCCGTTCTTACTCTAGATTCATGCCATTTGTTCCGGGTATGTATTCGAAAAAAAACAGGTTATATGAAAACGATACTCGTTATCGTTTGTTTAACGCAGGGTTTCGGTTGATTGTGTGAATGACGGTCAACTGATCGACGTTTGATGCCGTTTGATGCTTGATAGTGGTAGTCTGATAGTCCGATGTTCCGGAGATAGTCGTATCTGCGGTATGTAGAGTATGTAGCTGTGGATTGATCCCCGCTGTCTACATATCTCAACATGGATGGATACAGATACTTATTTGTTGAATGAAACTTTCAAACTTCCAAACTGTCCGAACACTTTGAAATGATACATGACCACCGGAGTCGGCTTCATAATATACCGACTTGCATTTTTTGTATCCCGTATCCCTTCTTGAATGGTGGAAACCAAACGCGGGTTTCAACTTTCGTGTTTTGCAAGGATAGCTTCCTCGCCGGTGTTAACTTTAAGGCGGCTAAGAACACCAGGTTCTCAGCGGTTCAGGGTCTCAAGTGCTCGAGATGGATTGGCGGAGAGAGGCGGGGACTTCAACCAATCTGCAGATAGAAGCTGGAATTCTTGCTGAGACGGCGCTTCGGAGTGTCTTTGGCGTATTTGGCGAGCGAGGCGAAGGGTCTTGCCGGGTGAGAATATCCATTCTCAAGGAAATCCGAATTCCTAAGCTCGCCTTCATCTCAGCGTGCTCTGATATGGGGACAGAATACTAATGATTCAATCAAAAAAAAAAGATCGCCTTCATCTCACACGAAACAGACCCCGAAGCTGCTAAAAAGACTTCCGAACATTTCCTCATCAACTCGTAAATCCCGTTAATCGCGCTGTTACGCAGGGTCTGACACAGTGACATCTCCAGCTCTTTGCCCCGAGCTTGCTGCTCCCCTAGTCAGACTTTATGCACCGGTTGCATCGTTGCCCTTACGGCATGAAGAGGTGCCCTTCCGTTGCGGCTGTTGCTGAAGCTCTAAATCGCCGCGAACCACACTCCCTCCAAAAGTCGAGAAATCCCTATCCCTCAATTAATCAACTAAATCCATCCACTGTCTCCGCACAGATTCCGACGTCTGAAAGTCAGCTACTGCACCAGCCTAGTGCCCTGAACACACCGGACAAAGTCAAACTCCTAAACGTCCGAAGATCCCCCCGACGACAGCTCCGTCGAAAGTAAGGAAGACGAAAAGAACACCAACGAACAACTACTCCTGGCGAACGACAAACACTCCGACAGCAAACGGAAACATATCGTTATCGCTCTACTTATTGATTAATTGGCTACCAAGCGCGTCATTCATTTAAACATACGGTTGCACCAGCGGACTTGCTCTACCTACAAGTTGCAGACATTCACACGCTCCTCGTTGCCGTACACCTCTAGATAGCTCGACACAGCATCGTCGCAAGCTACTCACCTTCTCCTACCGTAGTAGCGTACACAGCTCGTCTCCGGCTACACGAACCACAAACTTATCTACCACCTTCGCCGTCGTTTTAAGCTCCTTACTTGGTGGTAGTGGAGGGTTTCAACGGTGCTCGGTGGAGGGCTCAACATTCCTCTGAGGAGTGCGGGAGGAGGTTTCATGGTTCACAGCCCTGGATGGAGCAATATCCAAGCGGGCCATACGACTCCTGGGGGTTACAAGAGGAGATTCGTTTGTTGAAAGTGGCGCAATTTGAGCACAACGAGCGTTTGTCTCAGCATTCAGAACGTCTGAATAAGCTGGAGAAACAATATGATAACCCAAGGGACCATAGGATAAGATCCTTGTGGAGCTCTCCTTCGCCTTTTCCTGCTCCTTTGTCGACTTATTCTCAACGTATGCGTCCATTCCACCTTGGAATTAAAGACACTAACCTGATAGCTACAGAACCCTCCAACCCAGACACAAATCTCAACGGCTATGACCACCAGCAACAGCATCAGAATCTTGTGCTATCCGGTCTGCAGCTCGACGATGTAGTGGACGTCCCTCGTAGAGGTGCCTCAAGGGCAAACAGCGTCCGCTTTGACGACAGCGCAACAACCAACCACTGGATCCATGATTCCCCCGGAACCTCCGACTACTTTGGCCCACGGTCGACCAACACCAGTGTGCACGGCGGATACGCCATGACCGACCGTAGCTCCTCCCACAAATCTGACAACCGTTCTGATGGGCGTCAAAGTATTCGATCTTTCGGTGGGGAGTTGAGTTCGTCTTACGAAGGCGACAACATGTTCCAGCCTCCTACCTCAAGCGGGGATATGATGGACACCATTCTTCACCCTGCTGTATCAAAAACTAGCCCAGCCCCAGCTATGCTACGCTGCTGGCTTGATACAGCTCCCTCATATGATCCCCTCCTCTACGCAATTGTCTGTACCGGCTCCGCAAGATCCTCCATCGAAATGTCACTCGTCGTCCAGCAGCGGATGGAGCACCGTATCTCCCGGTCCTCAAACGGATCTGAGTCCCGTATCACCCTCCCAGTCTTTTTACCAGACGCAATAGTGCAACACAACTCTCGGATTACCGCGCCCACCAAGATTCCTCGCATCACAGTAGATTTCATCGTCCTCCCCACATGCCAGCCCAAATCTCAACAATCAGGGATCCGGGTATTCCTAGGCAGCGACGTAATCTCAGCCCACATGGTCGATGTCTTGTTCTCCCAGTCACGAGTTTTCTTGACCTGTGACGACGGAAGAAAAGTTCAGGTCCCTTTCGTACGTCCCGAATCCGAGGAAATCTTCTCCGATATCTTCACCGCTCACTCGGGCGACTACATCCCTCGTCACACCGCGGACGCCTCCACAAACGGATCCGGAAACACCAATAGTACCAACAACACCGACGGTCTCCCCCGTCCTAAATCCTCCTCCCCTGCTCCTAATTCCAGTGGAGAAAGCACAAAATCCATCTCCTCTCCACGGCCTATTCATGGGGGTCAAGCCTCCGTAATTCGTGGCGTAGCAAGTATGGAACCATCAGTCTCCTTCAGCTCTCCCACCCTCTCCCGGTCTCCCTCTGCGCAATTAGTCCCCCCTCCTAAGACTACCTCCACAACCATTTTCAACGCCGAAGCACGCCCCTGGACAGCATTAGCAGATAGCCGCAAAGACATCGGCTTCCCCGGTAGTGGTGGCGGTAGCGGCGGTACCAATACTTTCACAAATAATGATCCCTTCGCTAATAGTAACTCGAAGTCTGATGAGGCTATTACTAGAGGTAGGAGTTTAACGAATCCTTTTGAGGATTTACCGATAGGGATGGGGATGGGGAAAGGACAGGGTGGGGCGAGATGGGAGGTTGGTCCTACTACCACTACTACGACTTCACATACAGGGCAGCAGGCGCAACAAGGTGGGAGGAAACAAAGTATGACCTACGCCGCACCATTGAAGGAGGGGACGGGGAATGGACAACCGGGGAGTGGCGGGCTACCAGCGGGGGAAAGTTATTCTAGGGCTTCTAGTAGGGGGATGAAGGTTTTGAGGACTAGTAAGAGCTTTAGTAGTCAGGGGGGACAGGGAGGAGGGGAGGGGAAGAAGGGATCTGCGGCACCCACGGGACCAAGTGCTGCGATTGGAAATGTTAAGGGGCATGGGAGGACTATGAGTGGTGGGGATGCGGTGGGGAAGCAGGGGGATGGGAAGACGGGAATTGCCAGGGCGAAGAGTTCGAATGTTGTGGGCGGTGCGACGGCTTTTAAGTGGATGGCGCCGAAGGAGGCGGAGTAGCGGAGTAGCGGAGTAGGGAATTAAGTAGAGTATGTAAGAGGGGTTCAGAAATCAGGAGCGGAGTTCAGGGGCAAGCTAGAGTACTAGGAAGGTTATTATTAAGAAGAGGAAGAATAATGATTGCTGCAACTTGCAAGTATTAGCGAACCGAAGGAGAGGAGAGAGGAGAGAGAGACTTGAATACCACCGACAGAACAGATGTTATGGAGAGAAGAGGAGAGATAGGAATAAGAATAAGAAATATGAAGAATAGATTATGGATACCATATTATACCTTACTTGTATACCATGCTCTGATCGATCCGTGATGCGTGAAATTTTAACGTCTATCGGGCTGAGGGCCGAGGATAAGGGTGATTTATACGACGGGGAGTTAGGGCTCAAGCCTGTGGCTGTGATGGCTAAGTGGGGTGGGGTAATCAGAGTGTATCACTCGGCCTTAAATTACGAATCACTTATGGGTAACTGGGTGGAACAGTGGAACGTCGATCTAATTTTTTTTTTGTTATAATATCTATATCTCAAATTTCAATTCCCTTCTATATTTATATCCGAATTATTATCTTGAACTCTAAGAGCTCTACAAAACCCCCCAATATATCAGAAGTAGGACCAGAGAATATGTGAGTGGTACATAGGCGATAAAAATAGAAAAAAAGCGAAAGCAGAAAGAAACAAAACACAAAATCTCGATATTCCTAGAATCAAACTTTTCTTGTTATTAGGTCTGTCTGACCATATTCCAATTCCCAGATTCCCCAGCCCGAAGTCGGATCATTTAGGGTTTCTGTTGACCGGAAGCTGAGGCCCGAGGAAAGCCAAATTTGGCTTGAATATGGAGTATTCTGATCCAGGAACGATGATTCTATATATGGGGGATTCCGCCGTGTATTAGTGATATCGTGGAAACCGGTCGAATGGGGTTATGATAAGATTTCCGACAATATTCTCAGCCTCAGTTTTGCGCCGTTGACCGATAGCGAATTGATGATGATCCAGTACTTTCGACGGCGTTGATAGAGGTTGCTCGTCTCAGTGTTACAGCTGGTTGAACAAAGTGGGGTGATTTTTCCAATACCTATTTTTCGTTAGTGTTAAGATTTCTCGTGGAATTTGAAAATCACATACCGATCAAGAAGTCTCTATCTTCTAATTGGCTCAGAAGCTTCTTAGGTAGCTAAACTGGCTGAGATTCCTGAGAATTATTTTGAAGGTTAGAACGCTCGTCGCTGATTTCCTCGTGCTCACTGGACTTGTCGTATCTGGGCTCTAATTTCTGCCAAAAACAAGAATGACTTTCCACAGCGTCCAGTGACAATAAAAGGGCATTGTACCTTGCCGTTGGTGTGTTCTTTAACATGCCGGATATAGATTGCTGCGACTTGTATGCCGAGTAACAAAGATGTGGCCCAGGTCCCAATCCAAGTGGGTTTTAAGTCTTCCACCATTGACCGATAAGGATGATCCAGCACACTACTTAAGACGGCGTTGGTAGAGTTGCTCATCTCAGTTGCCGATGCCAGCAGGTCTGTTTACCAGGACCACGCTAATGTCTACGTGCTATTAGGCTTGTATGTGGAGGGCGCATGGTTCTGCTTGAGTGAGCCGGGCTTAACTCTCTCGCCGCGGTGAAGAAGAGTGTATATCGCCGTCATCACAGGGTCGTCGAGAGAAACCTAAGCGTGGTGGTTTTCCACGTGCTCACGGGGCTTGTCGTATCGGGAGAACGAAATGGCCTTTCCACAGCTTCCAGTGGCAATAAAAGGGCATTCAACCTTTCCATTCGTGTGTTCTTTGACATGACGGGCACAGATTGCTTGAGACTGGTATTCCGAGTAACAGAGATCACGTGCTCATGGGACATGTCGTATCTGAGAACAAGATGGCCTTGCCACAGCGTATAGTTGCAATAAAGGACATTCTACCTTGCCATGGGTGTGTTATTTAACATGCCGAGCACAGATCGGCTGCGACTTGTACTCCGAGTACTGGTAACAGAGATGTAGTCCAACACAAGTGGGTTTTGGAGCCAGTCTCCTTGTTTTGGTTGTAAAGGGATGCAACTGGAACAAGAGATCAGGAGTCTTGAATAGAAGTCGGGTCTTTTGGGTTTTTCTGAAGACCAATGGTAGGGCGGAAGTCAAGAAAGCCGGAAGCAAAAGTTGGCTTGAAGAAGAGAATGGTGATCTTGCAGCCAACTCACTAAGGGTTCTTCCATGGCTAGTTTTCCCAATGGAATTATAAGTATTGTTTCCAAAGGCCTTATCGAGCTGTTTCACAAACCCAAGATTATTTGCCGGCTCTGAATCTGAATCCGAATGAGGGAAAAGTTGCTTTGTGTGGGTGGTGCGCAACGAGAAAGGAAAGCAGAAGAGAAAGGCAAATCTCGATATTCCTAGGATCGAGCTTTCCTTGTTATTTGGTCTCTCGGAATCCATGAAAAGCCCGAAGTCGGGTCATTTAGGTCTTTCTGTTGACCAGAAGATGAGGAAGCTAAGATTACCTTGATTTTCGAAGTCGAAGATGTTGACCGAGACGGTAGACTTGTTGTTGCCAGATGAGTTTTTAACTGCTTGTCTATATTCTGACCGAACTAGAAGAAGGAGCTCCATCGCAAGCTTTCCGAAAGCATCGCATCTCTAGAAGCAAACTTCTATTCCAGAGGCCCGGACCGGTACGCCGGAAGGTTTCTTCGTCGTATCGGGGGCATCAGCTGGGTCGATACTCTGGCTAGCCGCAAACCAACCAGAGCCTGGCGTGTTAATATCGCGGTTATAGAGTTGAGAGCGGTGTATGGGATATTCTGATCCAGGAGAATTAATCCTATGTAGGATTTATCTACAAATATTGTTAGAACAGACCGAGTGATGTCGCGGAAACTTGTCGAATGGGTTTATATGACCACGAGACCACGAGTCCACGATTGGAGGTAGCAACTGAACTGGCTGAAAATCTGGGTGATGAATTAGCACAGTTCTAAGTTCGCTTTGATAGAATGCTAGGGAATCGATGGCGGATAACTTACAAAAAGAAATTCCAGGAGGGATAAGGTGATCCTGTTGAGGCGATGTCGCTCTTCTTCAATTCCGTCGTTCTGAGTCATCCGCCGAGAAGACAGCATGCCACGACGCAATCGAATGGGTCAGCATCGTAAGGCAGAAAATACCTGCTAAACTGGCTGAGAATTCTGTACGATGGTTAATGAGCTGCTGAGTTCATGATGGGGTCAATGGGGGCATACTCAATGACTAACTCGAAAAGCCAGTAGCAGAGCTGTGATCACATCCAAGTGGAATTTGAAGCCAGCCTCGTCGTTTTGGTTGTGCAGTGATGTATGTCGAACACTGGGGAACCATTCATGATTCCAGGTGGAATGAACAAATCACAAGAGAGAAGCTGATGAACCTAGTCGGTGCTGGTTGTTTAGCGGGAGGCAGAGAAATCCGAACAGGAATCCACGGGTCTTGAAGTCGGCGTACAGAAAGCAGACTCAGCTGAATGAATCGCTCGTAGATTTCGAGAAGGCGCAGCGATAGATATGAGGCGGGCATACTGAATTTAGCGAATTCCAAGAACCAGAAAAACGGATCTGGTGATACCACGGTGGATTTTGGAAGCAAGACAGCAAGAGTTACATGTTGCTACCCATGGCGTAGTACGCCAGGAACCCCGAACAGAAGACTTTTCCGCCCAGAAGATTCCAAGTGGAATTTAGATGTGTCGTGGTCGTTTTTATTGACGACGAAGAAGCAGCGAACATAATTCTCTATCACTGTGTTAGGTTAAGAAGTCTTGGATAATGCGGAGTACTTACTAAGTGCTTAGAATAGAGGCTTGTGGGAACTTAGGAAACTTACTAAACTTACTAAACTTAACGAACTCGAAGAACCAGTAAAGCAAACCTCATTCATGATACGTCTCGAGAGGCGGTTGAAACCACGAACTAGGAACCAAGAACCAAGAGTCCTGTTGTTCTGATTGTGTAGATGTATTCCTAGTGGAATTATTCTTGTATCTTTACGACGAGGAGAAAGCGTGGGTGGTGGCAGCTGTAGCAAAAGCCGAAAGCTGTCTCGAAGTGAGCTTGTGAGATGGTTGAGAGCAAGCAGAACGGTGTGCTGGTCAGAATGAAGGGAGGATAAGGTGACAGGAAGGAAGACGAGGTGAGAGAAACAACAGACGCGTCCAGTCCTCTGGGGTGCAGTCGGCGCTACTTGGGGGTTGTTTCCCAAGTTCATGGAGTGTTTGTACGAACAGAGAGCTCGTTAGCGCCATTTATTCAGACGTGCTAAGGGACGCTAAGGGATTTACGATCACATGTGAGGGCTGTAAACATTCAATCAGAAGGGCTAGGTAAATAATGACGCACCATACGGCACCAGTTATTTATTCAAGTTCCGACATCAAGAAATAATAACTTAAATACATGTATTCGGATTATCACTCAGGAAATACGACTCGTGGTGTAGACGGAGAATCAATATTCTAACAGTGGGATGGACCCGGATGGTTACATGGGACAAAATGAAGGAGCATTATCGCTATTACTCTTCGAATATCCCGTTCACTTGTTTACCTACTTACAATACACCGGCGTCATACCTTCTGTTCGAGTCTTCGGAGTCCATCACGTGCGCCATTTTTGGATTCAGATGCTAGCTTTCCAGAACAATAGGATCAACAAACTCCAAATCAATTGTATTTCATACTCCATCTGCTAATCAATACCAGTGCTGTAAGTTACATAAAAATGTTAAATATCCACTAAGGGTATGTAGTTTTTCGACTTGAGCACAGATTTTACGCCCATATGTATCCAACTCTCCAGTGAAAAGAAAAAAAAAAAAAAAACGCCGAAAATTCCAAACTAATAATAACACCTTATCCGAAAAGACCCATATCCCTGACTTTCTAAAAACTCGTTCCGTCCTTCCCTCCTCCTCCTTCTCCGCGCCTTCTCCCTTTCCTCCCTTCCTTCGTTCTTTACTGCCTCTGCTGCTGCTGCTGCTGCTGTCCCTGTTGCGGTGGCCTCTGTCCCTGCTGTTGCTGACCCGGCTGCTGAGCATTCCTCTGTTTCCATGCATCCCTAACCTCTTTCCAGCTCCTAATAAGCTCATCCTGTCCGACCGCATCCTCGATGGATTCAATAACCGAATTCACAGTACTAATGTGATTCGCATCCTTCTTGTCTTTGCGAAATCTCATAAACTTCCATCGCTTTTCCTCATCCATTCTACACTCAACAATCTCCTCATCCAACGGTTGCCCTAGGGCTTTAAGTTCCTCCCACTCATCATCGGTCACATACATATCCCCAAATTTCTGATAGGAATCTTCTCCTTGATCTCCATAGTATGCATAAAGGTGGAAAGAAGGCTTGGCGTCGTAATCAACTACTTCCTCGTCGTCATCTTCGTCGTCGCTTTCTTCATCACTATCGTTGTCAAGGTCTGACCTAGAGATGACGGGGAATTCTAGCTTTAGACGGAAGTCGACGGAGTTTTCTTCGGAGGGCTTCCATTTCAGGATCTTGGTGTCGGTACCGAAGGTGTAGGGGGAGGTACGGCAGGTGAAGATTAAGCCGTCGTTGCCGTGGGGGAGCTTGGGGAGAATGTCACGGAAGACGACTTCTATGGCGTAGCTGAATTCCATACGTTTGAATTCGAGCTGGAAGGGGAAGAAGTCGACTTCTTGCGGGAAAGTTTTGCAGAGATGGCGGTAGGGGTTGTAGACGTATTCGCGGAAGTACTACAAGAGTGGTTAGCCATCATGGGGGGAAGAAACTTTGAAGGATAAAAGGACGCACGGCCAGACGCTTATCGAGGGTTCGCTCCATCACCGGTTTGTTGTCGATCATTAAACAGTCGAAGACTAGATATTTCAGGATTTTTTTGCCGCCAATGGTATCAATCACCAATTCTCCGTCGATGATAGTTTCTGTATGAAATTTTCGAAAAGTTTTGTCATTTGGCAATGGGAAGTGTAGACCAGGGACCCAGTAATATTCATTTTTACGATCGATTAGGTAGTGGACTTCGTGATCACCGTCTCTGGTGAAGTACATAAGGCATCTTATTCCGTCACTCTTTTCACAGAGGTAGTAACTATTTTTTGTGTAAATGGCAACTTTGTGATTAGCTTTTGCTTTTGTGGTTGATTTACAAAGGGATACGGAATGGGCAGAGCAAAGGCATGATGACAGAAGGAACGTACTCGGCCCGTTTGAGTTCGTCAATGTGCCGTCGACAGAATGAAACAGGTTGTGCGCCTGGAATACCAGAACCACAATCAGACGTCAGCGATCTTTCACGGAAGCTCGCTGCTACGATATTGCATGCTCCACTGCACCTCACACGCCCACCCGTCTCTACCTCACCAAAAACCAGATACCCAGCGCGCATAATGGTGACAATAGTAGAGACGGCAGGTGTATGATGGTTGGGCTTTACGTGGTGTTCGGAGCAAAATGTAGAGGGGTGGAGATCAAGAAGGTGCCTCTTGCATCCCAACTAACCGGGAAATCCTAGATGACTTCGCTTTAGAAGATCCGCAACCTCGCGCCGTAGAGTCTTTGCCAGACCCGGCTCCTGTTTATGCCCTGGCATATCGGGTACCGAGCTGGTATGCGGCTTCTTCGCAGGAGGCTCTGCCATTGTTCGCGTGTTGGCGGTGTTGGTGGGTCGTGTACAGTAGCTAATTCGCGTGTGGTAGGAATAGTAGTCGCGGAAATAAGTAGCCACAAGCTGTAGTGGTAAAAATGCTGAATCGAATAGGATCGAAGAGGTTCGCGGAGTGAGTGACTAACGGTTGAACGTGGAGATGAGGCAAGGCTGAAGTGTGATGGACGTGTAGTGTTCGCCTTGGGAGCCTGGGGGGAGCCCGGACAGTCTAGCGCTACGGACAGTCACCTTACTAAGCGATGGTAGGGCTGGCACTGCCACTTGAGGCTAACGGCAGCCACATCCAACGCTTCTTTTTTTACGCGTGAACACATCTCGAACGCCACATAAGCTACAGCTCCAGGTTCGATAGCTCAACAAGGTCCAACAAGGTTCGACACGTTCAACAACGCGAAACCGATACACATTCAACGCGATATGTCAGGAATCAAGATCGGACTCGGCGGGATTAAGCCCAAGAAACCTCTTGGACCCCCGAAATCAAAGAAGCCTCTCAATGCGTTTGCAGCTGCAGACGACGAGGAGGACAACGTGGAAGAGGAGATCGGGGGAGTTTTTGGTGGCGGTGCTAAGGACAAGAAAAAGAAGGGAGGGCGCGATGTATCAGTGGTCAACGCGCAATTAGCGACATTCAATGAGATGTCGAAGAAGGCTGAGAAGGCGGCAGCGGAAATTGACCCGTCAGTTTACGACTACGACGCGGTATGGGATGATATGAAGAGTGTGGATCGGAAGAAGAAAAAAGCGGAGGAACTAGATGCTGTCGAAAGGAAACCAAAGTATATGCAGAATCTTTTAGAATCAGCAGAGATACGGAAACGTGATCAATTGAGAGCTAAGGAAAAGATGTTGCAGAAGGAGAGAGAGGCCGAGGGAGAGGAGTTTGCGGATAAGGAGAGCTTTGTTACTAGTGCGTATAAAAAACAGCAGGAGGAAATGAAGAAGCTTGAGGAGGAAGAGAGGATACGTGAAGGTAATGCCCCATCTGAGCAGCTAGATACAGATTGTTGATGCTAATGGTTACAGAGAATCTCAAGAAGAAGTCTCAAGGCATGTCCTCGTTCCATAGAAATATGTTGAACAAGATGGAGAGCAAACATGACGAGCTTGTAGCTGCTGCAGGAAGCGGGGACAAAGACAAGGAGAAAGACAAGGACGATGAAGAGGAAACTCTCGATGCAGAGAAAGCAGCGGCAGAAAAGGCCCGACTCCTAAGGGAGAAGGGTGCTGCCATTGATGTCAACGAAGAAGGAAACGTCGTGGACAAAACTGAACTTTTGTCGGGTGGTCTCAATATCACCGCCTCAAAGAAGAGGGTCGTCGACAGCCGCTCTGGTCCTGACGATGTACGGAGACCACAACAAGCCTACCAGGGCCGTGGAAAGTCCCAGCAGGAGATGCGTGCTAGGCAAACTAGAATGATGGAAGAACAGCTCGCACAGGCTCAGAAGCGAGCATTGGAAGAGGAGGAGAAGGCTAAGGAAGAATTGGAGAGACAGTCTAAATCAAGAAAGACTGATACAGATGTCAAGTCCGCAAAGGAAAGATATCTTGCACGAAAAGCTGCTGCTGCTGCCGAAGCCAAAAAGTAGGAGTAGGGACGTTGTTTTTATGTACAATTATGATTTAGCATATGTAATACCTTTTTGTATTCGATTGCATTTACGGAGCTTAAAATTCATTTAAGTACGTTGTCGCAAGATGCCGTCAAAGGATCCTAGAAAGAAGTCCCACTTTTGTGCAAAGTTGAAAAATGTAAAGAATCCAAAATTCCCCCACATTAAATATATCTTTTATACAAAGTTGCAAAATGTCAAGAATCAAAAATTACCCCACATTGAATGTATCATTTGTGCAGCTACCCCTTCATCTCGGTCAGCGTGTGTGCAGCCATCCGCTCGCTTAACTTTCCCCAGACCCGACTGGCAGCATGGATGGGTGCTCATTAGTCACAGCGCGTCTGCGGCTACCGCATCCCATTATGTAAAACCAGGCTATGCACTTCGTTGCTACGCGCGCCTGGGCTACCTCACCTCACCCGTGTCCGACCCGACATCAGCACGCACTCCCGACACTCTGTACCTAAGATCCCAAAAACCTACGACCGTACACTGCTCATTTACTGTGAGTGAGTAGCGAGCATGACTTTAAGCGGTTCGTAGTTCCTGGTTCCAATAGTTCCTAGGTCGCAGCTCCCCCTATTTGCGCGTGGCTGATAAGAGCATCGTTGATACAGGCAGCTCGAAAAACAATGATGTTATGGGTGCTTTTAAAGATAGCGAGCTGGGCGGAACTATAAAGCTTAAGAATGCGACTATTAGGAATGGGAAGAAACCTACAAGCAACTGGAAAGAGCGCGCAAAGCAGCTTGAAGAGAAAGGTACGAACACCTTAGCGATCGCTAGCGATAGCAAGCCCTGTACTGGCCACGTGGATACCACTCGGACAGACAATTCACTACCACTGCCTCGAGTAGTTGTCTACGTTTGAGCTTCTGGAGCTACTTTGGACTTCGGACAACCGAGGAAACAAAGCTAACATCACCCCAGAGAAAGAAGCCACCTCATCACCCTCGCGATCCCCCGGCCCAGTCGTAACCCAACTCGACGATAAAGACGTAGCGACCTTTGCCACCGGCCGACCGCTCCAAGACGACCCCGACTACAAAGTCTGCAAGCACTGCAAGAAGCCTGTTCTGAAGACCGTTGCCGCGGAGCATGTTCGAGCATGCTACAAAGCCAAGACCGAACGCAACAAAGAGCGGAAGAAGCAGCGCGAGGAGGCAGCCGCAGTTGCTGCAGGAAAGGGAAAGGAAGATGACACTAAGTCTAAAGCCGAGGAGGACAAGGAGGTGAAGGAGAAGGATGAGCCAAGCGCAGAGGCAAAGAAGAAGGTTACAGGAGCTAAGAAGATGGCGAAGAAGGATACGGAGTCAGGAGCGAAGGGGAAGAAGAGGAAGGCGGATACAGCAGCTACACCTAAGGAACCAAAGGCGAAGAAGAAGAAGGAGAAGCCCGCAAAGCCAGAACCGAAACCGAAGGCCCCGGTGGATGTAGAGAGACAATGTGGTGTACAGCTTCCTAATGGCGCTCTGTGTGCAAGGTCTTTGACTTGTAAGAGCCATTCTATGGGATCTAAGCGTGGAGTTTTGGGACGTTCGCAGCCTTATGATGTACTATTGGCCGCGTATCAGAAGAAGAATCAGGCGAAACAGCAGAGTAGGTTATCCTTGCCGGTATTCTGGGTGATGTGGGGGGAAGAGCAGTGCTAACAAAGGAACAGAGGCCGCTATTAATGCTGGTGGTCCTCCGCCGGAGGAAATCGAGGCAAACGCATTGCCGGTGGATTCGGATGAAGAAACGGAGTTGGTTATGACGGCGATTACGACACATGCACCACAGCCGTTCGAGCACCATATTGTCGTGCCGCTACGGAAAAAGGCCCAATATATCCGGATGCGAGATGCAATGGCGAGTGCGTTACGACCAGTTGGTACACCACACCCTTTAAGTGCCACAGGCATGCCGGATGGAATACTAGGAGGTATGTGTACTATCTTTTCTCACTGCTTGTATGAAGCAATGCTAATAGATTGATCCAGGTGCATTTGGACGAGGCCCACCACCAAAAGCCTTCCAACCTCCACCACCACCAATCCAGCGCAAGTCATCAATAAACATGACCGGCCAGTAAGCGCCAGCATCTGTTCATCTGGTTTTGGGAAATGGTGTTTGGGAGTTATGGGTTTGGGATATTCGCTCTATACATGATTGGGATTGATTGGGGTTACGGAGTTTTGCGTTGCGCGGGTAAAGGTACACATTTTCTGTTTTGGGTTGGATTCTCGCTATCATTCTTTTGGGGTGGATGGGGATTTTGTATATATGAGTAGTTACTTTTGGCATGGAAGCTACAAATCATAAATGATACAAGGCTACGGGACACTGTAAATGTACTTGTAGAAACGCATTGGTATAAATTTTAAAGCAAGCAAACGAATAACGAGAATAAGAAAAGGAATCAATAGCCGTAAAACACCTTTCAACACCGTGCCCAAATATCACTCTGACCCAGTAGTTCCTCCCACTAGTACCCTCTCATCATGCCCAGATATCACCCAGTAGTTCCCAAGGCCCCGCTAAAACACCTCACCGTGCCTCCACATTCCCCAGCGTCTGCTCCGCCTCTCTCCTAAGCTCCTTAATAATTGCCTACCCCAACCGTATTAGCCCTACCTCCCACTTCTTTGTCTTACGTTACTGAGTACTTACAGCTAAAGCCTCAGGGTTGACTCCATTCTCAATCAACGAAACACACAGCGACAGCGTAGTCCTGTCCAAGCCAGTATGTAAGAGTGTAGAAATCTCGTTTAAAACATCGACCACGTCTTTTGCGGCGCGTTGACGGGAGTTGGAACCGGTAGGCATTGTTGCGAATGTGTTGACAGGATCGTTGAAATGTTCGTTGAAGGGTCGTTGGGCTGTCTGTGACAGGGTCGTTGACGCGGTCGTAGGGAAGACGCGATGGGGAAGACGCGTCGACGCGAGGTTGAGTAGAATAGGGAGGGATCTGAGTACGCGTTTGTCGCGGTTAATAGCGGGGCGCGAATGTCAAGGATACCCGGATGGTGCCTGGTGCCTTAAGGTGATGGGATGGAGCTACAGAAGCTTATCAAGGTCAAGACAAGTTTGACATGTGCTACTTCTGCATGGAAAATCACAGGAGTTTGGGGGTCGATTATGGTTTGGGGATTAAGTTTAACCGCATTTAAAGCTTAGATGGGACCCATGGCATGTAAAATCGAACTGGAGATCAAATTATACCAAAGTTCTTTTCTGATTTCAAGATCTCAAGAGCCCTTTGACTTCACCTGCAGCGGCTCTGCGGCTCCTAGCAGCTGTTTGACACCGGGTTGCACGGGCGACGCCACGCGGATCCAGGCCTTGCTTACTCCTGACTATGGGTTAGGTCTTTTCGAAGCTTCACGGTCCACCGTGTCTCGAACTCAACGCGTCACACACGTCAAGATCCAATGCGCCGATCATGTCCGGCTTATACCCCTCTCTCAAGGACGTGACCATCGTCGCAACCGCCTTCAAATTACTATTACTACCGGCCTAGTTCGTCATATCATCCTACCCAGCTTCTGGAATATTAACTGACTGACTCTTAAAGCAAGTCCACAGATTTCGAGGTCCATAGAAATTGGCTAGCTCTTACCCATTCCCTACCGGTACAGAAATGGTACTATGAAAATACTTCGGAATGGACTCTGGATTATCCCCCGTTCTTTGCCGCCTTCGAATGGTGTATGAGCCATGTCGCCAAATACTTTGATCCCAGGATGTTGGAGGTTCAGAACTTGGGTTATGATAGCTTCAACACTGTGCTATTTCAGCGGTTATCAGTTATCGTCACCGAGTTGGTAATGGTTTACGCATTACACCGGTATTCCTCTCTCTCTTCTCCTACCACCAATGATTATCGCTGATCTATGATCAGGCTGGTTGCCAACTCCCCCGAATTCACCAAGCGCTCAGCCCACGCAATCGCCCTGTCCATCCTCCTCTCCCCCGGTCTCCTAATAATCGACCACATCCACTTCCAATACAATGGCTTCATGTACGGGATCCTTCTTCTCTCCCTACTGGTCGCCAAATCATCCCCCCTCCTCTCCGGAATCCTCTTCGCCGCCTTACTATGCTTCAAGCACATCTACCTCTACCTTGCTCCGGCATACTTTATCTACCTCCTCCGTGCATACTGCCTAGGCCCCAACTTCAGCATCTGGCCGCCTAACCCGGCGATCCAATTCTTCAACTCCCTCAAGCTAGGTGTCAGCATCATCACCATCTTCGCCACAGCTTTCGCACCGTTCGTATGGTGGGGTCAAATCCCTCAACTATTATCCCGCCTCTTCCCCTTCGCTCGAGGATTATGCCACGCTTATTGGGCTCCGAATATCTGGGCTATGTACTCCTTCATAGACCGTTGCCTCATCCTTATCGCTCCTAAGCTTGGTCTAGCCATCAACCAAGCAGCCTTGTCTAGCGGAACTAGAGGATTGGTTGGAAACACCTCGTTTGCTGTGTTACCGGATATCACCCCTAGAGTTACTTTCGTGCTTACGCTTCTCTTTATGGCGCTACCGTTGGTGAAGCTTTTCATGCACCCTACGTACGAGAACTTCCTTGGTTCTGTTACCTTGTGTGCTTTCTCCAGCTTCTTGTTTGGATGGCATGTTCACGAGAAAGCTATCTTGCTTATAATCTTCCCGTTTTCTCTGCTTGCTTTAAACTCCAGGCACCACTTGTCTTCCTTCAGGCCGTTGGCTGTGGCTGGGCATGTTTCCCTGTTTCCGCTTCTTTTTACACCAGCGGAATTTCCGATCAAAACAGTGTATACGGTTCTTTGGTTGATTGTGTTTTTGTACACGTTTGATAAATTGGCACCGTCAGGGGGCGTCAATGAATATAGGAGGTGGCTCATGGATAGACCGGCGACACTGTTTGTGATTGTTGCGATACCGCTGGTTACGTATTGTAGTTTGATACATGGGTTGGTGTTTGGGGATAGGTTGGGGTTTATGCCATTGATGTTTATGAGTAGTTATTCAGCGGTGGGGGTGGTCGCGAGTTGGGTGTGGTTGATGGGGGTTTATTTGAGTAATTGAGGGGTGGCTTGAGGGTATAGGTCAAGGGGAAGTTGGGGGGTTTCTTTGCCAAAATTGTGATGGAGTTTTTCGTTATGGGAGAAGGTTTTGGGGTAATTAATTGCGTATTGAGATATCACTGGCCGGTTTATCAACCGTTTGGAAATCAAATTGAGTTTAAGTCTATGGAGTTTACCAACCTTCGCTTGCTACCATGTTTGACGCCTGGCAAAGCCCGGTAAATTCCGGCAAAGCCCGTCAATCCAGTTTGCAAAAATACCGTAATTAGTCAAGCTACATAATGGGGACAATCCCCGCTTATTGTGGACAAATAACAATAGCAATCCCACCCCTACACCCCGCATCCTCCCCTATATGAAGTCCCAACTCTTCCCGCAGTCCTCTATCCGTCATTCAAACTTTCTTCTGCCCCGCTCTCCTTCCCTCCCACCGCCTCCTCTTTTCACGAAGATTAACCAACACCACATGGTGCCCCTACTCGGCTCCCGATCCCTCGCAAAATCTCCATGCTACACTCCCCAACTCGCCGGGATATACCATAGACCATTCGTTCCTCGTATTCCCCAACTCCAACTTTTCCCTAGACCTTTTCAAACCATGTGGTTCCCTGGCCCGCTTTATGAACATTCAAAACGAAAGATTGTCCCGTAGTAGTTACCGCCGCTGGGCTACCATTCTCCTCGCACTTACTCGGCTCTCCTTACTAGAGATTATCTCTAAGTCGGTGACGGTGTTGGTGTATGTAACTACTTCAGTTTCCGATCAAGAAGAGAACTTACACTGCCGCAATGTACCGACTCCCAATCAACATTTGCGCCAACTCTGAAGTTATGTACCGGCCTAAGTAATTGGCCTTCAAATTTTAACAACCGACAGCACCATCGGCGCAACGAAAAGGACTTCATCATGTCTTGTCCTGCGTTTTGGTTTTGGAGTCTGGATTCCCCAGATTCCAGTAGAAAATGATATTCAAGAACCACTGGACCGACCCGAGCGCCAGAGATCCAAGCTCGCTGAACGGTAATAATGCCGTCCTATCCTAGTATGCGGTTGGTGTGATCGCCTATGGTTCGTTCTTGTAAGTTTTCACTTCACTTCTAAAGATGAGAGAAATATATCTGACTTTTTCGAGTAGTTTGATTCAAACCGCAGGTCTGCAGCCAGAAGATATGCCAGGTTCTTAACTCGGGATAAAGTATAACTAACCATGATAGCCCTCAACAACGCGTCCCCAGGCTGGGGCCCTGGCACCTAACCAAACCCGCCATACCGGGTGTGACTTAAACCACTAACACCAACGCTGTAACGAAAAAGCATTCAGGCCGGACCTTGGTTTCTCTTCCTCTTTCGTCCTTCAGTCTCTCCAGAATGCAAGGATATGTGGCGGCTGGCCCCGTGGGTTGTTTTCTGTAAGAAGTTATCCTGCCGCATCATTTGCTCTCTTCGCTCATACTCTGCTGTTAGAGCTGTTGTTATGTGTGGCTGGCCGCTGTCTTGGATACCTCTGTATGAAGACGAAGCGAATGTTGCGCGGTGATTACTCACCACGCGAGTGACATGCCATGGCTGTGTGTGTGGCGGAGCAGATCCTCCACCTCTATGTGTGTGTACTTAGCTCGATTTCTTTTGCGTTCTTTCTTTCTTTACTCAACCAACTCATTCTCGCTCCACCGTTTTCCACATCTCGTGTCTTTCTCTTCTCCAACAACCCTTTCGTCGGTTTGCCTTATCAGCAGCCTCCTCTATCATTGTCACAGCGAACTTTGGAGTGAGGAGCTGAGCTGATGGTTTAGCTGGGACTTTACTCCCGGTTTTAAAACCCTTGGTTCCAAACCATCCAACCCCAACCATGGATAACTGTCAAGCTATTGGTTGCGGCCTTGCGGGTGGGCTCAGATGGGCTAACTTCTTTGAAGCGTGTTAAGGCCGGATACACTAGGTGGGGTTGCGCCCTGGTTTTGTGTGCTATTTCCAATCATTATCTTCTGGTGAAAGAAGAAGACTATGCACGGTTCGGAGGCTCGAGAGTGGCGGTTGCTCAAAAATCCGAGTCAGAATCCAGGGCTGGTCACCCGTCATCGTCGGTGTTCTTCTCTGCTTTCTCACTACTTTGGTTATACTTTCTGCGGCGGGAGAATGGATAATCCGGGATAATCACCTCGGTGGGCCTCGCTATGTTTTGTTTTCAAACCACTTCCCGTGCAATGAGATGGCTTTTTCGAGCATGGAACACCACTTGGTGTGTTGCGGCGTTTTTTTTACGGTTTATTCTTCTTTTTGATCGAAAGTATAATCCTAGGGATCCCGAATAACGATATCTCCAACCTTGGAGGATAGCTATGACAAGGACTTTATCATCTGGCCTTTGGTCGCAGCCAAAGCTACTACCAGAAATAAACAACGGTTTAGCCGGACTTGGCTTCAGGGTCTCTACCTGTCAGCTGAGAAGCTATATTGGGTGTTTGTGGTTTTTGGTTGTTTGTGTTTGTTGGGTATACTTAATCAACAGCGGATTCCATCAACATCGCAGCTTTGTGTGCTGGTTGGTTCTTTAATTTCATTGTTGCCCTCTGGATCCATGTCTGTGGGCGAGCAAAGACGTAAGTTCTTTTACGATCCACTAGGTAAACTCGCTGAGGGAAGAGTGTCAGGCTAACATATTTTTCTCAGTATTAGATCAAGGGCATGTCAACCTCCCCGAACTACGAATATGGTCTTCAAAGTCTCTTCTCAAAGACAACAGAATTCCATCCGGTCAAGGGTTGTCGTTGGGCGCCGTTGTCTCGGGTGTTGTGACACGCAAATACTTCGATTGCCACAACTAAACTAACATAAATTCGACGGTTGTTTGGACAATGTTATTATCTGTAACTGTGTCAACCAGTAGCAGAACCGAGCGGTTTCGGCTCGGTCGGTGCGGGAAATACTAATTCCCAATGCCGCCAAATAATTATGAGAAGACTACGAGTCGGTCATATTACTCTCTGTGTTTTTTTGCTGGAAAACATGGACACCATCATCATTATACCCCGTGGGCCGTGGATGCGCGGATGCTGAGTAACCTTTCTTCGGACCCAGGATGTACGAGGATCCACGGCTCTTTCTTCACCTTGCTCTCTCATCAATGATAAGATCCAAGGATGATGATTTTATCCACTGTTTCACGCGTGGTTTTGGGGGTAAGTTGTCTTCAGCACGGCTGATGCAAAAGCATAGCTAACGCTCTACAGCTCGACCTTCAAGCAGAACACATTTTCTATCCGCCCTTGTGCTAGTACTCATCGACCTGTGGGTGGGATATCCTCCAGGGAAAACCCACATCCATATTGTTGTTGACTTGATCAGGCTACATTTCCAACATCTATGCTTGAATCATTGTCTGCAGACCATGGACTTACCGAATCTGCATTGATGGAATCTGAATAGATTACTTCATCGTGGATGTTGGTAATGTCGATCTATGGAGCTATGGGTGTTACAAGTGCTGGAAATGATATTCGTCACAATATCATTCAACAAATCCAGAACCAGCTTGCAAAACAAAGGAAGAGTAATCGGCCAAGCAAATCACAAACCGGGCAATCAGTATCAGCAGGCGATGTCCATCCAGATCAAAGAGGGCAGGCTATCAATCACCCCACAAAATCTCGTTTCGACACCTACCAGAGATGCTGGTGATGGAGTTGCGATTACACTTTCCCACAACAATACAGACATTCAAGGCATCTGGTATTATGCTCTTAACTCTTTGGAATCCGATGTTACGACTCTGGTACAGTCTTGGAGAAATTTCAGAGTTTTTTAGGAAAGAAGGGAGTTGCTAGCCGCTCGATTTTTGCTTTCTACGTAGAATAAGCCCGCCACTCTCAGACATCATCACCATCTTAGTCTCTCGCTTGTTTCCTCCTCCTCCAATGATAACCTACCAACTGCTTCTTACCGTTCACAACCATTCCTCGCTGAAATACCCGCTTCAAACACCACGTCCCATGGCCGCCAAATTACCGCGATTCAACAAGGAAGCGCTGTATGATAGCGACTGAGATCGCAGAGAATGCAGTAGAAAGCGCTCACAAGAGCACATCGAAGCATTCACAATCCCCCCCGAGACATTCCGTCTCTGTCGGTCTTTCTGGAGAAATCAAACTTTGGACCAGCCTATCACGGTCAACAAGGTCACATTTTCGAGCTTATGGCCCATGGATAAGATCAAGCAACAAAGGGATACTTTGGGATTATCGCTGCTGGCGGCCGGGGTTGCCTGCTTTTCCATTGTCATGGTTTCCTGGGCTGGATTGCAACCTATCAACTAGCTACTTGGCCTCCCCTTATTTGGTCGGATATTAGTAGATAACTGGACCATCAGCCGCTGTTATGGCTGTAAAAGTAGGCATTTGCTATTTCCGTTCCTTCTACACCCATAACTAACTATTTATAGTCTAGCAATTTGCCGAAGCCAATGGGTTGGAACGCTCCGATGATTCATCTTCTGGTAAAACTTCAACATCGAAAACGGCTGCTGCGAGAGTTTGGAACAGTGAACTCCAATGTGGCGGCTGGTGGTTCGGTCTGTCTACTTTTCCATCGTCATGTTTTTGGCGTGGTGAAGATTGGGTTAAAGGGGGGCACCGTGCGGTGGAAAACCACCCTAGGTCCGAGATTATGTTTCGGTCCGGTCTGCTCTTTAGTACTTGTCCCCCTTTATCCCGTTCGCGACTTCGCGACCTCTCGCATCGTCTACGTACTTTGGATGACGTTAGGAGGAGGCTGTTTTTTTGACTTTAAATTCATTGAGCCTAGCCTTGGCGCCTGTGGCATGGCACTTAGATGATAGCCAGTTGCTATCATATCTTTCCTTTCCCTCATCTCTTATATTTTATGCACTGTTTCAATTGTTTTTATTTCATGCACTACTTATTTCAATTCTTGTATATGGGGTATGTTTTATTGATATAAGTAATCAATACAATGATTAATAGCCTGCGTTTGATTATTCATGATTCTTTTCTTCTGTTGAGCGGATTTTTTTCTAAAAGCTTAGTAACCTTTTCAACTTCTTGCTCTTCATTCAGCAAGACATCCCGCACACTGCGGGCATTATATTGCAAAACTATTGCCGTATTTTCCCAGGCTGATGGCTGAACTGCGGCCACCATCCCTCATGTAAACCCGCTCTTGCTCCCTCTACCCAGTTGCATAAAACTTTGCCCAAACACAGGTCCATGGTCCCATAGTCCACACCATCTCATCCGAAAACAACCGTCACCGAAACAGCCACGAAGCCAGAAGAACCTATACTCACTTCAGCACTTCGACTCAACACTCGCAATATTATCTCGCCAAAACAGTTATTACGACACAAATAAGGGATCTGCAACTTAAATCCAAAATCGGAACAAGCCACCCACGTTCACTCCCTGGCCGCAACAGCTACTCAGTCACAAGAAGAGAAACTTCATCTCAATCTCGGCTGAAGCACACCGAGCGATATCAAGCCTCGCCTCTGATCATTGACTAAAGAGACCAATCAATCTCGCCACCTTTACTACAAAATACCTCCCAGTCGCAAGCAAACTTTCATCCTCAACGACACTGCATTCCACCTCGCAAGAACTTCGACCACGTCATCTGGAAGGATGTCAACAAGCGTCTCAGGTGGTGAATGCAGAAGGCAGTCGAGCTTGATGTTCTCACTAAGGGCGAGGCCGTCATCGCCGTCCAGGGATGGAGAGAGGACTTGGACACACCAACACGTGAGTTTCCCCACGCCGCCTGTTGATATGAAGACTGTCTCTGCATAGTCTCCGCTTGCTCCCTCCGCATTTCGGAAAGATCTCTTCAAAGGACTGACAATTAAATAGTATTCGCATCATGTTTGCGTTATGATGGTTATAATATGTACATTGTGACCGAAAGACCAGCCCACTATCTAAAACGGCTTTAAACGGGCAACGAAACATAGTCACCAGTTACCACCCATTGACGAAAACGCGTCGACAAACGTGCGTATGTACATACCGCCATCCTTTTCCAAATTGAAGGCATCATTATCTGACATTCTCAGGTCTAAGATATGGTAAACCATCGGACGAGGGATTGAGAAACGTCGATCTCTGCCATTGTTGATTGTCGCTTGTTTCTGCTTCGAAAATCAGCAGCATCCGACTTGGGGTTCTTTCTACTTCGAATCCACTCTGCCGAGGTTTACAGACAGCTGCAGACTTTCACAAGATTGTTTGTCATTTGTCTGAAGATCTGGAGAATTGGTTACAGTCATTTGATTCGCTGCTTCGCCGCTGTTCTCCGAAACCCGCTACCAAAAGTACAACCACTTCACGCTTCTCCGTTTCCAGAATCCTCAGTACCCTCAAGTGGCGCCGACTTATGCCATCTGGCACCTCTGTCGAACGTTTATAATCAGACTAATTCACATCCTTGGTTCCTTGATCGAGCACAAACCCGGTAGATTCTAATCATGGATATCTTCACTCGCTTCAAGCTCTCTATTTTTTCGGCTCTCATTTCAAAACTATTTCTCATTCAATATGCCACAGGGCACAGGAAAAATCAGGAGCAATACAGATATTGATCACACCAACGAATGGATCGGGGATTGGGAATACGTAGCTTCAAATGCACTAACCACTTTTGCTCAAGGGGTGTTGGTTTTCTTCTCTTATCATCAACACTATGGATATGGAAATAGAGATGGAGATAGAAATAGAGAGCGGATATCAAGGCCAGAAAGCACAACGGAATGATCGATACTTTCCGCTGATGCGGCGGTGGGGGTGAGGAGTGAAGCAAGGATGTGCCAATTAGGATTATTGTGGGCCGCTTGCTTGCTGGGTTTGGAGATAACGGCATCAATGAAGCTTCATCACTTCGGTTAAAAACATTGGAACGGCCAATTAATGCCGCATGACACTTCTGTTAAAGGCTTATTGTACCAATCACAATCGTCATCTGGAGTTCACTTGGTTCATTAAATCATACCATGTCCACAACATCCGTTTAAACCCGTCTATCTTCTTCCAACCTCCGGATACAGATAGGGATAGCTACGTAAGGCCTTGGTTCTTCGAACCCAAATTCTAATCGCCCTTCCTACGGGACAGAGAACAATCCAATACCCGGGCCTCGTCGGGACTAGATGGGATTCGATGAGACTCGATGATCATCAGCAAACAAGTACACCGACTACTTCTGCTCCAGGGGTGTTGCTTCTTTGTTTGCTTCCCAGGTCCCTTAAAATCAACGCCGTCTCTTGAGATAGAATGTAATACACCTGAATCTGCTGGAACCATGAAATTACAAAATCATGATCGATTCCTTTCCGATGGGTCGCTGGTGGGTGAAGCGAAGAGACGAAGTTAAGAAGCAGGAGAGCAAGGGTGTACCTATTAGAATCATCGTGCGCTTGCTGCGTTTGAAAGCCACTTCAGTAACGAAGCTCGAAGCCCGAAGCCCGAAGGATCCTGGAAGCACTGAATAGTTTATTCTGACTCCATGAACATCATGTCGAGTAGTTCCCTTGGCTCATCCTCTTGAGCTTTCTCTGTGGTTAGCTCACGCAATACTGATGTTTTACAGTTTTACAGTGTGTGACAATGGATTTCAGTTTATTTCGGAGCAGTTTGGAAGCAACAACACAGGATAAAACTCTCCGGGTACCGCAGTCGAGGAGGATAAATCTACATCATCTTCGGAAGAAAAATGCCGGGCTTATCAATGATGTTTCTGGGGGTTATGTTGGCGTCTACGGCAATGATCATGGCTTTTGATCTCTAGAATCTTCAATCTCGGATGTCCAGATAGGTTAGATGATTATTAATCTGCCGAAAACAAACTTGCATTTCTATTCTTAAAACTGCCTGGTTTCTCAGTAAAGTCATTTATGTGTACCTGTGGTGTGTTGAGCATGCAACGATTGCATTCGAGAATTTCGAGAATTTCGAGTTACAAGTTACAGTCTGTACAGTTACGTCTTGTTCCTGTAAGTCTGTACCTTTATCGACTCCTGTGATTCTTTGGTTCTGGTTCCGCTCGCGATAGCCAAATACCTCCCGGCCGTACTTAACCCACGCATCCATGGATCCACACTACCAACCCCGTTTCCCTCTCAAGATCCGCTAGCCGGGCAACGCACTGCGCAGCAACCTCTAAGTTGCAACTTGCGTAAAACCTGCACGACACCTCTTCAATTCACCTCACCTGCGTGGGAAGTGTTGGAGATAAGTATGTGTAGCGCTGACAAATTTCACTTTTCTTAAACTTAGTTGATTGTATTCGATAGCGGCCTATTAGGTAGCTCAGAGGATTGCGGCTTGGGGTTTGGGGCTTGTGCTGATTTTGACGAAGAGGTTGTGGAGACTTGAAAAGAAAGGCAGAACCTAGAAACCTAACTATGTTTCTGGTGAAGGATAAGATTGGATTACTATGGGAACCAGTTACATAGATAAGTATATGCCCTGGAGGACTGTAATCTTCAGACAATCAACAATGAGAGTAGCGCGCCAAGATGGGCACTTCGCAGGGATAAATGTATGGCGGAAAAGATTAGGGCGAGGTGAGAGGGCCAGGATCTGGCGCTGAGTTTGTATGAGTCCTCCACCATGACAGGGTCTGTTGAGCCGCGCTATTCTTATTGTCGATTGTCTGAAGATTACAGTCCTCCAGGGGATAGAGCACATTGGAAATAATAATGACTGCATATGGGAGTTTACTGAGAATAGAAACAGAAAGGTTACTGCTCTAGATGGCCCAGAAATGTCGTGAGTTCCTAGTTCGTTTGGTTCTTTATTTGTCGGTGTATTGATCCAGAATAGAAATTTATGTTGTGGTATCATGGTAGCTATCTATCACCCGTAGCACCATAAAGTTGTAGGATTACCATTGACAACAGCCATTATTTTAGCGCTAAGAGCACAATGTATATCAACGTAATAAAACTATGTAAGAAGCAACTTTTAATTTAATCAGAGTTCCAATGCATCATGATAAGCAAGACAAGGTTGAAGACATAGCTAGCTAACAACCAAGCATAAACTGTGATATCTCATCGCAAACTCCTTCCAAACTGTGCATATATTAAAACCTAACAACTCCATTACAATCTTCTGGCATTGCTATGATACCCACGTGCCTTCTCCCCCCCTCCTCCCCCAACCACTCGATGCCTTTATTTCTTCCCCTTCTTACGAACCTTAGTAGTCACCAGCTCCTTAGGCTTAGTAACCACCTCCTTCGGCACCGTCTCGCCACCCTTAACCACAAACACGCCCTCCTCAACACCATTAACCCTAAGCATATTCTTCCAACCCGACCAACACTCATTCTCCCACTTCGGTAAACACCACTCCGCTTCCAATTCCGGTAGATACCTATACTCGCCCGTTTCCACACCTCCATATCTACGTTCCCCTTTCAGTATCTCCACCACTCCCTTTTTACCCTCTTCCTGCATCTCATGATTGACCAACTCTGGCTTCGCCTCTGACTTCGCCTTTGGCGTAGCCTCATCCTCATCAGACTCCTTCAGTCTAACAACGAATCTTTCCACCGCCGCCACGAGTCTTATAAACACCCTAGCAGTAACCATCGCATCATATCCCGCATTATGTTCCTGGGAGATATTAAAATGCTCCTCATGTACCGTGATGAAGGGATGATTCAAAGTCATATGATTCAGCTTATCATCCAGATGTTGCAAGGAAGAAGAAACACCAAGAGAACTCATATCGGCATAAGTAGCTAGAAACTTTGTGTCGATAACAGTGGGGAAGTCTTTATGGAGCATAGCTGAGAATTCCGCAGAGGTGGGCGGAAGTGTACCGATGAAGGTTGCATAGAGCTGGATAAGGTCACCGAATAAGTTATGTCCAACAATGGGGATGTGAGCATTTCGTAGAAGGTCGATAAGTTTGCGGAGGCCGATTCCTCGTTGGATAGACTCTTCGCTGCGTTCCAGGCGCCGAGCTCGGTGCACGGCTTCTTCGTCTTCGTCGCGCAAGGTGACTTGGATGAAGGTGTCCCGGCTTACTGTTAATAGCTGGGGGAATCGGGAGCGGACGGTTTGGTGGATTATTCGCTTTTGGTAGCCGTTTAGTTCGTTGTGTGGGCCGGTTAGGTTTACGTAGTCTTTTTCGGGCTTGGGGTTGTTGACCCATTCTTCGATTACACTCATGGATCTTTCGAGCTGTGGTTACATAATCGATTAGTTGAGGGGAAATATTTTGGGCTTCGTCTGGAGTACGTACGAAGTCAGCCTCCTTGGGATCAATGTGGATGTCTTCTTTCACTGCGTCTAGGGCTTGGATTTCTTTTTCCCGAATCATCTTTTCTTCTTCAATGCTGAGGTATGGGATTCCATTCTTGAAGGTTTCATTGAAGTCAAAATTACTGTAGATATGTCAGTAGATAATCATCAGTCATCATATATAAAACTTACTGGCTGCTCAAAAATTCGAGTGCACTGGCTTGGAATGTAAACTCTCGGTCATATCTCCAATTTTTATTGGTCATTGCCGAGACAGGAAAGGTAAATGGCCTGGCGATAAAGGATTCTAATTTCATCATTAGTAAGGCTTTCACCTCCACCTTCATATGGTTGCTCCATCAACATACGCTCTTTTTTGTCAAACCTCACAATACAGATACCAAGTTGTAGAACCTGGTACTTGCTTGCGGCCTCTTTCGACTGTTGGTAGCGCTCTTCGAGGGTATGTTTTCTCCCATGGGGGCTAGGCGTTTTCGATACTCCTGAGAATTCTAGATCGATGGATACTGTGACAAGACGCGTTGTTAGTGGGGTTCGACGCGGGGTTGGATCTTGAGGAATGAATTACCAAAGTCCGCTTTCTTAATCTCGGCTTTGATTTCCCGCAAAAGCGCGTATCGTTCATTCTCGAAAAGTTCTCTGGTGACTTCCATGGTTGCGACGGTTGGACGTGGAAACAAAAGGTTCCAGAACTTTGATGCAGTGGTCGCCCTACGCCAGTGGAAGCACCTTGCATGGAGTGTGAGGCGGGGTACAGATCGGAGACAAAGGGTCATGTCGACAGCTGTCATGGGCGGGCGTTTGCGCGTTTGGGTGCGTCAAAGAGCTGCAAACGACAATGCAAATTTGCGGCGTTGCCACTACCACATCATCACATCTGTTTATCTTTTGTGATTTCTCAATTTTTATTTATTTTTTGACGGTGTGAGGCAGATATGCATGTAAATAATATGCACCATTTCTTCGATGCATCTTTCTCGATGCACATGAAACAGATGTTTACCAGGCAAGGCCATTACTTTGCGGGGTAAACTAAAGGAAGCTGTCGCGTTGCGGGCAGCTCGGGGTGGCTCACCTCAAGCAAAGGCCAACCAACCTCGGTCCGTCCGTCGGCTGCGGCACGTGTGCCATCCATCGCAAGCACAGCGCCAGCCATCATGCACAACAACAACACCACCACCAGCCGACGTCGAGCTACAGCTCGTAACGCAACCAATCCTTCGTCATTGTCGAACCAAGCCCAAGTCCAACTCACTACTCCATCGTCATCGCGACATCTAACTTAAGCCCTCGACATCTACCACCTCATCACGGTCACCACCCCCCGTAACCAGTAACCAAGGTAGACTTTAGGCTTCAGCTCCTTGATCCGACCTAGCTACCGCACCATACCCACCACAACCATACATCTTGACCTCCAAAGGTCTCCTCCCTCCAAATGCTCCGCGTCATCTCCCAACCGCCAGCACGAATGTACCCCGGCTCAGCACCATCACCACAGGTGCATCTTCCACCACCTCAATCCCAGCAACCTCAACAGCAATACACGCGCCCGGCAGCGCTGAGTGCTCACTCAATCTCTCAAATCTACAAAAACTGCCGAGGCTTATTCCTGACCCGAAGATTACCCGAAGCACTCGCCTCCTTACTGCCTGTTATACACGACCCATCATTCTCAGTCCGAACATGCTCCAAAAGTCTTAAAATTAAGATCTTCTCGTTATATCTGGCTATTCTTGACGCAGCTGCGAAAACTGGAGCAAATGAAGGAAAGGCAACTTGGGGGCCACAAGAATGGCCAGAATTGGTGGGGAAAATTAGAAGTGGACAAGTTTGGGAGGAGGTAAATAGGGCGTATGGAGGTGAAGGGAAGGTAGATGCTGAGGTGGTGGTTTCTTTGGCCACGCTGCTGCTGTCGCATGCACCGGATCAAAGAGCTACACAGAAAAGAATCGAGGATTGGATGGGGAATTGTCCAAGCGCGCTGGATGAGGATGTGAAAAGTGTTATGCAGAGACAGATGATTGCGGAGATCTATATCTTGCATGTGTTACCCCGAACAGGAGAATGGGAGTATGCTAGGGAGTTTACTATGATGAGTCCCGATATTGATGTAGAGATGAAAGAGGTACGAACAAGAACAGAAAAATACTAAGAAAAAACCTGTGGGAGAATAGTAACTAACAAAAAAAACAGCATTTCTACACAACCCTCGACCGCCTCCAAAAAGACCAACAAGCAATGGAACTCCAATCCCGAGAACTCGAACGCCAACGCGAAGAAGAGCTCGAAATCGAGCGCATAAAGGCGCAAGAAACCCGAAAAGCCAAAGGATCCCGTGCCCCCTCTACTAGCTCCCGTGCCGCATCCCGTCGTCGTGGATCCTCCGTGAAACCCACCGAGCGCTCCTCTTCGACTCCCACCATCACCGCCGATGTCAAGCGACCTTCAACAGCCGCCTCTGCTTCGGTGGTTAAGGAAATTAAGAAACAGGTCCAGGCGCCGAGAACTCAAAAGGGGCACTCGTCGTTAATAACAAGTACAACTGCGTTGTTGAGTAGGATGCAGCAGTATATGACGAGGAGTTCGGGACCGTTTTCAATGCTCCAGACGATTATTATGTTGATGGTTATTGCGTGGATGACGAATAATAAGAGGATGAGGGATAAGGTTAGGAGATGGCTTGTGTTGTGTTGGATTAAGATTGCGAGGACGGTGGGCATGGGCATGAAGGTTACTTATGTTTAAAAAGGTCGAGCGCTACAAGGAAGAAGAGAGGAGGAGGGGGGGAAACTGGGGAAAAGGGGGGGGGGGGGGGAGATGGAGAGGGATGGGGTGGGTTAATTTAATGGCATTATTTGGTTATTTTGCAGGTTGGATTTGACAGAGCATGGGGCGGGGGAGAAGTGGGGGGAATATGGACGAATTTTGAAAGTTGAAGGGCCAGGGCAAGCTTGAAGCGAGCTCCTAGACCGAGTGAAAGATGGAAAGATCTGAAAGAAGAGGAGAGAGGAGCGACGAGACAAGAAAGACATAGGTAGTTGTTTGATTGAAAGAAGGAGGCGTCGTGTTTTTGATATCCTTTTGATTTTCCATTGTAACTGAAGATTAAAAATTTATAGCGCATTTTTTTGTACGTAATGGTACCTCTTCAACCATAGTTTTTAAGTTTTAGTGTTTTTTTATAGTTTGATACGAAATTACAATAGTCTAGTCATATCTCTAGTTGTCCAAGCTAGCTAGCTATGATTGTCGTGTGCGGTGCATTTTTCGGATTGAACAGGACCTTTTAAGTCCAGGGTTTAATGAAACGAATGTTAGGAATGTTACGAATCCAGGTAAAGGATTCCATGGAGGTAAAAAAAAGGTGTCGTGTGATTACTTATCGAATTGGGCTGCGGTGCGGATGGATCTCAGGAACCGAGGAACCGAAGGCCGATAGATCGATCTTGCATGATGCGGCATGAGAAACCTTGAGATAGGGCTTGGCAGATAACCGAGACGTCTGACGTCAAGATTATCTAGCACCACCAGAAGTTCCAACAGATACCATACCTACACTCATAAAGAGACGCTGTGGAAATTAAATCAAACAAATTTTCTAGCTAGTTTATTTTACTTATTATTATCGCCACAATTTGCCAGTGTACTGTATATAAGTAGCTAGGCTAGCTAGGCTAGCTAGTTGCCATAGTAATCCAGCGATTCCAATCTTAGGTTTCTACAGGTTATCCGCCCTTTCCTTTCAGGTCTTTAGAACCCTTTCGTCAATACCAGCCCAGTCCCAAAACCGCGAGCCTCTGAGCTAGTTGGGTAGGCCGCTATTAGTATCGAATACGGCCAACAACCAAGTTCAAGCGCAGAAATCAATCAGTGCTACACATATCTCCAACATTCCCCACAAAGGTGGCTCTTGGGAGGAACTGAAGAGGTGTCGTGAAGGTTTTACGCAACTTAGAGGCTGGCAGTTGCTGCGTTGCCCCGTGAGCGGGCCTTGGACTGATGTTAAATAACTACGTGTGTGAGAGGGAAACGGCGATTAGTGTGGATGCGTAGGTTAAGTACGGGAGGTATTTAGCGAGCAGAATCAGAACCAGAATCAAAGAATCAAAGAATCAAAGAATCAAAGAAGTCGACAAGTCACAAAGGTACAGCAACAAGATGTACTGCACGGTCTGTACCTGTAACTCGAATGCACATTGCAATCGTTGCATGCTCAACACACAGTTACACATCAATGACTATACTGAGAAACTAGGTAGTTTTAAGAAACGTAAGTGTGTTTTCGGCAGATTAACAATTATCTAACCTATCTGGACATCCGAGATTGAAGATTCTAGAGAGCAAAAGCCATGATCATTGCCGTAGGCCCGTAAACGCCAACATAACCTCAGAAACAATATTGATAAGCTCGGCAAAGCCTGGCAAGTCCGGTATTTTTCTTCTGCCCCCCAGACAGCGAAGGTGATGTAGATTCCCTCCTCAACTACGGTACCCAGATAGTTTGATTCTGTGTTGTTGCTCCGAAATAGACTGAAATCCATTGTCACACACTGTAAAACTGTAACACATCAGTATCGCGTGAGATAACCACAGAGAAAGCAGCAAGCTCAAGAGAACAAACCAAGGGAACTAAGTCGAAACGATGTTCACGGAGTCGAAATAAACCATTCAGTGCTTCCAGGATCCCTTGGGCTCCCCGGGCTTCGTTACTGAAGTGGCTTTCGAACACAGCAATCAAGCAAGCAAGCAGCTAACGATGATTCTAATAGGTACACTTTTTCACTCCTGGTTCGTGGCTTCGTTTCTTCACCCACCAACACCCCAAATCATACCGTTGTACTTTCCAGCAGATTCCGGTCGGCGGTATGCATATCCCATTCAGAGCCGTATCTTCATAGACGGTGTTGATTGTAAGGGAGTGGAGAAGCAAACAAACAACCAACAGAAGTAGTCGGTATACTTGTTTGCTAATGACCATCGAGTCTCATCGAGTTCCGACGGAGCCCATGGACCGATGGGGATCGAATTGTTGTCTGTCCCGTGTGTAGGAAGAGCGATTGACTCTTGAGGAAAGAAGATAGAAACAGGCGGATCTTGAAATGGGGAGAAGCAGACTAAGCTACCCAAAATAGACGGTGACGCTTGGCAGTTGCTTTATGCTCGAAGGACAAAGGCGTTGCATATTCGTCCCCAACTGCATCCGTGGGCTGGAAGAAGATTGGCGGATTCAGACGGATGTTTTAGTTAACCGAGTGAACTCCAGAAGACGATTGTGAATGGTATGATAAGTCTTTAATATAAGTGCCAGGTGGCATATGTTGGCTGAGGCAACGGAGAAGCACGGAATGGTGTACATCCCAAACCCAGCAAGCAAAGCAGCTCACAATAATTCTAATGGGCACATCCTTGCTTCACTCCTCCCTCACACCGGCGCACCAGCGGAAATCATCGATCATGCCGTTGTACTTTCCAGCCTTGATATCCGCTCTTCATCCATCTCTATGTCCGTCTCCATCTCCATAGTAGACGGTGTTGATGACAAGAGAAGCAAACCGACAACACCACTTGAGCAAAAGTAGTCAGTTCACTTGATACTATTCCTAATGCGCGGTTCATTCGTTGGTAAGATCAATATCTGTATTGCTTCTGAATTCTCATGTGCCATGTGGCATATTGCAGGAGAAGCCGTTTTGAAAAGATGGTCGAAAAATAGAGAGAATAGGGCGGGGGAAGCTATCCATGATAGAATCTGCCGGGTTATTTGTGCTCCGGTCAGGGACCAAGGGCGTGAATTCGTTTGATAATGGACTTTCGAAAGAGGCGCCATGTGGCATAAGTTGGCGCCACTTGAGAGTACTGAGGATTCTGGAAACGGAGAAGCAGAAGCGTGGTGTGGTTGTGATTATGGTAGCCGGTTTCGGAGGACAGTGGGGGAGCAGTGAATCAAGTGACTGTAACCAAATCTCCAGATCTCTATCACTGACAGTCTTATAAAAGTCTGCAGCAGTCTGTAAACCTCGGTACAGTGGATTCTAAGTAGAACGAATCCCAAGTCGGATGCTGAGGATTTTCGGAGCAGGAGCAAGCGACAAATCAACAATAGCAGAGATCAACGTTGCTCGATCCCTCGGAACTTGATCACCTGTTGTAAAAACGGGAGCCGTAAACACCGGCCAGGTTTTGATGGAGCCTGCTCCCATGACGCATAAAGGAGGTGAAGATTCTGTCCATAATCCTGTGTTAAGTCAGTGAGTAAATGTTTTTATCGGAGTGGGTGGGAAGCTTACATTTGCCGCTTTTCTCCGTAGATTCCGATGGAGTGACGAGAATTCAGGATCGAGTACTCATCCTGCGTACATGTTAGCAATTTATCTTCCCATCTTAGGATAGATACCGACCTGTAATGGCGAGGGTTGTCAAGGGTAATCCAGTAAAATTTTCATCCAGTTCCGAGTTCGTCAGTTCATTGTTGCAAGGCCAACGAGCTTGATGAGACTCTCTTTCTTCAATCATCTGAAGCGAAGCTTGATGCATATCACCGCGCTGCAGCCGAGATTTAATTAGATAAAGCTGCTCTTGCGGGTGTTTAGTAGCTGCTGTGGTCGTTGAGAGAACGTTGCCAGTTGGTGGTTTGTCCAGACTTTGGATTTGTAAAGTAGTGGCGTGGAGAGAATACATATTTGTATTGTATGGCGGTAAAAGATTGCGAGTGTTGAGACGTCGACATTCTGTTGAATTAAGTAGACATTCTTCCGTATTCGTGGATATTTTGTTGATGGGTGTTTTCGGATGAGACGACGAGGGCCATGCATGGGACGCGTGTAGCAGAGTTGGTTTTCATATAGAAAAGAAGTAAGAGCGGGGCCCAGGGGTAGCAGATTTAAATGGGGATGATAGCGGCAGTTCAGCCAGCCGCTTGGGAAAATATGGTGATATTTCTGCGATGCAGTGGCCGCAGTGTGTGGGATGTCTTGCTGGATGAGCAAGGAGCAAGGAGTTGAAAGTTAAGTACAAAACGTTAAGAGATCTGGTCTCGTCTCGTGCTTCAGTGTGCTGCATCATTACTCATTTAAGATGGTCTTGCATTTCATTTCTAAATTGTCTGTAGGATCAAAGTAAGTAACGGCATGCAGATAACTTCTGCAACTGTTCTTGATAATATGACTAAAAGTATGTAAAGATAGGCTACAAGCGTAAGTAAGTGTCATGGAGGCTTTGACGATAGAAATAACTTCCTTGATTTACTGCAGAACGTAATGCTCGGACGAAACCCGTACAATAACTAAAACCCTTCCACGCTAATGATTGCATGATCCGTGACCAAGAACTCGTCAATTAACCGACGATGAAATATATCCATGCCCTGAACCCTATCTAGCCCATACAACGGCTTTCATCCGCCGCTAAATATATGGATGACAAATCCGACGACCTTGGTAATATTTTAGATCCTTGATGGCTCTAGGCTGTAGATGACGCAGTTATCAAACGGATTCTTGATATATACACTATAATAGGAAACATCACAGGTAGGTAAGCCGCTCTGGCGCTGGCATCTGTAGTTTATGAAGTCACACACGAACAGGTGTCAAATCATGGGTTGAAATGGAGGCGTCCACCCGGCCTGCAAGAAGGCTGCTCCTGCTGCTCAGACAACCTAGCCTCTGTCTACGGATGAGGCTGGGTGTTGGGGGGCTAGCTAGCTGAGGTCACGATTCCTCACGCACCGCATTCTCTGCAAAAGTGCATCATCCTAACCGCTCAGAACAGTATTTTCTGGAAAGCAGAATCAGACACCACAATCAGTGTCCACATAAATTACTATTAAACCGGGTATATATGCTCGCTCAACCTTTATCCCCCCGTCTATGCCCAAAATGCTGCCAAACTAACCCATCTTTTACCATCCCAATTACCCATTCAACCGATAAAAGGAATTCCCACCCACGACCTCTTTCTATAATCACTGTATTCCCTGAAGAATCCCATAAGATGTTCCTCCTCATCTATCACACCAAATAATTAGTCTTCATCGCATGCCTAATTCGAAAACCCGGAATAACATACGCTTAACCCGATTACTAAAAAACATCCACAAAAACGCCGCAAACCCCAGGGCACAAATCGGATTTCCTAGCATAACCTGTGTTCCCACAGCCCACCAGTAGTAACCGAAATACGATGGATGTCTTAGCCATGCGTAGATTCCCTCAGTCACTAATCTATGACCTGCTTCCTTCTCTGTTACAACGTAGTGGGAAAAGTTGCTACCGGCATGCTTCATGGCTAGTGTCCGAGCAGTTTGTCCGATTATGACGAGGAATAATCCGACGAGCGTAACCCAATTAAGAGCCTTGAGTTGCGGGAAGAAATAGTATTCTACGAGGGCTTCGATGATTGCCGAGGCATGGGCGATGTTGTAGGCCGCTCCATTGGAGGTTAGGATAAAGGCTGTTACGAGAATTAGCTTGTGCTCGTTGATAAAATATAACCCCCCTCCAGGCCTTCCTGAAGCTTGTACATCGGCCGAGTCCAACGATAGTAGTACACCTTTGAAACACCGAGTCCTAAGAGTCTTCAAATCCCCGAATTCTCTCGAGTCTGCAGCGTAGCCGAAGCTCCTATCCACTTAACCTTGGACTCGACGCCTCGCTCAAGCTCCTTCTCGACCTTGTACAATACATCTTCCTCTCTCTCTCTCCCCCTCCCTCCATTTCCAATTGACAACATACCTTCCACTTTCCCTCTCCTAGTATTATACCTCGCAGTAATCCAAAACTCCATAAAATGGAAAAAAGCCAAACAAGCAACAAATAAAGGAAGTTGCGGGAATCCATTCCTCCAAGTCCAAGCGGCATTCAAGGCCAATGCAAATACCACACCTAACCCTCCAGCTCTCGTCGCAATTCCATCTAGAGCGTAGGATCCGGATGGATATAAGTATGCTGGGAATGAAACTTGGCTTGGAAGCTCTCCTCGTGAAAAGTGTCGTTGGTGTGATTGATAGGTCATTGTGGGGGCTTGGTTCGCGGAGTTCGTAGGACTCGATCGGTCGGACTTCGTCTGGCTTCGACTGACTTCGACTGACTTTGCCGAGCTTCGCGGGAGTGGTAAACGAAGGTGAGGTGTTGGATGTCGACTCCGCTGACTTCGAGGGACTTAAAGAGTCGCGGACTTTGTCAAGGCGTTGTCGAGTTAAAGGGATGTCGTGCCGGAAGAGGGGCGGGCCTACAACCAGGGAAATTACGGTCGAAGGTGGCACGAGGGATCAGGAGCTTTAGCGCGTAACGGGACGCACGGGCCAGGGGTAGGCGCGAGCGAGGCAAGCTTAGAAGTTCTAGCTTGAAGCTCCGCCACGAGTGAGGAGCCGCAACGCGTGGTGATGCAAGAGGCACGTGGGTTGGTGTTTTTATGCGAGTTTATGCAGGGCGGAAATGCATTTTTTTTGGCAGGGCGATGGGCTTGTAGGTAGATCACAAGGATTCGATGATGGGATGTGGATTGGATCTTGAGTAGATATAATTTTAGATGAAGGTGCGTTGCGGTTATCGACTCGATCGGGTACTTACGAGCAGCTTTGATCCCGCGATGCGTTCTGCGGATTAGGTTCAACTGAAGTTCACAGAAGTATGATTAGAGAAGAATAAAATTCGTATTTCTTTTACTTGTGCGTATTTTTTTAAAGCACAACCATATCATCCATATCGAAAAAAATCCTACATACCATCCAATCCAAGGAAATAAAAATGTTCATAAACATAAAACGCATGCTAAATACAACCGTACAAGATCTATCATTGGAATCCCACAACCCATCATCGTCGCTCACATTACCCTCCATTCCATCATGTAACCCTATCCTCCACAAACCCTACTCCACCCTCTCCCTGAGGGCCTAACCCCAACACCCAACCTCCACCCTTACAACCTCGGCCTAACCTCCAACCTCTTCTGCTTCCCAAATAATACCCTATCCCGTCCCCCTTCACCCCACCACCTTACAGCCACCTCCGCTCTGGAAACATCTAATTCCCCACTTATCACATCCCAGAACCGTTCCTTAACCCTCTGTTTACTTCCTTCATCCTTCGTCTCCACGACCAAATCTGCAGCTCTCTCAAGCCACCTCTTCATAACCCCAATCTCCATCAACGGAAGGGCATCAATCATGGCTAATACCGCCACATCCCTTTCTGATAACCCAACAGCGCCTTCGTCGACCGTTCCCTCTAGCGTTGTCGTAGTAGCTAGAGCGATTTTTTGACAGAGAAGCTCGAGGAGGACGTCGACTAAGTTAGGGTGTAAGGAAGCCAAAGGTTGCGGAGGGGAGGCTTCTGCGATGAGTGTGCTGAATGCCAACCGGAATTGGCGGGCAGATAATGCCTGGGGAAAGGAACGGAAGATGCAATCGACGTAGAAGGGCATTGTTGTGGCTGCGATTTCGGAGGAGGTGGGGGAGGAGAGGATGGAGAGCATTACGGAGTGGGCTGCTTCGAAATGGGGTCGCAGCACAGGAGGAAGTGTGGGGTCAAGGTATGGGGATAGGCTTGGTATAAGGGTGGCAGAGATTACGGAAGCGGGGAGGATGGAGGTTAGGTGCTCTGCTGTGTTGAGGAAGTAGAGGTCTTTAAGTCTGTCTGGCAGGGCAGGAGGGATAGTGCCTGGAGCAGCAGGGGAGATGGAGAGGAGGAATTTTTCAGCGTTTGCAGACTGAGAGGTTAGAAGGTCCAGGGAGGTGTAATAGACGAAGTTGTAGCTACTAAAGGCGTTTGGTCCCATCCGGATGGTGATGAAGTAATAACCGTAAAGGATGTGAAGGATTTTGCTGGCGATTATGGGGCCGTCTGAGGGTGTTATTGAGCGGAGAAGTTGTCCAAGTGATTCGGGGGGCTTACTCTCTTTGTTGCAAAATTGGGGGGATTGGATAACGCGGGCCGTAAGCTCCTGAAGGATCAATGCGGTGGTGAAAAGAACGGTTTTGAGAATCTGCCAAACAACTGGTACGGTAGCTTTTAGAGATTCCTCATCAATTTGGGTCGCTTCCTCACTCTGGGGGATGGCGGATAAGCGGTTGGTTTTCCATTGACTGGCCATGGTGTCGGAGAATCGTCTAATACTCTCTAGTAATGCCATAACCGCTGCTATATCGTTTGTGTTTTGAATAGCGGCTCCTGCTAGCTGTGCAAGTTTACTCATGCTAACAAACAACGGTCTAGCACTTCGCTCCTGAAGCTCAAGGAAAGAATTGGACTTGCTGGGCCACGCAAGCTTATCATCGGTAACCACAATATCATGGTCAATAGTCGGCAAGAAATATCCAGACTGGAATCCTTCCTTTGAAAAGTAGATGCATTTAATGATCGCCGGAAGAAGCGCATCGTAATTGATCTGCGCTTTAGCTTTGGAAGAAAGACTGTTCATCGCATGGGAGAGAACGAGAGATAGTACGTCGGATTCGAGGTCTAGAGTAGTACCAGGGATGTTAGAAGTGCATGCATAATGCGGGAACCAGAACCCGAAGCTCTCTCTCACCATCGAAACCCTTCTCGTGATTAGCTGCCAACGACAGGTTAACGGCTCTACAGAATGCATCTTCTACACTCTTCCTCGTAACTCGTGGTAAATGCGCGCGCTCCGTGTCCGCAGATAAAACAGCTCCGAGGAGTAGTAGATGCTTCCATCTCGGCACGTTCTGGTTCGCGCCCCTAATCAAAGCATTCAACCAATCCTCCACACCCAAGATAACACCTGGGCTCTCAATCTTTCCTAGAGTCGCGCTCTGAAAAACTCCAAAAGTTCTCAAAGCAGCCCTTAAACCATCAGGAGATTGCCAAATAGCAGGCGACACCAAGATCTGCGTAGAAAGTAGCGTAACATTGAGCGGATTCGTAAGGGTCGCAAGCACGGTCGCAGCGGAGGCGTAGACAGCCGAACCCTCAGGTCTATTGGGATCAGCTTGTCCGGGTTGTAGAAGCGTCCGGAGGATGTTATCGAGACGACGGTCGACTACCATTGTTGCGGGTATCTAAACTGGGGTGACGGATGAGTTCGCGGTGACGATGTGAGGTGGGTAACATGATGTTCTGGGGCCTGCCAAGCGCCGACCGAGGCAGCCGAGGTGAGCTCAAGCTTGTGCTTCTATGCTGAGGCTAGCTTGGGCGCGTCGCGATCACCTCCTTTCGCGTCCGGAAGATACAGCATAGCATGACGAACGGGTATGCTCTCACCGCGAAGTAAACCATAGAGTAGAAATAGCTAACTGATGCTGTAGTCCTTCATTAAGTAATCCCCCATTGGGGTATACCGCGCCGCCTTTTCCTTCTCTCTACTGGCCCATCAAGCCGTTACCTGGTACTTCCGTTTATCTCTATGAAACCGACGACATTTGGCGATTTACCCTGTATTGGAGCTTGATATTATTCGCGGGCTTCCATTTGGCAAGTGGTATCTATGCATTTTGTATGATGCCGAGTAAGATGTCGTTGGGGATTCCAATAGTATTCGCGATAGTTGGTGGAATGCAAGCGACGATGGCGGGAAGTCTTGTTGGGGTGATGTAAGTTTTCCCCTTGTTTCAACATAACAAAAACTGATGACGAAACAGAATTGGGGCGGTATTTAAAGCCGGTACGTTTCAACTGATTTTTAAAACAAAAAACGCCAGGGAGAGGTCTCGTCTGACATCATTATTTCTAGGGCACTTTCGAATGAGCACCTGGATTCCCTTAGTCTGGGGAACCATCAACGTTCTAGTATTGGTTTTATCATCATTTTCATTACAAGGAGGATTATAGCTGTTTAATATCAGCATCAGCATCAGCATAGCTGTGGCTTTGGAGTTTGGGAGTTTCAAGTTTCAAGTTTCAATTCTTTATTCAAATCATTTTTCATCTTTGTAGTTTTGTTTATTCAGATGTACCGGAATCGATAGAATAGTGATAGCGTATGAGTGCATCCTGGACCTTGGCTGGACTGGCTGGACGTGGACTGGCTGGTTCACTTGGCGTCTTCTCCACACCCGCTATCTCCGCGACCCGCCCCTTCCCCGCATTTCGGTTGGCGCCGTCAACTTGCAACGGTACAACGGTGCTTTACCGAGGGGTAGCTGTATGGCTGCCAGCCATAGCTTTAAATACTGTACTCTACGCGTGAACTCATCCCGTGAACCATCTCCAACCTCATCTCCAACCTTAAATTTCCGTATCGAACTATCAAAATGGCCGGCAGTGAGTTTCTAAGCCCCTCCCCCGCGACCTCCACCAATATCGCTACACCTTTACCTTAGCCCCCAAAAGCCTTCTCCATCATGTAAACTCTCAAGTCCTAACTAAAATCCCCCCTCCAGTCCGTCCCCACCTCCTAATCTGCGACATCCAAACCGCCTTCACCAAAGCGATCTCCAACTACCCCTCGGTTGTCAGCACAGCATCCAAGCTTCTCCGTGCCTCCGCAACTCTCAACATCCCCGTATATGTCACGACGCAAAACAAAGCAAGACTCGGCGAAACAATCCCTCCCCAAGGCCATGAAGGGTTAGAAGGACTTGATATCTCTCGCGCAAAAGGGATTTATGACAAGACGAAGTTCTCGATGGTGCTTCCAGAACTTATGGGGGATATTATGGGGCCGGGGTATGAACAGGGGAAAAGGGTAGAGGAGGACCAAAGGAGGAGCTTTGCGATTACGGGGATTGAGGCGCATATTTGTGTAAGTGCATGCGAAGACGAGAAGATGAGAAGTGTCACGAAGTTGGAGCAATTGTTTTTGACTAGCGAGACTGACACATAATATTAGGTAACGCAAACCGCCCTCGACCTCCTCCGCGAAGGCCACAGAGTCTACATAATAGCCGACGGAGTGTCCTCCTCCAACCCTCAAGAAGTTCCAATTGCCTTAAATCGTCTACGCCATGCAGGAGCGGTTGTTACTACTAGTGAAAGCTGGATTTATGAGGTTATGGGGGATGCGAAGATTGCGGGTTTTAAGGAGATTATTAGTCTTGTGAAAGAAAGGCAGGCGAAGACGAGAGAGAGTTTGCAGAGTTTGTTGTAGGGGGTATTGTAGGGTGGTGACCTTAGAGAGAGGATGGAGAGGGGACAGGATTATAGGGTGGAATGATACCAACTGTGATTAAGTAGAGTTATTGCAATTTGCATACATATTCAGTAAATATTTCGCTTGAACAAATGCATGTCCAGTTATTAGCCAGGCTTAGAGGATATCTGATATGTCTCAAAAGAATACCTAGCTTTCCGTCATGTAGACTAAATAACCAGTTATAAAAACAGATTAGGCCATCCGTTTGTAACAAGTTAATGGTTCTCTAAGAGTAGAGCAGTCAGGATCTTCCATGGCGCGGTAGTTATTCTCAGTGGAGATTTACGATATTTTAATTTTGCAGATGTAAAACACATCAAGAAATTTGTTTCCCTCATTAGTGATACCTTTGTTTGATGTATTTACGTATCACATGATCACATCCTCAATTATGACTATAATAACACAAATTCGGCCTCAATGTTTTGTTTGTGTTAAGTAGATACGAACGTAAAAAAATCAGATTCCAAAAGATGTCTGATAAAATAAATAAACCCCGCCCCCTTAACTCCCCCCTTTCACCATCAAAAGCATGAACCCCATGACCCCCCTCCGCTCTTTACACCGTCTGCCCCTGTGGTGGTAACCCCTTCCCCATGCTCCCAAACTTAATATGCCAACTCAAAAAGTAACTCATAATACACAGTGGCTGTCCCACAAGACAAAAGCTAATCCAAAAAATACTATTCCCGAGCGCACTTGCCTGACCTCTCATCTTCTCTAGTGGAGCCGTCATAGCCACCAAGGGTACCTGAAACATCATTCCCGCAAATGCTACTCCGATGATGTTATGTGTAGGCACACCGACTAAAAGCTCATGCATCACGGCGGAGAAGGTGAAAACTACTAGGGAGGCGGAGGCTTGAGACCATCCTCGTGCTAAGAGGGGAGTGTAGATGTGGCGGCGCATGAAGGAGTTGACTGGCTTGTTCCAGGTTCGCCAGTAGCGGCCGACGGAGATACTGTTCCACCAGCTATGAGAGGGGTCAGTAAGTTTTCTTATCTCTGACGCGGCTTTACTCTATCTTATCGCTATGATATGACAACTGCAAGTGCAGTTTTCAGGCAACACAAGATAACGGGAAAAAACTTACTCGGTGTAAAATTCTCTATCTCCGAACCTCAACAACTCTGCAAGGGCATTAAGGAAACTTTGGAACAACGCAAAGAAGCCACAAAGCCAGATAACCAAGCTAACAGTAGAGAGCTTCATTAATCTTTCCAAGATGATAGGGAGGTTCATGCTACCCAATGCCGCTAGGGAGTTGGTCAAGACAGGAGCGGCATATTGAACAGTAAGGAACCAGATTGCAATAGAAAGTCCGATAGTTTCTCCAACTCTCTTAAGGAAGAAGTTCCATCGAAACTCGGGAGAACGAGGGTAGACGGGTTGATAGACCAATGTTGGGGCCCACCAGAAGTAGCAGAGGTTGGAAAGGGTGATGTTTTTTGGGTATGCGCAAGACCGATAGATTTCGGGGGTGGGAGTTCCCTCGAGAAATGCGTCTCGGAGGTCTCGACAGGTGAAGGCATAGGAGAGTTGTTTAAGCCATGTGATAGCTATTTTGTTTGATTGAACATATATTAGCTCAATTGCGGGGAAATGCGGGGGAATTTAAAGTAGAAGATTTCAAAACGAACCAGCATGAAATTGGCATAAAGAACCGATTAACGGGTGGTGAATTTTAAAGTAAACAATCCCCGAAGCTACGGATAACGAAAGTGTTGCGTTAACGGCATGCGCAAAGGCTATCCATTTCCATGCTGCTCGTAATTTGGGGTCTTTGTTGTCGTGTTTTTTGTTGTGGGCTTGGGCTGAACGTGCGTGCATTGATGCTACTAATTCGATTATGTAGCCGATAAATAAATGAACTGGAATTAGGCAATATAGTAATAGACCCATTTGTACGTCGTCTTTTCGGAATTCGGCTCCGGAAAGTTGGATAAGCACGCCGTATTTCATGAAGTTTTCTATTACGAGACGTAGATTTCCGACAACTGTTCATATTTTGTTAGAAGGCGGTTTCAGCTTGTAGATAAGGAAGTTTACGAACTTAAAACTAGTACCATCAGGTTACGGAACCCAATGAAGGATGGTGTAGCAATCGAGTCATGAGATAGTGTTGATGGTCGAGCTTTCGCGTGGATTGCAAATATGTGCTTGTATTTGTCGGTACCGCCTTGGTCTTTTGGTGTTGTATACGTCGTTCCGTTTTGTGTTGCGGTTTCAGCACCCGTTGGTGTGTCTGAAAGTTTGGTGGTTGTCATGGTGCTGGCCGACGCTGGAGCTGTCATGATCAGTGTCGAACGCATGATTGCAGAGTCAACGCCGGACACAGCAATGGCGGTAGTCGACGATGAAGATGAAGACTCCATTATCTTTGCTGTTTTCTATCTTCACCGGGCTTCGGAATGCTCGGGAGTCGGAACTCGGTGGATAGGAGAATAAAGTTGTTGTGGCTTGCGCGCTCGTATGCACGTGGGATTCCGTGGAAATTGATGCTGGTACCGAGGGGAGTGATTGTATGCAGTTGCGGTGTATCCTGGATAGCTGATTTACGCCGACATTGCGTCCCGGTGTGATATCGATGAGTGTTCTTTGTGTTGTAGCTGAGGATTGCGATGGAGGTCTATGCTGAAGCTGAGACGAATGACGATCTTTTGAGCTCTCTTCTCGATGGCGATGGGCTTCTCGCTGACGTCGATAGCTCTGTGCAGATAGCGAAGGCGATTGCGACAGACGGGAGAAACCGTGTACACTGACTTTCTTGCTTGCGGAAGCGGGACTGATATGTGATTGATGCTCTTGGGTTGTGAGGGGGCGGGCCTTATGCTGCTTGGTTGTCTTGAGGAAGGAGCTCTCCTTAAGCTGTTACGGATGTACCCGCCAGCGTCTCCGCCCTCCACCCCCCGGGCCTCTGTCTTTCTTCTCTCTCTCTGCCTTCTTCCCGAGAGGGTATTAACGTGCATGTTAATTGCCAATCTAAATTTAAACAACGCCAATTGCAATTGATCGGACAAACGAGCTGGATTGGTTTCTCGGAAGAACGACCGCACATGTACGATAGCTCCCGCGAACGAATGGGAAGCAAAACAAAGGTTCCGTGATCACTGCTGTGCTGATGTGCTGATATTCACTCAATGCAATCAATGCAATCAATGCAAAAATTTCACGCAGAAGACGACTTTCCCATTGCGTTACATCTGCTGAGCCCCGCGTTCTGCAAGTCACTGGCGGCGGGGGAAGAGAAGAGATTAGCAAGTTGCAGAGACTGCACAGCAGAGATGTCTTAGCAGAGACGTTTAGCAGAAGCGGCTGCATTCGATGCATGTGAAACTGTCACAGTCGGCCCGAGAGGAGAGGATGATGCCGAGTGCGACAATTGGCATCTGAGTGGCCTGCTGCCCTACCTTCATTTTTGTATTAACTACTGAAAGCGTCTTCATAATTTGTTTGCTAAAAAGAAAGCCGAATTCCTCAATTCCAATTTCCAATTTCCAATTTCCAATTTCCCATTTTCCATTTCCTTCGTTGCTGCAACCGAAACCTTGATCCTTCGCCTGATCAGCCGTCGAAACCAGGAACGGGGACCCAGCATGCTATGCTGAGCCTGGCTCCCGTCGCCTAAACCATCTGCACCACATCCCATCCCACCATCCCATCCACACATACACCCGCCGAAAAAAAAAAAGAAAAAAAAAAAAATGTCCTCAAAGCCTCTAACACTCATCGTCGCTGCCACCACCCCCTCTCTCGGCATCGGCCGCAATGGCGCGCTCCCATGGCGTCTCAAGTCAGAGCTCGCCTACTTTGCGCGTGTCACTAAGCGCACCCAGGGTGGGCCCAACGCGTTGATTATGGGACGGAAAACCTGGTTGTCGATTCCTCCTCGCTTCAGGCCCTTGCCAGATCGTCTCAACGTGGTCCTCTCGAGGGATACAAGCTTGGACTTGGGAGAGAATGTTATCACAGCTACCTCTTTTGATGATGCTTTACAAAAGTTGGCAGAGAGGGATGTTGGAAGAGTCTATGTGATTGGTGGAGGAGAGATTTACAAAACCGCCCTTCAGCACCCCGCAACCGAGAACGTGCTTCTTACCCGGATATTCAGTCCGTTTGATTGCGATACCTTTTTTCCCGCTTTGGATGGATGGGAGGAAGCCGGAAGGGAGAAGCTTAGCGAGTTTGTGGGAGAGCGAGTTGAGGAGGGAAATCAGAAGGAGGGAGACGTCGAGTTCAAGTATGAGCTTTGGCAGAAAAAGAGCAATTGATTGCTAGGATAGGAATACAGTAGTAAATGCAAGAAATGTAATAAACACCCAAACAAAACAAACACAAGATTATAACAGCAAAACAATCTATCGGACGTACTTGTTCTATGATTATGTCAGTGCTATCGCAAGGCCGACTCAGGGTGGGGGAAACATACCATAAACTTCTTGTGAAAATCCGATCTCAACAGATCATTCACAAACTCCTTCTTCTTATTCCTATCATCCGTACCTCTGGCCTGGTTCTTGAAGATAACATCATCATCCCACCTCCTCTTGACATTAAAATCCGCCGTCGACTTGGGATTCAACAACGGGTTTCCCCTAGCAATATCAAACTCCTTCTTCTCCCTTTCCTTCTCCTCTTTCTCCCGTTCCTCCTTCTCCCTCTGCTCTGCCCTCTCTCTCTTAATCTTCTCCAACTCCCTCAACAACTCAGCAGTCTCATCCTCCTCATCATCCTCGTCACTATCCTCCTCCTCGTCTTCATCATCATCTGAACCACCTTCCCCATCAGAGTCTGCATCAATATCCCTAGTCTCCTCCAATATCCTCCTCCGTTTAGCCTCTCCATCCTCCTCTTCCTCTATATCTCCATCCTCAATCGCCCTCTTATGACTCTGCTCCCCTAGCTTGCTAGCTGTGTCCTCATCATCTCCGGAAGAAATCACACCTCCACTCTTCTTAGCACGCGCCGCTTTCTCAGCCTCCAATAGCTCCGTGCGCAAATCACGGAATTCTTTATCAGCTGCTCCTCCTTGGCCAGGTTGGCGAACCTTCAGCTTGGTGTGGGCTGGGAGGAGACGTTGGTGGTAGGCGGGTCCTTTTGGGAGCTCTTTTCCACGCGCTGGGTCGAAGGTGGGTCTAGGTGAAGGTTTGTTAGCTTGGGGTCACGAGCAGGCGCACGGTAGGGAACGTAGGGAAGGTAGGGGAGACGGACCTGTGGGCGGTAGTCATCGCGACAGTTGGTAGCCTGGTAAAGGGAGTGGTGGTGGTTGAAGGTAAGAGGTGGTTGTCGCGAAGAAAGAATGAGAACGTGAAATCACGAAGTAGAAGCGTGTAGTGAAGCTAGTTGGGGGCAGTTCAATGAGCCCTGGTTCGGGCGGTGTGAGATGGCGTGGAATGCGTGTCTAGATTAAACGCCCTATCTATGATCGACCTCATCGAATTTTCGACCATTCATAACATTTTTGCCAGCAAATAATTCAGTGAAGTTGCTGCTGTTATGCCTACTTATTACAGCGATATTTTGGAGGGACCGGGCTCATCTGAAAAAACAAACACCGGTTTGAAACGTAAAACATAGTAACCCGTAAAAAAACTCGTTACACTCGTACACTTCGCGTAGCGTGCTTTTGCCGCAGCGCAGCCTTGCAGCGCAAGGAAAGCGTCACACGTCGCGTCTCCAAATCTCTGTGCAACCTCTCCCAGTTAGCCCCACCAATCCCCAAACTTCACGATCCAAACCTCACGAAACAAAGTCCACCACAATGCCAAAAGAACTCGAACCCTCTAACAACGAACGCCTCTTCATCCTCGAAGCGCTTCGACAAGGACTCCGCCTCGACTCCCGAGAACTCGACGTAATCCGTCCACTTTCCCTCACCTTTGGTCGCGAATATGGTCTCGCAGATGTATCCCTAGGCGCAACCCGTGTCCTTGCAAGAGTCTCTGCAGATGTTGTTAGCCCGTTCTCTGATAGACCTTTCGATGGTATTTTTACTATTACTACTGAGTTGGGACCTATGGCTTCGCCGGCTTTTGAGGTGGGAAGGTTAGTCTAATGCTCCTCTCTTTGAGCTCTTTCTCTGGTATAGTGGGGCAGCAACAATCATCACGACGATGACAGCAGCAACACCGCAAAGGAGATTGAAGAACAAGCTCGCTAACCTAATCCCTCCCCCCACCAGACCCACCGAAACTGAAGTCCTCCTCGCCCGTCTAATCGAAAAATCCATCCGCCGTTCCGCCGCATTAGACACCGAATCCTTGTGCATAGTAGCCGGCCAAAAAGTCTGGCACGTCCGCTGCGACGTTCACGTCCTAAACCACGACGGCAACCTAGTTGACGCCTCTTGTATCGCCGTCGTTTCCGCCCTACAGCATTTCCGTCGTCCCGATGTCAGTGTCGAGGGAGAGAAAGTGACTATCCACACCTTAACTGAGCGGGTGCCTGTTCCTTTGTCTATACTCCATGTACCGATTTGTATTACATTTTCTTATTACGAGGGAGGAGAAATCACATTGTTGGATGCGAACCTTCAGGAAGAACAACTGAGGGAAGGAGAGATGACGGTGACGATGAATAGACATGGGGAGGTTTGTCAGATTTCTAAGGCTGGAGGGGTGGAGAGGGATGCGGGGAGGCTTTATACGGATATTAGGATGGCGCAGGGGAAGGTACAGGAGGTTACGGAGTTTATTGCGATGAGGTTGAAGGAGGATCAGAAGGAGAGGACTAGGAGGGATAATTTGTTGGGGGCTTCGGCGAGTAATGATAGACATGAATAGGCAGGCGTTGGGGGATGGAGAATTGGGTTGAGAAAAAAGTTAATTGGAATTTTTTATGGTAGATGGGGGACAGGAATTGCCATGAGTGGTGTGCATAAGAATGGTTGGGGTAAAATTATGATGATGATCATGATACCAAAATACAATTGGTAACGGGAAATATGAAAGATGAAGGGACTTAAAGAGATGTACTGGGCATTGAATCATTGAAAAACCTTGGATATCATCACGAGTGACAAGCAATGAACCATGAGAAACTCTAGGGAGCCTAGAGGAACTTCGTCCTTAAACCTTAATTATAATAACTTAGATGGCAAAAATCAACATCAAGCTTCCGTGGTGAAATGGTATCATAATTGCCTTCCAAGCAATTGGCTCGGGTTCGATTCCCGACGGATGCATTCATTTTTTTCTTTTTTTCTACGTATATCGGAAAATTCTTAGGATACCGTAAACTGAGGCCGTAATTTGTAGTGTGGGGTGAAAGGATCGATAGTATTCTAAGTGTACAGAAGGATCCGGCCTATCTGGAGATAGCTGGGTAAACATGCCAAGACGTCTCCCTACATGTAGAATACCACAGGTGAAAGATATTTTGTAGGATACCACCTTAATTGGAAACCTTATATTTAGGATTCGAGTTTAAGTACATCGCCTTTCCCTTCGTTTTTTTTACCTCAATCACCAAATCTCCAACCCCAATTACAATCGCAACCACACAACCACGCAGCTAGACTATGTATTTACCCGTCGCCTTGGTAAAGCCCTGGAAATGTCTTACAAAACTCCAGGTAGACTGGGACCCCGCGTTACACCCCGGGGTAGTTATTACTTCTAGAACTGGAAGAATTACGGTATACAAAGGCTAAAGCTAGATGTTGAGCACTATGAAACGCCTCATGGGAAAATTGGAGCTGAAGGTAATGGAGAGCAATTGAGGATGATGCAAGTGGGGATGATGGAGGTGGAGGTGGAGGGGGATGAGGCATGGTGAAGGAGGAACATGGGGGGGGGGGGGGGGGGGGGGAATTTGAACTTGCGACTTACTGGTTGGGTTAATTTCTCGAGGTACTTACTATCAACAGTTGATTATTATTTTTGATTTTACAAAATGCGGGGGTTAACAGGCGACTTCCACGGGAGATATGTTGTTTGATGTTCAGTTTTTGGCTACATGTTGGTGATTGTTTATGAATGATCGCTCATAGTCCTATCCCCCACACGTCCAGAATCTTACAAAGTGGACATACAATTCTTTCCCATACAGACATCCTTGCTTTTGTGGTACCCGGGTTTAACAACTACAAATAATGTATGAATTCTAAAACTAAATGTATGGGAATCGTTCTGTTGTATTATGTACTGGTTTTGCTATATTTACTTGGGACTAACTAGTGCCGTGATTGTGTGTCCACTTTGTAAGATTCTGGACGTACGGGGGATACAGAATTATATACAGGATTGGGAGCGATTTCTCTTAGAGCAAGAGCAGAGGTATTCAAAGCTTGGATTTCAGTCCTGGTGGAATTGGTGCACTTTCCGTTCCACTTTCGTGGCCGGGGTTATTCAAGGCTAGCCGGGACTCTAGCAGTACTTTTCCTGGCTCACGTAATTGCACAAGCAAGAGGATGGGCAACAGGGAAATGGAGGAACTACTATCTCCGCATATAAGCTCTGGAGCTAAGGAATCGAGAGTCAAGAATCGGGGAGAAGCGTCAGGACTACAGCGGTTTTATCTTCAGGAAAACGACAATAAGAATAGCGCGCCAAGATAGTCACTTCGCAGGGATAAATGTATGGGGGAAGAGACTAGGGAGAGGTGGAAGGGCCAGGATCTGGCGCTGAGTTTGTATGTCCTCCACCATGACAGGGTCTGTTGAGCCGCGCTATTCTTATTGTCGTTTCCTGAAGATTGCAGTTCTCCAGGGGATAGGCCCTCCCATTGTAAAGTCGTTGTAGCCGCGACTTTCTCGCTCCACAACCCCCTCCACTTCCGTGCAGAGTCTGTGCCCCAAACGAGACGCGGGTCCAACTTTGAATACCCCTAGTAGAGTAGGGGCATGCGGTCAACGTCAAGTCAGTTTTCTACAATCGAGCCACGTAAACGGGGTAGTATATTATCTAACAAAGAAAATAATAAATAATCAAGAACAAAACAAATATCAAGAAAACAGTAGCTATCCAACTGGCCCCAAGCCTCTACCGCGTCATACATTTGCCCATTCGCATCTCCTTATGCCTTCGGCCGCTTTTCACTGAATAAATACATCACCTCAGACTAGCTACCTCCACCGCTCCAAAATCTACGCATAAAACACAACAGCTGAAAGGAAAACAAACCAATAAAAGAAACCCCAAACATATTCGTAGACAAATCCAGCGTTCTAGTAACCTCCACTCCAGGGACTTCCGTTGCGAACGTGAGAACATTCCTTGACCTTCATCCCCATCCTCCCAAAAATGCTGTATTGAATCCCGATGCCGAAAGGTAGGTGTCGCGCCAGGTTCAATTGCCTAAGATGCGATGGGCGGATGTGCGGTGAGTAGCTATGGCTGGTTTGTCGGCTATCCGTCGTCCGATCCGTCGTGCATAGTTTTGTAATTGTATGATGGTTTGGGTGATTTGGTAATTTCGTCGAAAGGGAAGATCTGTGTAACTTGAGTTGTATGTAATTCGAGGGAAAAGCCAGAAAATAAAGAAGGGAGGGTCCAAACTGCTAAAAAAAAGAGCTGTCGATCTAGTTTTGAGACTTTTTGTGTACCGGTTTCTCTATTGGAACCAGGATATGACGATTATTCCGTTGTCGGTTCTTTAGGCGTAAATCTTCGTTTTATTCGGTTCGGAGGCACAGGGCTCTTGACAGATACTCATTCTTCTCCCCGCTCTTTCAAAAGGGTTGCAAGACTGGTATGACCATTTCTAGTTGCACTAGATAATGCTATTTCCCCGTGGAGACTCAATCGCACCACCATAAGACCCAGGCCTTTCAGGTTGAGATCAAGATTTGGATTTTCGAGTAGCAAAGGGACAAAAATTTCTCATGCCCGTTCTCGGCTGCCAGAAAAAGTGCTGTGACCGTCATTTTCCAACCCATGGCCGCATTGAATGGGGATTGAATATTAATGTCGTCATAGCTCAAGCTTCTTATCTGATCTCGAATGAAGTCACTGACAATACCAAAATATGCAAATAATTGCAATGAATGGCATGTGGTACCAGCCCACGGCCCCACTGACGCACGAGACACGAATGTCATCCATGGATGCAGTCCATATGCAACACAGTTATCTCGATGCACTATATCGGAAACGTCATTCCACCAAATCTCCGTTGTGGGTTCTGAACATTCTCTCGCGTGTAAGCCCCAGTTTTTATAGGTGTACATCAGAAAGTCAGGCAATTCAACATGTGTTCCGGGTCCCCCTTCTGCCGATATTATTTTTCCCAGGATACTGTGTTGCCTTTGTAAAAGAACATCGGTCTGTTCTTTGACATGTTCGAGGTTCGTATATGCAAGGCACGTAGCGACGATTTCGTTATGACCACCTTGGAAGAGGAGTCCTTGTTGGTGTTGGAACGTAAAATAGTCCTGTAGTGATTTATGGACCAAACGAAAAACAACTTCCCCAAAACTGTCCGTGTATAAATTGACTAGACCAAGACAACAGTCGAGTATCAATTTTTCTGAAGGTAATCCCTCTAGGTCCAGTGTTTTATCGTTTGGTCTGACCCCAAGAGCATGACGTAACGCGGCCACAGATAACGGTTCTTTCGCAAAGAACACCCATTTGAGAGTAGCCATGGCTTGCTTAGACTTCGAACTCGATGGGTATTCATTTATTCTGTCGAGTGTGTTTTGATAAGCGCCGTAAAGATCATGCGTTGTGAATTTTGCCGTTTCTCGCCTATCTCTCACTGTTGTTTGGTCTAAGACTGCCTCGATTTGAAGGGCTACCAGTAGGAACCTAAAAAAAACCAAAGCACATGTTTCAGCCTACAGCCTGTATATAATCTGAGTTATGAACTTACATTCCATCTGCAGTTTTAGAAATTTGAGTAACTATCTCATTTGCGGCAGCAGAGCTCATTTTGAAATCGCTAACGTCTGATTTAATTTGATGCCGTAGAAACTTCTCAATATCGTTCGCATCAGCTCTGAGTTTGATAGAAGTCGATGGCTTCAACCCGTCCACCAGATGTTGTTTGACATGTCGTTCCATCTGAGGCCTGCCAGTGATAAACATAAAGACCAATCCATAACTTGGATGATCCAAAAGCTTTCGGAGAGCTCCAAGAAGAGAAACCAAACCCCTCTCTTTACATTCGTCCAAGGCGTCAATACAGATGAACAACTTCCGGAACTGCCGAAAGACCATTGATAGGAAGTGATTGGCTTCTGCTGGAAGCAGCTGCTTGTTTCCTACCTGACTTAACTTATCCAAATCGTTGGACAGTTTAGCAGGTATACCGGGTCCGTCCGCAAGGTAAATCTGAGCAAGAGCCTGTCCAAGGAGAGAGCATAAGATATTTTCAGGTGAATATTTCTTCTCGTCCTGGTAATCGAAATAGACTGATAAAACTCCAACGTTTTCACCTGAAAACTCCTCCGACAGATGGTCGATGACTAACGAGCTACATATCACGATTTTGTTACTATTGATGGTCCACAATGACGCGCAAGAGACCTGGATTACCTCATGAACGATTTCCCAACACCAGGATCACCATAGCAACCGAGAACACGATTATCGACGCCATGACAACTGCCACTTCCAAGATCACGCCACGTCTGAAACTCCGTTATCTTCAAGAACCAGCCGCCTGTATCTCCTACTCTCCTCGAGCAAATTTCTCGGTGTCTCGTTTAGGGATCCACTGTAGAAAGCCATTTTGTTATCCTTTCCATGCGGTTATCTAGATCATCGCCGTGGTTAGCAAATTCACCCAGCTTAATTTTAGGCGTAGAAAGATAAAACCTAATGATTTCTTCTCCAAACTCTGCATACCGCGAGAGATACTCGCAATCTCTGTGCTGTATTGTAGAACCTCCGAGACCACCGCTAGAACTTTCGAGATCTGATCGGACTGCTTCGTAAGTGCCTCCGGTACAGGGCCAAAGTTTTTCATCATATCAATACTTTTTTCTATCCCACTTTGGCTTTCCTTCAAACTGGCTATGACCTCGGTAGACATTTTAGATAGCAGAACACTAAAATTGAACCGAAAAAATTAGCCAGGCCGGGAAGATTTCGATTTGGATGGCTTAGGTGTTAGATAACATTAGGATTACTCACCAATTAGAGATTGCGAGGGAAAACTGGAATGTTTGCGCAAATCTTTGCAGTACAGCGACCGCGCCTTCGAATTCATCCTTATGAAGCGGCCATTTCAGGCGGTCGATAAATTGCTCCATTTTATTCCCATCGGCTCCATCGCGGAACCGGAACTTGGCGAAATTTTTGTAAAGTTTCTGTATTTCCAATTGACAGAGTTCGATTGCGGGGGACAAGAATGATTGCTCTTTGGAGGAGTTCTCATCTCCTTCCTTGTCTTGATCTCTTAGAAACGTGGTTAGTTTTCCCAAAACCGCCGACACAGCCGCAATTTCGGTGAAGAGGCGCTTCGCATCTTCGGGAGTAGATTTGACGCCGGAGATGTAATTGTTCAGACTTTTTGTAAGCTCGATAGTTAAACTAAGAAGACCATCAACACTAGCAGAGATGCTGAGAGGGTCTGGCAAACATTTGTCTACTCTACTCTACAACCCCTATTGCGCGTCTTCAAGGTTCCCGATACTACTCGAGTACATACCGATACATAGGCTCTGTATTTAGCCTGTGGGGCAGTGTTGCAACGCTCGATACAACCCTATCAAACCCTCGATTTTTACATATTCAGCTGCACGGTGAAGTACGTACGCCCACATAGGTAACGATGAGCATACATCTAAGCCTTATCTACGGGGCTAAGCCGAGTCGATCTCTAGGGTATTGTGCATAAGTTGTACTGGCCATAGGCCATCTCCAACTAATCTCCACATATGCAGTTCATATCAAGCGGCGAAGCTAATGACAGTCAACCGTGTGACTTTTTGGCGCCAAAGCAGAAGCGCCGCTGGTTTAGAAATGCTTAGTCAACTTTGAGGGTTCAACTCAAACCATTTTCTCTCCCGCAAAGTTTTATATCCTGATGCCGCGATAGGGAATACTTATGTAGCTAACAGGTGAAGTTTAATTATGTTGTTACATTGTACGTACCAAGCCCGTGTGTATTGTTAAAAATATGGATCCCTTTACAAAGCCCCATCTTCCACCAAGTTTCCTCGCTTTCAAAAACTCTGCGCTGGGTTGAACTCAACCTCCAATTTTTTTTGCTCGCACGGCCAGTGTAGGATGATAGGTTGAACTCAACGCGTCTGAAGTATTTTTTCTCAGCTGCCTTGCTGCTGTCTTCCTCTCACAACCCACATCGCACATCCGCGTCACCGGAAGAGCTGCAAAAAGGCCGCGCACTAAGAGAGGCAAGGCGGTGACAACAACTGCAACTTCCAGTTCCGAGATTCATGATGCACCCGCAACTGAAGATGAACCAATTCCAGATGCCGTACAGAGTACTAGAAGAACTAGAGGAGCCAAACTGAATGCCAGACGCCCAACTGAAGCGGTCACCAGTGCAGACGGCGGATCCGAGGTTCATTATGAACCCCCAATTGAAGCCGAACTTCTTCCAGCTACTGTTCAGAAAAACAGAAGAACTCGAAGGGCCAAGGTGCAAGTTGGACCAGCAACCGAAGCAGCAACTGCTGCAGTCACTGAGCAACAGGCTGGACCAAGGATAAAGTAGATTTAATTAGTCCAATAAATGAATTAATGTGGAAATATTTATTGTCGGCGGCTTGGCGTTTTCCAGCCAAGCCGTGCGCAGCGCGGCGCTTCTGCTTTGGCGCCGGAAAGTCACACGGTTGACTGTTGCAACGCTAGATACAAACCTATCAAACCCTCGATGTTGATGTTTCACATGCATAGCTGTACGATAAAGTACGTCTAGGTAAGTAACGATGAGCATATATACGTGACGAGCCTGTCCCATCACCCCGTGTCTCTCATCGCCCCATGAGGGGCTATATGACACAAACGGATTTCTTCTAATTTTCTCGAAGTCTTTATCTCATGCTTCACAGTATTCCGTATAGGAGAAGCTTTTAAGGTCTCCCCGACTTGTCTCACCGGACACAACAGATCAGAAATCTATGTAAGAGAGTGTACACTGTGATCAATTTCACCAGTCAGCACTGTATCTACTCAATCAAAACACCAAGCCATAAAAATACACAATACATTCACAATGCACAAGATGTCATATATACGTATATAACCATAACCAAAGTTAAACCATCGTCAATAATAAAAAAACTTCAATCGTACGCCTCATCTTCCATCATAATCCCTCACTCGACATCACGTGCCCAACGCCAACCGTCGCGCTACTGCAGCTTTGACCTCAAGCTTCACGACTTTCGCCACGCGCGTCACCTCAACACCCCGCGTCCTCCACCTCACCACACCTCGACCACTCACCTCCGGGTCACCTCCGCGTTTCATCTCAGCACCGACCTTTCTACCTCCGCCTTCGAAGCCCGTCCCAGCGAAGCCAGCAAAGCCAGCAAAGCACAATGTCCCGCCATCACCCCGACCTAGTAATGTGCCGCAAGCAATCCGGCATCGCAATCGGACGTTTATGCGATAAATGCGACGGAAAATGTCCCGTCTGTGATTCCTACGTCAGACCTACAACATTAGTCAGAATATGTGATGAATGCTCCTTCGGAAACTATCAAAACAAATGTGTGGTCTGTGGTGGTGAAGGTATCTCGGATGCTTTCTATTGCTTTGAATGTACGAGATTGGAGAAGGATAGAGATGGGTGTCCTAAGATTATTAATCTCGGAAGTTCGAGGACGGATCTGTTTTGTAAGTCGCCCTGGGATCTTGGAAGAGAAGGGAGCTGGGGAGCTTCGCTGCGGGCGGGGCGCTTCGCTTCGCTGATGCTGCGCTGGCTTTGCGAGCTGGGATGGAGGAAGGGGGATTGGGATAGCTGGCTAACAGGTACTTCACAGATCAAAAAAAGAATTCACGGAATATGTAAGGCTAGCTGCGGCCTTACATTTCGACGTTTCTACGCAGCTATCTACTCTACGGCAATTACTTTTCGCAGTTTGGGGGGTTCTTTTTCGGCGGCTACGGTTCTACGATGATGAAATAGGGATGAGGGTCTGGATGTGGGGTGGTGCGAATTGGACTAGGAGACAGGAGGAGGAAGACACGATTCTAGGGCCCGGGGTTGATTTGTTGCTAAAGGGAGGGGGTTTATGTTCATAATGATGGAAAGGAGGACTGCGGGCATCATTACGGCCATTTCATTTTTTACGATATCAAAACAAATACAAAAGCGCTGTTTTTTTTTTCTGGGGAAACTATTTCCAAATTTCTTGGCTTATCTAGATGTCATCCTGACAAAAATCCATTTCATCAACTTTAGAAATTCAATGTATTCAAATTAGTGTTCACTAGTCACTAGTCACTAGTCACTTTAGTCACAAGTCATTGGTACCGTTCACGGTGTTCCCAGTGTTCACAGCGGAAACCCGATTACACCAAACATCAACATCAATATTATTTTGTACACTATACAACATGGTATTTGTTGAATACCTATTAATTTCGACATGATCTTCGATAAATATTCCAGCTGTGTAAAATTTCTCCTCACTCAAGCCTTGTTTTATCGCAAATCTATATAAACTCCACCAGTTGATATCACACTTTGAAAGCCACCTCTGAAATCCACTTCATAATCCCCATTTCGTATCTCCCACTCGAATGACCCCCCTATCCTCCTAAAAGAAAGAAAGAAAAAAAAACAGCTGTATAAAAAGCACAAACTTATCAAAAAAAGCAAAAACAATCCCACCCAGTTAAGTTAAAAAAAAAACGCAAAAACTCGCAAAGTCGCAAAAAGAAAAGATAAAAAAAAAATCCGCTACAGTACCCAAACAACCATAGAAAGACCGCTATCTCATGCGGAATAATGTAGAAAAGCAATAAAAGACAAGCATAGCCGAAGCAAAAATAAAAACGCAAAAAAAAAGAAATAAAAAAAAAGGATTACAAGTGCATAGAAAATTTTTGTCTCCGATACGGTGATCTTACATGTCCTCTGCCGAAACTGAAACTGCGGCGGCTGTTATCGTTGATAATGATGCCTCCCTCTCCCTCTCTTCAAACTTAGTCTCGAAATTCGTCTCGGCCTTCGTCTCGACTCTCGCCTGGGATGCGTGACCCTCGGGTACCTCCGCGAGCTCCCTCTTCTCTCCACCGACCTCTTCTTCCTTCTTAACCTGCATAACCGCCGCCGACGACCCCCTTCTCGAGAATCCCCCCCTCTCCGCGTCCTCCCCATCTACCTGTCCTTGTCCTCCCGCGACGCCATCCTCCGGAACCTTCATCCTCTGCTTCAATCTCTCTTCTGCGGTAATAGCCGTCCACTCAGAACCAAAAGTGATAACAGATGCCTTCTTTCCATGCACAGTGAAACTACCAGGTACTCTAGGAAGGCCCTCATCTTCCTTCTTCTTTTCCTCTCCGGCTACATCACCTGATTTTCCTCGGCGATGACCAAGCTTTTCGGTTTCTCGGAGGGTTCGTTGGAGCCCCCTACGTACCCTTGACTCTTTGTCTTTCGTCTTAGACGATTTGTCTTTTTTCGAACCGGATGCGGACTTCGTGGATCCCTGTTGTCCCGTCGCTCCGGCGGCCCATCCTTCTCCTCCCGCCCATCCATCGGCTCCTTGTCCTTTCGTCGCTCCGACGCCACCCGGGGCTCCTGACGTCGTCCCGATGGTCTCTCCCTCACTGTCGGAATCCCCGTGCTCAACAGAAGTGACAGAGGACAATGAGCGAGCAGGGGATACGCTTCTGTGGCTATTGCCAGTGCCGATAGATCTGTCATCACGCATAACGCGTGCAGAAGATGAGCTTGGGGATCTATGGGGCGCTGATAAAGCTGACTCACGCCCTAACCGTTCAGAGGTTATAGATTGGTCTGCTGAGTTACCACGTTTATGTTGCGAAGACTGTGAAGCAGACTGTGATGTGGTTTGCGACAAGTTGTCGTTGGGGTTGAAGTGTTCTTGCGTTGGTGTTATGCTGTCGGTACCATTGCCGCTGCCACTGCCGTTGCCAGAAGTGCTGGATTCAGCAACAGGTGCCGCAGGTGTCGTGGGACGGGATGGAGCAGGAGATCGAGGAAGCAAACTGGGACCGGCGGTGGTGCCGAGGGCTGCTTCCGCAACGGCTCGCTTGGCCTGCTCTTTAGTTGATTTCCGTTCTTCTTCTAGGTCCAGGGCTAGGATGTCACGGTGGCATCGAAGCTTCCACATCTCCATTCTCACCCATTGAAGCTTAGCAGCGAGGGTAGCAGCGGCCATGACAACCTGTTCCCTAGTACGGGGTTGTATAGGGGTAAGGATAGTGAGGTGGCGTCCGTTTCGAAGACATGTCTGGAGTTCCTTATTTGCTTGGGCGATCTTGTCTTCTGAGTCGAAAATCCGTTGTTCTACCACTTCTCTTCTTGCGGCTGCGATTTCTGCGGCGAGTTTGACATCGATTCCACCGCGAACTATGGATACCTCTCCCGTTGGTGTTATCACGGATGAGGCATTCGGGTTACCGGTGCCTTCCATTCTCCGCATGCCCCTAGCTCGCTGGCCGTCATAGTTTCCGCCGACAACCCCTCGCATACGGACTCCTGCTGTTCGGAATGTTGCTGCGTAGTTGAGCTTTGCGAGCCAATCGTTCATGTCTGCTTCAGAGTCGGCGATGAAGTATTCCTGAATGCCTCCGTGTCTAATGAAAGCAAAAGCATTCTTGTGTTTCTTGTAGCTCTTATCCAATAGTGCAACAGCATCATCTGTAGAGATTTGAGCATCCGGTTTAAACTGTTCAAGCGGTGGCTTAAAAACAACCGGAGTTCCTGTTCCTTGTTTATGATGTGTTTCGTACTGGTTTATCAAACTCTTTACCCATGCAATATTCCGGAAGAAATAGAGTTGAGAGCCTGTTAGAACCGCACCCCATTCTTGCCATGGACTTCTTGTCTTCTTTCGTTTTACTTCCTTTCGCCAGAGAAGTCCAACTTTGGTAACCTTGATCTCAACAACTCCGGGATCAGCTCCATCAGGATTTTCCATCGATTGCTGTGTCATGAATGCATCAGGCCGAGACCTGGCTGAGACGATCTGTAACACACCCGACCGAAAGAATGCCTTGTGTAAGGCACCCATATCGAGTCTAGAGGCGGTTCCAGAATAGGAGTAAGGGTCCTCGAATTGCACAACATCCTTCAAACTGGCACGTAAGAGGTCGAGCTGATTTTCGATTATCAAGAGGTAAGGGTCGACTGGTTCTTTAATCCGTTTTCCGTCGTTATGCGTAACAGCACGGTGAAAAAAGTTCTTTTTCGGGCGATGAGGAACGATCTTTTGGCCATTAATATCAAACTCATCTTCCAGGCGGATGAAAGGTGTGTAGATAATATTAGCGTAGAAGCACTACACAGTCAGCTGATGTTGCATGATACTTTGTGATTCCCCAACTCACCTCCAAAATGTCGGTTGAAATGCCCTCCTTATCAATCGCTCTGCTGGTATTTTTGACATAATCTGCCTTTTGCATTTTATGTTTGTTATTTCTATTGAAAAAGTCGGTGTGAAGCATAATCAACGAAAAAGCAATGTAATACGCCTGGTCTGAATAAGGTTAGCCCACTTTAGACCCCCCACAGTTTGGTCGACGGCCTTACCCGAATCCTTGTAAATGAAAGGGTTGCATTCGTGGTATCGGTCAGCAAATGCCTGCAAAACGCGATCAATCTGCTGGGTTTCCGAAGGCAATTCGACTTCCATGAGTAGCTTCCTGTAGCGCCAATCAGCGATCAGCTCCCTAGCACGCCGCAAAACATTACGCACCTCAACGCCATATCCATAGGGTCGTCCGCAAACTGGAATGTCTCCATGTATGATTTTAAAACCGCCAAATGGAAAGGATCTCCATTTCTAGCCAATAGGGAAGCCACAACACTCTTGCTTAATGCCTCCAATAATTTTGACAAGTAAATCGGAGGTGTGTCTGTGTCATTTCGTTCCGGAATAAATATTTCCCTAGATGCTTTTCCGGAAGCAGGCGCCGAAAATGCAAGGTGTGGTTGAGGCGATGCCGACCGCGCTGAATCGCTTTCCCGTCGTATCCGGTTTAGGAACGAATTTCCAAGACTATTTCTTCCACCATTTTCCAAGGAAGATAAGGTCGAACTACGACCCCTCGTGCGCCGTAAACTATCAGCTCTTTGTACTGGTGATCCTGGTGCTCCGTTGCTCGAGTGTCCTGAAATGGCTGACGTTATTGAATTTGATCGAAGTACTGGTGTTCCTGGACCGAACATGCCTATTGACGCCGCCGCAAGAGCTGCTGTTGTAGGTTTCTCGTAGCCACTAATGCTGGGGCTCATGGATGATGATCGTACTGATATCATGGAATGTCTGCGAAGACTTTGACCGCGGTCGGAACGAGGGGTCGAGGAGACATCGGAGGAGGGTCTATCGGAAGGTCTATCAGGGAGCGGGAACAGCGGCGTATCTTTCTTCCGTCGGCGGGGCAGTCTGAAGAAAGTAGTTGTAGTTGTTTGTGTAGTAGTAGTTGTAGTCGTGTGGTATGCGATAGTCTGGTCGCCGGAGCTCGCGGTGGATCGAGAGGACTCGGAGAGCCTGGGATGAGGTAAAGGTAATGATGAACCATGCTCGTCGTATGCTGGTGGTTCCGCCAACAATGATGATGTCGACGGTGCCTCAAGCTGAGCAGGTTGATCAAAGGTAGTTCGTCCTAGTCGTAACATAGATCCATTCCTACTGGATAGCTGACTCCGTTTAGTAGACAGTGAACTGCGCTGTGATATAGATGTAGCTGAGGTTTGTGGTCTCTCCTCCTTCTTGCGCCACAAGCGCATCGTATTCGAGCGCCGGGGCTGGTGGAAGTTACTCATGTCGATTACGTCGTTCGCAGGATCAGTCGTAATGATAGCGGGCGGATCTTGAGTATGAGAGGGTATAGGTGGAGGATTGTGGTCCCGGACTTTGAGACCCAACGCGGAGTCGGACGCATTTCTAAATCGCGAAAGGACGAATCGAGGATTTGACTTTGCCTGTGGGGGGGTCGCAGGAGGATCTGCTATATTGATCTTAATTTGGCTGTCTTGTTCAGCAGAAGATTGAGGTCTCTGATTTGCGGCCACAGCGGCAGTTATTGTAGCAGGATCAGGCAACGGGGGATGTTGTCGCGGGATCTGTTCGCTGGAGCGGGCTTGGGAGAGGGCTCTGATAGCATCCAGACTTCGTCGGGCTCGTAGGTCGGTGTCACTCTTCCTTTGATTTCGCTTGAACATGGCTCACACTGTCTTGAAAGAAGGGCAACAATGTGTATAATTGCGAGGGAGACGAGAGGAAAAGAGAGGCCGTGTTGAGGGGGGGCGACAACACAAAGAGGGGGGGAGGGGGGGGGGGATGTGGCAGTATGGTGAGATTGGAGCACCACCAGTAATAGTAGTAGGATGGACGAGGACTCCGGAAGGTGCTTTGGCGAGTCGCGGAAATGGATCTGGGGATTTCTGGGGGGGGGTCTGTCGCATCAATCCTGGATCATTCCAATTCGCGGGCTTCACATCGGCGAAAGATTGGGGTACCGAGAAAGGGAGTAGATGAGGGCTTGCGAGTTGAGCGAGGGACGGTATGTCATCGAGAGAGGACAGGTTTGAGTACGGGGGGGTCGCGATCCACTTGTAATATTGGCGCAGTTAAAGCGTCGAAGTTTTGACGGACAATCTAGAATCAATCGAGCGTCTAGAGGGCGGAACGGTGTAACAGGAACATGTAATTATACCAGAAGTTGAAAACGGGATGGTGCGTTGTGAGGTTTGGGGGGGGGGGAGGGGGGAATGGGGGATGGGGGGAGCTTGCTTTGGGCGTGGTGCTGATGCTGGTGCTGGGTGCTACTCTAGAGTTGTGCTGGTGCTGGATGCTAGATGTTGCTGCTGCTTCTGCTCCTTTGCTGCCTCTGCTGGGCTGCTGCTTCTCGCGCTGCTCTCTTTCGCAAACGGAATAGCTGGTGAAGCCGGTTCTGGCAGCTTTGGGATGCTTGAGATACTAGAGCGGAAGGGGGTTCGCTCGGGGACAGGAAATGGGATTCCACAGAGGCTAACGTAGTAACGAGGAAAGTACGAGCGGCGGTGTAAGGTGTGGAAGTGATCCTACATAAGGACTTTGTTTTGTTTACTCATCAATCTGGCATACATATACAGCAGGTCATCCTGAACGCTGATGCCTGAATCCGAAGAGATAATCTCCCTAATCCCAAACGTAAAGACGTAAGCTTGTATATCAACAGCTTGTTTAGATTTCCAAATGACGTGTATTGAAACTTTAGTTCTGCTTTTCTCCAGCTCAGCCCGCTTCAGCCTGGCTTTCAGCTGAGACCTGTCAGACATGGTATTATCTATCAACACCCTATATTTTCTGAAAAATTTAATTTTGGAAACAATATCCAACCAAACTTCACCAACTAAATCTCGCAAGGTCTGCAAGGTCTTTTTTAAGGTCTGAAAAGTCTGCAAAGCTTGCAAAGCAATCTTGTAAGCTTAAAGCTCCTGCAGGGCGAACTAGAAAACTCGTAAAGCCCTGGTATCGGGCCGTGTGCGAACTCAACAGCCTGCATGATACGCACCAGCGGGCACCAACAGGCACCAGTGGAGGAACCTTGGGAACCTTCGTCTTCGTTACGCTCTACAGCTATACGAACGGACCAACCGGCAGACATCAGCACTACGCCCTATGTCAAGTCCGGGTCTTACATGTCTAGTCAAATTCGCCTCGTCTCAGAACCGTCGACTGTGCCTGAATTTTAATAACCTAAAACCTTCTTCTTCTAGAATCTCGGGAATGTGCATGGAGGTGATTTGACTTCGATTTGTCATGGCTACGGTTACTTTCGGTCGGGTACTTGTAAGTTGTGAAGTCCGCGAGCATGTACCGTATATACTAGTGATAGTAGGATATCCAAGAACCCAAGAACTTGTTCGTCCTCCCTACGACAGCGGACTTGTCATAAATTACGCGTACCCAGAACTTACTAACAGCGTGCTGCTCTGTTCTAGGGTAACCGTGTATCCTCTCCTTCTCGGAAACTCTACGGAAACTCGGGACAATGAGGTCCTACCCTAAAGAAGGCCTTAAGGCTGTCCGCTGATCAAGCATAACTTTTGCGTTCCCGTCCTTCCCGTGTACAGCTGTCTAGAGTAGAGTTGGCTAGAGTACTTAGAACCGGTATGTACCACAGTTAGCCACCGATCAAGATCGTCGAAAATAAGCTTCCTGCACGCGATTTATGGCTCGATGACGTCTTTTAGCCAGAGAATATCACATCTTCGTACACCAAACCTATCTTACTTGAAGCTCCCGTCAAAGGTGCAAACTCTTTACTAAAACCTCTTGTTAGAGTACATCTTCGACTGTGTACTCTATATCAGCTTTACTTAGTGTGTTCGGACCTTGGCCTGTCTTGGCCTGTCTTCGGAAATATACATGCATACATACATTGAGTACATTAGACGGGAGCCTGCATCTCCGTGGACAGTGGGTCTCATAAGGAACCTTTTCCAAGTGGCGTGGCGTGGCGAGTCGGGTGCGGTGACGGGTGGGTATCGAGTTTCTTGGGGGGCGGAGTTGCCTTTGACCGTAGGTCCATTTATCCCCTACGGTGAGATGTCATACGGGTGTATGCTTTGTCTCAATCGACGAGTATTTATGCTTGGCTTGGGTATTCAGAGAGGCTGGAAGCTGGGGAGATGGTGATGCGGGTGTTTGCTTCGTTTTTGATATTGCCACTGTTTATGCGTTGCTTTTTTGCGGCTCCCTACGCGGGTGTATGTTTTGTTTTTGATGCAGTTCGGCCGATGCATCATGCTAGTCGATGCATGACTGGAGATGGTTCCTATGTAAACAGATGTGCATATCAGAAACATCCTACAGTACATCGAGGTTAAGCTACATCGTGCAAGTCAAGCTTGCTATCTGTCGAGGCCTGTCGTTAAACGTCCAACAGCTACCCTTAATATTAAGGCCTAAATGATTCGCGCCTAGTTTAGAAACAGTACAGAGTAAGTACTGTAACGTAGGCGCTAGTAGCTATCCGTCTTTGATTCACGTCTCGGTTGCATATGTAACTGTACGGTATGTACCTCGATGTCGTCCATCCAATTCCCCGGGGTGCATGTTTCTGTACGGTATGTACCTCATGTCGTCCATGCAATTCCCCGCGGTGCATGTTTCTGTTTCGTCTATTTCCATCCTCCCCTCCGCCCGTTCAGATCTCAACGCGGCAGCCGGCCAGGGAGCGCATCCAATCTCCAACTTACATACATGCCTTTCAGCCTCGAAATAATCGAAATGATAGGCCGACAGCAAGCAAATACCCCGCAATTCATTGAGCTTTGACCCTCGAGAACAGTGTCCTCTTTCGAATCTGTTTCACAGACCTCAACTTTCAGTTCTTCATCTCTCCTTGATCACGAGAATGCTTATATGAATGGTATTTGCTTCGCACTCGCAAAAATCACGATCGAGCATCAATCATCCCCACGCCCAGGAAGCTTGTCACCAAGAACGAAATAACAAGTACCCGATCTACTCGTGAAAAGTAGTGGAACGCCGCCAATTCGCTTGCCAATTCACCGGTGAGAAAAAACTTTCTTTCTCCCTACAAATTCTCGCATCCTCAAATTACGACTCGGAGTCGGAGTGACCTCCACCCCACAACGCCGTCGCACGCTACTACGCGAACTAGAAATAGCCCCTGGTCCAGGGCCCTGCGCGGATTTTGTTCCAACCGTTCACTTCCTTCCAGTCGCATGGCATTTCTTGGCTGCAGGGGTGGGGTAGGTTACGGTACTTTATTTAGCACCGCAGACTTGCATCGGTTCGGTCCCAACCGGCGGAGTGGCATCAGAAAGTCTGGGTCTGCAGACTCTAGAGTGCGGGGTAGGCCGTAAGTTCTGAGCGGGTGAACCAGCTTTGCATATGACAAGGAAGCTGTCGTTGGATATTCTGGAAGAATCCTCTAAAGAGCAGATGCATGCGGTGCACGTCAGCTCCCCGCTCCGGTCGGAGCACAGCGAACTCCCGGAACTCTAGATGTAGAGATAACAGCTGCTGACCCGCTGCTGACCCCTCTGCTTCGGCCTAGAGTACATACTTAGATAAAGCACGGGGAGGAAGAAGTAAGCAAAGCATGCCGCTTTTCTTTGATCTCCCGGAACTCCTGCGCAGCGCCTGCACAGCGGAGACTTTCAACCCATCGGATTGGTTACAACCCCGCATTTCAGATACCGCACGGCAGGAGTTCGCATGTCTGCGGGGGCTATACCGAGGGGTACTCTGATATCGGCATTGCCGTTCTAAGAACTGTGAACGTTGTCAGCGTTGTCAGCGCCTGATAAACCCCGCCGTGCGATGCGGGGTGCACAGAGGGCAGAGCCGGCACGGCAGAGCCAAGAAATTAGAACCCAAGACCCAAGACCCAAGACCCAAGACCAGCCTTGAAGTCTTGAGTGTTGTGTTGTACATACCACATGCGCAGCTCGCAGCTCGGCGCATCTTGGTTCTGCGTCATCAGAGTCTTGTCAGAATTGGCACGGATTCCGAATTCAACATTTCCAGATATATCCGTGTGATAGTTAATGTTTCCAAACGTTTCATGTTTCATAAGTTTGACAGAGCACACAAAGCGGGGCCCGGAAGTTTGAGACTTGTTGGGAGCGGATTTCCGTGGTCTGGTCTGAGGGTTTTTGGTCCTAGAAGAGGACCCTGCGTGACATCTCCGGGCTGTGGGTTCGGTCATGCTTTGTCATTCGCCTCATTCGCCACTCGTATCAACTTCCTAAGGATACCAGATTTCGTCATAAGCGAGGCAGGGACCCTACCGATGAAAATTACATCCTTCGGTGATTTATCAGTTGACAGCCGTGGAACCCAACCCAGGACCATGGAATGCTTTGTGAATCTTTGATGTGAAACTGAAATCATTCGCTTAAAATTCGAAACCAAAGTAAAAATCAAAATCAAATCAGGATATCCGATCCCCGTCCCCATCCCGCCTGGTCCAGCCGAACGCAGCGAGATCCTCTTCGTCATAATCTTCAACCCGCTCCTCGTCATATCCCCCAAACCCCCTCCACTGCAGCTTTACTCTTAACTTTCCTCAGCTTCCTTCACCCTCCGCCCCCGTCTCGGTTTGTACCCCCTCCATAGCCTCCCCCACCTCCTCAACACCCCCCTTCTCAATCACCCGTGCCTTCTCTCTTATAATCTCCCCAACAATTGTTGCATCCTCATCGGCCTTGGGGTTTCCGCCCTCGAATCCGCCACCAAGCTGGCCAAATATCCAGGCTTCTTTCATGGAACGGGTTAGGGCGACGAGGTCTTCGGCGGCTCGGATCATTGATGAGGCGTGGGTTTCGATTTGGAAGGTTTCGGAGGCGGAGATGGTGCGGTCTTTGTTGCCGACCTGAGAAGATTAGCTAATGAAGAGAGAGTGTGGTGGGGTTGGGGGAGAGCGGATGAAAGGAGTAGAAGGTGAAGTGAGTGTGGTGAAGCGTATGGAGGTAGAGGATGTTGTGAGGGTAAGGCAAGTAGGAGCCATAAAGACTTTCAGGCACATATTAGGATTCAGCAGTAGCATCGAGAAGCTACAAGCGAAGTATGGAGTGCGTCGCAGGAGATAAAGGCGAAGGAACGTACAGGAGCCAGCTGTGCAATAGCCTCAAACCTGGTGAGTAGAGTCGTCATATTCGTGTTTACTCGTGCTATTCCCTCGTTCAATCAGTGTTCTATTTCCCGGAACCCACCATCTCCCCCATCATCATGCCTCTCCAAGTGACAAGGGTGCCCACCTTGTAACGCACGGTATCCGGCGTTGGGATCTGAACTCATGTTGCTGCTATAGGATGCTTTTGACTATCCGAAAACTGAAGAGGTAGTAGATCGGTGAGAAGAGATATGGAAGGAGGGTTGACGGGCGCTGAGATGGAAGTGGAGATTGGTGATGAGCTGTGGAGGGGACGCGGGGAGGTGACGTACAGAGAGCTATGGCGACATGGGTACGCGATTTTGGCGCGTCGCGTTCAGAATTAAAGAAAGGTCCACACATGATGTGGGGTTAGGCACGTGACCATGACAATGAGAACGAAAGATTGAAGTGTAGTACGTAAGATTCTCAAACTTCATAAACTGATACTGTATCTACAGTATTTAATTCGGTTTAATCTTTGTAGGCTAAGTGACATTTTTGGCATCTCTGTGTTGGGGGATTTCATTTGGTTAGGACGTGCTGTACATACACCTGGAGTATTTTGCTTATCAAATCTACTTGCAGCTCCAAAAACTATCCTCTCTCTCAAGAGGGTAATGGCCATCCCTTGCATGCCGTGACGCGGTTCGCCATGCGGCTCCTGACCATTCTCCATCCTGGTCTCCTTGTCCCCCATTGGTCTTCCATCTCCATCTCTACATGACCACCAACGACAATTTTGGTACGCGAAAACTTATGATGTGTTGTTCAGAACCTTCAATATTCCGATCATGGTGCTGCGGTTTGGGCGCTTATTGGTTAGCTACTGATGCAAACCCCTCTTTCATGCTACGTGGAGTACAAACGTTGTGCGGGGCATGTGCTTCTAGAGTTGCTGACGTAGCATGCGATCGGCAAGAATAATATGAAGTTCGCATCCGCCATGGACCTTTGAAGCATCTTACAAAATCATCCGACGGCCAAGGCCATTTACGCCCATATGGATCCCTTCAGCATTTCTACCGGTGTCGCGGGATTGCTCAGTCTGGCCATTGAGCTCTCGACTATTCTGGACAACTATGTTTCTGGCTTCAAATCTGCACCCGAGGATGCCGACCGTATTCTCAATGAAATCGACGCGCTTTGCCATGTTTTGAAGGACCTGGTGAAATTCTTGCGTGACGAGGATAAGCACGAGAACCAGTCTTTCTCTCAGACATCATTCCTCTGTTCAACGATTAGAATGTGTCAAGAAGAGATCCAGAAACTGTGCAAAAAGTTTAACAAATTCCACGCTGGGGTCGATAAAACCAAGATGGCGGAACTTACGAACGTGTCAAACGGCCCCTACGTAAAGACGATTACGAGCAATCTATATCTAGGCTACAGAGATTTGCCCAAACCTTTCAGTTTTCGCTTATGGTTTCCGATAGGTTAGTTTCTAAATTATGAAAATTTTTGACATTCTCAGCTAACTATTTAACGTAACATTTTCAGTGCTCTTCTTTCAAAAACATCACGAGAAGTTTCGGAAAACTTAACAAAAAACAAAAATGCCCTAGATACGGCTATTGATACGATGAAACTATTTTCTACTGTTCGCGAAGAGATATCGAAGCAGTCCAAGCAAATATCGGATGTTCTTGCTGTTCTCGCCGAAGTGGCCGAGGGAAAAGCAGAGATTCGGAGTACTTTGGTCGCCGTACAGAAACTTGAAAAGAGGGTTCAAAGGTATATTAGGACTTCGAGACTATGTCTATTATATATACACGAGAAGATTTTAATTTTTTTTTTTTGCATTTTAGACGTCGATATAGAAAATATTCTCTGGTGGGTTACTTCATTGGATTACTATAAGCGACATCGGGATATTGTACGGAAGCGCCTAGATGGTACTGGCACCTGGTTCTTACAGACGACAGAGTTTCAAGCTTGGTCAAGTGACGCTTTATGAGGTGAGTGATAGACCGTGAGCCCTATTCACCAGTACAACAATAGTAACTCTGGTAGCTCCCTGGTTATCGATTATCTATCATCAAACTTCTTGAAGGATAATGTTTGTGTCATATATTTTTATTTGAATACCAAGAGGAACAACAACAATCGGCGGAGAACACAATTCTTTCTCTTCTCTAACAAGCGCTGACCTAGCTGCACGCCTCAAGTGGCCCTGGCATACCCGATGAGATTGCCGGGGAATCGGAACATTTCAAGAGGCAAAATCGTAGTCTAAAACCCTCAGCAGCTTGCAACTTGTTATCCTGAACACTTCGACTGTTTAGCAAGTCATACATATGCATCGACGCACTCGGCGAATGTAAAGAAATCTGCTTTTTGCCAATTCTTAGGTCTCTTCAAGAACTATTAAAGGATTCAACCCTCGGACCACCTCTTTATATATTTATCACCGCTAGGCCCCATGTAGAACGCCACGTCCAGCAGCGGCTCGGAAACATACAGTCTCAATCGTCTGTAAGGATTGGAGCCGATGAAAGTGACGTCCGGAAGTATTTAGTTCACCAGATTGAATCGGATATCAGCGATATTGAGATGGGCTCCGATATTAGGAATGAGATAATAACTCATATTTCTACGGTCTCCAATGGAATGTTAGTAATCGGAAACTCACACTTGAGATGACTGGGATGTAATACTAATACGCAGGGGATTCGTTTAGGTTTTTGCTAGCAGCTCTTCAAATTAAGGCAATTTTGGAAAAAACGACAATTAGAGACCGATGCGAGGCATTCCAAGCGACGACATATGACCTTTATGGCCTCTTCCGAAACACGATTGACAAAATAAACCAGTATCCTAAGCCTAAGGCCAAACAGGCTATGGAGGTGCTGAAATGGGTGTTCCTTGCCAAACGGCCTTTGAAATCTGGAGAGCTACGTCACGTCCTTGCAATCAGACCCGGTGATAAAGAATTGGATATCGAGGGACTCCCTTCAGAGAAATCACTTCTTGAGTGTTGCCTTGGTCTAGTAAACATTGGCAAGGGGGACCACTTTCGTTTTGTCCATAAATCCCTACATGATTATCTTACAATTCAGAAGGAGCAGCGAGGGCTGTTTAAAACGGTAATACTGAGATTGGTAATACCTGTATTGCTTATATGAGCCTTCAAGTAGGATCCGATGTGGACGCGCGGAAGTTTTATACGGTAGCCAGCATCTGCTTTCTTGATTATGCCTACACAAATTTGGGAGACCATACCGGAGACGCCATATCGAAAGTTGGTGGAACGCAGTTTCTCGCATACATCAAGACAAATCATGGACTTCCTTTATTCTTTTTCCATGGATGTGCAAGCATGCACGTTCGATATGTCTTTCCGATTTATGTGCAAGATCTCAGGTCGAGTCCAAGGCTTCCTCTACCCATGTGTTGCTTGTTTTCGCATACTTCGGTATAACTGGAGATATTGTTCGAAAGACATCATGAGCTTTACCGAAGAAGAAATAAACATGCCTCATTGCGTCGAATACGCCAAAGGTCAGAGTAAGCCGGGGGGGGGCTTTCTTCGACTACTATACGGCGTTAGCATTAGCTATCGAACAGAATAATGTGGCATTCGTGTCTCTTTTGCTTGAGGGGTCAGACTTTGGACTCAGGCTTGGGCGCGACATGGTATATCAAGACAAGGAAAGGAATAATTTGCCCGCGAACTGGAATGCTTTCTTAGTCCATATATTGGCTTACTACGTTCATCGCTTACCACTTTTAATGGCAGTTGTGCATGGCCATGAGGATATGGTACATCTTCTGTTACAGAGAGAGAATACCCGTGTTAACCAAAGCGTCATAGACTCAGACTATCATGGCTTAACCGCGTTGTTTCTTGCAACTTGTTTGAATAACGAGAGAGTTGCGCGCTTACTCTTGAAAGCTGAAGATATCAAGGTACACGTGTATTGTGATGGCTATACACCGTTACAGATAGCAGTCTGTAATCAAGCGAGAACATTGTTCGGTTGTTTTTGGAGAGAAACGACATCGACAGCGTCTACACACATAACGAGGGATTGACAGCACTCTTCTTAGCCTCCAAAGCCCCCAACGAAACGATTCGGCAGCTTTTAGAAGACCGGAAACTGGAATTGCAAGCGCAAAGTCTTCATATTTCACATAGCGAGCAATAAATAATCTCTTGTCACTGGTCTTCTCAGGGATTATTTTGTAACCGGAGAAGGTTTGTAATCTTCATCATCATGGTATCTAAATATGCTGGCTAACTGCATTGACAGACAACCAGCAGTCAAGCGGTCATTCGGAAAGGTCATGGAGCATAGGACAACACTGGGCGGAGCGGAGGATTTGGAGGGATCATTGGTTACTGGAGTTAGCTTGGGAGGAGTTGGATTTAAAGGGGCGAAGTAGGTTCTTGTTGAACGATCATTACTTTTCTAGTAGGGGGATATAATGAAGCCTTAAGGCTGTGGCAAACCGACGAGCATGGAAAAGAACGATCAGGAGAATGTGATCGAGATTTTTTTTTTTTTTTTTTTTTTTTTTTTTTTGGGGGGGGGGGGCGCACTTTTAGTACTGGTGACTCGACAGAAAAATTGGATGTGAAGATTACCGGATTAGACTTGCTAAATCTTGGGGGTCCACTATCCCCCAGATGCCGAAAAACGTTTAGATTGGACCTTTAGAACTTAGCGTTCTTTTTGGATGGGAAGCAGGGGTCTGAAGGAGGCGACCCGGCTGAGGAATGTATGTGGAGGTTACCTGATCAGGCACGCTAATGACGCTAAGTTCCAGAGGTCCAATTAGTCTAGAATGGCTACGGCTAGTGTGCTGACGCTTGGTGCGTAGCCCGTGACGGTTTTATTGAGTTAAAGTTGATGTTATTCCTTCCCTATACATCGCACACTAGCATTCCCGTTTAGATGTAAAAGTCGACCCTCACTGAAACTTAGATGATTAATCAACTACCTAAAAGTTTAAAGACTAAAGGTTTATGGTGAATGGCTATGTAATAGGGTGTATAAGGAAGCCCAGGGGTTCTTTAAAGTTATATCGACGCAGGTATATCGACCCCGGTTCTGTTGAACAGTGCTTCGTTACCAGTGCTCACGAAAGTTGCTTGTGCCTTTATGTTTCCCTCCATTTTCTCTATAATTGGTACGTAATCCCAGCTTTCATTCCCCCACTGCCCCAAGCACTCTGTAAGTCATGTGCGGTACTAATGAAAGTTGTAAAGCCTTTATCGATGTATTGATGTACAACAAGGCCGAAACCCAGCAATACAGCAGCAGTACATCGACGCAATTGATGCCCCAGCTCCCTGTATCAGTAGTTTATGTTGTCAAGACGGTTGAAAAGCCTTTATCGATATGTTACTCAAGTGGAAATATTATATCTACGTAAGCTTGTTAATCCCCCGGTTTTATTGATCAGTAGGTAAACTTAGGAAAGTACGGGGTCCGGGGGATATAATAAGTACACCTGATTGGTTGAATTTGGCCGACCCGCCTAGTAGATACTAGATACACAATATGGATAATGGCAGACACAATGATGCTATAACGAAAGCTCAGGAATCATTAACCCTGGATTCTCATGGAGCCCGGGAATCTTGATAGAGTTAACGGATTATGGAGCCGGTAGTGGGCAGGTGGAAACGGAAGCCGTATCCCCCACACGCTCAAAGTGCTACAAAGTGGACATACAATCCTTTTCGGCATAGTGTGGCTGCTAAAGCCGTTAGTTAGTTAGGTTCCATGGCCCTGATGCCTTCTTTACGCCTGATAACCCTTAACAACTAACTAACTCACGGCTTTAGCAGCCACACTATACCCAAAAGAATTGTGTGTCCATTTTGCAGCACTTTGAGCGTGCGGGGGATACTGTAGTCTAACGGGGTTTACGTGATGGTATGTAGTGGATGGTGACGCACGGTAGGTAGGATGCCGTGATAGCTAAAGCGGATAACGCGGAGGCTACAAGAGTATGTGTTACGATTGGATAGCGAATGTTGTCTCAAGGTCCACAGTTTTTGATTAATTCATCAATTGGCTGTCCCCAGTCCGGGGCACGACAATATCGCGAGTATACATAAATAAAGCAACAAATAACTCCCTGCATCCTCAAGGTCCACGGCTATCTATTCGCGGAATCATAAGCGTTATCGTAAATAACGGAGTGGAAGTATCCCCTTGATTTCATTCAAGCTCTATGACATCGCAACGTCTGCCGGTAGAGAATATTGAGCGCTTTGGAAACCTGAATATTTTTTACGGCTAAAGGAATAGATTTTGTGACGTGAAATGGCGTTTGAAATTCGCGGCGCGGTAAGCGTTGATTGTGCCATCCCCGCCTAGGCTCCCTGAGAATGTGACTGCTGTGTGGAATTTGTCTATATAAACAAATGTTCTCCTCCCAGCTTTTGGCTTTTTTTTCTTGCCTCTAACCCGATCCACTTCGCCATGTATTTCGCCATATTTCGCCATATTCAGCAATATAAGACTACCATCTATTCACTATATATCTGCCATATATCTGCCATATATCTGCCATATATCTGCATTTCCGTGTTTAACCCCCCCCCCCCCCCCTGGCCTTGTACTATTAGGATACCCAAAACAAAAGACCAGCTCATTCCGACTCGTCTTTTTTTATTGCCCTGGTTTCCAATTCCTGTACAAGACTAGCTATACAAGACAGGAGCTTGGGACTAGGGCATTTTTTTTTGTCATTTTTTTTCGAGCCACATGTTGTGGTCTGGGTTATACTGCTTTACTTTTACTCGAGGGAGGAATAAGTGTACACCATAGCTACGTGGGTGAGATGTTTTCCGTACGGTTCATGTGAATAGAATCTTCTCGCCCACTCCCCCGAGCTGCCAACTATGCCGCAGCTGAGATGAACCCCTACATTGGCTGTCATCCAGCGCCTGGATAACTATAAAAGCGTCATGAACTATCAATCGGAATTGCAGAGCTATCTTGTGCATTATGCAAACCCCTCTACCAAATGGTGAACCAAAAAGTGGTGAGGCAGGGACAAAACTAAAGCCATCTACTCGGGATAGAGGGCTTTTGACAGAGTTTCCTCTGTGATCAAAGCTTACATACCGAATGGTCTTCTATCTCAAGTAATAACATCCAAAAACGATTGAAAGCTAAAGTCATGTGATCTTTTCGATCCTTATTGACTGTTTGACAGAGGTCCAATATGAACGTTTTTCGGCATCCGGGGGATATCTTCGGTAAATATAACGAGAAATTGACCTCCCAGACGCATATGAACTACGTATTTCGGTCATTTAGTATGTGACTATGTCCATCTAACTAAGTGAATCCATTTGCAATGTTTTACTTTTTGATGACAGCTTCACATTAATACGAAAGTATAGCTTCTTTATTGAAAGTAAGACGTATCTTGTCTTTATTGATGCTACCTTAATGCAGTTTCTATCCAATTCCTATGTCGCCTTCAAAATCTCTATGCAAAAACCATCAATCGCTGAAATCGACGCTCTTATCTACTCTTATCAGACATCAAAATGTTCACCCCATTCCGAAATTCCTGTCTCTCTCTACCCATCACCTCTCCAATTCCCTTCATCAACGCCCACAACGCCTCGTCCTCTCCTCACCCCTCTATTCCCCTCTCCTCTTCCCTCGGCACCTATCATCGTTTCCCCCGTCCTCTACTCTTAAAAACCGGAATCTTCGCCTTTCCCCTAGCCGCATATTCCCTTGAGCACTCCTTACAAAGCTGCAAACCACAGACCTTACAAGCATAGCTGGAACTAGTAGCTCTATACAACCTCGCATCACTTTCCGTATTATTCGCAATCCCTTCCGCCTGTCTAGTTCTCATCTCGTGTCTGCATTTAGAACATTCTTTTCGGTAGGTGACTTTTTCAACTTCATGATGACATTCCTCTAGACATTGAACTATGGGCCAGTTCCTGTAAGGCAAGGGACGAAGGTTGCCACGAGAAGGAGTGTAGGCATATGCAGAGGGGACCGAGGAAGGGGTCGGGGTCATGTTGGCAGGGAAAGTTAGGGGTCCTGTTATGCCAGCCGTGATTGGAGGTGGCATTTGTCCAGCGTTGACATGGGGGATTCCAATCATATACCCAGATGGGGGAGTGGGGGCGTTGATTGGACTGAATTGGGGTGGTTGAGTTATCGGTTGTTGAAGCTGAAGCTGTTGCTGTTGCGGGTCGACATTATTTGGTGTTCCGGGTTGTGTTCCAGCAGGTATTGTCGGCGGTGCACCAGCGAATGTGTTGAGCGGGGTGCTGGGCGCGTTTAAAATGCCTTGATTCTCTAGTCTTCTTTCGCGGATTGCGTAGAGAAGTAGATCGAGGGTATGATGAGCGGCAGCTCTTGCGACAGCATCAGGGGGAGGTATTATGTAGTACTGTTGTTGGAGGTGAGCTTGTTGGAGAGGCGCCGAATTCGTCGATGACTGTGAGGAGGTTGTTGTAGTAGTTGTGGTAGTAGTCGTTCCATTGCTCGTAACATTCTCAGGAGGGTGCATTGCGCAACTCTCGCATTAAGAAAGTTGGTTGCTTTGTTGCTTTCCTGCTTCCGAACCGTCGATGATCTGTGAACAGTACTGTGTTCAACGTGGACAGTACTGAACAAGATGTCTCGTCGTCGAACGCGTTATCCTCGCGCGCTAATTAAGCAATTTATAACCTTGCCTAAATTGCAATAGTTTTGCCACTAACACGTATTACAACCTTGAACCAGGTAACTTATTTTGGAACTAGATCGAGGCTAGCTTGGTGCGAGACAAGTCATCGTGCCAAGAATTAGCGGCAAAATTAAGGTGCCCAAAATATAGCCGTCGGGTGATCAAGACACGTGATTATTACAGTAATCTGTAACTCGGGTAGATGGCTATAAATTGACTTAGCGATATGATGTTTCTACTGTTTGTTTCCCACAATTTAAACGAAACAACATTTTCAAAACGCCATATAATTAGTAATCATGAGCTAGACTATATCTACGTACTTATATACTGTATACCAATGCACATAATTATATCCCCTACGCCATAAAAAAAGACACCCCCATAAGAAAAGCGTATATCATGTACATCATTTGTTGTTGTCATTTACTTACAACTCATCACTTCCGGGAGAGTTCTTTCTCGCTCTGGCGAAAGTTGGTCCACCATCATCCAAGACAAACTGCGCAAAGTACTTGACCAAATTCAACATCTCCTCGCCGGTAGGAATGATGTTTTCCTTCGGCAACAAAAATCCATAACTTCCAGTATCCCTGAGCTTAATCTGGTAGGTCCACGCTACCTTGAGCTTGGCATAAAAGTAATCCAACATGCTTCCGCTTCCAGTAGTGCTAGGGAAGCTGGCGAATCCGGTACCTTCGCAGGCTGCAGCTACTTCGTACCGTTCGCCGGATTGCACTTGGATAGCCTTAGCCAGGCCGATACCGAGTTCCTCCAGGTTTTCGAGGTCAGGGGGTGGGTGGTCGCAGGAGTAGGAGTATGGGTAGAGAACTGGGTCGGTTAGTTTTGACAAAGAATGAAGCGAGAATAATGGATACTAACTTTGCTGCGAATAGGAGTGGAGGTCTAGAAGACCAATGATCTTGGCCGAGTTGTTCTTTGTGTAGGTCTCCGCCCACTGAACAAACGCCTTCGACTCTGTGGCTTGGAAGGCGTAGTTTCCGGGGAACACTAGACGTTTTATGTTAGCAGCCGTCAGAACACTGAACAAAGAAAATACATACTCTCACTGCAGGGGTTTGCCGCGGATTGGGGGGAGTTATCAAAATGAAAGTCATAAGCACGATCAAGATCGATTCCTTGACAGAAAGCCAAGTTGGTGGGCTGGCGGTTCTTGCGCCAAAGACGGTCCTTCTCCCAGGTGTAGACGTATCCGTCGACGTTTACGGTGGGGATAAAGATCCAGTCGATGTTATTAACCATCGCATCAATGCCCTTGTCATTCTTAGCATACCCAGTGATTATGGAGTAAGCCAAGTAGTTGACGGTGGAAACACTGATCCACTCGCGAGCATGAGCAGCACCGGTAATAATAACAGTTCTACGCTTTTCTCCGTCTGCACGGCGTCTCTTGCCGTCTTCTTCCTCGCTAGCACCAACTTTGAGAGCATGGATATCCCGACCCTCATGGGTCTGACCAATGGTCAAGAGCTCGACATAGGAGGGAAACATGCTCTCTAGCAACTTCATCCACGGGAGGATAACGTTCCAGGGCTGGTAGTCTCCGAAGAATAGGGTATCCGTCTTCTGTCCCTCGATTCTAGACTGTGGGATCGGGTCGAGGATATTGCTCATCATCGGAGTGTAGTTATTCTTCATCGACTCCGGAAGAAAGCTCAAAACTAGCGGCAAATCGTGAGGGGATAACCGAATATCCATACTCTTGTTTGAAGCCGACCAGACATCGAGGAAAAGCTGGTTCGCAGCTCCTGCTATGGCTCTTGCTTCTGCCTCGTTCGAAATGGTAAACCGTAACACGAGGTCGTCCTTGTACTGTGTAAGGCTCTTGTAGGGATCAGCTCGACGGTTGCGGCGGCCAAAGCCTAGCGAATCAACGACTCTTGCGGTCCATCCTTGGGGTCCCAGCTTAATCTCAGGCTCCGGCGCTGTCTGGAGTGCGGCGAGGAAGTCGTGTTGACGAAGCGCACCTGCGCTAACAGGGTCGATTTTGGACCATTGGATGAGAGCTGGGAGAATCAGGTAGAGTTTTTTTAAGTTCATTATCAAGTAAATCCCCCTCTTCGGTGGTGATGGTGGCGAGGTCGAGGTGGGGGAGAAGACCGAGGGCGGCGGATGCACCTAGTGGCAGTGGCGTTGGTTGGTTGGTGACTCTCGTATCGTACGCGTACTCGAGGTTGACGTGATAGCTTGTTCGTGGTATGTAAGGAGGATGGTTCTTTGTATCGTCAGTTCCCCCAGCCAGCCAGGGAAAGGTTTTCGTTTCGATGGTCGGTGCTTTCTCTTTTGCAGCTGTTCCGGCGCGCCGTCCGAGCTTGCTTTCTTCGAGCACTGATCCGACCCAAAATCGCGGGCGTTACATGCGCCAAGGCATAAACGAGCTTTTGAACGCCATATCCAGATTCAGCAAGCGCATAGAAAGCGCAGGGATTCACGAACTCGCGAACTCACGACACCTCCATCTGCAGTACTGATCCACGTTCAACGACTACAACACGCCGAAGAGGGAGCTGGAGCTGTTCGCCGGGACTGTGATCGAAATTGACCTTACGAATCTACAGCTGAGACAGACTTCAACCACCAAACGAGACCCTCGAACGAAACTCCCCAGGGCTTGCGCGCTTGTTCTGCGCAGCTACAGCAGTGATGGCGCGATACGAGCGAGACGGCGGTGGAAACAACTTTAACCATCGGGACCGGGATCGAAATGGTGGTGGAGAAGGAGGAGATGGAACGGGCCCTTTTAACCGCGGGCGTCCTCTACATCGACGTAAGTCTGGCGGCTTGATGTTTACTGGACGTTTCTAAACAATAGTAGGACCTGTAACCGACTATGGAACTCCAGTGGCCAACTGGGTACGGAATAGAGCAATGGAGTGGAGGGGTGTGCCAAATGACTACATGAGACCTTCCATACAGTGGACAATTGATGCAAGTTACCACTCCTTTCAGTAGATGCGCCAAACAGTGTCCTAATTTTGTGAATAGCTACTACCGCCCGCCGCTTATACCAATAATCCTGCGATGTCGATACCTACAAAGCATATTCACGCATCTCTAAACAAAATAAAACACCCAATCAACGTCGTAAAAGTGGGTTTTCTTTGTTCTCAGTACAGACAGGGAGGAAAATGCTAAGACAGTAGTAGTGGACGCCGGAGGGACGCCGGTTGTTAACAGGATCTAGTAGCGGTGAGTTTACGTTATGGAACGGAATGGGATTTAATTTCGAAACCATTATGCAGGTTTGTATGCCTTCTTGTTTTAAGAGTTTACAGGTCCTAACCATTTCCACTATAGGCTCATGACTGTGCAATTCGTGTCTGTCAATATTCACATGCAGGAGATTGGCTTTTGTCTGGAGATCAGGAAGGAATTGTAAAGTACTGGCAGCCCAATTTTAACAACGTAAAGATATTACAAGCCCATAATGAACCTGTCCGCGATCTTTCGTAAGCCGTGCCTTCCTTTCGTGTGTGATATTCTCTAATCCCAACAGATTCTCTCCCACCGACGCCAAGTTCGTGACAGCTTCCGACGATGGCACTTTACGAATCTGGGACTTCGACGGAGGAGTTGAAGAGCGGACCTTAACCGGTCACGGATGGGACGTTAAAAGTGTCGACTGGCATCCCACCAAGGGACTTATTGTTTCCGGATCCAAAGACCATCTCGTTAAGCTCTGGGATCCTCGTACAGCCCGCTGTCTCACCACACTCCACGGCCACAAATCAACCATCAGCAAATCCCTCTTCCAACCCTCCCGCGGAGACCTCCTCGCCACCTGTGCCCGCGACCAAACCTGCCGTATCTTCGACCTCCGCGCCATGAAAGACTTGTGCATCCTGAGGGGCCACGAAAAGGACATCTCCTCCCTAGCCTGGCACCCTTTCCACGCCCAGCTTATTTCCACAGGAGGCAGCGACGGTGCCATCAATCACTACCTAATCGACGAACATTCCCCCACCAGCTCCTCCTCAGCAGCAGTGATCTGCCCGGCCGCATCTGTGCCATACGCCCACGAATATGCCATCTGGAGCATGGAATACCATCCCCTCGGCCACATTCTGTGTTCCGGTAGTAACGACCGGATAACCCGTTTCTGGACCCGACCCCGTCCCGGCGAATCCGACAGTTTCCGCGACCGCTACCATATCGGCGAGGAGGCGGCTGCAGCCATGGGTACCTACGACCGACGTCGCCGGTACCGACAGGAGGAGGAAGACGAACAAGACGACGCCGAAGACGCTCTTGTTGACCAAAATCTCCAACCCACTAGCATTACCGGCGGTCAAGGAGGTCAAGGTATCCCTGGCATGCCCGGCCTCCCCGGAATGCCGGGTCTCGGTAACATGCCTGGAATTCCCGGTGTCGGAGCCGGCCAAATTCCCGGCATGCCACAAATTCCTGGGATGGGAACTCAAATCCCCGGTATGGGTGGTCCACAGATTCCGGGTTTCCCGCCACCACCTCCGCCACCGAATATGCCCCCGATTCCGATACCGGATTTTGCGGCTATGTTTGCGAATGGATCTTTACCGCCACCGGGAACGATTCCTCCACCCCCGCTCCCACCACCACCGGGACAGCTGCCGCCAGGTTTTGTACCTCCGCCCTTACCCGGGATGGGACTGCCGGGGTTGGGAATGCCGATGCCGGGGTTGCCGGGTATTCCGGGGATTGGAGGGGGGGAAGGGGGGATGCCGGGACTACCCGGGCTGCCAGGGCTTCCAGGGTTGGGTCAAGGAATGCCGGGAATGCCTGGGTTGCCGGGGCTTGGAATGCAGGGTCAGCACGGTCAGCAGCAGCAGCAGCAGGATGATAGAAGGGGGTCTGGAGGGCAGCAGGGAGGACAAGGAGGGGGAATTAGGAGAAGGGGACCACTCCCAAGTCAGAAAGACAGTCTTAGAGAGGCGCAGAGAAGTGGGTTCAGGAATTAAGGGCTGGTGTATTATATTGGGTAGTTATTTGAGGTACTTATTCTGGTTTTCGCGGAATGCGAAGTTCATGAGATGATGAGGATGTTGAGTTATGGCATGCTTGTACGGTTTGACAAAATTGGGAAAGAAACTGAATGGGAGGAAGAGGAATGTAGTAGATTACGAAGATGTAATGCAAGATAAGATACCCGTTCTAGAATTAAAAAAATATCAACTTCGACCTGTCGTGCGTTGAGATGAGGAATGTACTGTTTAAATCATTGCACCTATGTTGATATCACCATTGAACTAATGACGACTGCTCTTCTACAATACTTCGTGTGAAACAATAGTGATAGCCGATCCTGTCGAAACATGTGTATCGAGCCGCTGATGCCCGCAAATCACGCTAAGTAATCATCACGTGCGCACACTAGCTTATGTCAACTAGCAGATTGCGCAGAAGATTGCGCAGAATGGCCATGAAGACCTAGCCCTGAATCACGTGTCGCTTCAAACCTCTGCTTGCGACACATCATTTTTTTTTTATAAATCTATTATGGCTATCCTAAGAATTTTCGCCTAAAATATACAGTCTAAATGTCCTTCTGTCCTGCATGTTTTGTACAATCATAATACAGTGCTGCGTCTCAGCTTCCTTGTTTCCAACATTCCCATCTTAACGCCTCATTCTATACATCCCCGAATACACAAAAGAAGAGTCTAAACGCTGTTCTCTATACGTCTCCAGCTCCAGCCTTTACTCGTTCCCAAAATTCCCCGTACAACCAATTATCAGCGTCCGCCATCGCTTCCTACACATCGTGCACGTCGCCTTCCACTGATTTGGACCATGTTTAATATGATAACAACCGAGTTGTATCTCCAAGCCCACTTTAGCCCACAGATTGTTTTCTACGTGCTGGCAATCCGTTGGCAGCAGCAATCCTCGATCTCGCAATGCACGATAGATCGAGTGACATTTAGTGCATCCCTGTCAAATCAGCTCAGCAGTTTTTGCCTTAAGCAAAACTGACGCAAACAGTCTGAGTCATATTCCTTGTGATGCAAACGCTATTTTTGAACCGTAGTATATATTTGCCGAATTACCGGCTTGCTTGCTTGCTTTATCCTTCGGCCTTCGTCTTCCATCCTTTTTCCTTCCCCTCTTCATTATCATCACCATCGACAACGACATCGATAGAGCGGACGTCGTCAATCACATCACGTTGATATCCATAGATTCTTTATCTCATCTTGGGCTCTCTCTCTTCTTCCTCTATCTCCCTTCGAAATTTCTCTCTGCTCGGCCTCATCCACCACTTCGCGGCAACAATCAACTTTGATCAATCAACCCATCCGGATCTCCACCTGGAGCCATTCTCGACAAACTGCTACAAAAGCACCATTCTCCCAAACCAAGAAGATATCAGCGACGAACCTGACCTTCAAAGCAACACATGCGCCATTACCTTACTGGCCTTGTGCTGCGTTCTGCCTGCTGTCGCCTGTAGCGACTTAGTCGAAGCAATTGCACTGCTCTGGCACAAAGTCTGATACCACTTGGTATTCCTTGTTCTTGTTCTCGACAAACATCATTTTCGATCACCAAACCGAACAGACACCCGACGAGTTCGATCTTCGTTTTCCTTTCGTCTTGACCAGCGCTTCCAAATACATCGGATTTGTGCTTCTCTCAGCTCTGTCCGGCTTCCCAATGGGAAGATAGACATTCCCCCTACCCATCAAGGTACTAATTTCTCTGTTGCTTCTTATCATATTAGATTGATGTGCTAACTTGATAAAAAGAGGGTGGAATGGCCGGTATGACCGGCTTGTGGTTGTGTGCCGTGCCGACTTTATTGATGCTATTGTTCTAAAATTAGCTCTAAATACTAATCGGTTGACAAGGTATGCTTCAGTTTCCTGCCTGTTTTCTGAGATCTATCTTAACGCAATAAAAGGCAGAAAACGTTCTCGGTAAACGTCAATTTCAACTCAGACCGACGGACCTACGGTATCGAGAAGACCTCCGACGAGTTCAATCTTTTCTTCCAGAAGGGGCCAGCATCTTCAAAGCGTATGCTTGCCTGGTTTGTGCCCCTGCGTCCCATCTACCAAGTTCTTCGGTGACCATTCCTTCGGGGTATGAGATTTGAAAGTATTCCTCTCGCTTCTTGATTTTTTTGAGATGGGTTCTGACTTGACGATGGATGAAGAGAGTTCGGAAAGGGCTTGGAAACCCTAATATTGGACCAACATCACAACTATGCGGAATTGCCGCTTGCCTTTGTGGTTCTGCGAGCGAGATGGTTACTATCAATGACGTTCTTCTGTCGTGGTCTGTGGTTCTTACTAGGTTTGTATATATGACTTCTTGACGTGATTGGTGATAGTGCTAACTTTAAGAAGGGTTCGGAAAAGCAGGCATGATCGGGGCGATTGACCTATGATTCACGGCGTTGTTGAAATGGCATTCCCTCCGGATGAGAACGTTCATGGCGTTCCCGCGTCTAACCGTAGTCGAGTGCTGGTACCTGGTACCACTGACCACGCTTGATGACAGTCCGTAAGCCCCCTCATTATCCCTTTATCCCTTATTCTTTTCTTCCCGAATCACATCATCTTGACACTCCATATCGTTGATTTGTTATGTTCTAGCCCTCACTGATAATCAACTCAATAGACTCCTGAAGAGGATCCCAGTACAATACCACTACATGGTACAGGAAATCCGTCAAGTTACTTGCTTGAAATGAAGAGACGGTTGTGCGTATCTAGTTCTTCTACTTCAAGCAAGTTCTAACGGTAACTCTCTCTCCCCACTCTACTTTTCCTTTCACACCCCAAGCTCATCCGTTTTTCAGTCCGAAGAAGAGTACGACCCATCGGAATTCGAATACCACATGACTCAAAGATCCGAGAATCTACTCGACGAGTGGGTAGAATTTTTGCTCATTGGACCAACCTCACCATCATCGTTCCTGTCGGCCCTTTGCCGGTTGTCAACAATCAATAGCACACAGCATCACTCAACGCATCTTCAGCCGTATCATGAACCAAGAACGCTGCTATCTCTGCAAGCGTTTTGCGGGTCGGTTGTTCTTCCGTCTCTCCGTAGACTCGCTTTATTCAAAGATACCAATTGGGGTAGTACCCAGAAATCTCCCACCCCTGGCTTGTGAGTAGCTCGAGCATGTGACTGCCTTTCCTGGTGTTTGTTCTCGGCTTAGTTACTTCTACCCTACCTCGCCGGTACGGTGATAAAGAAGCCGAATCAACACCTTGTTGACCGGAGTTCTCGGACGACAGGTATTCTTTGAGATATTTTCACTTTTATGAGGTGACTCGCTCTCTTCTCGCTTTGCTGGTTTGATGTTCTTCGTGCTTGTTGAAAGTTTGGAACCGTTTATTTTTAAAGGGTTTGTTGTAGATTAGAGAAATATCAGTAGCAGCTTCTTACTCTATACTGGAGTTTAAGATCCGTTTGAAACGGAAGGAAGTAAATTGTAAATGATTGTAGTCGACTGGGTAGTTAGCTTGAGACATACAGAAAGAGGGGAACAAAAACGTGATTGTTCCAGTACTTGAACGTGAATTTTTGCTTACTGTTATTTGTATGATTTATCAATTTCTTTCGTTAGACATATGCGATGGCTGATGTTTGCACGTTTTATCAACCTCATCCGAATCATTAGTTACTGTACTTGCTATCCAAATTTCAACGGATGCGATCACCTCCTGTACCAGCTATCTTGCCCACATGCTGTAGCATGCTTCTAAGGGCGCGTTCTGTTGACCAGATTTTAGGATGTAAGTGCACAATCCGATTTTTTCGGCTACCGTGCTGTTCTGCAAGCCTCGTAAAAAGCCACAGTAGTTCTCCGCCATCCTCGATTTTAAGTACGTTACGTGTGTTCAAAAGAAGTGCAGAATATACACCCATACATTTCCAATTCCGGTGCACATTCTCAGCCCTCCGGTGCTCGAGGCGGCAGGCTTAGGGAACATTCTTCGGTCGCGTCACGCGTTGTTCACTTACACTTTACAGACTGCTGCCTGCGCGATACCTCAGCTCCGCCATCTTTTTTCCCGGAAGATAAAAACATTGCAGACTGGCAGCTTCTGTAATTTAACCGTAACAGTTGCAATACAACTCAAAATCATCATCGATCACACCTCCACTCCTCAAACTTACCCTACAGGCCATTACTCAGGCGGAATGTCCGACATCAATAGCGACACAGACGCCAATACCAATACTGATACCAATACTAACATCGGCACCACTACCAACACCAACACAATTACCAGCACTGACACTAATGCCAACACCGAAACCAATACCATCACCGAGACCAATACCAACACCACCGAAGCCAATACCAACGCCGACGCCAATACCACTACAAACACCCTTCCCCCCATGCTTAACGGCGCTTTCGTCGAGCGCGATATCCCGAACGGCACAGTCGTCAACGGCTTTGCCATGGACGGCATGACCCTGAGCGGCGTCGTCACGGACGGCATTATCATGAACGGCAACTATTCAGATATCGAAGATGCTTACAACCACGGTAACGTCACTATTGCCGGCGTACCAGATTTTGAAACAGAGCAAGAGATGGCTTTTTGGATTATTCAACGTTCTAGACGACTACTCGATGCAAAGTGTGAAATTGTCCGACTTCAAATCAGTAGACAATACCCGCATTGGATCGCAAGTATTGCAAAGGCACATAATATATTGTCCGAAGGTGAGTAGCTATCTTTACTTAGTCCCTGGTTCCTGGTTCGAACTTCGGCATCTACCCGAATATAGAGACGTGGAATTATTGCTAATCGATTCATGCAGATACCTGCGCGTTGTGTATCATCCGTTTTTCGGCACGGACTACGTATAAGAAATTTGGGTCCTGCTGTGATGAGCATAAGAGATTGTTGAAGATTTGGTTTATGGGCCGCGATCACAACTGATAGGTTTATTTATATGTGGTGTAAGAGTTTCCTGTAGAATTTGAGATAGTGGACGAGGTAATAAAAGCATAGCGGTTTTGTGAACCGTGTTCGTTGCTAAGTGCTTGGGGTAATCGATGCTGTTTGATCTAAAACCTGCTTCGTTGAAAATTAACTTACGGCTTCTCACATGCCAATGTTACCAAATCTCCAAAACAGGTACCTATATGTAACTTGAAAGATATGGAAAAGTGCATGCTTGATACCTAAATCTGGGAGAAAATAAGGCGATACCTATGCGAGGGTTACTTTTGGCAGTATTTAAAGTGTTGTTTTTGCACTTTCATCGAACAGCACACTCCATCTCTGCCATCCTCTTTTTATCTCCTCTCTCTAAGGGTAATAGAGAACAACACGACAGCCGAGACTCGACTCATTATCATCATCGCGCTTCCAACCGAATGGCTCACATGGAGTCTTCCAAGGAATATTCTTCTAAGGAATATCCAGTCATAATGACTGTTTACTATTCAAATCAAGCCGGCTATTATCTAGATTCAATTCCAGACTTCGAAACGGAACACGACTTCGCTTTATATGTTGTCGATTATTTCTCAAAACACGGGGGTTTAACTAGCATTAAGCGTTCGCTCGTGATGATGCAGTGCAGCCATTGGATAATGAGCCCCGAGCATGAGCAGGCCCGCATTTCAAATGCAAATGCACGCCACGCTCTCGCTCCCAACAGCAACTATTCTCTATACCCCACCTTACAATTTGCGTGGACATTCCCAAACTGGGGAGGATTTCTAAAACTGATGACATACACATATGAGTTTGCTCTGAAATCTTGTGCAAAGGCAGCTGTGTGAGATGGACGCGTATGTTGTGGAATGCATAAGGACGTTAAGCCATGGTGAGATAAGGAGTGTTCGTCAGATGAGGAAGATAAGGAGGATCAGGAATCAGAGAATGATGAGGCTAGATATGATACAGAGCGAAACCGAACAGAGGAAGGTACTGAGGGATCAAGCAAGGAAGGGGAAGCTTAAAGCGTGGATTACATTTTGTATGGGTAATTATTTAGATGATGTGGTGTGGATAATGGATACGTTATAGCATCTGCTGCAAATGAATTTGAGAATACTGTAGCTGCTATGTTATGTAAAGTATGTACAGACATGGAAGTGTTAGCCAGCCAGGCCCTAAGAGAAGCGCGCGAGCACAAGCATTATTGAAGTGGAGACTCAATCCGACATTCTCACCCACAAACAAAAAACTACAACTCCACTCCATCTACATTCCGTTGCTCGCCATGCCTCCATCCAGAAGGACGTTAAAGTGCGATAAAGTTTCATCGCTTCCTCGTCTCATCACGATTGCCTACGCCAAGCCAGGAGGCCCGTTGCTAAGTCTGTCTAAAGACTTCACGAAGGGCCTATCGGAAGATATTCCGGCGAAAGACCCAGCGAAAGGCTCGGCGAACCCCTCGACGAATACGCAATACCAAGCTCCCAAAACCACCCCCGATTTGAACCCTACCGTCAAGCTCGCCGCAATTCCCGATTTCCAAACAGAATATGAGTTTGGACTTTACTTGCTACAACACAAGAGGAAAAGTGCTCTCGCACAGGCGCAAATTGCTCGACAGTATTCCCAGTGGATAAAGTGGCCAATGGGTATGAGGAGTAATCTTTCTAGGTATAATGGGCGTAAAGTGCAGTATCTTATGGATGAGGTTATGATATTGGCTATCAATGCGGCGGTTGGACGAGAGGCACCGGGGAAGTGCTGTCGAATGCATAAGGACTTGCTGGAGATACCGAGGGAGGGGGTTGTGGGGATTAAGGGGTGTCGCTGTGTTTTTTGTACAGATTGAGCCTACCGATTATGGGCAGTACAAGTTGATGAAGCTATGCAGGGTTAACTTTATGTTGGCTGTATTGAAGGATTGTTTTTGTACCACTTACGGCAATGAATGAAGAGTTACGGGATACAAGCGTATCAATATCAATACAAAGATAAGTGAATGTGACAAAAGACCCTATGGTGGCCAGCCCTTCGTCATGGGACCCCCAAAAAGAACAAAGAAAAAGGCCCCTCTCCTCCCGAAGGAGGAGAGGGGCGAAAAGCGTAAAATTTGACTAAGCCGGATCACGGGGAAAAAAGTGACGAAAAAAGCCCCTTTCCTTTCATGTTCCCCTGGCCAGGAGGAACATGAGAGGAAAGCGGCTCCCAAAAAGATGAACATCAACCTTGTTTGTTTATTTGACAGTAGGAACTCCATCCTAACTGCGGGAGAATTGCAAACCCCCATCCGTGGGCTTTGCCAAGGGACGGGCACTCGGAGTGGCAATTTATTAGTAGTGGGACAGGTGCTGGATGTAAATGCAAAACATAAAGAACAGAAAACATCGAGAGGGGAAAAGAGGGGAAGTGGGCTTATATAGAGATCAGAGGCATTCTAGCTTTAACTAGAAAGTGGAAGGAGAGGCAAGCGGAGCTGCGGAAGATTACTTAGGTAGCGGGACAAGGCCAATGGATAGTAGCTATGCGGTTAGAAATAGGCAGAAAGATAATTTATTTGTGAGGTTACCGGCTGCTATCGGGCAGGCTGGTAAACACGCGGAACATTAGAACTGGGAATTTTCTCAGGATAGATCACTCCGGATTCCGAGGTTGTATTGAGGATTTATTATTTTCAGTAGTTATGTGTGTGGTGGCCATAGACCCACGGTCCTGGTAGGTGAGCCTGAATAGTATAGTGTATTTTTACTGGATGCTGGCTCACTTTCACAGGGATCGGATACTTACATCTAGCTACGTAGCTAACGGCAGTTACTTCTAGAACACCCGGGGGAATTAGGTGGTGGTTATGTTCAGTATCTATGTCGTCACGTGTGGTAGGTACTAGTTACTATCTACTATGTAGTTTTTGGCCACACAAATGGCCGCAAGTCCGCGGTGATAAATAGTATTGAATTGGAAATTTTTCTTTTGTTCCTTTTTGTGTAGGATCATGATCGCAGGATTGTTTCCAAAATTTAAACTTTGAGCTGTTTTATGCAGCACGTTGTTACTAAATTAGTATGCAGCGCCCGCAAGCGAGGCATTTCCGTGTCCGCGCACTGCGCATCATCAAAACCAGCACGTGATCCACAGCGGGATGCCGAGTGACCCGTGATGTACATCTCTGCTATCCCCGCAGTAAACCGCCTCACAAACAAAAACTGCATGCCGAGAATCAATCAAAAAAGCAGTCACTTGCGTGTGTGTGTTAAGCCCACAGACTATCTATCCCCACGCGTCACAACTTCTCCACCGCGTCTCTCAAAACCAACTCGCGAACGTGCATCACCATCGACTTCGATGTTATCCCACTCGGGACATCAAAAAACACCGCATCCTGGTATCAGCAACCCAACCGGTATAATGCGATCTCGGAATAACCAAATCCAAAGCGACAAACTGCTTTCAACCATGGTTCGTATTCTGTCCTTCCCTCCCTTCCCGCTCCGCGCTTCATATCCATCCGATCAGAATCATAAACCTACGCTACGTAGTTCTCGACGCACTGGCAGTAAAAGTCAAATGCATTAGCTTGGGAAATGTTTCTCCCCTCAACTATGCTCAAGCGACTGATTGCATAACTTTTCAAGCCCGATCCCGTTGCTGCCCCGAAACCCGGGTATACGCGAAGAGGGTAAAGGCCATCGTGCCTCATGTTCCGATTACCCAAGCCGATAAACCGGAATCCATCGGCTCTCCGAGAATATGGGCGGAGGTAAGTTTCCTTGACTCTAGTTATACAAATACTACTTAACTAACCTTAAGACAGATGCGACAGGAGTTATGCGAAGCATTCCCATTTTTCGGGTCTTACCAGGGTGGCCTTTACTGCCACAATGACGTGGCCCGCGGTGTGCTGTTGGTCTCTGTTGTATGGGACAGAGATGTTTGTGGTGACCGAGTGATTATCACCCATAGGTATGTTTTTGATACTTGGATGATGGTTTTGTATGTGCTAATTTTGTTGCAGTTGTGGAAAGCCCACCCAGAACGCCGAGACCGGCATTCGCTTGCTGGCAGAAGACCAAAGGATGGATGATACACGCATCAAGGCGCTACGCAACAACTTAGTTTGCAAGTTCCCGATTGCGATGATGGTCGGTAAGCAGAATCTGAATATAGTTTGATAACGTTAATGGATTCTAATATGGTTAATAGGTGATAAGTGCTCGAGTATACAAACGCGAGTCCCTCACCGTTACAATGTGCTTGACTGGTTTAAGGTCACACATTTTTGAGCGGAGAGGGACTCGCACTCGAGTCTTATACGCTGGAAGTTTCGGTATGAAAAACTAAACTTCGGAACAACAGGGTGCTGGACTCGTGTAGAAGCTGCCCCTAACAAAATGCGCATCGTCGACGATACAAGTAGTGAAGCAGTCCGGCAATAGAGAAATTCGCTACTACATAACACGTCTCTCGCTCTCTTCCGCTACTTGATCCCACGCCAAGTTCCGTTATGACAACTTGCGTGTTTCGGAAAAGTTCTTTAATCCAATTTTGGATGCGAACTGGTCGGTTTAGTTACGCCACATGTGCGACCTTCAAGGATTTCGGATTACAACACTTATTTCAGCGCCTAATAACGAATAGTAATCGGTTCAGTACATCATCGGTGTGTTTTTTCTTTGCATCGATTCACCAATGAATTCACACTCCCTGAAGAAGGACTCCATCGATTTCTCTTCACTCTTACGACAAGTTATCACTTTCGAACTTTCAAGACATCACAGGCAGCGGCGTCGTCAACAGCGATTCCTCACGAGTCACGAAGACCTCCGTCCCCAGTTAAACTCTCGCTTCATCCTCCTTCTTTCTGCGCCAAGTCCAGTTACGATAACCCCCGCGTTGGATCTGGCGAAAGATCTTTTCATCCAACTTTGGATTTACACCAAACGGGCTGTACGGAAATCTCATCGAGGCTTGGCGTTTTCTGCTGCCGTCAACGACTTTATCATCACGTTTGCAGTTCTGGTGTTCTGTCGATAATTAAATCCAACATCCCTTGGCCGCTTCACCACTATCGTCAACGGCCGCTAGACGAAAGGATGTTGAATGATGAACAATCTGTTGCGCGGCGATTATTCACCATGCGAGTGACACACCATGGTCCTGGGTGGCGGAGCAGATCCTCCACCTCTATGTACTTCGCTCGGTTTCTTTCGCTCATTCTTTCTGTTCCAATCAATTCATTCTCTCGCTCCACCTTTCTCCACATCTCATGTCTCTCTCTTCTCCGAACAACTCTTTCGTCAGTTGCCTTAGCAGCAGCCTTCTCTCTCATTGTTACACAATCAGACATGCGATGATGTTAAGATTCCAAGGAACCGAAGAGGAAGCTTCAAATATGGACTCGGAATAACAAATTTGTTAACCTTGACCTTAAGCTTGATCAGTATCCTACTTAGGACTCAGCGGAAGGAACCTCGGTTGATGTTTCGTTAGTATTCAACATTTGAACATCGCTGAAGATTGCATTCTTCCAGGATATAGCCGCCATAAAAGTCACCAAGGCAATGACCGAGCGCCAAATCAAGGATCACATCGTCTAATTGGAAGCTCTGTGCGAAAAACTCATCGAGGAAAACCGCCAGCTCCGCGAGCGCGTCAAAATTTTGGAGAGGGCTGTGAGCCAGGCTGCGGACGCCATAGATATTAAAACTGCCAGGGCTGGGATGGAGAAGCTCAATGTGAGAGTTGCCCAGGAGAAGGCTAGGGGTTCGGATTATCCGGATAGGATACCTGGAGTTGGGGTTAGATATTTGTGATTGGTTTTGTAGTTTAACTTGACCCAAAGAACTTAGAAGAATCTTATGGAGCATTAGAATTTTGGGTTGACGTGTTGACGTGGTTGAAGCGGGGGAGATAATAAGGCCCCAGGGGGGGATATTGGAGGATGACATGAGGATACTTATGTGCCTGATTTAAAAATAATGATTAACAAAACATTCATAGATAAATAACGCAACCGAAGGTTTGAAGCTCGAGAAATTAGAATGCTCGTGACTCGATATATTTACTTGAGTTACCTTCAGCTCCCACACCTCCACATCTCCCCCTCTCCCAATCTCAACATCCCCCCCCCGCCGCCGCCTTTCCTTACCCTACCAATCACACCCCCTTCCTAGCAAACTCCCCAATTTCTCCAGCCACTCCCTGTCTACCTGCCCAAATCCCTCTTCCTTCAAACAATCCACATCCAACACCGCAACAACCTTATCCCCCACCATAATCGGCACAACAATCTCACTTCTCGTTCCGCCATCGCAAGCAATATGACCTGGAAACTTCTCCACATCTGGAACAAGTTGAGTCAAGCCGGTAGTAGCGGCGGCTCCGCAGACTCCGCGAGAGAAGAGGATGGTTTGACAGGCTGTGCGCCCTTGGAATGGGCCGAGGATTAGTTGTTGGGGATCGAGGGGATCGAGGGTGTAGAATCCTAATCATATGGCGAAAATTAGTAGTGTAAACGGGAATTGGAATGAAAGTTGGGAATATTGGGATGGAGAATAGATGAATGGAAAGATTATGGAAGGACTTACCGGCCCAGTTGACCTCCGCATCTAAGCTTTGGTACATGTACCACAACAAGGAGGCGACGTTGGATAGGTTGCAAACCTACATATTGGAATTATCCTCGTTAGATCTGATAAACTCATCTTTGATCTAGATTCTAGGGCTTAACCCCTGGGAGCCTGGAGAGCCCGTTGATGAACCCTGTTTCCAGGTCCGCTTCCAGCTCCACGATAACAGAAACCCTCATGCACCACCAAGTGATATCCTCATGCCTTACCGAGCAAGCAACAACAGTAGAGTAGAGCATGGAGGGTTGCGAAAGAAAAGAGAGTAATGGGGTGGCGGAGTATGGAAACAGAAACACGAAAACTCACCCAGTTTCTCTGTCCCTCCATCAGCGCCTCAGCAGACTCCAAAACTTGCCGGTATGCCTCATCCCTATCAATCCCCTCTGCGAAATTGGTGGAATCTGCATGAACCTAGTCGGAAGTCCTGTTAGCCTCGCTCTTAACCCTCTCATTGAAGACCGATCAACCCCGACCAATCTCGAACCCGACCAATCTCGAGCCCTGGCCGATCCCAAGCTCGTTCAAGCCTCGTCCGATGTTGTCCCCAACCAAGCCAAGCGAAATAAACTGCTTATCGAACTTGTTATGGTTGACTTTTCTGATGATCAGAAGCACCAAGAAACGGTGGGAAACTCAATCCAAGAGTTCCAAGCCCTCGTGATGTCGTGTGATCGTTTCATGAACGCTAGTAACGCCGCACGCGAACCCGATGATCGCCGTCGGAAGTGGCGTCCGGGTCGCGCCTGTGGACCTCACGCCTCACACCCGTATCGCGTGGGATACGGCGTACAACGGAAAGTTTTAGAGGTGGGGAGGGGGGATATTAAGATGCTTACCATTATTGTTTCTTTCTATGGGCTATGCGGCTTAAGGTTGTGGCCGATGATCGCAGGTTTATTGTACAGGTGCAGAGAAGACTTCTTCTGTCGACGAGTTAAACTTTGACGGAACTGGGAAACCTGATCTTCCGTGGTATGTACGGTCCGTGGTACGATGGGGATCATGAAATGCAGGGCACAATCGTACCAGTACGCCTAACTCTACATACCCTTGTGTCATTGCGGGGTAAATTTCCGTGCTACATACTTTGGAGCCACACTAGCGGAGGCGGGGGATAAATCCGGCAGATACAGAGTGGATAATCCCGATATCGGCTGAGTTCTATGGTTGACCATATGGTTATTTATATTTGCATATTTCTACGTCGTGATTCTATTTATTATTTATACTTCCGATTAACAAACCAGCCGACATGGTAACCTCCATTCTACACCACCATGGCCCGGCCATCTGATCCTTTCTAAGGCTCTAAGCGAGCTCATGTTGCACTGGATCCCGTTGCACTGCACTTAGCCTTCACCACTCCCCATGATATCTATTGCTATTCCTATATCTATTCCCATATTTATATAACTTCCATAACACCGAGTTTCTCGTTCCATAATCGAATCTTGAATTCCGCGTTCTAAATTCCAGACTGCCCAGTCGTTTCCTCCTCGTCGTGTTTAGGCGCAACCTCCCAATAAGGAAACTTCTGATCAAACTCCAACTGTTCCGGATCCAACTCCGGATAGTGAGTTTTAATACACTTGATGACCTCGTCGTACATAATTTTATACCTGCATCTCTCGATTAGTCATAGCCCATAAACAATGGCTCCTGCAATCTGAGCCATGTCTCAAACCCCTCCATCCGATGCCAAAAAGCAACAAAAACCAAGAAGTAAAACAAAGACTACGCACCCCTTCGGATTGAAATGCAACCCATCCCTCAACAGCTCCCCCATCTTTGGGTTCCTCTCCCTCTCTTTACACCCCGGGATCTCTTTATCCCCTCCCTCCCTCCATTGATACCCCGGCTCAGCATACTCCACAAAAGCACCCCATAAATCTACCACTGGAACATTTAACTCCTTTCCAACGGCAATTGCTGCGTCTCGGTATTGTTTTGTTTGCGCTGCTAAGCGTTGGATGTAATTCTTTCCTTTTGCGGCATCGCTTTCTTGGGTTATGTATTCGCAGATCGGAGGGGGAGTGATCAGGATTAGGGAGGGGGAGTGGGAGAGGATTAGGGGGTGGGTACAGAGAGCGCGGAGGTTGGAGGTGTAGGAAGAAAGGGGGATGTGTTGGAGCTGCGGGGAGAGGACGGCGTCGTTGGCGCCGAAGAAAATTGTCTACGGGTGGGGTGTCAGCTATCGGGGATAAACGCCAGAGACACAAACAAAAAATATAACGAAAAGAAATTAGAAAAATGCAGAAGTGGACAGAGGGTACAGAGGGGCGAACCATAAGTTTAATTCTACATGCTTCAGTTGGAGGCGGGATGACTTTGGGGAGGATATGAAGGGCGTGAGAGGTATTGTATCCACTATCAAGATTCGTTGTAGAGATAATCAGAAACCAATATCCTGAAACATTCCCAATCACGGGATCTGCCATCGAAGGCCGCGTGCTCAGCGCTCACCTAAATCCTCGCGCAACAACGTCCAACTTGCGTCGATAAACTGTGGACTGAGTTAGCGCGGCATTCGCTAAGAGGCTTCAAGAGCCGCCGGATACCGGGTGCCTCGGGCTTCCCGGGCTCCCCGGGTGCTTTGGCTTGCTTGCAGTGCAGGTAGCAGAGACAGAGCCCCCAGAGCTGAGGTGGAACAGTGGAAGCAAGCGTAAGGCGAAGCAACCACGCATAGCCGCTCGTTCGCTGCAAGAATCGCACTCCGGCACTCCGGCACTCCGGCACTCCGGCACTCCGAACACTCACTCTACTCCAAACTTCAATGTGCAGTGGACAGCGGAAATAGGAACTCACCATTCGTAAACTCAGCACCAAACCCAAACCCACTGTTTCATTACAGAAAAACAAAAAGTTAGCGGTATTGATTCCCATTGGTCATAGGCGGGGGGTTCTGCTTCGGCTCGGCGTTTATCTTGAGCTTTTGGCCTGTCTGCCTAGCTAGCTACTCTAGAGTAGATACTCCGGACGCGATGTCATAGATACCCCGCCGATACTTCTCGCCCCCACCCCCGCAAACACGGGATACGCCAATGTACCCCCTCTTTGTGCTGGAGGTAAGGGCAGGAAACACATACCGAGCTTGCTCAAAGGATTGTTCGGTGATTGAATCACCGAAGAGGAGGATTTTGTTGTAGTCTGCGAATGCCATTGTTGTTGAGGAATTGGGAATTGAAAGTGTTAAAGTGGATGACGATGGTTTGCAGCTGAGGTGGATACTTATTTGCTAACGCTTTGCTAGGAGCTTCGGGCTTCAAGCGTTCCTCGTTCGCAGCCTTCGGATGAGTTACGCGCACGCGGGGGGCTTGGTGGGGTGCGGTGATGTGATGTAGGCCAATGCAGGTTAAGGTAATGATGCCTATTGTAGTTTAGGAAGTAATGATTTGTGCTGCCTGGTGTGGTTAGTATCTACTTAGCTCCCCCTTGGTTCATAGATCTGAGGCTCTGTGACCCCCTGTAGTCACCCTGCCTTAACTAGGATTGGTTACTCCAACTTTTGCAGATCTGTAACATGTGCACCTGGGCACCTCCCTGGATGCAAAGCACCGGAGAACACCCGATGCACTTCCACCTTCTGATGATCTCGCTGACGAATGACACCAAAACACCCGCGCCTGACGCTACCACAAGAGCCAAACGTGCACGGGCTTCGGGTGCAACGTGACGATGGGGACGATGTGAGGAGGATGTCTCCCCGGGAGCAAAGTGTTAACTGCCCAACTGCCTAACCGGGGCAAGCAACTTAAACACATCCAAACCATAACACAGAAAACCATAAAACCAGGAGAGTTATGATAGTCTAGATAGTCCTCCGCGACATACCCGCCAGAACTGCCAGGGAGAGAAAAGTAGAGCTAGCTGGTACAGCGATACTCCATTCTAAATCCTCAAATCCGGAAAAGCGAGAAACCGCCCCGGGAGTCTCACAACCAACCCCCAGCCCCTTGGAAAGATTAACCTACTCCATCTACTCTAGATACACCCCTCTCCTCCTCCGAATCCTCCTCGTTCTCCTCGCGAACCTAACCCGGTCCCGCGCATGTCGAATTCGACAAGACGCCCATAACACACCGAAAGTCGCCTGAAGCTGTGCAAAGCTTGAGTCGAAACTAACCACACGAGCGGGCGAACGTGGGAGGACCCAGAGCTTCTTCAACTTCTCACCAGTAACAACCGCCCCGAAAGCACAGCGACGTCATCTGAGACCATGGACGGTGACGAGAATATGTCGGCGTTGTCGAGACAGACATCGTATGGCGGCGTGGATTTCCAGGAGCCAGAAGGAAGACCACGGCACCATCGTCGGAGACCTTCAAACAGGAGCGTGGCCAGCTACAACAGCCAGAGAAGCACCCTGGATCCAGATGAGAATACTAGTCTATTACACGTTGGAGACGCGTTCCATAGGAGAAACTATAGTTCGGTTCCTGGAACTCCAAGACCGCGTTTGTCGCGCCATCAATCTACCATTCAGAGTCCGAGGACTGTGCGCAGTAGGGCTGCTTCGTTTACTCAGAGACTCACTAAAGCACTGTCTTCATATGATCTGAAGAATAAGCGCGATGAGTCCTTTTTGGAGGATCGTGTTTGGTACGATCAGGTTAGTGGTCTGTGCTCTGTTTACAGGAGATCTTTGCTAACTGGTGGTGTTTAGTTTACTTCGACCGGTACGTAGAATGGCGCCGCAGACCACCGAAGCAAGAATAACAACTAACAAAGCACAGACTGGATCAACGATGCAATCAAAGACGCCTACCGTGTTAAAGCCCTCCGAGCTCGGCAAGACTTCCGCGGTCGTTTATTCGCATGGTTCGACGGTGCCCAAGGTTGGGTTTTGGTCGCTATTATTGGTTTCATCGCTGCCTGTGTAGCCTTCTTCGTAGATGTCACAGAGAACGTGTTGTTTGACTTTAAAGATGGATATTGCACAAGTATGGCGCAGAGATACCCTCTTCTAATGGCCAGGTTCTGGTTCTGACAGCGGGTAGACACATGGTACTATAGCAAGAAGAAGTGTTGCCTCAGTGAAGACTGTAAGCTCCCGGTCATGTCTCCAAAGTGGATACTGACGATACTTACCAGCCAACGAATTTTGTCCCATGTGGAATCAATGGTCCAAGGCCTTTACTGGCTCGGAAACTCCCATCGTCTGGATTGATTACATGGTCTATGTCATTTTAACAGTATGCCTGGCTACGCTGTCTTCGCATCTTACTATGACGACGAAGACTGTCCTTCCAGGATCTCTCCAGATTCATACCGTGGATGAGGATCTCTCTAACATAGCATCCACTCCCGGTAGCTCAAACTCTGGTTCATCTCAGCATGTCACGACCAAGACGGCGGAGCCTGTCAGCTATTACTCCGCCGCTGGATCCGGTGTTGCTGAAGTAAAGGTCATTCTGTCTGGTTTCGTGTTGCACGGATACCTTGGTCTCAAGACTCTTGTTGTAAAGACATTCGCCTTGATTCTGAGTGTATCTTCCGGTCTCAGTTTGGGTAAAGAGGGGTGAGTACAGTGTTTGGATAACCAGCGTTATCTGATCTGACGATAATCTAGTCCTTACGTACACATTGCTACCTGCGTTGGTAACATTTGTTGTCGTCTATTCTCCAAGTACAACCACAATGATGCAAAGCGCCGAGAGATTCTCTCTGCCAGTGCTGCGGCCGGTGTTGCTGTCGCTTTCGGTGCGCCTATCGGTGGTGTCTTGTTCTCTTTGGAGGAAGTCAGGTAGGTTTTTTCAATTCCAAGATCGCAATCTTTACTGACATTATGACAGTTACTACTTCCCGGCAAAGACCTTATTCCGCACGTTCTTTTGCTGTATTGTAGCAGCCCTCTCCCTCAAGTTCCTCAACCCCTACGGCACCGGCAAAATCGTCCTCTTCCAAGTCCGCTACGTCACCGATTGGCACATCTTCGAACTCTTCATCTTCGTCTTCCTCGGAGTATGTGGTGGTGTCTACGGAGCCATGTTCATCAAAGCAAGCAAATACTGGGCGACGACCTTCCGTAAGAACAAGTTCATCAAGGCCCATCCTATTTGGGAGCTTTCCTTTGTCGCTTTAATCACCGGACTGGTTAGCTACTGGAACCGCTACGTCAAGCTTGCTGTCTCTGAGCTTCTCTTTGAGCTTGCCAGTCCCTGCTCCGCCAATCCTTCTGAGAACACTGGACTCTGCCCTCAGCCTGATGAGATTCCTAACACCATCTTGTACCTGCTAATAGCACTAGCCATCAAGTCAATGCTAACGTGAGTATCCCCATCCTCCAATGCGATGTTATGTAAATCATAACAATCACTAATCCCCCTGAAGAGTAATCACATTCGGCACCAAAGTCCCCGCCGGAGTCTACGTCCCCACCATGGTAATCGGCGGTATCATGGGCCACCTCGTCGGCCTATCCGTTGAATACGCCTACTACCAATTCCCGAACTCCCTAATCTTCGCATCATGCGGTGCCGACACATCCCCCGGAAAATGCGTAGTCCCGGGTGTCTATGCCATGGTCTGCGCAGGAGCCGTGATGTGCGGTGTCACCCGACTTTCCGTTACGCTCGCGGTTATTCTCTTCGAGCTTACAGGTTCACTTGACCATGTCCTCCCCTTTTCTCTTGCGGTACTAGTCAGCAAATGGACTGCGGATGCCATTGAACCACTTTCTATCTATGATTTGTTGACGGATCTTAACTCGTATCCTTACTTGGATACTAAAATGAAACCGGTCTTTGATAGTCGTCTGGCTGATATCACGCCCCGTTATAATCCTAGTCGTATCATCGATATTTCTGAATCCTCTCTTGTTGCTGCCTCTGATTTACGCACTAAGTTGAAGGCATTGCAAGCTGTTGGGCAACTCGATGGTGGTCTTCCGGTTGTTAGAAATGGCGTTTTAGTCGGTCTCATCCCAGCACCGGATTTGGAATATGCACTAGATGGACTGAAAGCGGAAGAAGAGGAATATTGTCTTATGGCTCCTAAGGATGAGTATAGTGGTATTGAGAGTGAGGATGAGGATTATGGGGAGGAAGGAAGAGGGAGGAAGGATCCTACGGATTTTACGCCTTATATTGATCCGGCTCCGGTTTCGCTGGAACGCAACAGTCCGATGGATCTTGTTTGGGAATGCTTTGCGAAGTTGGGACTGAGATACCTTTGTGTGCTGAAGGATGGGAAATTTGCGGGTGTGGTATGTTTATCTGAAAAAATCTTGAAGATCGACAACACTATCAAGGAAATTATGCTGATGGGATTGCGTTGGTAGGTTCACAAGAAGGCTTTCGTTAAATACCTCAAGGATGTAACAGAGGGAAAGGCTCAGTAAATCCGAAATTGTCGACCAATTTTTATAACGCCCGAGAAAATCGTCAAATTTTACCCCGTTTACCCCGAGTTTAAGGAAGTTCAGCACAAGTTCCGGCAAAATTAGGCGAGATCACAAGGCAATCAAAGTTGAATGGAGTAGAGTAAATGAGTTATGCATTGGGTAAACCGGAGTTGTTGTTTAGGGGATGTTTACACGGTTTTGGGGATGTTTTTTTCTCTTTATTTTCATTTTTGGGGTCGTGGATTTTGCACATTGAAATCTTTTGTTGTTTTTATGGTTGGGGATGTTTTTTGTATGTGGTTTTTTGCTTAAAAATCTGTTTATGATACCGTGAAAAGGAGGCTAGTTTGATGGTGGAATTTGTTCACATGGATTGGATGGTTGTTACAGATATCATGCTATATACTGAGGGGTTGAATATATCGTGAGACTTTGAAGAGCAGTTTTTCGGAGCTGTGATTGTGAGGTGGCCGGTGGTGGAAAGTGGCGTGATGGAATTTGAATGCGACGTAAATTGTATGAAAGGTGATCGACGGCATACAAGGATAAGGGCTTTCTATTCGGCCAACATAGAAAAGCCTCGACGCCAGCCATGCTGTGATACACGAAAAACGATAAACGATGCAATTACCCGTCCTGGTCTATCTAGAGTAGTGTAACCCATTCAGGGTGACATAGAAATACAGAACTCACACCTCACTCCATAACTCGCCACCGCCGCTCGGTATACCGGTATCCTCTCACCACTAAACTGTGTAATATTTATGAATAAGGCGGCAGCGATTCTTTATTTCCTAACTAAGATTACAAGACAGAAAGACAGAAAGACAGCACATCCGCTTTTGTTGCTTGGCTTCCCACTATGGCACCATACCTAGGTAGGATAAGCCATCATTTTGGTCGAGTGACTCCAGTCTTCATGATCATGTCACACTGATTCGGGTTCCTTTGCTAAGTGCTTCATTCAACCGTCAACTGCGAACTGTGAATTTGTTTAGAATGGATCCCGTACCGAACGAGTGAACGAGGTAGTAAACAGAAACAAATGGAGCGCTTCTAACTTCTGGTCGGTAACATGTGTTGACACGTCGATTATGTGTTCTTCATTCTCGTCGCTGGAATGGATGGATTAAGATCTAGTTTTGGGGATTCTACAGACAGAATAAAAGTGCGTACCGTCAGGGTCCTGGGTCCGTCACCGCTCCATTAAGTTTGACGGTACAAAGTTTTGAATAGCTGGAGGGAGAGTTATTAGCGATGCCGCCTCGTGGAATGAGATGACGTCGATGGTGGGGGATACGTACTTTAGTTCTCGATTTAGATGCTCTAGGCTTGTTCTCGAGTGCTGCGACGATATCGGGGTCTTCTTGTAAGGCCCTCTCGGTGCGCCGGGTACGGTGAGCGCGCTGCGAAATATCTGTGTCTGTCGGTAAATACAACTTGTGTATAATCAAATCGAAGATTTCCTGGATCTAGAGCGATTGAATTGAAGTTGCCATAATTAAGGTTTGAAGAGAAGGTTTCAGGTGTTTTAGATGGCGTGGTCTAGATAGAAACCCGGGACCCCTGAAAGTTTTTAATTGCTGGAACAGTTATCAGCGATGCCACCGATGCGGAAATAGATGACGATGGTGGGGAATACGAACTTTAATTCTCGATTGAGATACTCTAGGCTTGTTCTCGTGTGCTGCGACGATATCGGGGTTTTCTTGTAAGGCCCTCTCGAAATCAGATTATCAAGGCGGTGCGCTGGGTACGGTGAGCGCGCTGCAAAATAGCTATGTCCGTCGGTAAATACAACTTGTGTGTAATCAAATCGAAGATTTTCTGGATCCAGAGCGATTGATTGCAAAAGTTGCATTAAAGTTGATTGCTGGACTCGTTGTTGAGATGGAAAAATATCGTGAGTTGATGGTGTTGCAGAACGCGTATGTCAAGGGGTGGAAGAGTTTGAAAGGGAGACAGAGGATTAGATGAGGGTCTTCATAGTTAATCGAGCTTTCCTTTGCTGTTTGTGTTTGTGTTTGTGTTTGTGCCACTGAGATAGCCGGTAAAACAAACGGATGCACCCGCAATCACTCAGTGTCAACATAGAGCTTCATTGATCACGTGATTCTGGATGCGCACGAAATCTTGTTCGTTGAGAAAAGTATTTTGAGCACTCGTTTCTTCAAGTTTGTCAAATATCTGCTAATTATAAAGCTATGTAGCTACAAGAATGACAAATAATAATATTTATTCTTCTTTAGCTTCTTGGACATGAAATAAGTGAAGAGAAGCAAGAAAAAGAAAATAATAATACAAGAAATTGGCCTGCCTTCTGCTCAGCCCTCTCCTGCATCAACTTCTCATGCATCCTGCAGCACACAACACCCAACCGCTTCTCGAAAGCTGCTTCACCTCGACAGTACATCAGTCCAGACGCAAGATCACGATTCTGCAATTGATGAATTGTCGTCCATTGGGCATAAAATCGAGATCTAATGAAACAGCGATTGATTCATCCATCCGTGACAGTCGCAGGTGAAGTTCTTGTTCCGTTTCGCAGCCTTCGAGGAGGGCCCACTAACATGTTATCTGCAGCTTACAGCTCGCCGGCTGGGAACCATTCGTTCATCGTTCATCGTTCATCATTGTTCAGTCATCACCATCTGGTGGGTTTACTTACCCTTGTTGCCGGTCAACGTTTCAAAGAAGGACTTTAAACGCCTAGATCCCCTCCTCAGGAGGTCAAATTCTCGTTCAATTCCCGTAGCAGAAGTCGACCGGATGTTGGATTACCGCAGTCTGTTAACCAAGTGTGCTGGAAGGACTCGGGTACTGGTGGATCGGTCATCAACAGGTAGAACCGCCAACAGATTCTCCTAATTCTTACTGACCTGGAGAAGGGTACGTCGACGGCCTTCCGCTGCGAGCCTCCGAATTTCGTCCCGGTTTGAGTCCACCAAACGTTCGATGGCCTCAACATGACTATTGGGATCGATTTTTTGCTGGGAATAGTTGCTGGGCTGCTCCTCGACGTCGTCTTGTCCGTTGAGGGCAGTAGAAGACTGAGTTGGCGTAACATTCTGAGTACGCATATTTTCTGCGTACAAAAACTCGTACGCAGACAGAAAGGGGCTAAGCGTTGCTTTGTCCTTGTCTGGGTAGTTGAAGTCCACATGGTACATGGAGATGCTGTCGTCTACAGAGATGACACCAAGGCCGGGATCGAGAGGCGAGATGTTGTATCCATCCAAGATGGGGCCCGCAGCGATTCCAGAAGCGACAATGTCCATGCTGTAGTCGCCGGATAGGGAGGGAAGGATACACCCTAACATAGTAAGGCCCAGACTGTAGATAGAGCTGGACCTCGACTCCATGGAGGTATTCTCGTAATTAGTAGTGATGTGCTCACTTTCAGGAGGCGGGGGCATGGTAGTACTGGGCATTACGATAAAGGCAGTGGGAAAGTGCTGTAGGCTGAAGAGCTTGCAGGAGTTCTGATGGATTCTCTACGGCGTTTTGGTGGCTCTATAAAATCAGACGTTGAGATGCTTGCACAATCATCGTTGGTTCCCAACAAGCTCAGCTGGTTCTGAAAGCGCTGGGCGTTGTATATTGTCTTCATAGGATCATCTTGCTCGTCAATGGGGGAGGACTTGGTGAACGTTCCATCGCATGGCTCATGATTCAACGGTCCGTTTCTGACCTCCCTAACGAAGCATAGCTCAAAGGGCGACGGAAAAGGGTCGGACAGCGGTGCGTTCTCGCCAGTGGAGTCGTAGTCGAGGTCTAGGCTGCAGACAGAGCTGGAAGTGGACTTTTCCGTCAGGCACATAAACAGACGCCAAACAAGGAACGAGATATGTAGAGGCGTTCGAACTCCGCGATTACGGTAAATCCGGTGTCGGATAGAAGGAAGGTTTGGGGTATTGGTGAAGTTGTTGTGCACTGATAAAAAGACTCCGGTGCTCATAAAGTCGATTATTCGAAGTTTCATTGGTATTCGTCGTACGTAAATCGTAGCCTGTCGATCTATTAGCTACGGCTCTTCAAACTAGTACGCGTCTGAGAAAGCCTCAGGAACTTACATTAAGCTCTGCAAAGTTGCATTCAGTCCCGCGTGGGATTAGGAGCGATAGATTATTGCCTAGTTGGCATGTTTATCGGAATGCAAAGAAGATGGAACGGTGTGAGGCTATGGGACCGATGATTGATCAGCGTTTGGATTCACGACGATTCGAGGAGGTTCATTGGGTACTAACCAGAGGATGTTAATGTCCTGAGATGGCTGGATGTTTAAATTCAGCGACAGATATGGAAACTGATTCCATGGCCGAAAGGTTGATGGAATGATGCATCTTCCGTGAGGTCGAATCGTTGTGTGTGATGAGAGTCGGATATGATGAATGGAAGAGGGGTGTGCGGGTGGTTTCATAGGCTGGAGTGTGGCTGGGGGGTCCTGGGTGGATGGAATGGTTGGGCGGTGGTTGACCCCGAGTGATATTCTACGTAAATGGGGGCCAAAGTCAGCTGGTACTTTGTGACCAGTCATGGATGCATTTCGACATGGACTTTACACCTGCATGATTTTCAGTCTCATTTTTATAAGGAGTAAGCCAAGAACAAAATGAATAAAATTTACGAAACTACTACACTAAATTGCGCTCAAATTTTTTCTTCAATATACTGAGTGGCATTACTAGGCCTGGTCTGCTTTCGACGACATCATCATCGCCTTCACCTTCAACTCCATACACTCATCCTTCGGCTTGTTTTTTTCTTCCCATAACCGATCAATCTGTTCTTCCAACCTCTCAATCCTAGCCTCTTTTCTTGCCAACGCATTCTGAAGCCAGTCTGCCTCGTGGTTGATGGTACGGATCGGTGTGGCCGCAGTGCCAGCATTCGCCTTACTGGAATTCGCATTAACAGCATTCTCATTACTCGTATTTGCGTTACCAGTATCCACACTACCAGCATTTTCATTAGCTGCATTGTTCTTACTGATAATTTCCAGCAACTTTTCCTCGAACCAACTAGGCTTCGGTGGATTTTCTACTATCTCAACCAGTCGGCCCATCAACTCCAACGACTGCCCATCGGTGAGTCCCAGAAAGTTTTTCCGGGGAACAGGTGGCGGTCTTTCGAATGAGATCCGCGGTACACTTTGGTGTTTCCGCTTCAGCTGTCCGGATTCCGCCGCCGTTCTTGCAAACGTCAATGGGGGGCCGTCTCTGACAGCGGCTTCCGGCGGGGGCGTATCTAACATGGATTCGCCGGCGTGAGAATGTGTATCTTTCTCACCACTGTCGCTGTCGCTGTCGTCTTCAATCTCCTTTCCTAACGTCACACTCGTGTACGGTTCGCATTCATCATCAATGCAGATTCCACCTTTCTTCCTCTTCCCAAAGTCATCCGGGATCCCGTCAATCCCAGCCGTGCCGCCCATGAGCAAAACCAAGTCGAGGCAAAATTTCCCCGCCTCTACTGCCTCCCAAGAAACCTCTCCATCGCCTGGTTTATCAAACTCCTTCAAGCACTTCATGTAGAATCCCTTCCAAAACTTCTAATCCCTTCTCTTGCGTCCCACCTTCTCCGCAATGGTATTATAAATATCCGCCGTCTTCTCCCACAATCGCGGAGTATTCGGCTTCTCTTCTTTCATCACCGCAAAGCACCGTTGCTTATCTTGATCTTTAATGCTTGAGCACCGAGTGGTTTACCCCCGCGCCTCTTTTTCTTCGGGGACCTTCAGTAGCAGGTGCAGCGAGGGAGCGGAGCAGAGGAAACGACGTCTCCGTAGTTTGTGTTAAGACTAACGGCATTGAGTCGGACTGGGAGGCGGATGACGGCGCATCGGGAATTGAGGCTCGAGTCTACAGCGATGAACCTTAGTCATGTGTACTTTGCGACGCGATAGAACGGTATTTACCTGACGCGTGGACGGCATTCTTGAAATCAAGGAGGATACAGGCGGTTTTCCCTGGATACCAAGCGATCAAGCGGTCGCTGGGTAGGAGAAAGTGCCAAAAGAGTTGTGGAGGTGTGCTCGTTGAAAACAACTGAGCGAAAATTTGCAGATAGAAGGGGTTATCTAACGCCGGTTGAGACGACAGGGACAATAGGGGCGCACGATGCATATCTAGGATTTATAGGAAAATTCGGAAACCCTGGGCGAAGCTAACTGGGATATCTTGAATACAAACGAACATCATAACAGATGTACGGAAAACACTCACATTCCGTAAAACTATATTCTTCGGGATATTGAAAGGATTTTATATGGTAAAAATTATACATTCAACTGTGGAGTGGATGAAACACTTGTCCAACGAAACCAAAACAGGCGACTGGGCGGCCTGTCTATTCACAATCATCTATTGGAACGTTCTATCACTTCTGAAACGAACGCCTATGCTGAGTATCCATACGATCTAATTCGGTGGGCGTATTTCTAGTCTCTCTTATCACCCCAGTCACTGCCTATACTGCGTCGAATATTAGCATTGGAAATTGATGGACAAACATGTAACTTATTGTACCTAACATGGTTTGTGGGTACATACATAGATAGCATTTAAAAAAAAAAAAAAAAACACAGAATTCATCCACAAAACACTGACACAGCATTGCAAAAGAAATAACAGAAGGAATCCCATTCGAATCCAATCACATGATGGTGCAAAATCCTCCCCCTTGAGCCTGCTCACGTTCACGTTGCTCGCGCTGCTGCTCATGCGCACGCGCACGCGCACGCTGAAGCTGCTCCTGGTATCTCTGCCAAGCCATGTCTCTCTGCTCTCTCTCGTGGTTCAGAATCCGCTCGGCACGCTGACGGTTAATTCTGTCCAAGTTTTCTCTCTGCTCTCTCTCCTGGTTCAGAATCCGATCCCGCTCGGCACGCTGGTGGTTAATTCTGTCTTGCTCCCCAAATACAAGACGCCTTATTCTCTCCACGGGCCTAGCATCCCTGTTATCCGGGACACAAGTGCTGACGTGTTCGTATACTGCGTTCCCGCTTGCTCCAATCCACAAACACATCCAACAAAAGTGCGTCTTGCATAAGACACAGTGCATATGCTCACATCCCTCGTTCTTCTCAATCGTTGCCAAACAGCCCTCTCTCGGACAATTCTTGACGTTTGCGCTCCCCTTCCATTCCTCGAACATTTGCTGATCTAGCTCGGGGTTGATGGATAATTGGTACTCCAAGCAAGTCTGGTTCTTATGCGCTTCGGTGTTGCAGGCCGTGCACAAGGTGGAAAAGCAATTCCGGCAGTTGAAAACGTTCCCGGAAGTGTCGTTTGCATTGGGTGTAGCGTAGACAGACCCACAGTCTGCTACGGGGCAATAGCGATACTTGTCTGGATTCTGTTGGATGTAGACGTCACAAGCAGCCCGCAGAACTTTGTCGATATCCGCCTGAGACAGAATCGATTGGATAAATTCGAATGAGAAAGGAGAGTTGCAGTTTTCACCAATGCAGCGGATTGGAAACTGACGGGTATCAAGCGTAGACTTGAAGTAGTTCTGCAGACAGTTGGTGCAATAAATATGACCACAACTGTCCTTGACGGGTTCTTCTATGGTGTCAAGACAGATTAAACAATCTTCGTCGATTGTAGCATTCTGTTTTCCCTTATCATGCCTCTTCGGTCGAGCCTTGCTGGGGTCCCCCAATATTTGGTGAACTTTTGTGAGTTCTGCAGGAGAACAGCAAACCGTCAAGATCTGTCTGTTTGAATCGTAGGATGCCTTATCTGAACCGTAGTGTGCAATTACCGCGGCGATTCTGGGTAGGCTATGGGTACTGAAATATACCGGTATATTGTTTGGCCAATTGAGAAGCCGATCATAGTGCTGTTTTAACTGTTCTTTAGCTCGTACAAGGTTTTGAGGAGAGCAATAGAGCGTTGTAAACCGGTTCCAGGCGTCGTGGTGGATAACAACTTTGGCGCTGGTTTGGATTTCATGCAGAGCGCGGCTGCTGTCGTTGCAAATTTCAGAATTCCAAAGAGGCTTGCCATACTCTTGGAATGTTGTCTCGCCATAAAGTAGTTTCTGAATTTCCGTTCTTAATAGAAAAACGTTGCGTCGATCTTCCCCCATGACACGGAGATGTATAACCCGTGGGGCGTAATCCGCAGTATGGCCGAGCTTCGCGCGTTGGTCGCCCTGTTTCATCATACCTGCTTCTAGTCTCTGTATATCCGTCTTTAAAACTTTCCATATATCCTGCGGGATTCTGAATGTTGCCACGTAATTAACCGCCTCTATCTTCAAAGCACCCGGTCCTCCAAGGAAATCGTGTTTATCCTTGCTTAGCCGTTCGTATACCTCTTCTGCTATATTTGCAGCATCAAACTTCGCAATAGCCCGTTGCTTTGCATCTTTCGCCGTGGAGATAACCCTAAATTCCTTAAGGCTGGTTCCGTCGAAAAGGCTTCGTACGTAGTTGAGAATGTCTTCGCCACTAGCAGTTGTTTTTGCGGGCTGCCATGCCAGGGAATGCATATCACCAATGGAAGCTTTCAACTCCTCCTCGGTACAGTCAAGGTCCAGTCCGACGTACAGCACAGCATACTGTGTAGGTGCTCTGAGTCTTGGTGTTTGAGCCAAAGGTTTCGTTCTGCGATTTCCGAAAATTTCTTCGCCCGAACGGGCTCGATTCAGTGCGGCAGTCATTTGCTCTGAGCTGACGAACCAGACTCTGGCAGCCTTGGAGGGAAGGAACCAATGGAGCTCAATCTGTGCGGTATATTCACTGTAGTGAACAGGGCGCAAAAAATGACACTTGAATGGATGGCTATATGGACGAGTATTCAGCCATTCGAGAACGGCGGTGGATATTTTGACTGTCCGAAAATGGATTGTCGCTTGCTGTTTGGTCCCTTTGGTATTTTGATGAAATTGGAAATCTTCTTCCCCTTCAAATAGCCACACTAGGGGATCAAAAATCCGCCGAATATCCGGTCTAGTTGTTGTCACAGGGAGGTCTTCGAGGATTATGGTCGGGCTAGCATCATGGGATAACATCATGGAGCTAACTGCAAGACCTGTTCCAAAGGCCACGGTAAGGCCGTTTCCAACGAACCTTTCTGACTGCGCAAAGATTGGACCCGATAGTTGAGGCTACAAATGCAGTGTTAGCGATTGTCGTCAAGACAAATATAAAACGGACACCGAAGAAATGATATTTATTTCTTAGAAGGTTTAATTCAGTAAATATGGCATACCTCGTCGTTCTCTTCCCCTTCTTTCTCAGAAACGGCAGTATTGAGTAGCTTTTCAACCGCCTCCTCAATCCTAACAGTAGGGGGCTTGACAACTGGTATGGCGGCCTGGTGTGGATTCTTGGGGTTCTGTGCCCGGACTTTGCGGGAGTTGGCGTTGTTGCCAGAGTTCTTATTGCCTTGCCCAGCACCTCGCTTTTGGTGGTTGGTATTTGCAGGACCTTGTTGGGCAGAGCCTGGTTTTTTCGGATCAATTGGTCCTGGAACAAGCTTTTCCTCGGGTTTTTCCTTTCGTCCTTTGTTCTTCTTCGGCCTAGGGGGGATTGTGGTGACTTTATCATCATTGGCTGGGCGCAGAGGAAGAATGTGTCTTGGTTGTCCTAGGTTGGGGTTCGGTGTGACGACAGGAGTGTTTAGTTCAAAGTTAGTCGCCGTAGGGTTTCGAGAATTCTTCGGTGCTCTTCTTACTGCTGTAACTTTCTCACCATTGTCTGTAGAGGCCACTGAACTTGGTGCATTATTCACATTTTGGGGGTGATGGTTGATGCGGCCGTTGCGGTGAGGGTTAGGGCGCCGCTGAGTATGTTTCACAGTGTTTGGGCCACTGTTTACGCCACGGGGAGGAGCATCGGATGAAGGGCCTGGGAGAGCTGGAGCAACCGGTGGAGATTGAATGATGTCGTGTGAAAAAATACACGAACCACCGTAACGACAGAACCCTTGCCGATAGAGATGACAGGCTTTAGGCTGGGGTGGGCGTGACATTTCGGGTATGTTCGTCGAGCCCCGTGAGATATCGTTCTTAACTTGAGATTGTGTGGGACCTTAATGGGGATTTAGAGCGACGACCATGCGCGAGTATAGGTTAGAGGTAAGCGGTAATGTAGGTGAAAGAAACTTCGAGGAAGGTATGCTCTCTCGGAACGCAGCCCACAGATGAGGGGTCGTATGAGGCTCCGAGTATGTTACACAAACATCGCACCGCTGGCACCTCATCTAGTACTTCTCTAACCCCATCTTTGCCAAGAACTAAACATTTCTGCTTGCGGTCAAACCCAAATGTGAGCTACATATGCTTCTCTCGGTAATTTGCTTTATCTGGTGATATTCGAGACACTCAACTCCTAATAAGGTAATTTAGTGTGTTATTGGTTGTCTTTGCTCATGATACCTCGCGGTACACTCGTAAAACGTTGTAATGCCGGACAGCCCGTTTCGAAATGTATGATCCGGAGTTCTATGTAGATAGCTTTCTACATGAAAATATGTTAGCCATAATTTCGCATATTCCGATACATATCTGGGGATTTGGCGGACGCACTTACAAACGCGCAGTTACTGAAAGCCCCAGACAATTGGCAATAAACTGCATCATCGACGCGACAGTATAGATACATGGTAACAACGATTCCAAATATTTTCTGAAGGAGTACAAAGATGGAGGATGAGGCGGCGTGAGGGAGGATTGGTTGTCTCGAGAACACCCGTACTTATGCACCGCATATCTGTTCACGTGCCCTCAGGCTCACTGATGTGGTTAATGACATCTACTCTAATGAGCATATCCAAACATAAAATATGGAATACTTCAAATTTTTATTCCCACTATGCTACCTCTAATACATTTCATTAAATCCTCTTTGTAGATTACTTCTTCGCAAAAGCACGCATCCCCAAGGCGGGGCCTACTGGTTTTCTTCGGACTTGTCCTCTTCCAGCCATCCATGAGTGCTTGGTGTTCTGCTCCTTCTTATTTGACGGTGGTGGTAGTATCTTTCGCATCTTGGCATCATCCTTGATCACTTTCACTGTTACTGGTCCCTTCTTTGTCTCCGCCTGCTTTCCTTTCCTCTCCTGCCTCTTTTCATTATCCTTCTCCTTCTTCATCATCTTGAGGATCTCTGCCGGAATAGCTCCACCCTCAATACCATCAAGTCCCTCCATTTCGCCAAAATCATCCTCCTCTTCGTCGGCCTCGGATTCGTCATCCGAGTCAAGGCGCGTGTGCTGACTAGGCCGGCCATCTATCCGCTCTAAAAGAGCCGTAGGTAGCAGAGCAGGTGCCTTGGCATCCTTCGATTTAGGTACAACAGCAATCTTGTTATCCTCATCTTCGTCGTCGCTGTCTGCGGCCTCGGTAGTTTCGGCAGCAGGTTCCTCAACAACCTTTCGCCGCTTGCGTGCATCCGCCTTCTGCTCCTTTAAAACCTCCTCTCTTCGTTTCCGCTTCTGCCTGGCGGCCTCTTCCTGACTGTATAGCTGTTAGCTAGGAACTCAAGGTACAATGCGCGCATAACAAGAACTTGTGAAGTTGGGGCTGTATACGCTTCGATTGCCTTCTTGGCCTCTTCCTCCTTCTTCTTCGCAGCCTGCTTTCCGGAGCTTGCAGAGACAGCTTCGGGTGCCTCGTCGTCAGAATCCTCGTCCTCCGAGTTCTCCTCAGCCTCAGGCTCCTCCTTCTTCACTGCATCTGCCTGTACAGCAACAGGCTCCTCCACGTCACCCTCGTTGTCGCTATCGAATTTGACATGTCCCTTCTTCTGTTCGGGTTCGGCGACTTCCTCGGTCTTCTTCGCAGCTGCCTTTCTGGCGGGTGCGGCAGCTTTTTTAACGGTCTTTTGGGCGGCGGCCTTGGTGGTCTTTACCGGCTCTGCAACAGGGGCAGGAGCAGATGTTGTCTTGCTGCGGTTTCGCGTCGTGGGCGCCATTGTTGAATGAACGTGTTTTTTCGTGAGGTAGACGTTGAAAGTCGTAATTGAAAAACTATTTTTCCTGTCAACGGGAAATCTTGGCGAGCTAACCCTAGACAGTCTTCTGCGCGTGTGGGGGGTATTTTTAGACTGCCCCACTCAGAGTCTCAGATGTCAACGAGACCGAAACTACACTTTAAAATTGTATAAACCTAATTTATAGATATAATAAACGACAATAACACTGTTGAATTTAAATTGTCAGTAGTAGTGCAGAGGTTAATGAAAAGACGGTGATGCACCATCCTGGTACCTCAATTGAAGCTAAGACGCCGATATGACGTAGCTGTCGATTTCTGCGCGTACGCGTCGCGTTTCTCACGCTCATCAACGAAGCCAGTTAAACGCGGCTACTTCCGACTGAACCACATGAACAACACTGCTATTAGTTGATGTCGTCCGAGTATAAGCTTGGGATGCACGTCTGGGCAGACTTCCTTAAATCTACCGGATGGAACCAATTCGGAGTCCGGTCGATTTCCATGGATTTCCATTGCAAAACCTCATCGAACTAGTCCCTGACGAGGTGCAGCTTGAGACACTTCTCAAACCATTCAATCCAGTTTTGCATTGAGGATCTGGCATGCACTGCATATTTCATTCCATGACTTGCCCGGAGTTGTGGTATTCATCCGGACACAGAGTTAAGGTTTCCATCCAATGGTATTGTACAACCACCATGATATCAAACCTTTTAGCGAGGATCTGAAACAGTTCCTATCGTCTTTTTACTCCTGCATATTGGCATCTACATCCTCCCGCGGCCACAATCCTACGACAATTCTTGCGATGGGGTCTCTCCGATAGGGCTAGGGTTCCTACATGATTCACCCGGTGGGGATTAGCGTTGTGTTACATCTAGGAGCCTTGCCCTTGCTTCCCAGTTAACAGCTTTAGTGTCAAAAAGCCCACCTGTACCGACCCGTGTTCATCCACAACTTCCTCCGAATCCTTTTGCCATCCCTAAGGAACAGAATTTGCAATGACGGAGCGCCGCCCTCGAAAATTTGACCTCGTGGTCTTCGGAGCTACAGGATACACCGGCAAGCTTACCAGCGAACAAGTTCTTCAGGGAACACCATCGACCTTGAAATGGGCCATTGCTGGGCGCTCTCCACAGAAGCTTGAGCTTTTGGCTCAAGACTATAATCGGCGGTTTCCCGACAGAACTCCAGTCCGTGCGTGTCCCATAATTCGTGACTTTGTAGTCACTATGTACAGCTAGTCTTGCTAAGAAGCAACAGAAACCTTCATCGCAGACCTCACAGAGTTCTCCCTCGAACAGCTGGCTTCTTCAACAAGACTCCTCATTTCCACCGTCGGTCCCTATATCAAGTACGGGACAGGAGTTATTGAAGCTTGCGCTGTATACGGAACCCATTATGTCGATTGTACCGGCGAATTCCCCTGGGTTTACGACATGATTAAGCGCTGCCATAAAACCGCTAAGAACCGGAAAGCAATTGTATGGATACCGATAGAACTCTACGCGCATGTGAAAACCGCAAATCTCCTAGGCGGCTTCTGACAATCTACCAGATTATCCCCCAGTGTGGGTTCGAGTCCGCCCCGCTAGATCTAGGAACATATGCCCTGGTTAAATGCATCCGCGATGAGCTCGGATGTGGTGTTTCCGATGTCACCTTTGCTGTTCATGATCTCAAGTACGGTTCTTCCCTACCTTATTTTATCACAAGGGTGCGCATATTAACATAAATGCAGGGGAAACGTCAGCGGTGGTACTTTCGAGGTGAGACATACACGCGCACTCGCTTAGGCGCGCTGCTGACTTGCGCGATAGACTACGATGACGGTGTTCGAGCACGCTACCCTACAAGAGCTTCACGAGTCCTCGGCATTCGATGCGCTATCCCCCGTCAAGCCTGGCCCTGAACAACCCTTCCGATCACCGGTCATCAGGGATGAACACCTCGGAATATTGACCTCTTGGGTCAACAACACCGGTGATAGGTCAATTGTCTTCCGTAGTTGGGGTCTGATGGATGAGGGTAACTACTATGGAAAGGACTTTACGTGGAAGGAGTACCAGAGGGTTTCAAACTGGGTTTCGGCCATCATCTGGTTTATCATCATGAAGGTTATCATTATTGTGCCTTTGTTTGCGCCTTTAAGGTTGGTCTACCCCGGGATCTTGTTACGTTCGCTACTGACAATCATAGGTGGCTCGCCCGGAAACTGTTCCACCCCGGAGAGGGACAAGGACCCACTGATGAGGCCCGTCGTGGTCACCGTGTAGAATGGCGTGGAGTAGCGATAGCAGACGAAGACAGCGAGAACCCCCGCAAAGCCTTTGTCACCGTACAAAGCACGATTGACCCCTACTCTCTCACCGCGCTCTGCATGGTCCAAGCCGCCAACAGTATTCTCCACAACACGGACACTCTCGCAGCACAACTTGGAGGCGGTATTCTAACCCCCGCAACTTTGGCATCTCCAGAACTTTTCCGTCTCCTAGACAGAGCAGGACTCAAGATTGAAGCAAAAATTATCTGATGGATGAATGATTAGGGAGGGTTGCAAGAAGTGGATCAAGTCGATCAAGGAATGAGTTTCATTGAATTTGGATATACCATACTTTATACCAAGATTTCTTTGTGAATGTATCATAGTTTACTTTTTACCCCAGAGAGATGCATTAATAATGTCTTTACCGCCGCTTCTGCTGATCCGATCGATGTTTGGAACCTAAGTGATGTCAGCTTCATGCCCCCAGCCCTACCTTGCCCAGCCCTATTCTTCGGAGGACTCACCCAACACCCCCATGTCCATAATGATGCAGCACCACCATATCCCCCATCCTTTCAATCTCAACCCTTATTCCCCCCTCCCTAGCCGGCCGTCTCCCCACATTCACCCTCATAATCTCGAAGGCGCCATCTTTCATCAGCTCCGGCGCCAGCTTAGCACTCCTTTGCAATATCCACTCAGTCGTGGCTTTATCCTCCCCCTCTGTCCAATCCCCCTTATCCTTACTAACCCCCAGTATTGTCCCTACTCCAGGGCGTAGGATAACAGCATCCTGCCACCCCTCTTTAGTTTGCCGGAACACAATGCTTTTACACTCGCCCTTTACCAACACCGTCTGCCCTTTAATCGGATACACCGTTCTATCCCCCGCTATTTCCCGCGCTCCCATACCAGTACTGTTGACAACTGCTGCTACTCCCTCGAGGCCTGGGAGGGAGTAAACTTCACCCAGGGAGCTGATCTTCCGGCGGATGATTGTAGTGCCGAGCGATTCACATTTAGCGAGTAGGTAACGAAGATACTGGTTCGGATCAATTGCGAAGGTCGTATAGCTCACGCCACTTTTACACCCAGTGGGTAACTCATCATTCCGCAGTACCCTAAAGTCCAGCACCAAATCCCGCCACCACACATCACTCAGATCCTCCCCTTCTAATTCTGTGTACCCAACCGCCGGATGTAAAGCCAACCCTGTCTCGGCGGTGACAGCCAATGCGGCGGGAGTTGAAAGAGCGGCGGTGATTTCGGCGTGGGTTGAGGAGGGGGAGGGTGAGAATAGGGATAGCCAGGAGAGGTAGGTGATCGCGTCGCAGTGGCGAATGAAGAGGTCGTCGGATTGCGTGCGCCAGTGAGCACCCGCGCTGGGGGAGGCGTAGTCGATGCTGGTGGAGCCGGGGAAGTGAGCGGCCACTATCGTCACGGGGTGGCCGAGAGTGAGCAACTGGAGAGAGGTTTCTAGGCCTATGACACCAGCGCTGGGAACATGTTAGTTTTGGCGATTGAGGATGAGAGTTGTGATAGTGAAGAAGGTGAGGAAGAGGGATTTGTCAAAGGGATGCAGTAGAGACGTAGGCTATATAGGAGAGATGGAGATGGGGAATGGAGCCAAAACTTACCCAACAACGGCGATATGAGGCTTCGTATTCTTCTTTTCCGCACCCATGATCGTCAAGTAATCGCGAGTAACTGTAGAGATTGGAGAGGTTTCAGGGGAATCGGAGAAGGTGGCAAAGACATCGTATGCAGTCAAGAGATATAAGGCTAAATTGAATGCTAACTAACGACGGTGCGACGGGCGCTATCACTCTAAGGTTTTGGCGTTTAGACGGGATGTAGATCTTTTTCCGGGATGTTGAAGTTTTTGAAGTTTTCGATATGAATCTTCAGGGTAGAAGGTTTTCAAAGTCATGAGCACTCATAGATCAAACTTCAAGACCATCTGCAAAGGCGCTATGCATCTATTATGTGCAGATAGTGTGACGTCACGACCATCTTTGTCGCCAAAACACGCTAGTAGATTATATCACGAGTGATGGCTGATGAACTCCGACGTGACACCCTCAGAGCCGCGCTAAATCCCGAACGCCTCTTCCCGTCTCTACACAGCTCCACCTACGACCTCATAACATTCAGCTCTGATGTCCGACGCAGCGGAACCTATGTACACCGTCCTCAATACACCTCTCCTCCGTATGTCCCCTCCAGCTAACCCAGCCCACAGAACCGTCGCCTCCGCCGTCGTACTCCCCGAGAGCACCAAGCGCCGCGCCTCACTCGACACTCCCGAGAGCAGCAAACGCGCCCGTCTATCTCCCGGCCCAGAAGATAGCCACGCCCCAGAACGTAGCGAACGGAGAAAACATGGTCTAGAAGAAGAGAAAAAACGCGGAAAGAGACTCTTTGGCGCTCTGTTAGGGACAATTGGAAAGTTTCAGAAGGATTCTAGTAGTGTGAGAGCTAGGAATTCGGCGGTGAAAAGGAAGGAGGTGGAGGCGAAGCTCCAGGAGAAGTTAAAGCAGCAGGACGAGGAGCTCGATGAAAAGAGGAGGAAGGAACAAGATGATTATACGCTGAGGAAAAGAGTTGAGAGTAGGGATTTTGAGGAACGGGCTGTAGGTGGACCTTCGGCAATGGACTACACAGTGGGAGGATCAAGGCTGATGAACAAACAGATGCAGATTAAGAATGCGACTATTACGGCGCAGGCTAATATGCTAGCTACAACTACCGAACCCAAGCTGGTAAGCATTTTTTTTTTGTGCAAGCTATGCAGCGCAGAGCTAACAGAGCATAGTATTTTCTCCCATGGAAACTCCTCCCCGCCGAAGAAGAGACGATTGCACAACAAAAAGAAACCGCACTCCAGACAGTTGCAGACAACGAAGCCGCTTTCCGGGATATGCGAAAGCAAATTGAGGAGGAACTACAAGCCGCTGGTGTTGATGCTACTGGTGAAGGATTCCCTGGGGGAGATAACAAGGGACATGATGGACACGATGAACACAATGGACACGATGGACACGATAGACACGATGAACATAAAGTAAAACAGGAGGACCATGAGATGAAGGACGAGCCACAAGATGAGCCTGATATCTCTATCCACTCGCCATCACCACAAGATGATGTAGCTGAGGTTCCTGAAGTAGCTGAGACGGAGGCACAGCCAAAACAGGAGCCACAACCTGAGGTCAAGACAGAAGATCTGGATGTGGTTGATACAGATATGGTTATTGAGGAGGGTGGCGAAGATACTGTCATATATTAGTCATGTGCGGGAGTTTATCAGTGATTCTTGATATGTTTAGTTTGGCTTGCGTTCGGCGATTGGGATATTCATGTACAGTACTCTGGAATTTCTGCTGGTTTAGGCATAATCAAAATGGTAAAGAACATTGGCTTAATAATACACAAGATCAGTGTTCATGAAATTTTCAATTGTTTTTTTCGTTTGGAGATGCTATTTGCTGGTGCACTTTGGTAAGGAAATTACCAAGCTGGAAGACTGGCAAGAATTGCCTCTATGTCTCCGAAGCAGTGTAATGTCAGCGGTCCACCCGGGTCTTGTATCGCAGATAGATATTAAGACCCCAGATTCTACGGGCTTTACGCCGTTATCGAAGATCACCGCAGCTCCTTGGAATCGATTTTTAGCCATGTCTCCGGCAGAGTAATCGGTCTGCCACAAGATCTGAAACACTACCCGGTATCTAAACCCTAAATCTCAGTGTACACTGACGTCTTCAGGATCTGGTCATTGTTTCCTAGCGATTATGATATGATCAAACCGAGTAATAATAAGACTAGACAATCGTTCACGCATGAAACCAATGAGTTACGATGCTCATTGAAATCAGCTTATGCCTTGGCCAGCTTACATTGTTTATTGTTAGCCATTCATCAGCTATTCGTTACTAATTTTCCGCAGAATTTTGAATATGTCTTCTGATTAAAATTCCTGCATAATTCTGCAAGGCTTATCGCTCATTTCTACAACAGATGTGGGGTCCGGGGGCTAGCCGAGCATCGGTAGCGCGAGATGACCTCCGGCTGACACCGTAAACCAGGATCGGAGGCATGTTCGGTGCTGCCTCTGATGCATAATCCCGTACCCCCAAAATCCACAAGCTACATCCAATCAGCCTAGGTAACGACTATGGGCCGATCCATAGCTCGGTATTGGCTGTCCTTGTGCAATCATAGTACCCCGCAAGAGCTCTAAAAGTCCCGAGCTTCCCCAGCTCTCCATGCTACTTTTGCTTACACCTCCACCTTTCCAAATCCCTCATTTTTTACGCCTATTATTATTTACCTTCCCAACATTCTCAACAAGTACTCCGTCTTGAAACTCGCGAAGTACTAACATCTTCCGATGGCACCGAAACCAATTGATCCTTACAATGATGACCGTGTTACCCATGAGTTCGCTAATGTTCGGGGAAAGAAATACCGTGAGCTTCCTAGCTTGCCTAAGGTGTGATCGTTGTTGACCGGATGTCAGATTATGTCCACGGCATGCCGAAGGGGAGAGTGAGGGCTACTGTTCTGACCGTATGTTTATTCCTCCTCTGTTTCAAGAATACCGCTAACACTTCTGAAGATTCACGGATTCCCGGACTTGTGGTGTATTTTCTCCAGTATTCCAGCTTCACCAGAGTAGCGATTAACCTTCCTCCCTAGACTCATGGCGATTCATCATCCCCGCTTTGCTCGATATGGGACTTCGAGTGATCACTCCGGATATGATTGGATATGGACAGACCGTGAGTTAAAAGTACTCTTTGTTTGTAGCTTTTCAGCTCTAACGTCCCCCAGGATGCGCCCCGCTGTGCAGCCAACAAGATGGAGCCCTACGGCTGGAAGTCAATTGCAGATGACATGGCCGAGTTGCTCCGCCAGCTTGATGTTCCCAAGGTGATCCTTCTCGGCCATGACTGGTAACAATTCCTCATATTCCCCGCTATTCAACACCTCTCTAATTCTGTTAACAGGGGAGGAGTTATCGTTTCCCGTATCTACCTTCACCACCCCGACATTGTGACCCACGTAGCATCAGTCTGCACTCCCTACTATGGACTGACCAGGGAGTATATTCCGATTGAGGAGTACATCAAGAAGGTTCCCACCTTCACATATCAGGTTGCTTTTGCGGATCCACAGACTGAAAAGGATCTTGAAAAGAGATCGGAGATTGATCGGTTCTTCCGCGCGGTTCATCGTGGGCTGGGTGATGGTCCCAGTGGCGAGATTCAGGTTACCAAGAACTTCATGATGAGTCTTGGAGATTCTCCTCGTGGAAAGCTGTTGACGCAGCAGGTATGCAATTATTCGACCCGTGACCACACGATAACTTGTTGACTTGCTGGGTAGGATTTGGAGTACTACGTTGATCAGTACTCTCGCAATGGATTTCATGGGCCCTTGAACTACTACCGCACCCGTTACCAAAATTACTTGGATGAGAAGGACATGGCCAGATCGAGCATTATTGACGTTCCGTATCTCTACATCGCTGCCACTCACGACAGTAAGCCATCATCATCATCCCCACCCAACTTGCTTCTGCTAACATGATCACAGTCGCAACCCCCCCGTCCCTCGCTAACACCGTTGGACAAGCTAGAAACATCCCCAACCTAATGGTCCGCGAGGTTAAATCAAGTCACTGGGCATTGGTAGAGTGTCCTGATGAAGTTATTGGAATCCTTGATGAATGGATCAATACTGTTTGTCTCGGCAACAAGGCGATGCTTTAGAAACGCTGGGATCGGGTTAGAGCTATGCTCAGGGCAAGAGCGATTTTGAGGAAAGCGGGATTAACTACGCGTAGAGGATCTGCGGGGCCACGTTCAAGTTCGTCATAAAGAGGGGGGGTTGAGGTTATGGTTGGACGGGTCGGAGTACTGGGTCATTAAGGCCGAGGAGAAGTGATGGTATAAGGAGCAGTTTTTGTTGGAGTTAATGGATTTTTTTTTTGTTTTTGGGGACATGGTAAACGTGAGACCAAGAATTGGCGTGATCTGTGAGGCAATGAATGCATCGTCAACGCAAACACCAGCAGTCGCTAACCACGTTTAAGAGAGAAAACAAACCATGACCAGCTCGTCATTCTTGTAAAATAAACTCCGCGGATCGCTAGAGAGATATCTCTATCGATAGAACCATGGGGTCATTCGCTGCTGACAGCATATGACAGCGGCGTCCTTGCAGGAATGACATCTCGACACGATCTGACACCTCAACCATCGCTTACCAGGCATCACAGAACTCACGTAAGAATTCAAGGCGTACATAAGAAAATTTTCTTAGCAGAAATAGAAGTGTAATTGCTATTAGTAAAGCACAAGCTCTGATCTCATTATAAAAATCACACCAAAGAAACGTCACAGAAAATAAAAAATGCCAAACACCAGACAAAGTAATCATAACCCATTATCGTATTATTCTCTTAAAAAAGTAAAGGCTAATGGAAACGCCGTCCCATAAAATGCAACAACCAATTCGTAGGAGTCATAAAAGAAAGATCAAGTCATCATCTGATCCTGCTCAACAGGAGTGATGAAGTCAATACCAAGCTCCAGCTTAGGAAGATCCTTGTGTTGCTGACGCAGCCGGTCCTCACCCCATGCTCTCAATTTTACAAGAGAGCGAATCTTGGTCTCCTTGCTAAGGCCCTGGGCTTCCAGGATCTTTTCGTTGACGCGGTTTGCGACGGAACGACGGAGCGCGGGGTCCAATAGCTCCTGAAGTTCGGGAACCAAACTGTCGTGCGGAAAGCATAGAAGAGCCATGGTTCGCTCGAGGTCTTCGAGGAACAATTCGCTGCTGGTGGCACGAGGGGCCAGCTCGGTCGCGGCAAAAGTAATAGCGGGCTGGACATCGCCACTCGGCGAGGCGCAGCATTCTTTGATCAACTCAATGAGTTGAAGACGGAGTAACGAGAAGTGGAGTGATTTATCGCTATCTAGAATCTTTCGAAAATATTAGCTAATGTTACAGCAATTTTTGTGGTAATAAAAGGTAAAGAACATGTTTGCTCATGTTGAAGACTGAAGTTTCTGGTTGTGTCTCATCACCGGTCCGAAGACCTGAGAGTGGTGCATGATAACTTTTTTAATCATAGCAAGTGGGGCATTTGGGGATGTGGATTGAGGAATTGGAGGGAGAAATGCTTACAGCTTGGTCAAGGTTGTTGATTCCAATGATTGCGTTGCGAATATCACCGGCAAAGATCAAGTGCCGTATCTTGACGCGCTCATTCATTTCTTCCCAGTTTACCTGGGGAGACATGTTGGCTTCTTTCGCAAAGTTTTCGGCGGCGGCTTGGTATCCCTCATTGATCAGGTAGTTCATCACTAACGCGTTCAAATCACTAGAAGATTGTTAGCTGATTGTGCCTTGGGAATGGTAGACAGAATCGTTAAGAAGGGACCAGGTTCAGTTGCAAGCTAACATATTCTCTAACATGGTAATTTCAGAGAGATTCCCAACTTGACTATTGACTCATCTTTCTGGCTGTGGATATCTGGGCAGAGGGGGTTGAGGGAAGTGGGGTAGAAACAGAACGGGAGGAGGGGTTATACCTTTTCGATGCTTTGACCTCGTCCACCCTTCGCTCGAACTCGGGGGCATACTGAGCTGCCTGACGAGGTGCGTGAGAAGTCTACGACCATCAATACAATGCTGTTACACATCGGGGGTACGGTAAGAGACAGAAGCCGAAGCCGAAAGGCAAGCAGCAAAAGCTCAACCGGGACTGACCATGACAAGTGCGTGTGCTTCTCAAGTGGGCGAGGTCACCCAAGGAGGAAAAGAGAAGAAGAGGAAACGATGTTGGCGACGTCGGGCTTATGTAGGTGACTGCGGCGAAACGTGGAGTGGTTGTGGGCGATGAAAATTTGTGGGGCTAGGACGAGAAAGAGGCTGAGCCCCAATCAAAGAGCACGTTTTAGCCGCCCAACCCCAACCCTGACGCTAACGGTATCCGGGCGATGACGGGATGATTATCAGTGACCAACAACGACTGCTGATCACAGAAGGCTCGCTCGGAATTACTGTACGAGTACATACCTGTTGCGATAGAGCCCCGTGATTGCACTCTAGTGACTCGAGTGAATGAAATGTGCCACAGACCCGTATTGATTCTGCTATAAGAGATTCAGAGGTCAAAGAAGTCCGAGCTCCAAACGTGCTTTTAAATAACCTAGAGCCGAACTCGCTGAGCTCGTGCGAGCTGTGACACTATGCCACTTCCGTGGAAATACATATATATATTCATCGATTCTGCAGAATCCTTGTATTACGGTTATCGGTATTACCTCAGTCTCCTCGTGATCTTGCCACCAAATCCATGTATTTTTGATCTCTGAAGGTTCACGGAGTCTGGAATCACGACACGCGACAACTCGGCAAGAAATCGCTCCAAGCTCCTTAGGGGCACGGCCTTTGCCGTTGCGAAACAAACGAACGAGCCGAAGTGCAGTTGCAGTTTGGCAAACGTTCGCAAACAATCAACTACTATGAAAGCACTCTCAACTCGAGTCGCACGTATGTGGCTGTTATTTGTCGATCAGCATAATATTGAAATCGGTCTTCCCTATTTGCCGCCACCGTCATGGAAACAAGCATCAACACTCGCTTTTACATAGAAAGACGCACGTCCAATAAGGGTCATGTCCGCGGCGGGGAGCATGCATCCTCTTGATTGAATGTTTCCTCTGTTCTTCTCCGGTGTTGTTCCATACCGCTCCATACGAGGATTTACACCTTGACATCCCGCTGTGTACACCAATACTGGTCGGGTTGTCTCAGGCGTTACACACCCACGAGAATAGTGTCAGTGACACTGTGTTGATGGTCATTTTGTAATTCTATCGACCTACCATGCCCAGCAGTAGATCGAGTTATTACCGTCAACTTGTAGTCATAGCCAGTCTCCAGAGCTTCCGTCACTGTCCGTCCGCTCATTCTGTTCCACTTCACTTCACCACAACTGGTGGATCTCTTTTCCCATCCCCTCCATCATCTGTCCTGCCCAGTAACAACAGAGTTTTCTCTGCTGTTTGTTTCCCCGCATCTGTGAACTGGAGGTAAGTTGAGGAAAGCAAGCCGTGTCGTGTTGTGGTTGACGATACCTAATCCCTAGGCTCTCTAGTAATCCCTAGCACTTACTAACCACGCAACTCCACATCTGCCCCGTTCACCACCTCCGGTAACGTCAGACAGTTGCTCTCACTCCGCCATCCGTTCCATCTGCGCGAATCCAACGCCCAAGATCGGCCGCATCCACTCGCTCAGCAGCACATAGCAGAAACGAACACTCCCCGAGCAGCCTGGCGGTTACGCCCAAGATATCTGAATAGGTTCGTGGCCAGCCGTACCTCTCCTACCTAGGCTGAGTATTACATCGGCTCGGTATTTCGGGAGTGTGCAAGAACACGAGATGGCTACAGGCAGCGGCCGCGGTGGAGAGAATGTAGAGACCTAGACGGTAGTGATGCGCAGTAGTGGTCGTCATATATGTCCAGAGCGCTACTCTACAGCTCCATCCCGCTGCTCCACCGACTTCCGCTGCCGTCATCTACATTCGCCGTTGCACAACCTCCTTTACCTCCGCTTCCTCGATCTTACGTTAGGATAAAGCTCTGACTTTTGCGCCCTTCGCGCGCGACTCTCTAGAACCGAAGATTGTTATGGCAGATTCGCATACCAATCGAAATGTGGAAAGCCCTCTAGCGCGGTCGGCCGTCGATCTCTCGACGACCGGTGTTGATGCAAGCAATTCTCAAAGCACCTCCGCCGCCCCCGGCGAAAGCAACAGTCCAAACACAGCACCTTCCACAAGTATATCAACTTCTACAACATCAAACGCAGATTCGAAATCAGAAAACAGTAGGGACAATGGGTACGGAACGTTGGCGGGGGACGGAGGAGCTACGGCGGACAGTACGGTGAGCTTAAAGATTTCTAGACGTAGTTGAGCAATCCATGGACTGACTTTTGGTAAAGAACGGTACCGTGCCGAATGCCGGTAGCGATATCGAGAGATCCGGAAGTGTATCACCCTCCAAACTCGATCAAAAAGTATCCACAAAGAAAGCCTCGTTCAAACCGATTTCCCTAAACAAGCAATTCCTAAAAGACCCTCCCGCGACAACTGCAGCGCCAAGCTCATCAAGTACTACACTACAACCTAAAGGTATACTACAAGCTTCTGATTTTGGAAAGATGTTGGGGGACTGACTGAGAATAGTACTAGGTACAGGTGCTGCACAGCCAGCAGCTCGAGTTGCGGCGCCCTCCAAGCTTAAGCTCGTCCGAATTGGGGGTACATCACAATCCCAGCGACCCAGTGGCACCGGTACCGGGAGTGCTGGTACAACAAAGGCAGAAGCACAGCCAGTGTGGAACAAGAACCAACGTACGTGGATATTTGAACCTGATTAGTTGACATAGGACCTAATTAAAACAGCTGTTCCGCCTCCTCCGAGGAAAGAACTTACAGATGAGGAGCTCAGCAAGACATACGGAATTCATCTGGCTTCACGACTCGGTCCTGACGATGAATCAAATAAGGAGTCGAAATGGGCGGATATTGATGATGATGATGACGATTGGGTGCCAGCGAAGCTTGAATGGAATAACGGAATCACGGTGGCGGCTGATGCAGGTGGGCAGCGGTCTCCCAAGAAAACAGAATCGGAACCGATACCGGAACCAATTAAAGAGGCAGCCAAGGAACCAGTTAAGGAACCAGTTAAGGAACCAGTCAAAGAGCCAGTAAAGGAGATTGCGCAGGAACCCGCAAAACTACCTGTTACTGTTATATCTCAGCCACCAATAAAGCCATCTGCATCTCCCGTTCCTTCAGGTCCCAAGACTTTGATTACACAGAAAGCCAGTGTGAAACCCCCACAGGCGACTACTCCTGCTGCTCCCCGACCATCACCATGGGCGAAGATTCCACCGCCGAATGCCGTTCCACCCGGTCCTATCAATCCTCCGCTTCAACGCCCACAGGAGATGCCGAGACGTGAAGAACCTCCACGTGAAATGCAGCCAGTGAGGGAAATGTCCGCGGAGGCATATGATAGACCATGGCGAGGTGGAAACGGTCCCCAGAACAATAGAGAGCTCTTCAACTCGCATACCGGCAAGATGGAGCCAGTTCATGATGATCGGAGGCCAGCTCATAGATCGCCCTTAACAAAGCCTGCAGTGCTTCAGAGACCCCCGGGACCACCTTCAGTCTCTGGACCTGCCGAACCGTCCGCAGCATTCCAGACTGGTCGAACTAGTCACCGCCCAGATGACTTTAGACGCCGTAGGACTTCGTCGAACGTAAGTGGAGGTAGTGGCAGCATGGGCCGTAGGCCTTCTTTTACTCGCTATGGAATAGAGCCTCCGATGCTCGAAGATACAGGTTATTCTCAGAACAGACAAATGCATAGCAGTCCGTTTGACGACCATCATGAACACCCACGACACCAGCATTATGGAGGATACCCTCCGCACCAGGTGCAACATGGTCACCGAGACATTTTACCCACGATGACAAGTTCGCACCTTGTAGATCGATCTGGTATTCCTACTGGTACCGGCACCGTTCCACCAAACGCTTCAACGGAGGTATTATCTGTTGTGCCACCGCAACCGATTGCACCACCGGCTGAATCAGTGGAAGACGTTCTTGCCAAACAAGAGAAGATTATGCGAGAGTCGCGGGAACTAGCACGGAAGCGTCGACTGGAGGAAGAGGCACGACAGGAAGCAGAAAAGAGAGAACGTCTCCAAGTAAAGCTTGCAAAACTGGCAGCAGAAGCTAAAGAGAAGGAGGAGAAGGAAGCTGCGGCTAAAAAAGCCCAGGAGGAACGCATTGCTGCCGAGAAACATGCAGCTGAGGAACAGGAACGGGAAGCCGAGAAGCGCCGACTCGAGGAGGAGAGGGCACGTGAGTTAGAACGACAGAAAGAGATAGAAAATCAGCGCGAAATGGAAAGGGTCCAACTCCAGTCGCGAGACTTAATAGCAACTCGAGCACCGCCACCAGGCTCAATGGCAGCTGTGGGCGAGGGTCGAGGCGATTCATTTGAGTCACGCCAAGACCTGCCCTTTCAGGACCGATACGTACGACAACCTCCACCATTTAACCGCACTACTTCTCCCTCCTCACAACATACCATCCACCACCTCCATCCCACAAATTCTACGACTGCTATTCCTAACAACCAACAAATACCCCAAGACCACTCTACAATGTCGGCTACCTTATATGATCGCCCGCCACACCTGAAGGCATTCGGTGGTACAAGCAGCTTGAACGTCCGCAGCACCAACTCCCAGAACTCTCGGAATCAGCCTTGGAAGGGCGGCCCTTCTCCCCGTACCAACAACCAGTACGCCTCTAGCTCGGCTAGTCCTTTTGGCGCCATTGGCGATGGCTCACGGAACACCAATTACAACAACAACCAGGCAAACAACATGAGACCTGCACGACTAGTTTACCCTGGCCAAGCTCCAGGCGGATACTTCAAGGGCAACCGTTACTATCCGGCGGGCTCTGAGTCAAATGACTCCTCCCCAGCCGCATCTGGTGGTCAACTCACCGAGGCAAACCGCGCTGCGGCTGTAAATGCATGGAGAGCTGCTCCGCAGACTATCCAAGCATCCGAGGCTGCCGAGCGTGAGCACAAGCGACAAGCGCGCATTGCGCGGGAAGCTGAAGAGGCAGCTACCGGGATCAAGAAGCCGTCTCAACAGTTCCACATCGTTGAGAACTTCAAGAAATACGAGGTTGAAGACGACGGAAAGAATCCCACTCAGCGCTCATTCAAGGGCAAATCTACTCAAGAATTTGCCGACGGCGCAACTGAGGAGTCTCCTGCAACTCCTAACACTCCTTCGACCACTGTCCCCACATCAAGACCCTCCAGATTTTTCCCATATGAGACCACCAATCTTATCGCAGCACACCTGGCTGAGAACAAGAAAGTCGAGCCAATTGGGCACAAGGCGACTACCCAGAAGGAGATCACCAAGGATGATCGTATGAATTCTCCTCCCCCTCCAATGTCTCCCGACCATCCCGTTCATGGAGGAGCCCCTTCAGCTCGTGTCAACCTTCCAAGGACGGGCACCTCCAGCCATGCTACGAAGCTTTCTAGTACAGCTAGATTCAATGACGTGCAAGAACAAATTATGAAGAAGTTGGCAGCTGGACCTCATTCAGGATCTTTGAGCGGAATAACACCTAGTTCGAAGCCGCCTTTTGAAGATAAACAGCAGAACCCCCCTACAGTTTCTCTACCTGCAAAGTCTGAGAAGTTGTCTGGAGACACCGACATGGGGACCCAGCCGGATAGCGACGAGTTCGAAGGACAGATGTTCCCCCAAGGATTCGGATCTCGTCCCGAAATCAATTTACCCCGAGGATCCCTCGCCTCGTACGGCCGTATCACCTCTGGAGACGCAGCCCACAATACCAAGAAGGGGGCCATCAAGACTCCCAAAAACTGTATCCAGTCAACAGATATCTACTACCCATTTACTAAAGTCGACCACACCAGTAACGACGGAAAGAAAATCTTCCGCGTTCGTCTACCCGGAATGGAAGCCTGCAAAGAGGTTCAAGTTCGAGCTCCGGAGAAGGCTCGATCCAAATTTATCGGCCAGAAGAAAAAAAATGGACGCCGAAATGGAGAGAACCGCAACGACAACAACAATCGCGGACAACCATACAACTACCGCGATGCCGTTAGCAAACCGGCAGAGCATTAAAGTGTGATCCACTTCGTTGCTATTAGGTGTCAAGTGTGAAGCATGTGGGGCGTCTTCAATTTTGATGGGATATCAAATTGTTTACTTTCTGGATATTTCTCCAGTCTGATTGGGATTATGCAAAGGTCCTGTTACTTACTCGTTATGCAATGCTTTCTGTTTTTACTTTTTTTCTGTCTGTTATCACGGTGTTTCAACTTTCGACGCAAATGGCTAGGGTTTCCGGAGTTGATGTTATGCCGTACTGCTTCATTCTACTGTTTTTTTCTTTCTATATCTTTGTTTGTTACTTACTCTACTTTTATCTGATTTACCGTTTTTTTACTTCATGCAATGCGCTTTTTGGGGGGCTTTGTTGCGAGTACTGGGAGACATCTGCCTGGAAGGATGTTCTGGCGTTTGTAGAGAGCAGTGTAAATGTTATGAACATTGTCTATCCTCCCGTGAAACCTTGTTGTTTGTTATTTATCCGGTGATCTTGTTTGTTTGCTTTAGAATAGCTGAGCAAGAATACGGAGAAGAGATACCTAATTACTATATTGAAAGCGGATATAGATACCTGAAATGAGATTAATTTGTACTCAATTCGACCCTCCCGCTGCCTGTCATGACCACCGCAAAAAACTTTAACCCTCGAGGTTCCAGCACGACCCGTTGTTGAAAAGAGGCGGTTTTCGGTAAACGTGGTTGGCTATCTGGATTATGCAACGTAGAATATGCTAGAGTGTAAAGTAAACTACAAAGAAGTATATAGAAGCTAGATAAGGAACGGCTCTGGACGTGTAAGCACACGGAAACACAACAGGATATCAACTAGAAACACGCCGTCTACTCGTGTATAACACATGCTCATCTGTCATGTCATGGCTCCAAGCCTTAAGGTCGGCTGTGTCTAGTTCTATCAGTAAAGACCCCTGGAGAGGGTGAATTTGTTTTCCGGAGCGGAGTGGAAAGTGGAATCAGTTGACTTTACATATAAATAATTTTGGATTAGAAGTTCGGAACCCTCGCGTATATTCCACTAAATCTAGCGTCATCACACCCGAGCATGTTTTATCGTCTGAATGACTGTAGACTACATACCGACATGTAAACGCGGAATTGATCTTGCACTGAAAGATGAGAATCAAGATAAGATGGTGGGTAAGGGCTTTGGATCTTGTACTCTGGTAGCTCACGTGTTGATCCACACTTCTACAACAGCAAATGTCCCGCAAAGAAAGCCAAAGCGATGCAAGATGCTTTTTTTAGATCCCCTCAAAGAGTGCTGTCAGTCGGTGTATTTTGACTGATTGTCTTACTATCACCCGACGTGAGAACTTTACCATTTCTATCCTAGTATTTCCCTTAACTTATCCCTTAGCGTCAAAAATGTCACGTGCACATTCTAGAAGTCTACGGTCATGCAGGGGATACACCAGTAGATGAGGTATTTCCCTAGAATTCTGTAGCAGCCCAGCGGGCGGCATCACATAATATCACGTAGTGCTTTTCTACTACCAGAATCCCTGCAATTATAGAACATGCAAGTACGCTCAGACATTGTAAAAACAAAAGCATGGGGCGTTTATGACCATTGACGGGCAACCTTTTGAAGTCGATTAAGCCAACGTAAAATCGCAATTCTTTAGTGAGCTGGTGACTAGACACTTCTTTGGAACCCGCGACAACCCCCTTCTTGAGACGGAATTCCACGGACATTCCTCCCGGCCAAAAGAGTAAGCCCAATTAGGTAGACTCTAGCGCAGCTATTTTGTATGTGCTCTGGGAGGGCACTGAGGGGGGGCTGGGAAGCCGGGTAATGAATAGGATCCTGTTATGCATGAAGCATCACTCAACCATAGAACCGTTAAAGAACCGCGCATTAAAGTTTTACCCCAAAAGCTGATACGTCAAGTCTCAGGCCGGTGTTTGCCAGCGTCGATAAAGTTACACAAGCGTAGGGTATGCAACGCATTCCAACTCGCCCAATATTGGTCATGAGAAACAAGCCCTATCAACGAGCGAAGCTATTATCGGAAATAAGCCCTCTTTAATCACAACCCGCATTGTGCTTTTGAAACATTCTTTACACGTATACCTCGTCCTTTTGGAGTAATTGGTCTTCAAAGCTCGAGCTCATCCGCCATGACTCTTCTCCAAACACAGCTCATAAATTTTACTGGAAAACATACCGCAAGGCGTAAATATGCGAACTACAGCAGGAACATGTGTCTTAGAGTAAATCTACCACTCGACGCCATTAATTTTTCTGTTTGGTCAATGCGGATTACAGCGCAACATTCTGCACAGCGGAGGCAGGCGAGGTCGCTCCAGACCGGCATGCAAAACACATGCATACAATCACCGGCATACTCAAAGAGACCAAAACGTAACGTATCAACATACTGTGAATAATCTTCAAAATCACAGACAGTTGTATAAACAGGCGAACGTACGCTCCCGATTTCCCGTCTACAATCCGCGATTGACCCAGGAAAACGAACTACGACTCCCTCTGAGAACCGAAGTTTACAGCGAGGTATTTAAACCTAATCACTTGTCCGAACTTTTAATGCCTTTCGGAACTTACTAATTCTAAGCTAAGAAATTTCTTAGCCTCTACATTCGGCCAGACCCGGCTAGCAAAATCGCCCAGAATGGACCGTCTCACTATTTCCACTACGTTCTTCTTCTTGGCTCTCGTCAATGCTCTACCAATCCCCAACTACTCCGACCGCCTAGTCTGGGCCAACACTCCCGACACACGAGGCACCCTTACAATAGTCTTTTCGTGCGGTGCCGCTCTCCTGCTGTGCATCTGGAGTGGAATCCATTCCAACGTAAACCCGAATGCCGACGACGATGATAAAAAGGGCGCGAAATTAACGATTGCCAAAGTGGTTGGAAAGGCAGCGTTGGCATCCATTGCTTTGCTTGCCCCGGATATTGTTCTCACTGTTGCGCTTCATCAGCTTCTTGTCGCTCTGCAGTATCAGGAAGCTCTTAACGCCCCCGAAGATCAACCTGTCGGGACGGATGAAACACAGTGGGAGGCTAGTACGAACGGACTCGACAATACTCGCAAAGGTGACGGTACCGCGGTCGACGTCAAAACTGATACAACGAATCAACCGGATGTTAGTGTGAAGGAACTAGGCGCTAGTCAGAACGGCGATGGAACGGATCATGAAATGATAACCGATGCAAAGTCACCGGCGATTAGTGTGAAGGAATTGGATGCTGGTTCGAACGATACCGCCGCAGCCGTCCCAGATCGGGTGACGACCGATGAAAAGATACAAGAGATGCCTACGAACGAAACACTTTTTAGCATATCCTCAGAACCCACGATAACCGACGGAAGGCCGCCGAATGGCCGACACGACACGGTCGATTCCCACAACAGTAAAGATACCCAAGTGACAGAGCCAATCAGAGCGAACACCAGACGGAGCAAGATCAGTACAGTTATGACCGGTAAATCCCGTATCGGGTTGAAGATGTCATTCTTCGCAACCATGGGTGGATTCTGCTTCTCCGAAACAACAATTCAGGGATTTCACCGGAGAAGCCTAGCCTTCGACACACTTCTTCATCCGAAGACCATGGAAATAATTCGAAAGCAACCTTTGTCCGACATTGAGGACAAAAGCAAAGCCAGCGGTATCGCGAAAACCGTAGCCGCCTTCCAGATATTTTGGATAATACTGCAAGTTATTGGACGTTACATAGGTCGACTGCATATCACTCTATTGGAGCTCAACACATGTATACATGTTGTGTTAGCTATTTTGACATACGCGATTTGGTTTCGTAAACCGTTGGACGTTAATATTTCTATTCCGGCCGTACGAAATAAAGTGATCCATGATTTTGCCACTACTTTCTACATCCGCAGGATGCAGATAGTCCTCAAAGAAGCTGAAAAATGCATTATGGGTAATTCAACATTTTTGAAGTTCGTTAGCGACAGTCAACAACCGTCAACGGCACCCGTAAACACTATTTATCACGGTTCAAACTCGGATCCAATTGCCTCCCAGCACCCAAAGATACTGGCCGCAATGGTTATTTCCCAGGCTATGAAGGAGGCGCCGGAGGAGGCGAGCAATATATTTTATGCCAGCCATGCTTCAGTCAAAGCATGCCTGGCCCGAGAAACCCTCCAGCATGAAGTCATACCAGCTATCCTAGCCAAAGATAACAGCGGAAATTCCGGAGTTGGTTCTGAGTTGTTGCAAATAAAATTGTTGGACGCTGCCTACGGAATGGTCTCCGATATTTCGAGCAAAGTTGCACATGAACAGACAATGCAGAATCTGAGTTTCACACCTGCCATTCAACGTGCTTACTCTAAGCTGCGCGACCCCGAAATTAAAGATACGAAATATCGCGACATATTGAACGACGAACTTCGGACGGTGATGCATGAGGCTTTGGATAAAACTCGAGCGCGATCTGTAGAGAAGTCTTTCGTCCAAGTAAATTTGGCAGCGCAAAAAATCTTTGGGAATAAAGGAAATCTGGCTTTCCCGGATCTTGTTCAATCATCCGTCCAACGATCAGCTCAAGCGTGTTGTCGTGCAGCTTCCAGGCACGCTGTTAGACATGAGGCTCTCAAGGCAGTCGTTGGAACACAGAACGTGGGAGATGCAGTTGAAGCAGCTCTCTATAAATTCCGAAACAAGTGCCATCCACAGCAGTCGAAAGATAGCGCGTTTGATCATTTTTTTGATTCCCTGGTAAATACGGCAAAATCAGAAGCCACCAAAGCCTTCGACAGATATATTAAGGTTGAAGGAGTCGAACTCGACACAAACATTGCGGTCACCACCGATATTGTCTCTCGATATGCTGCGCGAGGAATTCTGTTTGCTGTGAAGCAGGCACTCTCGGAAATAAAGGATAACCCCAACGGTAACTCGGATCCACCAACCCCACTGATCAGTTCAAACACCAGCCCTACCATTCCTGTAGGGGTAAATACTGTACCGGTACGAAAGTTTACTACCTCCGAATTAGCAGACTGCGCCGCTGCTCTCCGAGAAATTGTTTCCAGTAGAATCTGGAAATACATGAACCCCGAAACAAGCCAATCGCTTTGGGCCGACATCAAATACCCATTTGCGAATGCAGCTGGTGTTTTACGGAACCAATTAGTAGACGTACCAAACCTATTCACCCCCCACGAGCAGACTCAGCGGAGGACGGTGCCAACGTATATTAGATTCATAAGTAGTAACAGACATGGTAGTAACGGTGGAGATGGTATTCGCAACGACGACAACGCCGACAATCAGCATTTCGACAAATCCTGGTGTAAGAAACACCGAATGATACTGCTGTCCTTTTCGGCCCTCGCGGGGATATTCTACGGCTCCATCCACATAACTAAATGGAATAGTATGTGGTTCCCGACTCTCACCGAGCATCTCTTGTGGAACATATCCTGCTGCGTCGGCTCTGTAGCTGTTCTACCTATCGGATTATCGATGCTTATTCCGTTTCTAGAGGGGAGACTTATTCTTCGGAGACTGTGTATCTTGCTGTGTACGATTTCATGGGTTCTTTTCGGCGCTGCGAGGGTATATTTCATTGGGGAATCGTTTTTGTCTCTCAGATCGCTTCCATCTAGTGCTTATCGGTCGGTGCAATGGTCGAATAATCTGCCTCATTTCTAAGTTTTTGCGTGATGAGTCATGGCGGTTGGGGATGGAATCTGTGTAGCCAGAGGTTAGCACTCGAGTGAATCAAAATGGAGAGGAGGGATCCCGCGAGGGGAAGCGATAAAGTTAAGGGGTATGTTTTGAGTAGGCTATGAGGATTAAGCGGAAGATGCGGTAGAAAACTAGGCGAGAAGATAGATACCGGAGGGATGAAGATATAAAATTTGGAGAATATCAGAACAGACTGCGGGTCATGTAAGAAGCTGGCGAAATGCTTACCGAAACTCGGATGTAGGGTAGCGCAGGACAGAAATTCCGGGTGAGGGTTGGTGACCCACCCAAAGTTGATTAGGATTAAGGTAGCGTTTGGTAGCCCCCGAATATCGTGATATTCAGGGTCAATATTGCAATATTAGCGATATTGCAATATTCAAATATTTTTTCCTATTTGCCGACCCCAAACATAATTATTGAATATTGGAATTTTTAAAATACTGGTCTTGAGCTGTTTTTTCAATATTATAAACTCCATCTCGCATATGAAACCGTTGCAGAACTCACCTTGTCCACTACAACCCCCCGTTACACCTTTCCATCACCACCATCACTATCAACATCCACAACTACGATCATTACCTCGATTGCCATCACCATCCCAACAACAACATCGCCATCTACACCTCATGCTCCCTTTCCATCTTCTACATCATCAATAATCAGTATTGCCATCCATACATCCGCATCGACACAGCACTTCAACCTCCGGTTTATGTAACTGCTGGGCTGTAACCCATCATGGTATCAAGGTCACATGTTAGAAAGTAGTACACGGGGTCAAGACTGAACACAGTGAAATTTAGTGTATGTTGCATTTTTATGGGGCCGGAAAACACCCTGCAATATTGGCCAAACACAATATTCCATTGTTGCAATATTCGCCAAGAATATTAAACTTTTCCAATATTGCAACATTCATTTCGCGGGGCCGGCAAACGCAGCCTAAGTATGTAGAACTTCAATACTTAGGATGCCTTCTTTATTTTTCTTTCTTTTTCTTCTTGTCGTAAGGGCTTCGGGCTGATGTGGACCCTTCGGGGGCTCAGGGATAAGTGTTATGGGTTGAAGGAGCTCGTTATTCTACTAGGCCTCTGGACCTTAGACATTCACAATACACATCATAAGTAGTTACGACACTTCTTTAACTTGAATTACCCACAATATCTTTCGGTTTTGCTAAATCCCGATTGCTGGTGCTTCTTTACTTTGACGCGTTGTGTACACTTTATAGATCAACTGGCTCGAAATTGTATGAAATTTCTTGCCAATCGTATGGTGAAGAATCTGTGGTTACCAAGTCTGAAGGACCGACATAACGGCCACTGATTGTTCACACCTCACTTCGAGCGTTGATTGCGTGATACCTGACTAAGCTAGTTAACCCCACAGACCCCGAAGCTCCAACCTCAAGATCACAGTACACCATATCGGCCGAATCCTCGGATCAATACGCGAATACGGACACCATAAAGCGGTCCGAAGTGCGAGTATCCGGAATATCGGAGAGAACGTTATTACGTTTACCGGACCCCGGCGCTTTGACGCGGCTTCGTATTCGTGTCGGAGCGGGTATTCGTCTTTCCGATACCTGAGACCTGCCAAGTCTGGCCAAGAATGCGAGGATTTGGGGGGTTTTGATTATATATCGCGGATTTCGTTTTTTGATGCATCCAGGAAGGCTGGTTTAGAGACGAAAAGAAAAGGGTACATGAACTGGTTGAACATTGACCGTGGTCCATGCTCGTAAGCCTCAAGGTAAAATCAAAGCCTCGAGCCTACTTTAGCCGTGACACCCAATACCTTCTTAGAGGATTTGCTTTACATGCAACTCTGCTATGATCTTCAATTACACATCAAATATTCAGCGCATACATCCATCATTCATACATAATTTCCGTTCACCGGTGCATAATTTACCAAACATCTGATGTCCGAAGTGGTATGTACGTCTCGTTAAAGTTTATCGCTTGTTTTATGAAGGCCCAAGTCCCGGGCTGGGGCCATTTCGCTAACGTTTCATATCCTTCGGGAAGTTTGTGGCGTTGTGGGTCCTCTGTCTATGAATAGTAGCTCAGACCTCGTTAATCCCCGTTGAATCTAATTTGTTGATCGGCCGCTAAAATTTGGACCCACTTGTTGAAATTTGAAAGAGATTTTATGGAACCAGGAAAAAGTAATCAAATAAAGGAATCCTAATGCCGAAAGATATTGGTATTGATATTCGTCATAGTTTAAGGAGCTATGTAGCTTGGTTCATTAACCCTTTGTAAAAATGTCTAACTATCATCAATATTTAGAGGTTCTATGTATTTATTCTGGAATCTGGAAATAGGGCTCTACTTCTCAAAAATTTCAAAAATAGCTTAAAGCTCGAGAATTCCATTCGGTGATGAACATCCAAGACTTTAAAATCATCTGCAGATTCCCCTTTTCTCTCTCGCTTCTCATCCAGACCCGCTCTACACAACCATCCTACCCCACACAACTAATTGAACCTGGAGCTCGTATACATACTCTGTTCCAAGGGCAAGTTCCAACTTGACAGCGGCCCATGATTGGCTTTATTGCCTTTCGATAAAATGATCTCCAAGCCGCAGGTCTATAGCTATCAAATTCAAACTCTTAACTCTAAAATCAAACTCCTCGGCTACGAATTGGGCATCCATGCGCTTGTTTCAGCCACGGAACTCACTCCGCCTGCGGCAATCTAGACGTCCCGGCAACTAGATGCCGAGTGGCCAGATGGCGATCGGGCCGTGTGGAGAGAGTTTCATGATGACATGTGTTGATGCATCCGAGCGGGTGTCCGGGATGCATACCGCAGACAGCCGCATAGCGCTGCGTTTCGGAATTAATCCGTGGTTGCAGTGGTTCTGCAGTCGCCGCAGGAACTTTGTTGCGGGTAGATCGGCATCGGGTTACCACCGGGTTCCTACCTGCGATTTACTGCGATTTACTGCGATTTACTGCGACTTACTGCGACTTACTGCGCATTCCAGTGCTTTCTCGGCGCTTTGGTAAGGCTTTCGCCGGATTCTTCTCCGCCTCCGGGAGCGCGATCGTATCCGGAAGCACGGTACTGCAAGTTAAGCATGACTGTACTGCGAAGCACAGGAGAAATTTTTCGCACAGACTCTGCATGCAGTTTGCTACAGTTAGGGTGTTTATATAGTTTAGATGATTTGTTGATATCACATCTTCTCTATGCAGTTCAAAAAAGTCTGTAACATCCATCACATCCTCCTACATGATCACTACATCTCTTCCATTCCCTTTTCCGAACCCAAACTGTAATCCCAAAAAAAAAAAATAAAAACAAACAGAAAAAAAAACAAAAAAAAAAACATTCATGAAGATATCTAAACGGAATTAACCTCGCAGAGATCCTCAATAAATATCAATCTAACCCAACGCCATACAATAAAACGACGAAGATGATGTGATGCGTTTATGACCAAACATCCTCCTGTAAAATTAATTAGCATTCATCCATCTCGGATTGGATTAACTCGGTGGAAGCTTACCTGGTACAAATTACTACTCCTCAATCTCTTAACCAAATCGTGACCCTTCTCCTCTTCGAGACCGCGCTGCTCAGCGAGAATCTTTCCGAGGACATCGTTGACCTCACGAGCCATGCGGGCAGCATCTCCACAGACGTAGAAGTAGGCACCTTGCTGGATGAGCTCGTTGACCTCCTTCGCGTACTCGGCAAGTCTGTGCTGAACGTAGACCTTCTTGTCACCGTCACGAGAGAAAGCGGTAATAAGCTCGAAAGCGTCACCAAGCTTCTCCTTGTATTCCTATTTTCATTGTTAGCCTATGTCGTCACAGCGGAGAATTAACCCCGACAAAACGCCGTAGTCGCGTTGGACCGCGGAGAAATCCGGAGAACTCGGAGAAATGCCGGGATAAACTGGGGAAGGTAACACAGGGTACTTACGGGCCATTCATCCTTGTACAAGAAATCCTCGGACTCCTTTCTGCATCCAAAGAACAACAAAGTCTTTCCAACGGTCTGTCCCTGCTCGGCGAGAGCGGCACGCTCCTGGACGAATCCTCTGAAGGGGGCAACACCGGTTCCGGGCCCGATCATAATAACGGGCTTGCTAGGGTCGGAAGGAAGACGGAAGTTGGAGCTACGAATAGCGACAGGAACGTGGAAACCATCGTACTTGTTGCGGGGTCCGGTGATCGCGTAGGTAAGTCCGTATGGGTCAGGCGAGGGGTCTCCGTGCTGCTTCTGCTTGAGGGCCAAAAGGTAGTTGGTGGTAACACCCTTGAGGACGTTGGAACCTCCGGGGACGGCAATGCTCTCGACGACAGCAGTGATGGTGGGGACCTTGTTGTTGACGACGGAAGAAGAAGAGATCGAGTAGTAACGGGGCTGAATGTGGTTAAGACCCTCGATGATAATCGAGAAGGGAATCTGGGACCAGGTCTCGCCGGGGGCAACGAGCTCAAGAACCTGAGCGATGTTGAAGTAACGGCGGGTGACAAACTCAGAGAAGTAGTCCTTGTCGCTTCCAAGACGTGTCATCTGCTCCTTGGCCATCTCGGTAGGAGCAAAGGCGGCGAGGGAGGCAACAAATTGGCGAGAGACGGTAGCGTTGATCTCAACGTGGTAACGAACGATAGCATCGTAGGTGGTAGGAGCCGGGAAAGGAACCTTGGAGGTAGAGTCGAGTCCCTTGACATCAATGACAGTGTGGCGCTTTTCCTCCATTCCAAGAACCTTGAACAAACGGTCAACCTCAACACCGGCGTTGGTGGGCCAGACAGCAAGGTGGTCTCCGGTGGTGTAGGTAAGGTTGGACTTGGACAAATCGATTTCCATGTGGATACAGTTGCGGTCCTTGACGGTGAAGCATTCCTTAGAGAGAGCGATGGGGGCAATGAACGGGTTGTGAGTGTTGTAAGGTCCGACGGACTTGCCCTCAAGGTGGTTCTTGTTGGGCTCTCCAAGGTAAACAGTGTCGTCTTCGGGGGTAAGGTCGTCGCGCTCGGTGATGGCGAAAACGGGCTCGTAAACAGCTTCACGCTCCTCAAGTCCCATATCCTCCGCAAGCTCAGCCCACATAGCCTCCTTCCAAGAGATAAAGTCCTCCTCCATAGTTCCAGCACCGTCGTCTCCCTCTCCAGCGGGTCCAATGCGGCGAGCTCCCAACTTGGTGAGAGACTCGTCGACACGGCGAACCATGGCGTTGTAGTGTTCGTAGGTGTTGTTTCCGAGGCCGAAGGTGACATACTTGAGGTTGGTAAGAGGCTTCTCAGAGGCGTTCTCGGAGAAGTTGGGCTCGCCGTTGTAGATAAACTCGTAGAACTCGACCGCGTTGTCAGTGGGCTCACCCTCTCCGTAGGTAGCAAGAACGAAGACGGCGACCTTGTCGTGAGGGAAACAGTCGAGGTTCTCGTAGTCGTAGTCCTCCAAGTCGGCAACCATAGTCTTTAAACCAAAGCGAGCGCTTCCCTCCTTCGCCAAACGAGAGGCGTAGTCCTCAGCAGTACCAGTTTGAGATCCGTAGAGAATAACCATGTTCTTGTCCGACTCGTCCATCTTCTCAATGAGGTTCCGGGTTTTGCCAGCCTTCGCGGTAGACTGCAACGACTTGTTGTAGTCCGTAGGAGTTTCGGTTTTGGCCCATAGTGTGCCCTTCGAGAGGTATGCGACAGTTCCGAGGAGGAGGACCAAGAGGACGACCACGTCCAGCGTATCGAGAGGTAGTTCTGCCATGATTATGGCGTGTAAGGGTGATTATGGAGCAGTCCGGTAGCTGTCCAGAATCGTCAGCGTCTCAGGAGCTCTTCCTTAAGACAGCGAGTGTGGGGGGTTCGAAAGGAGAGGAATTTGGTTGGGACTGGGGGAGGGGGGAAGTTGAGGTAGAAGTAGTTGAGCGGGTAGTGACCGTGCTAAATTACATGCAGACTAGCCCACAGTTGACAGCCCCCAGCCCGAGTTTTGAACACATTGCAACAACGAAGAAAATATGATGATCTACTTACGAGAAAGGCGTCAAAGCTCGGTACCGACAGTTAGGAATGCTCGATGGATGTGTTCCAAGTCGAGGAAGCTATTCGGATAGTAGGCAGCGCGCAGAAGCGGATGTTTCGGGAACTTCCTGGCTCTCAAACGATGGCGAGGGGAGATATAAAATGCTAGGCAGATCCTATCCAGACGCCAAATTGGGGCTGCGAAAGTGCGAAGTGCGGGAACCGGGGACAACGTTGTCAGGATGGACGGAGCCGGAAGGTTGGCGTTGGGTAGCAAGGCTCTACCAAAAACTCATTAAATCATGCACCGTTCTTCGTCTTGTTCTTTGGCTGGCTCCCTCTAGATGAAGCAATATTACAGCAGGATAAGCTTGTCGAGATGAGTCGTGCAAACGTGTACGTGCCGGTCATATATTTATACCGCATGAGCTTATTGGTCTCTTGCTTGGATTTTGTGCACTTTTTGTTTTTTAGCAGGACAAATGTCAACTGTACTTTACTCATGTGGTAGAATAGTTCTGTATTTGACCGTTGACGGCCGAGATCCGGAGATGCAGGACTGTATTCTCATCGATATCTATTGATATTAATCGCCTTATGAACGGCTCCTCATGCCTCATCCATTTGGGGAATTTTCTCATCGATATCTATTGATATTAGTCGCCTTATGAACGGCTCCTCATGCCTCATCCATTTGGGGAATTTTCTCCTTAACGGAGTGGCAGGGACATAGCGACCTGCCGCAATTCGTCCTTTTCACGTGCTTATCAAGAATTCCCGATTTGAAGTGCAATTCGACGCAATTATTTTGGGTGCAGCGCGGATTACGTTTGTTTCTCTCAATCCATTCTGGTGTGTCCCTATGGCTCAGCTTGAAGGCGAGATGATATCAGCTTTGACTTTATCGGGTAGAAACTTGTCTTACAATCTCACGGTTGCTACAACCCGCGATCGAGGTAGTCATCAAATCCCGTATCTACCTAGGTGGTCTCACCGGGGTTTTTTTTGTAGCCCCCACGTTTTCGAAGCAGGGGAAATAGATCATTCTAAAAACTCTGTGTAACCCCAAGACCCAGCTTTATGTTCCTACCTTTCGAGATGATCACGGGATCTCTCAACATCGCACGCGTCCCAAGAAACACCGTTCCAAGACATCCACCACTCCAAGATCAGCCTCAGCGCCGCGATTCGCGGGAAAGATCTGGGAACATCTATTTGCGGGGGTGGGGTAAAGTAGCGTCATGATCGGGGCTTCAGGAAGCCCTAGGGAAGAGTTCAGTACGTCTCCACACTTCCTCGGTCCGGCCCGGATCTTGAACTACGCCTTGACAGATGCGGCCCCACTGACCGATGCCGTGACGGAGTGGAATTTCTGCGTCGTCGGCTTCGGCAGGGGATGCGTCGGAATTGTTCACGAAAGGCAATCTGGCTGAACTAAAAGAAACATACGCATCTTTACTCTACTCTAGGCAACATCATCATGATGAGAAATGTCAGCGAAAACCAGCAAAGACCAGCGGAACTAGTGAGACCAGCGAAACCCCGGCGTTGAAGGAGTGAGAATCTCGCTTAGATTGAAACTCGAACAAAGTTGCCGCGAACCAGCTTTTAGCTCGCTGAAGGCCGTTGAAAGCCGCTGGGAGCAGTCGTTTAACACAGTTTAACGCGTAGTAAATACCCGACCAAGAGATGAGCTATTTGATATTAAGCAGTCTTAAAATTTGGAAACTGAACCACCGAGGTGTTGTTTTACGGTTTACCAAACTCGACTTTCACACCCGAACCCACGGACGGATATGCCTTTAGAGTACAGAAAATATATCAAAACCCCGCATTTCCAAATCTGTGGAATATCATCACGCCACACCATTACTTTGGGGAGAAAGTTATAGCTATGTAGATGCTCTAAAGTCACACTTCGCACTACTTTGTAGGCAACTCGACACTATGTAATCTGCTTATGTATAACTCGCATGCTTAACTATTGACTTTGGGCTTTGTCAGCTGGCTTCATAACTGAAGTTTCCTTAATTTTTCTGAATTTTCTGAAGCGAGACTCGGACACCGTCCGGACACGAAGTTTATCCGATGTAGAATCAGAATTCGAATATCTGATGCCTCGATACCCAAACTACGCACTGAAAGTTAATGGTGCTTCTGTGGCGTGTTATGGGATGATTACCTTGGAAGCTTCTGGTAACTTGGGATATATATGCTTTGAATAAGCTTTGTGTAATGTTGTAGAGTACACGGGTTGGGTTTCCGGTGCTTGGTGGACTTTGGGGCTTGTTATGTAAGCGGCACGTCATGAACATGAGGTGTCACTCGACTTAGAAACCGTGGGAGATAAATGTGAAATTGGAATTATTTTGAGGAGGGGCCAAAATATTAGATATTTATTGATTCCCGAAATCTTTGAGCTTCGAGGATCTGGAATTAGGAGAACAACGAGCCCCATCATACAGAATCTACTCGAAGACAAGGAAAGATTACTAAGATGTTCCCTTGTCCCGCACATTCCAATGCTAAAGGTAAACCCAGATTGTCTCGCGGGATTTCATATTACCCGGGTCTTGGGCATAAGTAATATCCTATCTTGTAATACTGGATGTCTGGAAGAAACTAGAACTGGTCCGCTGTGTGCCCAGTGCCCACGCAACCACGAAATCGAGTTTATACTACATATCGCGGATCAAGCTATCCAGCTAGCTAGTACTTAGCAGGAAAAATCCATGGGGTGGCTAAATAAAGCGCGGTTATCCCGCTGTTGCCCAAGATTGCCTTATCACACGAGTCATGCTTATGTACTCTGGCGATACCGGGTGATACCGTGTGAACAGACTCCGTAAGTCATCAGTGGTCTACAACAGATTGCTGTAACCCGTTACAGCAACAATTACTCAGAATTACGAGATAGGTTATAACCGTGAGCGGGGTTTCGAGTGTTGCCGCGATAGGAGTAACTAGTTGGTAAGTGCGTAAGTAAGTATTTCGCCGCGCGCTGGACAGTGGATGTATAGTCACAGCTCCCCACCGTGCTTGACAGGTCATTATTCGTTCCTTTTGTCCCTTTCAACAAACTACAAGGAGCATCCCCACAATAGTTGGGAAATTGGGAGAAGCCCGGCAAGTTCGGTTAAAGCCCGAAGAAAAATGGCATCTTAATTTTCTCTTCTTTTTTCTTTTTAGCTCCCAACATATCCCATCCTACTCTCTCTTTTCTTGAGGAATTCCTTCCACCTGGATGATATTTCCTCTTTGATAACTCTTTCTCCTCAATCCGTTTGTATGTATGATTCAAACAAAACGGAAAGCCCCAATATCCCTGGTCTCGAAAACTCGAGTTAGGACTCGGCCTTATGCCTACTCCGATCCGAGTTGACTTCAACTTCCGGCCTAGCCAGATTGGATTTAACTGGACCCGTGACTCGCGAGCTTTATCTCGAGATTTTGTAACCCGTGACCACGAAGTCGGAACAGATAGGTTACCTTGCTCGAAATAAGGTTTGGACACGGCTCGTTATGCTACCGACTCGGTTACTCCACTCTTTTGCTAATTCCGATATTGGTGTTGCATGATTGTTCTATAGGTCCTAAATTACGAAGTCTTGAAAGTAAAAAGCCTAGAGGCCGTTATCGATACTTATATCTTTAGGCGATAAATTTAGACCCCTGCTGTTGTTGATCATGCAATTAATTGTAAACACATCGGTAAATATTGTTATCAGTCGATCGATTGATTATCATTAGATGGCCGACAGCGCTTGATACTCCTATCTAGATACCACTGTAAAATCACTCAGCTGGTTGACGTTTGCAGTTCAACTGTTTCAAAAGCGACCGCAGTGCGCATGGCGGAAGCTCTAAATAGGCGGGCATTTCTGGATTGGTTCCCCGCATGTTCGGCAAGACCCTGGCTTCCATGACGCCCATCCTTGCATACCGTCACCACGCCCGGCTCACGAGGTTCCCCTCCGCTTTCCAACTTCACACGCGAAACAAAGCCGCTTAATTATAGACGCGAGTTACCAACACCCCTCCGTATTCCGAAACCGACCAACCAGCTTGTCGCCCCCCACGCGTTGTTCCCCTCACCATCAACCCCCGCGACACGCGCTGAAACACCCCTTCCACAATCGCACGCGGGTCCCCGCACCCCACTGGCCATTATGGCCGGCGTCCATCGTCAGCGCTCCCAGTCTCCGCGTCCGGAAACAAGCCGCCTCGAAAGACACCCTTCGACGTCTGGTTACAGTCCCCACGCGCATCATCGTCAGACTTCTATCGTCAACGGAGTTCCGCATCGTTCACACAGCAGGAGTGGGTCGTATGTGAACTCTCCAGCTACCTCCCCGCTGTCGCCTTCGAATCTAGGACAACCTGGGGATTTACACCTCCCGCCATCACAGATGATGAATATAGCTTCGGTTAGCAACCAGCCGCAGCAGATACTAATGCCACAGATACCGGCGTCACCAACTATGACACCGGCGACTCCCTCGACCGTCGGCGCCGTAACTCCTCGCCAGGAACCCTCGAGTAACCTGAACGCAGAACGGCCAGGTCTGTTCCCGCAACACAGTGCGCCGCAGGTACGACAGATGGCGGCACCGCCTCGTCGGCACCACCATTCTCATTCCCACCAACATCACCACCACTCCAAAAGTCGAGAGGAGGAAACAAAAACTCCGGCGGAGTATGCGTTACAAATTCTTTTTACACAGTTTGTCAGGCTGGCAGAGAGAAAGGTTAATAGTTGTTTACCACCGAATCATCCACTAGATAAGGAGCCGGATATCGAGAGTATATGTGGACCTGGCGTGGATCCAGCTTTCGACAAGCTAATAGGATCGTTGGGATATATTGCAAGACATAAACCAAAGCCGGTCATTGATAGTCTCATGATCTGGCGGAAGAGTAAAAGTGATGCAGCAGCTATGTCGAGGCAAGAGCCGGGGACACAACGGCATATGTTACCACGGCGAAACACAGAGCCTAACGGTGGAATGGATGCGACGATAAAAGAGTCGACATTAGTTGCGGACCGACGAACCACAGTTGCGATTTATATTCTTTGCCGAGTTTTGATTGAAGTTATTGGACAGACTACATTGGATCGGGTTACAGAGGATATGGCGAAACTGGAGGGCATCATCTTTAATCAGTTGAAAACTGCGGATCCCGAGGTGCTTGCGGGCTCGCCATTAAGAATGGCAAATTGGACTCTGTTCGGTCAGCTGCTGGGAGTCATGAGTAGTATTGATTTTGAAAGGGTGACGGATCGATTCTTCGTTGATCTAGAGGAAAGCGATAAAGATGGGACTCGTGAAGAAGCACGAATAGCACTGGTGGTACGAGGGATGAGTTATATCAAACTAAAGGTACACCAATCAATAAACAACGATTTTCTCCTACATAACACAAGCTTACATCCCATAGTTTTATCCCGAAAACGTCCTAGAAGAATCCGCCGATTTCATGGTTTCCCTAGCAAAATTCTTCGCAAAAACACCCGGGTGGATAGTCAAATCCGCATATTGCGAAATCTTCAGCAAACTATTATTACCCGTCGCATCTTCAGCTCAACAAGAATTAAACCATCCAACTTGGCACGAGTTTGTAAATCTTCTCCACCCAAAACTAAACGAAATGATGCTCAAGCCCCGCTATTGGCACACCGCATTCCCCGTAATGGGTGCCTTATTATGTGTCAGCCCTTACGAAACTTTCATCAACTGCTGGATGCCATTAGTTGAAAGTAACCTACCACGATTACGGGATAAAGACCGCTCTATGAGAGTCCCTATTGTACAAACCCTTGCCCGACTGGTCTGGACTTATCTTTTCCGCTGTCCAGAAAACCTCAATACCATGACCAAAAAACTTGAAGAGATTATCTCAATCTTATTACGCAAAGAAAAGAAAGAGAAATCTTTGGTTACCGCGGAACAGCAAGTTGTGGAACCCTGCATTCAATTAATCCGATTTATCGGATTTAAACAACAAGATCTTTGTTTTAGAACCGTTGTCTTTCCGCTATTAAACGTAGACATGCTCTCCGGATCGCACTCTCTAAAACTCCAAGATCTTTCACCAGAAGGCATGATGGTTGGAATCCGCGCCTTTTTAGCAATCATGACAGACCTCGAGAAAGGAGAAGCCGGGCAACCACCCTTCCCGGTAACCTTCGCATCCAGCACAGCAGAAAAAATCCCACCCACATCAACCTGGCTTGCAAAAATCGAAGCCGATAAAAAAGAAGGCCTCAAAACCAAGATAGACAGAAGATCACAGGCTGTGGCTATTGACAAGCTTGGAGAAACTGCAAGGGAATACTACGACCGCTTTTGCGAGATGTTGGGCAAGATTATTGTTCTTTGTGATAGCAACTTCGGCGGCCAAGTTGTTCTGGATGAGCGATTAGCTGGACCAAAAACTCCTCAGGAGCCTAAGTTTCTTTTCGGTAGTAGGGATGAAGTTGCGACTCCCGGGGAACAGAGTAAGAGCTTTTACGATCTCCTTAGGGTGGCTATTGAAGCACTGCCCCGTTGTCTTCCGCCAAACATCCCGTTTCACAAAATCGTCAACCTTCTCTGCAAAGGTACCGCCCACATCAATGACAAAGTCGCCGCCGCTTCAGCAAATGCTTTGAAAAGTATCGCCCGTCAGTACAACTCGCAACAGGTCATCATCGGGTTTGCTCGGTTTATATTTGCGTTTGATGAACGGTATTCGACTATTTCTGATGGTGGGATGTTGGGGAATACTCACATCGAAGGCACTTTGAGGCTGTATATTGAACTCCTGGAAATTTGGTTGGATACTATTAAAATGAAAGTTAAGAGAGCCCAGGACCCGAACACATCGATTGGGGAAGACCTTGACGACCGGGGGTTGGGAAATAAATCTGAGGAATTGGATTATGACTCCATCCAGCAATACGTGGAGGAAATCGAAAGTAATGGTCTCTTCTTTTTATGTTCACAATCCAGGGTTGTTAGACACCTCGCTATCATGGTTCTCAAAACCATCACCGACTTCGATCTTGTTTTATCCGAAGTGGCCGACACCACAAATGATGGAGCATCCACCAAAAGCAGGTCTAATCCTTCCCATTCTCGTCAATCCTCCAAAACAGCCGTCGAAAAGTTGGAGGAAGAAGCCGCAGCCACGGAGGAGAAACCGAAAATAAACCACAGAATAATCACCCTTCTCACTGACGACTCTTTGTCAATAATGAACTTAAATGACGAAAACCTCCCCATCGCCGAACGGAGTCGCCTGCATCGAGAACTAAAAGACTCCAAAGCCGCCGATGCTTTGATCGCTCTTGCTCAATCCGATAACCAATACGACTCCTCCCTCTGGTTCCGAATCTTCCCTTCCTTGATAAAGGTATGCGTCGAACGCTGCCATAACACCGTCGAGCTCTGCCGGGATTTGGTATGCGGAAGATTAGTCCAAATGCACTCCGCCATCTGCTCAGCAGCTCAAGCATCACCCGCTCAACCCGCTCAAGAAGCCCTAGAAATTACAAGACCGGTTATTAGAACAATCCCAACTACCACCCCGGAGATTATGATAGAACAGTGGAAACTATACCTAATCGTCGCCTGCTCTACCCTCACCTCCACCGACGGCATCTCGGAATTTAGGCCCCGGACACCCCAGCATACAAGGAAGCCGTCCAAAAACGCCACCCCGCTAGCACCCGTCTTGATTGAACGCATCACTAGCGCCAGGGCTGTGTTCCAGATGGTAATCCCATTGCTGTGTGTGGATAACCAGCTCATCCGGGAAGCCGTCGTAGCCGGTTTGGGGAACATTAACTCCGGCCTTTACAAAACCCTCATCGAGTCGCTCCAGCCAATGTGCTTAAAATGGGGTGACGATAAAGCGCGACGTCCAGCTGGCGGGGCGCGTAGGAATCGTCGTCAAGACCGGTTACGCGCGGAGGTGACCCATGTTTTTCAATTAACCTCCCATTTTTTGCAGCGGAAGGAGGTTTACACCGACACCTGGATCCTTCGCCACATGGTCGCTTTTATCAAGGATATGAAGACATTCCTTAATGATCCAGAGGTGCAATACGATTGGGAGCATCAAAAGTTACGCAGGTACTTCTGTGGGTTGACAGAGGAGCTTTATGAGGGGTTAAGGAAATCGGGGAATGAAAGCATGTGGTTGCCTTTCGAGGGGAGATTGAGCGTTTTTATACTGATGCAGGATTGGTGTGGACATGGGCCGAATTGGCAGGTTGTTAAAGATAGAGAGGAACGCATGAGACGCAGTTTGATAAATTTGCAGAAGGAGGTACAGGATCCCGGGACTCTGAATGCTGCGATGGAGATTGAGAAGAGGGATTTGAAAATTACTGCGTTGAGTGCGATGGCGAGTTTATGCGTAAGTTTTGCGTTGCCCTGCCCTGCTCCCCACCACCCACCACCAGTTGGAGGTTGGCGAGTGCTAACGTATGATGGAAAAATAGGCTGGACCAGTGATAGAAGAAGAAGGTATAATGCAGTTCAACGTCGACGGTTTATTCCGCTGGATAGAATCGATCTTTGCGACGCCTAGTGACCGTACGCATCGTATCGGACGACGGGCATTGAAAAATATCCTGCTACATAATCAACAAACCGACCTTCTGAAATCCTCCATAAGACTATGTTACATCTGCGAATCTTCCTCGAAGGCTACGCAGAGCTACTTCTCTGTTATTTGCGAGGTTCTGAAAGAGGTACCGAGGTATATCGATATCTGGCAGGTTATGACGCTGTGCTTGTTTAAGCTGGGGGATGAGAATGCCGATATTAGACTTCAGGCGGCTAAGCTCCTCCGAATCACAGAGGAAGGAGAGTTTGGTGTATCCAGAGTTAGGGATTTCGAAGTTTCCATTTCCGATAAGACGGTAGCGGTTTACAAGAGGGCCCAGTTCCAGCTTTCAAAGACATTGTCGATGTACTACGGTGAACTCGCCGTCTTTGTCTTTTCCGAACTTACAAAGTTCTTCAAAGAAACCGAAGGCAAAGCGCAACGCGATATCCTGCACGCGTTATTACCTTGGATTCAACACATCGACCTCACTCTCGAACCTAGTGGGGAGCTTACACCCGCTTCTTACATGGTCCTCGCCAACCTCTTCGAAATGACAGTCAAATTCTCCAGCAAGATTCATTCTGAAATCCAGGCAGTGTGGCAATCATTAGCTACGGCACCTTATTTGGGGAACGTTCAAGTTATCCTGGATTTTATTGTTAACCAGAGCTTGGAAAGAAGGGAACAGAGCTTTGTCGAATACGGGAAGCAGATTATTGTGTTCTTGTCCGAGACACCGAATGGAGCAAAGCTCGTGGAAGCTCTTACGTTATATTTACAGCCGAAGTATATGACGAGTGTTACCAGAGAACCATCCCTGGTGCCAGATTGCGGGATGTATCCATACTGCGCTGACCTGAAAGCTATCGTCCCGGAAGCAGGAAAACAGACTGGCTTCTCCTACGGCCACTTGGCGATGATCTTAATGGTCGATCTCCTCGTCGGTCCCGTTCCGGAGATGGCTGGAAAGCTTACGCTGCTGCTACAAGTCGTTTTTGTTCTCTGGGATCACTACGTTCCACTAGTCCAAGAGCAAGCAAAAGAGATGTTAATCCACCTTATCCACGAGCTCGTCCTACCGATTCTCCACGAGCTATCCCAACACGAAGACCAACTCGCCGTCTTAGAGTTCATCGAAACCGTCCGACAACGGGATACGAAAACCTGCTGGGCTTACGACGAGATTTCTTCATCGGATGAAACCGGATTAAGAGTGCCGAAGAGTATGGAGCATATGATTGCTTCCGTTCTTGAGATGTTTTCAATCTTCCCCGAACTAAAGGCGCAGTGGGGGAAAATAGCACTTTCCTGGGCCACTACCTGTCCTGTCCGTCATCTAGCTTGCCGCAGCTTCCAGGTTTTTAGGTGTCTGCTTACGTCAATCGATCATGTTACATTGGCGGATATGCTGGCACGGCTGAGCAATACGATTGCGGATGATGTAACGGATATTAGGATGTTCGCTATGGAGATTTTGATCACCCTTCATGCAATTGTTTACGAAATGGACCCGGATGATTTGATTGCCTACCCACAGCTGTTCTGGGCTACGGTAGCTTGTCTCAATACGATTCATGAGGCGGAGTTTATGGAAGTTCTTTCGATACTGGATTTGTTGCTGGATAAGATGGATCTTTCGGATCCAGATAAAGTGGCGATTATTTTGAGTGCTTATCCTCCGAAGTGGGTGGGTAATTTCAATGGGCTGCAGAGTCTTATCAAGAAGGGATTAAGGTCGTCGATTTCTCTGGATAGGACATTGAGGGTATTTGATAAGCTCTTATCATTGCCTAGCAACGAGCTCGTGGGAACAGAACCTAGGTTGCTATTTGCGCTCTTGGCCAATCTTCCAAGGTTTTCTCACGCCATGGACAACGCCAACGCAAACCCACCAGCGGAAATCATCAAAGCCGCCGAATCCCTTCAAGCGTTAGCAGACACCCATTCCCACCGTTCTTTATCCCGAGTCATGAACCTCTACGCCACGCAGCGTTTCCGATCGAAAAAGGATTTCGTATCCCAAACCATCAACGCCATCCGCGACTGCTATTTCCCTACCTACGAAGCACAAACCCTAAAATTCCTCGTTTCATTACTATCCAACAAATTATCCTGGATGAAACTCAGCACCATGGAAATCCTAACCATCTTGGTCCCCTTCGTCGACCTTCGCAAACCATCTTTCGTCGGCGTCGGTGCCGACCTGATTTCGCCGCTCCTCCGCCTCCTTCAAACCGACTACGTCTCACAATCCCTTGAAGTACTAGATAAGATGTTGAGCTTATCCTCCGCAGCGACTGATAGAGCCATCATGCGGATGAGCATAACCTCCACCTCTGGAGCCCACGGGAGATCACATAGTACGCACTCCCGCCTCACTCGTGGTAGGGAAGACTCCAGCTCTGCATCCGACAGTCTCTTCGGCGTTCCAGACGATAGCGGATGGAGCATCCCATCCCCACAGGTTAAAGCGGGAGTAACGAGAGATAATGTACACGCTGTCTTCTACACCTGCCAAGACGCAATTAGCGGGGAGGCACATGATGTACAATTCCATGTTGAAGAATTCGTCAACTACAGCCGTACCGTGACAGGGCTATCTGAAGATATTCGAGAGGGTGGGTTTAGCGACACAGTATTACGGTTGGGAGATTTAGATGAGTTTTTCGCCGGGTTAGGAAGTGGAGATGGGGATAGTGGCTTTGGACCAGGGCTCGAGGAATTGAGGGAGGAGGGGGAGGAGCAGGAAATCGATATGATGAATAATAGATCGGAGAGTTTTGTTACCGGGGCTTGGGATTTGGCACAGGCGACCCAGGCGCAAATTGCGCATGGAGGTGGGTATATTTCTGCCGGGTATTTGCAGGGGAATGGTGAAGGGAGGGCGGTTATGACTCCGACGGCTTTCACCGCCCCCAGGCCGCTGTATTTACCGTATAGACCGAGTGTGGTGGGGACGGCGCAGGGGGAGAGAAAGGAGGAGGGGAGTGAAAGTGGGGGGGAGAGGAGTTAGGAGGGACGGAAAGGGAGAGGGTGTAATATGCTGTTATGATTTTATGATGGGGATTTAATGATGCATGGGATATCATATATGGCGTTTTATTTTTGATTTAGATAGGGCGTATGAGGAGAGGTAGAGAGATCATGAATTAAGGGCGGCAATCAGTAATTGTGAACGTTACGTTTTCAAGGGAAGTGATGAGCTTTGGTGATAACGGATACATACATTGGTGAATTGATAACGTTCAAATGCGGAATAGCTATCACGGACACAGTACCCCTACTTAAGAGCTCTGGAAATGTGTTTTCAGACCTTACGACAGGGCTATCACCAAGGGTGTGGGTTTTTAGAACCCGGCTGTCCAAATGATGGTTATCGACCCGGAAACGTAGGTATCGATTCATGTGTCGGTGGAAGACTACATAGTTTATAAGTCAAGCTGCCCTGGAGGAGGACATGAGTTGCTTGCTAGCCAAGCAATCACTACTGATCCAGAAAAAAGGAAATAAGAGGGAGAAGGAGAAGATCAGGGAAGAAGAAGCGGCCTAGACCCCCGGGCTTGGCCCTAGGGCCAAGCCCTCTGACATCATGCAAAGAGGGCCACGAGCTCGAGCACGAGCGCACACAGCAAAAAGAATATCCATCGATTCTAAAAACAATGACATTCTAGCGATTTGAATGGAATGTCATCCTTCTTTAACAGCGAGGGTTAGCGGGGGGCCGAGCAAGGACCCGGAAGGGGCCCGCGTAGCATGTAGGCAAGCTGTCCCAGGCAGACACTCTCTACCGCGAAGTTACAGGCCACAAACAATGAATCAATTGCGTGCAAAAAAAAAAATACCATGTGTCCCAACCGAACCGAATGCATTTCAACCCAGATGCAGCAAGATGTAAAAAGATTCCGTAATCCATCTCAAACTTCATCAACGGCAATAACCTCACACACACTCAAGGCCTTCATTAACACACCCCCACCCCCACCCCTCCTCCTCCCTTAAAGTACCGTTATCTTCCATGCGTGTTGTATGCCATGCCTATACCAATACACACGCCCTCATCATCGAATCATCCCCCCCCGCTCCCCCCCCTCCCCTCTGCTATTCCTCTCCACTTCGCATACCATACCCATACCCACACCCTCGGCCTTAAATCATCCTTCCAACCCTCCAGGCTTCAGCATCCCATCTCTTTCTCTTTACGAGTATCCGCCTTTGCTTCAAAAATACCATCGTCCAGGCCCAAAAGCAAAAACCACACAGCCCCCCATCACTCGACCCGAAACAAAGGAAACAAAGCCTAACCCCCTATGTCATCCACTTTACGCATCCCCGCATCTCCTTCGAAAATGCGATCATCCAAAAATGAAAACAAAAAAAATACAGTCCCCACTCTCATTAGTCAGTACCAAAAAACAAAGGAAAACAAAGCCCAATATGGTCCTCCTCGCCGCCATGATAATCTCGAGAGTCTGGAAAATGAACAACAACCCACACGTAACCCTATCCACTCACAGGAGACTATTGCAGCTGAATTCATTCAACGCCTCCGTGCTCTTTCAAAAGTTGTACATTTTTGTCGCAACCATACTTTGTTGCTAATACCAGCGCTGTTTCACCTTCACTGTTCTTCAGGTTGACGTCTATGCCGTTTTTTTCTAGTAGCCACCGCAAGATACCCTGACGGTCATCGGCAGTTGCTGCCACTAATGCCAGCGCAGTATTTCCGTCGTTATTCTTAATGTTGACGTAGGTGTCACTCCTCTTTAACGACTGAACAACCCATCCGCAAGATTTACCAAGAACCGCGTGCATTAATGGCGTCGATCCATCACTGTCTTGTCGATTTACATCGATTGCTTTCATTTCCAGTAATGAGGAAATAATCAGCTCCAAGCTCGTTATACTTTCCTTTCGCCATTTATTCTTCAGCGAGTAGATTATCATGCGTGCCACGTACGGTCCAGTATATATCGGTTTTCTATCCGTGGTGTCCATTCTGAATATGTCAATAATTTTACTGCGTTTCTGAAATGCGGTAGATATCGGAATTTGGCCGGATTCGCCTCTGTCGTTGATATTGATATCAGATCTAGCTAATAAATTGCTAAAATACTTGATATTCTTTGACAGGATTGATTGGAATAACGGGGTAAAACCACATTCACCCGGTTGATTAATATTAATATCCTCTCTCTCAAATAATCGGTCATATTCTACGCTATCAAGTCAAAACAGCAAAACACTTTACGTCTACTGCTAAAGAGAAAGGAGACAATGATCAACTTACGCGATTTATCCAGTCAGACACCATTTGGATTAGCAATGTGGATCAGCGAAACGTGCGACGCATCGGTAGGCTTATCTGCCCCTTGAATCTACAATATTGACATCGACATCGGTTCTACTAGTAACAAGCCAGCAAAGCTTTTATGCCCAGCCATAACCGCTAAAGATAGCGCCGTATACTTGTGCCCAGGAGTTGTGGCATTTATGACATCTACTCCTAAGTTCCTAATAATATCCGGGATACAACCGGCAACTATTCCGAAATGGGCGAAGAGATGGAGCGCCGTTACAGGGTGTTCGAGTGAGTACTTGTGTTTCAAATGTACGTTCCTTTCTTCCACGTAATCTCGACAGAAAGGCAAATCCATCCAGGGCAACATGTAATTCGAGATACATTTATCCTCACCGAGGATGCGAGAAATTGTTTCCCAACACTTGGCAATTTCGGGATGCGGGTAATTGATGAAGTGATCGCCCCAGTGTTTGATGCTGTATTCGAGGAAGGGAAAAGTCTCGAGGAGCTCCGCGTAACTTGGGTAAAATATCGAGGAAGGACCGTTCAAGACTCATGTATGCAAGGCAGGTTGTAATAATATCTTTATGACCATCCCCGAAAATTGCTCCTTGGTCGTCTTGCGTTTGTAGATAATCCTGGAGGGACTTGTGAACAAGGCGCAGGTATGATGTGTCTTTGTCGACAGTGACAAGTCTAAGACAGCCCTCTAGTAATGCCTTTTCTGATGGAAAAAATCCCTATCCAGTGTTTTATCACGCGCTCTAACTGCAAGTGCATGGCACAATCCTTCGACTTTCAACCGCCTTTTGGCGAGGAAAACCCACTGTATCACAGCCAACGCCTGCCGGGACTTCGGCGCTTTTGGGAGTTTTTTTTTATTCTCTGTATTGTGTTTTCGAATGAACTGTTGAAATCAGCCGGTTTTGCTCGGGACGCTTCTCTAATGTCTCCAATAGATGTTTGCTCTGGGACGACTTTAAATTGAATTGCCGGTAACAAAAACCTAGTACCGACATACAAGCATTAGCGTCGGTAAGTTTGCAGAACCGGGATTTTGTTTGAGCAACTAACATTCCATCCGATCGACTGGAAATTTGCGTGGCTATTTCTTTCTTTAACTTGAGGTTGTCTTTAATATTAATATCACATACTTCGGTCTCAATCTTGTGTAGGACGAATTTCTCGATATCGTCGGTATGAGCCTCGAGGGTGAAAGCAGTGGGATTAGTAGATCTAGACAGGTATTGTTGGACTTGGCGTTTGGTGTGCGGCCTTCCAGTGACGAATATACGAATCGACTGCTGTAAATGGGTGGTGTCGGAATATTCTAACATCTTTTGCAACGGCCGAAGAAGAGGAATAACATTGCGCTCATTACACTCATCCAATGCATCAATGCATATGTATACCTTGCGAAACTGCAGGAGGACACTCTCCAGGAATTCGAATGCTTCACCCAGCCATATCCAGGAGCTAGTCTATTGATCGAAGTCATACTATGGGACAGTATCGTCACGGCAGAGAACATTTGGACACAAAGCGTTTGGTATACGTTTTGGGAGAGATCAAACGGAATAAAAGTGAAGCCAGGAACTTGTGAAGCCGCCTTTTCTGATCCATGCAATTGAAACATGCTGACATGTGTAGAACGCATGATAAACCTAGGGATGTTGTGATAGGGGATGCCATAATTGGGGATCACTGGCTTTCAAAAGACGGATGTGGTGGCAGAGGAATATGAGAGGTGGTGGAGGAATGAAGGAGGGTTTGAAACATCTGCTGCTGAATTTTTTTTGTGATTTCGGTTTGGGGGAAACTTTACAGCCTCCATGTTCTTCTTTCATGAATATCTCTTCTCTTGATACTTATTGGTATCCGACTTAATATACAAATTTGATATCCCCAACGTATTTGATCAAAACAAACTCTCTGGACTCTAATCCCTCAAAGCCTCAATATCCTCAATCTCCTTCGGCGCCTCCGCGGTCAACACAATCGGATTTGTCTCTCCAACATAAACACTATCCTCGACCCTAATTCCCATACCTCTGAAATGCTTCGGCCACCTCTCATCATCAGGGACGTAAACACCACTGAAATCATTAGCTTCTATCCCGTTACCTTGGTATTTAGTAGTGCTCACGGTTCAATAGTCACAACATGACCCTGCTTCAATTTCTGCACCCGTCCGAAAGATCCAACATCATGCAAGTCAATCCCAACATAATGTCCAACATGATGGGGGAACAAGATATTTCCAAGGACTCCACCGGTCAAGTCGAAGCCGAGGAGTCCGAGTTCGTCACGGAGACCAATCTCCGCTTGGTGGTGGATATCGTCGAGTGACATGTTTGCGTCCTCACGGCACATTTTGACGCAGTTGCGTTGGACCGTTAATACGGCGGAGTATAAGTCCTTTTGTGCGGGGGAGAATCTGCCATTTACGGGCCAGGTACGGGTGATGTCGGTTACGTAACCACCGTATTGCTGGGAGAGTTAGTAAGGCAGTAAAGTGATATCTTTTTACCATACAGTTCAAAAGGGTCGCGGAACTCCACCAAAAAACTGTCCAGTAAAAAAGATATATAATGGGATGGGGGAAGGGAGGGTACCTTACCCCACCGGCGTCGACGAGGACGAGGTCTCCATCCTTAAACTGCTCATCGTTGAAAGTATAGTGGATGCTCAATGCATTCTGTCACCACCCATTAGCCCCCAAGCTCCGAGTGACATCCCCAACGAGCGAAACCCACCTCTCCTCCAGCAACAACCGGCACATAAGCACTCTTATCACATCCATGCCTCTTGAATTCATACTCCAAAAAATCCGCCAACTCCTTCTCCGTCTCAAAATCCTCCCTCATAGCTCTCTGATACGCTCTTCCGGAAAACTTTCCAGCCTTCCTCATCACGGCGGCCTCGGTACCTGACTTAACAACCCTCATCTGATGCATAATCCCCTTCAACGGCTTCACGACCTTTCCCTTCACCAAATCCGTAACAGTAGACGGCGCAGAAACTCCAAAGAAGCTCTGAACACTCGCAGCTTCTTGGCCTTTGGGAACATCCACCACCACAACCTTCGCCTCCTCCACTATCGGCGCCAAATACCTTCCCATGTAACGTGAGTCCCATGCCTCGTCAGCGTTGAAGAATTCCTTCGCACCCTCAGTACCGGTTCTCGCGCCATCCCAGAGCTCCGCATGTGCATCCTTCTCGCGCACGAACATGTAGAAATTATGCTGGCCATCGGGGCCGGTTTTTTGAATCACGGCGCAGGAATCGGGTTCGAGAAATCCGGTCAGGTAAAAAAAGTCTGGGGATTGGTGGAATTCGTAGAAAACGGGACCGGATCGGTATTTAGTGGTCGAGGAGGGGATGATGGCAACTCCGCCTTCGGGAAGGTGAGAGGCGAGCTGCGCACGGCGGAGACTGTATTCGAGGGCGTCGATGCCGGGGGTTACTACGGGAGAGAGCTGTTAGCTATAGAACTCCTCGCAGTAACTCTCCAGTGTCTTCGGAGACTTCCGAGACATATATTCCGAAGAATTAAGCTCCTCGGGGGAGATCTAGAAGCTCGGGAACGTACTCTCGCCGGCGTTCAAGTAGTGCGGATGCGTCTCATGAGTCGGCTGTCCCAGGCGGACGGGCTTGGGAACAGTGGCATAGGTGCGGCGAGCGAAGCTGGTGGGGATCGTGGAAACGCGGGTAAGAGGTCGCGAGAATAATGCGCGCCTTAAGGCGGTCGTGGCAGGGCGTAACATCTTGGGTTGTGGTCACAGCGAGTGGGATCGCCGGCGGAAATTTGTGGTGTGACGTTAACGCGGCGACCATGGAATCGGGCCGAGAGGATCCTTGCGTGTTATGCGGGCCGAGAGTTCGGCTGTGGACCATGGTGTTGTTAGTAATCGCGAAAGCATCGATGCCGGTGAAGTGTGTTTGAAAAGGATTTCTCGACGAATGTGAGTTTTTGTAAAAGATAAAAGATAGAAGACCCACATCTTCCAGTGGCTGGAGAATAAAGATCACAATTTACTATGGGAGCATGATTGCCGTGCAATCTGTGGCGGGTTTGAATAAAAGCAATGAAAGTTGTAAGACAACCCGGGATGTATTGCACAGTTTGGGTAGTTATTGACTTTTATTAATACCATGAGATTATTCCAATAACAAATCTCCGGCTAGAATGCAAACAAATACAGAAAACACAATGCAATCCCACTATAACCAATTATTTGCCATAGCCCATCATATCAGAATCCACATCATCTATCATCAGCATCCCCACTATAGTCCGCCATCCTGAATGGTACACCATGACCCCATCACCCATAACCACCATTTACATAGTATCCCTCGCAATTTTGTTCAACTCCCACTCTCTAGTCAACTTCTGACTGAGAATTTGTAAATCCGCAATCAACCCGGAGCACGCGGCCATAAGTGCCTCCTTAGGTGTAGTCTCATCATCCGTCTGTACACGAAGCTCAAACTTCGGGAACAAAGGGTGAGGGACCTTGTAGGCAGAGAAGATAACGTGCTCGTTCTGGAGGAGGGTAGCGCGAAGAAGGTTGCCGAGAGTGTGGTCTTCTTTGTTGAAAGTAAAGATTGCGGTGTTGGGTTGACGAGTATCCGGCTCCATAGTCACCTTGGACTCGCCATCGCCGAGGAGGAAGAGCTCAAAACTAGAGCTGAGGGTTAGCTGGGTTCAAGCTTGCTGGGTTGGCTACGCGAGTAGCTGTTCGAGGGGTTGGCGCAAGCTTATCGCGCAGCAGGAGAGGGGACGGACCGATCGGGGGCGTTCATAGTGGCAGTTGTTTATGAGAAGGTGTGGGATACGGTGGGGTGTGAGGAGGTTGATGGGTGATGGCGGAGAGGTGGTGATGCGTGGGACGTGGTTGTTAAGTTGAAAGGCGTGGAGCGCGTGCGTGTGACGTGGGTTGGGTTCTAGCGCGAAAGCTAGGATTACACCACGCTCAGCGCTCAGAGGTTCAAAGGCATCACAGCAAGGCTTCAATCAAGACCATAAACTATTTTGAACCGCAACCAAACAGGATATCATTATCATGAAAACAACTTAAGGGTGTTAATCAGGCCATTTATCTGCGCGTCATAATCTACAAGAGAAACACAATATTCATGATAATCTGGCACCCAGACCCATTATTCATCTGGTTGGTTACCCAGGCTAAAACAAAACATCTATTAAAAAAAGACAAGCTATAACCCCTAGTTATCCTTGCCCTGCCACTTTGGGTTTTTCTATCGTATATATTAGCATTCATTCAAGCTTCACAATGCAACAGGGGAAAATACCTTTAGCACAACCAAGCCCTCAAGGGTATGGCTCAGCGCAATGTACTCCTCATCCTCCAACTCTGCTCTCTCTCCGTATGACAGTAATACGGGGGTGTTGTGAGTCTGCCATCCGGTAATCGTTCTCGGCCTTCCAGCCTGTCCAACAACATCGACTGCCTGTCCAACACGAACGGAGACGGGGAGGGGCTTCATGTCCTCGTCCAAAGTGATCAAGAACCGGGGGTGCATAGCCGGTACAATGAAGTAAAGGAGGTAGTGGTGTGCGTCCAAGATGACTGCGTAAAGTTAGCAACAGTTTCATCAAAAGTTTGACAGGTTACTCACAGCTTCTGGCATCCAACAAGGAAACACAGACAGTCAACAAACTTGCAACAGACACGGTGCTCATTACACTGCGGTCGGTGTGGAAGGGGTTGACGTTAAGGGTTCCCTTGCCCATGTGCAACATTCCCTGCGCAATTCTAACCATGAACAAAGCGTTAGGGTCGCGGTGGTAGTAGCTAGCCAATTGCCGGAGAAGCTGTGCCAAACGGGCATTGTTGGAGCCAGCACCAACGAGACCCATGGCGAAGATGGCGTTAATGGCAACATCGATGTCGTTGTCGTGAGAGTATCTGGAAAGGGTATCGTAGACCTTCATCTGAGGATTTGATGCGTTGAGGAGTCCCATAGCCAAGGGCACGGTCTTTCTAATGTTGGGCTCACCGTAGTGCATGAGATGTCCGAATGCTCTCAAAGCCATCTCAGCACCAATGTCCTCACCCATAGAGATGATGGCCATTCCCAAAACAGCGTAGGACTGGTACAAGTCATCTCCCTTCTGGTCGTCGTCTGAGGTGTCAATGTGCTTGTTGCAGTGCCACAACATCGACTGGTATCGCACGACATTTCCGGTTCCGGCGTATGAGCATGCCTCGACCAAAACTCCGGTAGCGGTTCCAATAGGCTCGGGAGCGGCCTTCAAAACCTCCAAAGTGGCATCGGCATCCTCCTGTCTTCCGACGTAAAGAAGTGCCAATCCAAGGGAGAGGAAGATACTCCACTTGTTCTTGAGCTGCGAGGCGTCATCCCGACCGACAATAGCGCTGAGCATGGCTTCGGCAGAGTCTCCATCTCCGGAACCAACGAAAATCAAACCAAGCGCAATAGCTGCCATGGCAGAAATCTCCAACTCAAAGGAGAAGTCGACAATAATTGGCACCAAAAGCTCACGGAGATCCTCACGCTGGGATCCAGCGTACGCCAAACCGAGACCCATGATAGCACTGCGTCTGATTGAGGGAACCTTGCTGCCAAGCCACTGATCATCGTTCAAAAGGGCCAATGCAGGGTCAGATTCTGACCGAACACCAGAGTTGACCATACCGACAGCAAGAGCTGCACCGGCCTTGATGTGGTTTTCTGAGACGTTCATAAATCTGTCAATGGCAGCAAGACCCTCGTCAACGTTCCACTGGTGGATCATTCCGATACTGGCAGTTGCACTGAGCATTCCAGCATCTTTGTTCTTGTAAACCCAGCTGTTGCTGTCGTCGTCGGTAAGCATAAGCTTGTCGCTGGTGAATCCGGCGTTGGCGAAGGAGTTGACGAAGGAGTTGGCCAAGTTCTGCTTAGCACTGTCGACAGAAGCTCCAGGTCCTCTAGTGTTCTCAAGGTGGGACTTGTAGATGTCCTCGGGGGTCTTGGGGTCGAGAATGTTGAGCTCCTTGGCCAAAGCAAGGAAGTGCTCAGACAAGCGGGTGTTGTTGAAGCACTCGGCATTCTCCTCATCCTCGCACTCAATGTTGACTCTTTGGCGGGCAACCAAGAAAGCAAGCTGCTTCTTAAGGGCAATGTCATCTCCGGCCGCCTCGAAGTCGTCCTTAATAAGCTCTACGTCGTTGAGGCGGATGGCCAGAGTGATAGCTTGTGCAAGCTTGTTGAAGGTGCGGTATATTGTGTGTGCGGTCTTAAGGGTCTTGACATCCTCGGGGAAGGAGAGTAAAGGAACAATGCTGACCATGTACAAGCAGACACGGGCGTAGGTGTTCTCGTCCAAGTAGGGGGGAAGGAGCTCAATGCTGTCAAGTTCGAAAAGCAAATCGGCGGCGTCTGCCTCAGCATTGTGCTTCAAGAAGAACGGTACTAGCGAAAGAGCAAGATTGAGGAGCTCCTTGTTGGGTGTCGCCTCTCCCTCCTTAGCTCGTCGTGCGTTGTCGGTCCCAATCTCGAGCGCCAAATGTCTAACGTATTCGTGACCCCATGCGCCGGGGTCGCTTGTTGGTGCAAGAAGTCTGTATTTAAGAGAGTCCAATCGGTCTTCGTCGGAATATGTCATACCGAGGACGGAGAGGATGTCGGCGAACTCGGTCTACAGCGGTTAGGGTCCACCAGCTTGCCTCCAAGAAAGTAACGCACCTTGTTCTCTCCTGCCGGCCATTTCTCGTAGAGGGCGGTAAGAGCTTCGTAGTGGGGACGGAGGAATTTTAGAGGTTTTGGCACCGCGGTCATGGAAGACGTCGATGTTCTAATGAAGTTTCTAATCTGGTCGAGCGATGGCTTGTAGAGCTCGGGTTTGTCCTCCTACGCGTTCGGCGATATCAGCTTCAGCTCCAGCATGCAATCAACAGTTAGACAAACCTGTAACCGCTGGACTAGCATCTCCAAGTCCGACTTGAGCTGCTGGTCCTCTTCGGACAGCTCTGAGGCTCCGTTAGCAAGCTTGAGCATGCACTAGCGAGAGCTCCACTGCTGCCTACCCTCTGTGGCCTCATCCTTCTTGTCCTTCTTATCGCCCTTCTTGTCCTTGGCAGCCGCATCTTTGGCGGGAGTGTCTACGGCCTTTCCCTTGCCCTTGTCGGCGGCGGTTGCTTTCTCGTCCTTGACCATGGCCGAAGTGGGGCTGGTGGGTAGTGGTGGAGGGGTTGTTGCGTCTTCTCAACAGTCGGCGGAGAACAGATGGGTGCACGGCGCTTGGGTGCTGTTCGTGACGATTCGTTTGCGGGATGGATGAATGGATGGGTTGATGATGATGGAGTTGATGGATGGTGGTGTTGGAGGGGACTGGAGCAGTGACGGTGCAGGTAATTGGAATCTGCTCTAGAGGTTGCTAGGCGGCACGACAATCCATGCTAGGAAGCGACGTCGGTGGTTACACAGGACACGCCAGAGCAACGGACGGCAGCTCAGCAAAACACGGCGGGCAGCAACGGCAGCCACGACCAGACAACCACCCCCGCCGACATAACACCATCTACACCAACGAGGCACCAGGCTCACATGCCCGGATATGGCACCGCCGCCTCTTGAACGAAATGACCTCTATGCCAAAAATTCCTGGAAGACACGAACGACAGGCTCATGGCGGCTTCCGCGGAGGACCCGGAGAGCTACATATGCATGCTGGACGTTGGTGATAGCGACCGTTTATTTTATTGTCACATCCGCCACCTCCTGGAGAGTTCAAGTCCCGCAATACTTCGAGAAGAAGCCGGAGCCATTGATTCAAATTCGCTTTCCGAGACTCTACAACACCCTGTCACAGGTCGCCGGCAACGGCGGTATTAAACGATGGAACAGAAATGTGGTCTACATGGCCGCCAACCTCACCGCTGCGAGCAAGCTGGCCGGTCTGGCTTGTGAGATGGGTGAATACCGGCGAACAAATGTACACTTTGCCTTCCTTGGATTTGACGATATCGACCTCGATGATTTCCGCCACATAAACGGACTCCCGCAATCGGACGATGTAAACGGCTGTCGCATATACTTTCACGACGCGCGACCTGAAAGATCTTCAGAACTCAATGTCGAACGCCAAAAAGTTTCTACCAAGAGTGCATTCCGCCATGTCCTACGCTTCATCCACCCCCAAGCAGTGTTTATCGATCCTACCAGGGAGACGGACTGGTTTCTACAAATTGCCCGTGACAAGGCCAGACAGATGGATTCTACATTGGTTGAGCTTCCAGACCGCTTCAACGAAGATCTCCAGTGGTTGGCAAGGTTAGATGGTGGCTCCTTGAATGGTATGTGTCCCCTTCGGTCCCCTCGCGTCACACCATATCACCCTGTCGATCCCCGCTTCATGACCTCTCACACACCTCTCATCCCCGCCCGCATCTCCAGACCCCCGCTAACTCCCTCCAGCTTGGTCAAAACACACCTACAGCATCCTAATCCACGCCGATACCCACGCCGGCAACCTCGAACGTCTCCTCCGTTCCATTGCTTCCGCATGGTACCCCACCCCTCTGCAGCGTCCCACATCGATCACGATCATCATGTCCCCTCACGCTCCCGTCCACCCTTTCACTAAGCGGTTCTTGCGGAGCTTCTCCTGGCCCGACGGAGCGCCTATGCACCTGACCGTCCAGCACCCGGCACCTTCAAGCTCTCCTTCGGCCTCCACCGATCTCCTCCTCTCCACCCATTATCCTTTACACGAACACCAATCCGTGCTCCTCCTCTCCCCAGACGCTGAGCTTAGTCCTTGGTTTGCCCATTGGCTTACCTTCACCACGCTGAACTACCGTTACGGCACCTACTCTGCCTTCGACACGGCTGGCTTGGCAGGAATTTCTCTCACGCCGCCGGAAAAAAACCCTGGTGACTCGGTGCCATTATTGAGTGCTAGACCGAGTGGAAATGCGTTGTATTTTGCGGAACACTGGGCAGAATTCCACTCCTACGCTTCTTTAAAACTCCACGCACCAGCGTCCGTGAATCTCGCTCCTCACAACGGAGCCATAGCCAAGTCGGAAGTCGCTAATGGAGACGATGCTGGAGTTTTAACCAAGCGAGAAGTCGGTGCTGAAGGTGTAATCGGAGCCGGAGCTGCTACCAAGTCCGAAGCTGTTGCCAAGGTTGAAGCTGTAGCTAAGAACGCAGCTGTCACCAAGGCTGATTCTGCCGCTGCTGCTGCTGCTGCCAAGGTCGAACCCGCTGCCAAGCCCGCAGCAGCGGTAATCAACAAAAACAAGCCTGTGCCCGTGCCCGCGGCTGAAGTTGAGCCTGCCGCCGTACCCGCGACCAAGCCAAAATCCCAGACCAAAGCAACCGCCATCACTCTCGCCTCCGCCTCCGCCCCCTGGACCAGTCATTGGCTCGAGATCTCCCGTGCACGGGGCTGGCAAATGCTGTATCCCACTTTTGTGGACGGTCTAGCAAAGGTTCACACCGAAGTCCCCTCCGTAGCCGGTAGTGCAGGTCGTGCCAAAGCTAAAGAATCCACCGAGGGTGGGTTGATGGAGCTAAAGTACTGGCTTCAGACTTTACCTGATTCGGATCTACCAGACTGGAGGAAATTACCCAGGGTTGATCAGGAGGGTAGGAAGACGAGTTTAGAGGAGTGGGAGGAGAAGACAGAAGAGTGGAGGAGGGGCTTGAGTAGGTGCCCGGAGAGAACGGAGGAGGAGGAGATGGAGGCACAGAAAAGACGGGAGGGTTGGGGAGAGTTGGGTGGGTTGGGGGATTTGTTTTGTGATGTTGAAGGGAATGGGGTGGAGTTTTAAAGAATAGAGTTTTGGGGGTTAATGAAAAATGATGGGGGTGATGGGGATGATGAGAATGATGATACCAACAGGGGGGGGGGTTTCTTTTGGACGGGTTTTTGATAGGCGATTTTAATACCATTGGTTCTTTTTGTACAATAATGATGTTGATGATAGTTAGCGAGAATATCATATTTGTAGTTCTTTTAACTATCAATCTATAGGATCGGTTTGGATTCGTGATTTTGACGGAGACAGCGACCCTAAACAACGTCATGTGATCGGCTAGAAAGACAGGCTCATGCCACGTAAGACACGGCGCCCAGCACCCGGAGCTACTCTAGATGCCTCTTTCCCACCGGCATCCTCTTCCTCCATCTCTTCACACAAGTATATCTATGGCAGAAACATTCGTACATCCAAACCCTCGAGAAAATTTTATGAATTGGCGCAATCGGATCAGATATCAAAGGTACTTGTCGTTGTCTCCGAAATCGCCCAGTCATCTGTGGACATTCAAAATATATCTCTAGGAGTGCAGAGACTAGAAAAAAGATACATCGGCAATTAGCACTCAACACCCCAGATAAAAGCTCATGGGACTAGCAATTTAACCAGTGATAATTTACGCAGACGAAGATATAGATAATCTTGTGAAATGGCTCTCTACATTTAAGCCACATGAAACGCATCGCAGCATAAGTTCACTGCGATTAAAAGGCACTGGCTATTGGTTCTTTCAGTTACCCGAATTTCAAACTTGGCGAGATTCCACAGATCAAACAACCACTGAAATTACAATTTTGGCATGCTATGGCGATCCTGGTGTAGGGAAGTCTTGCATAAGGTAAACCGTGGCTATCATATGCAAAGGCAAAAAGCTAATAACATTTTGGCGGTAGTTCATTGGTTATTGACCATCTGACAGACACATACTCAACGGAGAATGTTGGTGTGTTCTGGATCTATTTCGACTACACAGTAGGAAATCAGCATTCGCCAGAAAACGTCGTTAGCTCCCTTCTTGGGCAGGCAATAATTGCATTGAATCTCTCAGATGGGCCAGGCGTACCCAGCGAGATGTTCGAATGTTTAGCTAAGATCAAGAGCAAGCGAAGGCAACCCGACCTAACGGGGACGCTTAAACTCTTATCAAAGGCTCTCCAAAAGCTTCGGAAAACGTACATCTGTATTGATGCATTAGACGAATTCAAGGCTGATTACGTTGTCTCGATACTTCGGGCTTTAAAATCGCTATTAGATGATCCAAACCTTACAACATCACTGTCTGTGTTCATCACTAGCAGACCTCATGTGGATCCTCTTATCAAAGCACATCTTACAAACCGGGCGCCGGCGTCGCGACTCTCCGTCACGATAAAGGCTGATGCAAACGATATCGAAAAGTACCTCATTGATAAAATTGAATCAGATACCAGCCATGTCGACATGGATTCTGACTTGGAGAATGACATCGTTGCGAATATTACTTCTACCGCGGATGGAATGTTAGTACCAACTTTCAAATTTCAATAGGGCTACTAACTGACTGGTGTTTAGGTTTCTACTAGCGGCCCTTCAGATTAAGGCTGTTTTGGAGCAAACGACAGTAAGAGAACGGCGAAATGCACTATACACAGCACCATACAGTATATATAGTGCTTTCGAGGACACGATAAACAGGATAAGGCAGTACCCGCTTACTCCCAGGTCACAGCAAGGAATGTCTGTTTTGAAATGGGTATTCCTTTCCCACAGACCGTTAAAAATGGAAGAGCTACGCCATGCCCTTTCAATTCATGCGAATTACTGAATACTGGACATAGAGGGAATGCTTTTGGAGAAATCCATATCGATTGTGCCCTTGGACTCATCAATATTGACAAAGAAACATTCTATCTTTGTTTGGTTCACAAATCGCTCCAGGATTATCTCACAATCCAACACGAGCAGTATGGACTATTCGAAGGAGGAAATAACGAGATTGTCAACATCTGTCTGTCATATATGAGTATAGAGCTCGAATATGCCATAAGTTCCTTCATGCTTTTCGCGAATCTCCTGAAGAATTACTCTTTTCTCGAATATAGCTTCACAAGTTGGGGTTATCACGCAAGAAAATGTTCGATTCAAGAAACCGAGTTGTGGTGGAACGCCATTTCTAAGATTTCGCATCAAGAAAGTTGTATTGGATACGGCCTCTATCTATGGGTTTCGCGGCATATTCGATGGCACTTTCCGAGTACTCTCACACGCCCCAACATCATCAATGATTCGCGTTGTATTCCACGCTATTCTCCGCTAAATGTCTTCGCATACTTTGGCATAGCGGGGGACTTTGTTCAGGATATTGTCTGGAACATGAGCCACGACATGATCAACTTACGATCTATCCCGGACAAATATACGGCACTGTCACTGGCAGTTGAGTATGGCCATGAAGAATTTGTCCGTGTAGTGCTGAGAAGTGGTGATACCGATGTCAATTTGAAGAACGGTGGATGGTATTCTACGCCACTAACTACAGCGGTTTCATCAGGAAGTGAGACAATAATACGTCTGCTATTGGAGAGGGGCGATATCGATGTCAACTTACCAGATAATTTCGGTGTAACACCACTGATGATAGCAGCCGAAAAGGTTGATCAGGTCATCATTGCTCGCATATTACTGGAGAAAAATGATATTGATGTGAATGCGGAAGATAACTGTGGTAAAACCGCATTGGTGCATGCTATTGAAGTGGGCGCTACGAAGGTGGTTCGTCTGTTACTGGAAAGGTCGGATATTGATGTCAATCGTGGCGGCGGCTATGAATACGACATAGAGCGAGATTATAAGTCCCCTACTCTATGCTTCGCCGCTTGGGATAACCGCGAATCGATTACACGTATGCTTTTGGCACGGCCAGATGTCGACATCAACGCGCCCGATGAGTTTGGTCGAACACCGCTATCATTGGCAGCCAAATGGAATCAACTATCGATTGTTCAGTTATTTCTGGAAAGATCTGATATTGATGTCAACCGAGGAGCTGTCGTCACCGACGAATTATATCAGGAGCAACCCGCATCTCAGCGTTCACCACTAGCGATAGTAGCTGAGGAGGGGAATGAGGCTGTGGTAAAAGCTTTGCTGGATAGGCCAGGCGTCGATGTGAACATGGCAGATGGATCCGGCCAAACGCCCTTATCATTGGCAGTCAGTAATAATCGTGTGGAGGTTGTTCGCTTACTACTAAGCCATGCGAGTATTGGCATTAATATTGGAGCTTATCGTGACGAGTACTGTATCGAATGCCACATGTCACCGCTACTCATAGCCGCTAGCAATGGTTATGACACGATCGTCCGTTTGCTACTGGAAAGAACTGATGTTGAGGTCAATTATTAGAGGGACTACGAAATGACACCTTTATGTGCAGCTTCTCTGGGTGTTACCATAGGGCGATGGACGAGCAAGCCTCAGAAAAACTTCAATGAGATCGTGCGACTTCTTTTATAAAGAAGCGATATCAATATAAACCTCGCAACGCGCGATCATGAAGGTATCTAGAATACACCTCTTTTTTATGCAGCGTGGGCTGGGCATGATGATGTTGTGCGTCAGCTGTTGGAAAGAACAGATATCGAAGTTAATCCCAACAAGAGCCGTGAAGGATGTACACCACTGTCAGAAGCTTGTGAGCGGGGCCACAAAGAAGTTGTACGATTGCTATTAGCTAGAAACGAAATTTTAATCAACTAGAAAGACGACCTAGGATACTCGCCGCTATCACGAGCGGCTTCACCCAGCTACGCGGACGCTGCACATCTGCTACTGGAGAGAATCGACATCGAGGTCAACCTGCGGGACAAAAAGGGTGATACAGCACTATCAGCTGCTGTCATGCGCGCTCGGGAAAAAGCCATACGTTTACTAGTGGCAAGAAACGACATTGATAGCAACACGAAAAACCACGATGGGAATACTCCGTTATTACTAGCGGCGAATGGCCAGATCGAAGTGTATAGCAAGTCTGGCCAGTATGAAACAGTTGTCCGGCCTTTACTTAAAAGGAGCGATATCGATATTTATGCGACCAACAACGATGGTGACACTGCCATCTCCTTGGCGACAAAAAACGGCAAACATTTAATTTTAGGTATGTTGCAGGAACGAATGGCTATCTGCGCACAGACAGAATCTCTGCGTGACGTGGAAGTGCGCCACTGTTATGCGGTCTCCGGGTCTCAAGACGCCGTCGAAGACTACCCTATGTGCACTCGTGACTGTAAGGCGTATGATAATTTTTGCTTATGCATTTTCGATGAAGGTTTGTTTTCTAGCTACTTGCCACTGTGACAATTATCGCTTTGACTAACTTTGAAATAGTTGGCGATGAATAGGGCGTTGGCTGGTCTGGAAATCATGGCGGCATGTTGTGTTTTGAGGGAAGCTAGGAATCGATGGTGGGTTTTCTTAAAGTTGTTCAAATGAGGGGGCTCATGGAGAGATGGCGGTTCCGGAAGAAATCTTTTCAATGTCGTGCTACATTTGGACTGGTGTTAATGGGGGATAGGAAGCGGGCTTTTTTTTCTCTTGTTTTTGTGTTTCTTAGCAAGTATGGGCGTTATGTGGTTGATAAGATGGTTCTGTCAAGTGTATGTACATACATAATGTTCGCCTCGTCTACCCTCGGCCCGCCGTGATTACTACATGTACGCATCTCCTCTAGCCGATAACGCTAAGTACTTTTGCTGTGTATGGGTATTCAAAGTTCTAGCCAGGATCCGTTTGGAACGCCGTATCGGCGCCGGAAGTATGGCGGAAAATTTAACAGAAAAGCGCGTCACAAGCGACTTTACAGAAAGGGGGGAGGGTGGTGCTGTGTAAAATTGTTTTCTCAAGCGGCGTTTAATTCTCCGCGTTTCTTACGGCCACAGTCGCTTTTACTTAGCTCCAGAACTTATGCAGAGCTTGCAATACTTCCATCTCCCACACCGCCTCCAGACCAGACATTACCGTCGCTTTCTAGACACAGTCACATGAGACTGTTCGAGTACTACGAGCATCCCAACTAACCCTGGAGCTAGAGAGCCCCCGAAAAGACAAGCTTGACGCCAGCCAAGACACAATTACGCGCGCCGCGTGCCGTAGTTGAAGACATGAGTTAGCACTCGTTTTACATGCTTCGAGTGAGACCACATGTATATTGAATCATGTAATCTCACTTTACAGTTGTTGCACCTCTGAAATCAATTGGAATGTTACAATACATGACTGCCGTATCTTTCTACATACTAATAATCACAATATAGAATCCGAGTTGTAGTCTAAGTTGAAGGAAACTAAATGTCAAGGTTCCCTTGGCAGTTCGGTCGGCTATCGTTATAATTGCTCTGAATATTCATGATTCATGAAGGTTGTCAAATGATAAATTGTCCCAAGATTTTTTATCCGTGTATTTCGTATCGTTTTGTAACATGTCATAAATTTATAATAATTGTCATTAACAATACAATTCAAGTTATACATGTACAAGAGATGGACCGCGGCCTACGTCCACGGAGCGTATCGCGGTGCTGCGACAGGGAATACAACCTGTTTTGTGCCGATGATTTGCACAAATCATGCACAAATTATGCACAAATTATGCAGGAATTATGCAGGAATTATGACCAATGAGAATGCAGGATTGGAGTCGGAATCATTTCATATACTTTAGATCTAATTTCCCAATAGCAACTCGTGTGTTTCCAACTGTCACGTCGTACGCTGCTCGTCATACTTGGAGCTTTGGATGTCTTCCGTCCCACAATTCCAGAATCCACAAGCTGATCCGGTGCAGTTATATTTCATAACACGCGCAAGGATAGTCTCATGTCACCGTATTTACGAGACGGATACCCACATTTCATCTAGTATCCCCCTATCAAGCATAAAACATGTACTTTGCAGGTTCTCATAAACCCATAAGGTTACATGTTCTGTAAACACGTCAGAAAACCTGCAGAAAAACCTGCATATGTACCGTGTTATTTAACTATTTACAACATCTAAACTACGTGAAATTAAACTCGTTCTTAATACCAGCTACTAGCATCTAAATATCTCAGTTTTATTTCAGTTTATTTCATTTGCATTTCATTTCTATTACAAAACAAGCTAGCTTTTTCTCCAGTGCCTCTCCAGTGCCTCTCCCGTGCCCCTCCCGTCTCATATGCCCTTCCTTAGCCTTGTACCCTATCGAGTCTCGGCTGCCCGCGCCCCTCGGATCCCCGCACTCTCTCCGTAATCTCCGCACTCTTGTACCTGCACTCTTGCTGTCCCCACGCAATGGGAGTTAGTTAATGTGCGCGATGATTCTTTCACCTGCGCGGCGCGAACAGGGCGCTTGGACCGGATGACGCGAGATGGATGAAAGCAAGGAGAAAATGGAGGTTTCAGGCCCCAAAAATGTTTGACCTGTACTGGGACAGAGTCCAGGGGGTCCTGTGGCGTAAAGCTCAGGATCATTTTTAATTTCTGTAAAAACCGCCATAACCTTAATGTTGCAAGCGTGTATGAGAAAATAAATAAATAAATAAATAAATTTCACCTGCGCGATGCCCTTACGAGTGACATGCCATGGCTGTGTGTGCGCTGTGGCGCAGCAGTCATGTTCCTCCCTCCTCCATCTTGTATGTAGATAGATCTTTCTTTGCGCGTTTCTTTCTCTTTCAATCAATCAACTCAATCTCCATCTATCTCTACCTCTCGTGTCTCTCTTTCTTCTTTGACAATCTCTACGTGGTGTGCCTTAGCAGCAACCTCCTACTCGACATCGTCACAGTTCAGATCATAAGATGCGTGTTGTAAGACATTTCCTACCTTGCTTTTGCTACAACCTTTTATTAAAATCTTCTCCATGCTATAGTGGGTGAATGCGGAGATGCTATTGACTGTTAGCCATAGAGTTATAGCAAGGGAAAGCAACTTTGGTTGTGCATAGGCTGGTACTCTCGTTATGTTGAATTTGTAAAAGTCTTTGTAGAGATTGAAGTCGCGTTTGAGATTGGAGATCTTGGGGGACGCGTGGGTGTGGCTGAAATGTAGAAGTGCTCACGGCTGTCGGAACTATCTAGTAGCCCGGAACTTGAACTACCACGCCGTCGGCCGATATTTCCAAGTCTTTGAAATATGTCTTGCACCATTGCTGTAACCGACAGGCCAACCCCCGACATCGTGAAAACCTTTCCTGTCCTGTCTCGCCCTGCTGCTGCAGCCAGCACAAAACTCAAGCGGCGAAGAAAACGGTGTTGGGAGGAGCTGTAAACGGCCGGAGCCGAGAAATGTGTGAGATGGCGATTATTATTAACCTGTAAATTCTGTTAACATGATTTGAATCATGTTCCTTACATGTTTATAACTTTGAATTTTTCAAATGATTCAAAAAACCCGTAAATGATAGCATTATAAACATGTAAAGTGAATGAACATGTTTCTTTCTTAATATAAACATATCCTCTACATATTCCTTGTATGATAGGGAATTACTCCTGGTATTCCCAGGGAGGTGCCGACGGGGTACATTGACATGCACTGTACGCTTCTAATCCAGTCAATCTCTGCAGAAGATGTCGAAATATCGGGGGCTTACCGAAGATCGATAGGAAGTTTCTTGATGCTAAATTGTGAGGTTGAGTGCACTCAGAACTGTCAACGAGCGAGCTGTTTCTGATTTGTCGCATAGAAGAGGGGCAAAGTACTCGATATGCATTGTATCTGTATCCGATTGGACAAAATTTGACGAGGGCTCGTCTGCGCCACGAAAACGCATGCAGAGTTTGACTGGGATAATGGGCTATACTTAGACACAACGCGATGTCAAGTCACGGATTATCACGCAGCTGTAAACAGAGTCGGTGGTGGGATCAACTCCCATATTTCCCTGGATTTGGTATGAAGAATAGACAGACCTTAGAAGATGCCAGGGTAATTTGTATTTCCTGAAGGTCTGTAAAAGGTTCATAGGGGAGGAGGTGTATCGCTGTTGTTTGTCGAATAGTGGAGGTGGAAGCATGTAAGTAGTCAGGAAGAACCATGCTGCTTCATGCACCGCAGACACTGCGTATAGAGTATACGTGCCGTCAAGATCATGCGAGGTGTCCGACCGGCTACATCAGTTTTCATCGCTGTCCAGTTCCACTACTCCTAGCCCACCAGCATTAACCACACACGTTTACTCTTCAACTACATTTATTAAAACCCAGAAGACTCCAACTAAATACAAAGCACTTTTGTTTTATACATTGCAAACAAAACCCAACCATATTACTCCATCTCCTCATCCTTCGCCTCCAACTTCTTCGCTTCTTTCTTCTTATACGCCACAAACCTATTCAAGTTCATACTCGCCTCATCCGCCTTGACTCTCAGATCCGGGAACTTCTTCTTGTCGATCCTCCTAACCAATGTGCGAACTCCCTTAGTTCCCGCCTCAAGATGCTGCACGAATCCTAGTGCTCTAAACACCGGCTCATCGTACGCATACTCAGCATCCGCATAGATATCGAAGACAGCATCTAATGCCTCTACCATAACCTCCGCCGGTACCTCGGGACAGGCATTGATCACTCCCATCAAGAAAACACCAACGTCTCTGTTAACATCCACTCGCTCCTCGTTAAGAGCAAGAGCTCCGAGAACTCCGACACACTTGGTCTTCAGCTCAGTGCTGGCAGCAACACCGTAAAGGCCGATGAAGGACTTGTGGATATCGCCGGTAGGAAGCTGCTTAGACGACTTGGCAAGAGGCCATGCAACACCGGTGATGGCGTCTGCGAGGGCTGCATTGGCAGTGTTACCGGTAACGACAGGCGCAACAATTACTTCCCAAATCTTTCCAGAAAGGGTGATCCACTTGCTCTGTATCCTGGGGAAGAGGGTAGAAGCATTGCAAAGAGTCCAGGCAATGTTGGTGAGGGCAGCAAGAGCACGGAGGGAGATACGCTCGTTGCTAGTAGGCTTAGAAAGCTGGAGGACGATAGGGGCGGTGGATTCAAGGAGGTAGTAGAGGAGTCTGTCGGCACCAGAGGCCTCGGAGTCGGACATGGCGGTCATCTCCATATCCTCACGGAGGTCGGCGAGATCGTCAGCCATCTCATCATCGCCGGAGGCGTCAGAAGCATCGTCGGAAATGAATTCCGGGAGGGGCTCCTCCTTGGGTGCGTGCTGGAGGTCTTCAAGCTCGTATCCGGCGAAGGTAGCGATTGAGGAGATAACCTCGAGGGCAATCTCAGTAGTACGGAGACCGGCGTGTTCGTCGGGGGTAGAGGGGACAAAGGTGTTGAGATCGTAGTTCGCGGTAAGTTTGATGAAGGCGGTGAGGACGGGGAGGAGGTCAGCGTCGGTGAGGTTGTTTTCGATTTCGGTGGGTGCGAGTGACAGGTTGTGGAGAATTGCTGAAAAATGTCAGTAATTAACCATGCAAGGGACCTCAGCCCTGCGAGGGGTCTACGCACCACATGCACATATCCGTACAATCGGAATCTTGTGCTCCTTCAACTGGATAAGCTGAGGGATGTGGTTGGCCTGCTCAGAGAGGATCTTAGAGTTGAGGGGGTCGTTGTCTTCGGTCAGGGAGCTCAAGCATTGTGCAGCTGCGGATTGGATGTGCTCGGGGATGGAGATTGAGGGGTTGAGAAGACCCATAAGGAATGGAACGATGATGTTGATTTTCGAGATTCCTTCAAGAGCCTGTTCGGATTCATCACTGGAGCGCTAATTCAGTATTTTGATTATAAGGCTGAGCAAGGCTGGGTTTTGGTTTAGGATACCTCAAACACTTGAGAAGCCCAATGATGTTCTCTGTTAATGACCAGACGCTGGCAGGCGCCTTTGAGGGGTCCGCTGCAACACCATCTAAGCTCAAGGCCAACTGGTGATGTCAATTAGCCTTGCGTTCTGATTGGCGCGTCAACACCGGGCGACAACAAAGCCTTACCTTCTCTAACACAGGCTGGACCTTTGACAAGATTCCCTTGCGGAACATATTCACGCAATGATCGTAGCCCTCCAAGGCGGCGATCTTGTGTAGGGCGCTCCATGCCAGCACCACAACATCGTCCGAAGTATCAACCACCATGTCGTCCATAAGCTTCGCCACGATCCGCTCCTTGAGCAGCATAAAACGACACGTGTCATCGTCCAGCAATTCAGAGCATATGGTTGACAAGGCGGCAGCGCGGTCGGTTGCGCTGGCAGCTGCCAGACTCTTCATAGCTGGGAGGATTCGCGTCTTGTGGATAGCATCTGTCTGGGGTGTCTGAGTGAACGCGGGCTTTTTTGGGCGACCGCCGGTGGGGTCGGTCGCTTTCCGGGCGTCGGACTTGTTCTTGGGCTTTGCTGCCTTTCCCATTGCTGCGCTGTGTCGTGAATGCGGGGAGAACTGCGGGGTTGTTGGTGATGTGTGTTGCGTTGTTGCGGTGCACGAACTTTTCGCGGGGCCGCAGAAAATTAATTTCTGTGCGACGCCAGGCTACTGCAATAAGCGTCATGTTTCTCGGAAGTTTCCGTCATTGGCACAACGCCATTGGAAGATCTCGATGAAGCAGATCGTTAATTTGATGCCAGCATGAGCCTGCACAATGTCATGCAAGGTGAAGAAATACCGTTGTTCTTTTTTGATTTTGATTTTTTCTTTCTCTTTTTTCTTCGATTTTATTAATTAAAGAGCCCATCCCGGTCAAGTCACTGTGAGAGGAAGCTTCGAAAAAAGCTGCAGGAGACGTAAAAACAGACATGCAATCCGCGCTCCCCACATGTCACTGGCCAGTGGCAACCGATAAAACTGCCCGTTAGCCAGTCTTCCAACGCAGTTCCGAGACAGCAGAGCGGTTTTCCGTTGCAGATGCACATTTGAAGCATTTAGTTATGCACTGCCAAACCATCATTACATGCCCTGGTGGCGTCGGCACCTGCAGTTGATAGCACTTATCAGCTGGGGTTGAAGTTTGACATGCAGAATACTTTTTCTAATGGCAGGAGATGTATGTAGATATCATGTTGGTGAGTGCTCCGGATTTTCGAACTGTCTCATCTCGAATCTTCGCTGCAGCATAATATGTATAGTATTCGTCAAACGTCAAGCCAGTCATCCTTACGGCCCAACAAACCGAAAGTCTTTTCTTTTTTGGAAATCACTAGACTTACATATTATCGTGCCACATTGGATGCAGGCCAAACTGCCCCTTCTGCACGGTGAGGTATCGCCATAGGTCCACAAAGCAGTCGCTTGTGGCGCTTCACATAAAAATAAATCCCTGAACCTGACTCGTTTATATGGTTGTCAGTCAGACGCCCAGTGTAAAGTTCGAACCGTGCATAGATGGCGCTAGACGCTGCAACAAGTTATTTGGTAATTTCTATATATGCGGTGTGTCGTGATAGCTCAGATTTCGTAATGGAAATTGGGTTTAAATCATATACGTGTGCGGGGTGCAACGAGCGAGGAGCGGTGGGTGACGGAATATTTTGAACCAGGCATTAATGTCAAACAAAGCTTGGTGAATAGTGCTGTACCACATGGTTGTGCTGTTGTCAGCCCAAATCGAGGCCCTCGACGCCCAATGACGCCCAATGACGCCCAACGCCGCCCGGTTTGCCGCTCGCGTATCAAAATATACTCGCTCGGTATGGACGATCGTTGATTATGCAGTGTTTTTTCATAGAAGGATCGACGATGGCGGTTGCCTTATCAGATGAGGGAAATCTCTGCCGGTGGGCCATGAAGCGTCAGGCCAGTGATGTGTTGTTGAGTGAATCCATCATGAGCTGGAGAATTGGTGAGCAATTCATGCAGATGAGAAATCCATCCTAGGGTCTAGCTCTAGACCGCCGTGCTGTCCAAATGCATCACCGAAGCTGATGGCAAGAATCCAAATATACCACTGTAGCTTTCTGGCTTCAAAGCATACTCACCCATCAGTCATGCACCGTTCGGATGAACCACCAAGTGCATAAATGCCCTCCAGCGTCTGTCGCGGCTACCCTCAGCAGTGCATAAAATTATGCACCCAAACGCAAGGTACCCCGCAACCGATTAGCGCCGTGTACATCGCGAATCCCCCATGTTTCGACGGCCACGCAATTGTTTACTACGTTGCCCACTTTCTGCGGTAGCCCTACACTTGCGATCGAAGCTTGTGGCTGTACCTGCCCTGAAGAATTCGTCCCAACTTTTGGCGGTACGTTGCCAAGATCTCGCTTAAGTCCCACGTGGGAATTGGCTACCCCGCAGATCTCCCGTTGAGCGATCCAGGTGGTGGGGAGAGGGCGGGACGATAAAATCGCTGAGCGAGGTTAGCCAGATGTAAACAGTTGCAGTCAGAGGATTAAAAAAACGTTGAGATGCAAACAAGGCGATCGTGACAAGGCAGATCATGGGGAAGGCTCTGCTGCATGTCGGCCGAGATGGCATTTTTTTGTACACATTGCTCAGAATATTCTCATACATGTGAGCCGCAGGCTGAGGTAAATTTTCATTTCTGATGCTGTTGATCAGGACAATCGGGTGCGAACATTCTGCAGGTTACCTTGAAGTTACCTCGGGTTTGCTGCAGCAAGCCTTTAGAGTTTGTTATGAAACGGGTTCCAGACATACATCAACGGGTACCTACTTGCCTGAGGTCTCGACAAAACCTAAATTTACAATTGGCGCATAGTAGCGAGTTTTGTGTTCTCCGAAAATTACGAGACAGTTGTGTTCTCAAAGCCGAGATGACTCGAATACAAGCGCGGGGTGATTAGATAAGATTACACACGTGACACGTGTGGCTACGCGGGAAGTGGTAACGCACCCGTCGCGTCTTCCGCAACGTCACCTCCATTCAGCTGCTTCCTCCACCTCCACACAATGCAAGCTCCAGCAAGAATCAAGGTTAGAACGCGTCATTGTTGTCGTAATTTCGGAATTAGTCCTGACAGTGTTTGTTCAGGCCCTTGACCAGAATGTGGTAAACAAAATTGCTGCTGGAGAAATCATTGTTGCTCCAGTTAATGCACTCAAAGAGCTCATAGAGAATGCTGTTGACGCCGGTTCGACATCGATTGAAATTGTCGTCAAAGATGGAGGTCTCAAATTGCTCCAGATTACAGACAATGGATCAGGGATAAATGTTTGCTCCTATTTGCTGTTGGTGAATAAGTGCTGAGTGTTTCACAGCGCGACGACATGCCAATTCTCTGCGAGCGGTTTACAACATCAAAATTGAAGGTCTTTGAAGATCTAGAATCAATTAGTACATATGGATTCCGAGGAGAGGCCTTAGCGAGTATCAGTATGATTGCGCACCTCACAGTCACCACGAAAACGAAGGACTCAAACTGTGCTTGGAGGTAGGACAACTGTCTAGGCTTGACTGAAGATTCTAATATCATGCAGAGCAGTATACGCCGACGGAAAGCTAGTTCCGCCCAAGCCAGGACAAAGCGCGGATCCGAAACCTTGTGCCGGACGACAAGGAACCCAAATTACTGTGAGTATCGATATTGAGCAGATTTCAATTGGTTTTTCTAACACACCTCAGGTTGAAGATCTATTTTACAACACACCGAGCCGGCGTAGAGCTTTCAGAAGTTCCTCCGAAGAATACACCAAGATCCTCGATGTCGTCGGACGATATGCCGTCCACTGTGAGGGTGTGGCATTCTCGTGCAAGAAGGTACCGCTGCCCTACGCTTTTATCTTCACGTGCCTAACAACGAGATAGCATGGAGAGAGCGGTGTAGGCGTGGCCACCACTTCAAGCACCAATCTTGTTGAACGAATCCGTCGTGTACACGGAAGCTCCGTTGCTAACGAAGTCATCGACTTTGAGGTGTCCAACACTGGCCTTGGATTCAAAGCCAAAGGGATGCTGAGTAACGCTAATTACCACGTCAAGAAAACCACGTTGTTGCTTTTCATCAACGGTAAATTTTCATTACCCCTCATATGTAACCCTAACCCATCTAACACCCCGCGCGCACATAGGTCGAGCTGTTGAGTCAAGCTCCATCAAAAAATCCATTGACGCAATCTACTCCACTTTTCTGCCTAAACACGGTCATCCATTTGTCTATCTATCAATCGACATTGAACCCGACCGGGTTGACGTGAACGTGCATCCGACCAAACGAGAGGTCAACTTTTTGCATGAAGATGAGGTTATCGAAATTATTGCTGCGGGCATTCAGGAGCGTCTTGCTGCCGTCGATACTTCAAGATCCTTTGCTCTGATGCAAACTCTCCTTCCTGGTGCACTGCCGCAACAGCAACAGCAACAGGCTACACGCCGGAGCGGTCCGGCCAATGCAGGGCGGCAACCAACAGATCCTGGTGTAACGTCAACACCCAGCGCTCGTCAGGCCAAGAAGCCCTACGAAAACAACACAGTCCGGGTTGACCACCGCGACCAAAAAATCACGGCCTTTGTCAAACCCAGTACAGTTGGTAGTACAACGCGTCCAACAATAGAATTGGCGGATGAGCAACCGCAGCCATTGTACGACTGTGACGATAGCCGGGAGTGGGTCCAAGTTAGATACGCGACAATCAAAGAGCTTCGCCAAAGAGTACGAGACGCAGCACACAAAGGCCTTGCTGAGTTATTTACAAACCATATATATGTGGGACTTGTTGATGAACACAGAAGGCTAGCCGCAGTTCAACACGGTGTCAAGTTATACCTCGTCGACTATGCTGCTATTGCTTACGAAATGTTCTATCAGATTGGATTGTCTGACTTTCGTAACTTCGGAGTTATCCGACTTACTCCTCCGCTGAAGATTCAAGAATTGTTACAAATCGCGGCGGAGCAGGAGCGGCAGTTTGAGAAAGCGGAGCGAGAGGAGAGACGGGGGAATGGTGGTAATCCCGGCGGTGATGACAACACGGCGGCAGCGATAAGCGATGACGGTGATGTCGTGATGGTAGAAAACACCAATCTGCAAGGCGGAGACAGCCACGCCGAAGAATTCTTTGATTGGGAAGGTAACACCAAGGTATGAGCCACCTTTTATTTTTTCTTCGTCCTATCGACTCGCAAAAGCCCGCGACGCGGGTTAGAGTAACCCTCCCACTGTATTCTCAGCTCATCTGATGTTTCGCGCTTTGATTCGGATAAAATATCCCTGCGAACATGGCTTGTAAACACGGAAGATACACATGGTTTGGCGAGTCGCGTCGCGTTCTTGCAGAAAAATGTCACGTCACACGAGTTGCTAACGCGTTGTGCTGCCAGATAATCGAAAAACTGTTACTCGACAAAAGAGTCATGTTGCGAGATTACTTTTCGGTTGATATTAATGACGAAGGAGAGCTAGTCAGCATTCCAATGTTGCTGAAGGGTTATACCCCTTGTCTTGGAAAGCTTCCTTCGTTCCTTCTAAGACTCGGCCCGAACGTAAGTCTTACCTTTTCACTTTTTTTCAATTTTTTTTTCTGTTTTGCGTCATCGTGCAGAGGAGTTTCGTGATTCCCCTGTTTGTGTCAATTCTGCCTCGGAGTGACGACGATAGCGAAAGTGTCGGAGTCATGGAGTGAGGTAAAGCTGGTGGAAGCTTCCCGTTGGAGAATTTTCGGTACATTGAGGAATTGGAGGAATTGACAGGGCTGTCGGAGCTATATCGAAGACTTACCAAAGGCCTGTCGAAGACCGCCGGAGCTTGACAAAGTCCAGCGAAGCCCATCGAAGCCCCGTCAGCAGGGATCTCGAACCGGCCTCAAGCTTCGGAGCATCATCGAAACCAGCACTCCCTACTCAGGCAGAAAAGACTCATAGCTTTGTCGCCGCGCCCCAGTTCCTTTCCGTCGTTGAAGTTATTCAGCTTCCGATTCCGAAGTTGCAGGGATTGTCAGCTTCCTATTCCCGTACCCTAGCTGTTACCAAATCCCGAGTTCCAATTTTCAATCCCTACCTTGCAACCAGCATCTATCATCCCTACATTCTATTTTCATAATCCCAACATTGGGTCAGCATATCCAATTCACCATCCTGGATATGATGAATTGGATATTGTTTATCCTAGGCGGTTTTATGTCACAGCCGGTGTAATGCCAGCGTGTGAGACTGAGGCCAGTGTTTGGTTTCCGCAACCGTTTAATGGGTTAAGCCTTGTTGGGCTTGACGACATTCAACAAAGCGCGACAAGGTCTGATGAAGTGGATGGACAAGGTCCGACGAGCCTGACATGGTCCAGCAAGGCCTGAAGAATCATATCAAATCCCAACCTCCAATTACCCTTCCTTGCCCAGCTTCCCTATTTCAATTGGCGCCTTCTAGGACAGCCTTGATTCAATTGTTTCTCTCTTTCTAAAACCGTTTCATAATTCTGTCCGATATCACATTTATGTTTCCACCCTTCCAGCCTTACTACGCACTATCCTTGAAGCTTCTAGGAAGCTGCAGAATTCGGGAGTTGGGATATGGATATGGATAGGGATAGGGATATTTGCATCTGAAGAATTTCGGATGCAAGGAAGTTTCGAATAACATTTCCGGCCCCAATTCCTCATCATCCCAACTCCCGATCCTCGATTCTTCAGTATAGCATCCTAGCTTGGTATTTGTTGGGTCCCAGCTGCCTGATTATCTATGGCGTTGACGCATTTACGCGTTGAGGAATTTCCTTCTTGCTGCAAACGTTTTAGAAGACGTTAAGCTGTCATAATGATAGTTTCATTCCGAGTCCCAAGGCTTCAAATGTTAATCTGTTAATACCCTCATAATGAGCCTAGGGATGATTCATCCCAACTCCCGAAACCTTAGAGTTTGAACCTTCTTAACCCAGTTACGCGTTGCTTTTTGTCTCTGTTGTTTTTCTGGAAACGTTTCCTCATCACATTTTCTCCAATCCCTCATCCTTAGCTCTTGATATCACATTCCCAGTTAAAGTCCCAGTAAATACCGAGTTTCTTAACCCGGTTACTGGCTCAAAATCATCATCAATACTCAAGCTGCAACCAGATCCTCGTCACATTTTCTTCATCCCTAGTATCTTTGATCCCTACCTTCCTTCAGCCTCCAATCCCAGCTCTCTCTTTTCCCAGCCCGTATCTCCAAGTCTCGGCTACTAACAAACCCCAGGTAACCTGGACCTCCGAACTCGAATGCTTCGAAACCTTTCTCCGGGAACTAGCATTATTCTATGTCCCAGCTCCCTCGTCCCCAAATCCATCTGACCCATCTGCTCCATCTGAGCCACCTGAGTCATCTTCTATCGCCAAGCTAGTAGAGACCCAACTATCTCCTGCATTTCGTAAACGCCTTATCCCAACAAAGGAGTTATTAGGTGCTGTGACTGAAGTCGCGGATTTGAAGGGTTTATACCGTATCTTTGAGAGGAGCTGTTAGGCTGTATTCGGGGGTGGTGTTAGGAGAGCCGGATTTTGGGTTTCGGGCCTCGGGGGCCGGGGTAGGGGGAGGGGGGGGAGCTCGGAGCCCGGGGAAGTTGTACCGAGGCGTGTAGGATGGGAGTGTGAAACCGGGAACATGGGGAACATGTAAGTAGCTATGATACCAGTCGCTAGGGAGCTTAGAGTAGTACAAGGGAAGCTGTTGGATATGGAAAGAAGGAACGAGGTAGCTAGGGAGGGGTTGTTAGTTGGATGGTTGATGAGGGAAACATCAGGCGATTATACGAGCTTCTATCTTGGCGATTCAGATGTAGGGGAGTTGCTTGTGGGTATCGAGAGTAGGCAGCACCGTAGCATCTTTCTAGGTACATAGCTATCGACAATGGAAGCTATCAAGAACTGGGGGATAACTAGTATCTAAGTATCGATATCCGTGCATAACTTGTGTACGAAATCAGGTGATTGTTTAAAGATGGGGGCATTTTATGGGCTTTGATGGAAACTAGGGGATGTGTCGGCCTCCGTAGGTGACTGGACGGGACTATAGAAACCGAGGAACTTATAGAGCTCGGCGAGCCTATTACCTAGGGGAGCTTAGGGAGCTTAGGGGTTACGGGGTAGGACACCATTGGATAGCTTAGATATGTCTTGAATTTCGAATGAATCTCTTTACTGTATTTGGTTGGCCATAGTCAAGCTTAGAATCTGGGGGATATGTCTAGTTAGTTGGATAATGACTGGTCTTAGTCTAAGAACTTTGAGCTTCAATGGCGCGTTCACAGCTAAAGAACATGACCGAGCTCGAGGAGAGATTTCTAAATAGCTGCGGCGTGAACGGATCCGTGCCAAACATTGTCGTGTAGCTAATGAAAGCAACTGATATTCGGGTTGGCTCCCAGTGCCGAGCTTATTGTTAGATGGTGCATAGAACGCGCCGGTTCATGTTAGGGGATGAGCTCCCCTTAGCTGATCCGTCGCGTACGCGTCTTAGGAGCTTGAGCTTGGAAGTTGTGGGGGATAGTCTGGATAGTCTGGATAGCTCGGAGAGTGGATCAGGATCTGTCGGCCTGGGGAGGGACAGCTTGTAGAGTAGTGGGATTTGGAGCTGTCAAGAGCTACGCGAGCTACGGCCTCCTGAAGCTACAGAATGCAAGAGCTTTGGGACACTGCACGTGGGACATGTGAGCTACTCTAGATACATAGTTTATCAGGAGGAGTAAGTGAGCGACATGAGCGACATGAGCTACATAGTTCACAGCGAGCGACAATTGAGAGACATGAACTACATAGCTCGTTCCACAGATGTACTTGTGGATACCATTTGATATGACAGGGCTGCTGTGGGGGAGCGACTTTTTATTCATCATGGGGGCGGGATTTACTTCTGTTTTGAATCTGATGCATCTTTTGTTAGAATCATTCTCCACTTCTGTTCTCCTGGAAAAGTTAGCTATGATGATCCAAATGGTCCTCAAGAAAATCGACTCGTAATGTGGGATGGGATTTCATAACCCGAAGGAACCCTAGATACTCTACTGTAATGATCACTGCGCCTCCAATCAACCGCCTCAATTCCCCAAGTAGAATCTGAAAATAGCTGTTACATCTGATAATCCTGCTAATCAATCAATCAGTCCATCAGGACGGGGATCGGAATAAGTTTGTGGGGTTCATATTCGTTCATCATCCTCCTTGTTTCGCGCCCGGCATCGGAACCGGAACAAAAGAATGGGGCTCACAGCATTCGCGCCTTCGCGCCGACTCCAGCGAAGGAAGCCACAGAGCTGCAATCGAAGCTTCCAATTCCGATTCCTTGGCCGGGGGGGGGGGGGGGGGGGGGGGGGGGGGGGGGGGGGGGGGGGGGGCAGCGGACAACAGACAGCTGAGATGCCGGCCGGGATCAGATGGTAGATGGGGGCTAAATATAAGATTGGCATATTGTGGCCCACACTTCATTTGTTCTAACCCTCTAACCCGGCAGATCTTAGCGCCGTTCATCAACTCATCGCACATCGCTCATCGTTGCTCAGGTTGCATTCGTTCGCGTTCCTGAACCTTTCCTTTTTTAGAATAGCCTAAATAAAACGCGTATCTAGGGTACATGCCAACAGGGGAAACGGACAACGCGGTTTTACTCTAGATGGGAAACACAGTGGCAACAAATCCCCAGAAGGTTTCGGATCTTTGAACTTTCGGCCTGCAAGGAGGGGGATCGGAGGGGTTGAGTGAGCTTTGAGCTTTGTTCCTGACGCTAATTCTAGAAGTCGATTAGAAACTTTCCTTGGCAAGGCCTTCGACACTAACATTCCACAAGTGCGCTCCGACAGAGTGGAGTCGAATGTTCCCTAGTTGAACACCAGGCTTCGTTGGACTTCCCCGTCTAACTTGTTTCGCGATAAGTTTCATCCCGCGGCTGGTCTACCTTTCAAAGCTCTGGCTGATGGCTTTAGGACCCGGCTGAGATTTTGGATCATTGAAAGCTCGTGATTGGTCGAAGTGAGGTTTTCGAGGTCGGACTTCTTTCATCTGGGCGGTAGTGGATGGTAGTTGAAAGGGAACTTCGGAGAAACGTAAACGCAGCCCACACTAACTCTTGTTTCGGGATAGTGGATAGTATGCATCGAGCGCAACTCTTCGCTCGGGCCTCTTTAATGGATCTCTTGGGGAAATGGGTAGGAGGCGTGGTGCGTGGTGCGTGGGTGCGCAAACAAACAAATTTTGTTTCGTTTCACGCCGGTGTGATTTGTTTCCTCACACTACCTACAGCCATATCTCCGGGGGAGTTGTCAATTAGCTGAGGATTTTGGTGAGAGGGTTGGAGGGAAACGTGGACTTGGGTTAATGAAGATCCTTTGAATCGGTGGAGGAGACTGCGCTCCGGAGTTTGAACTTCGAAAGATGACACGAGATGAATCCCAGAAATCGTCAGTCACCTTGGTGGTAGATGGGATGGGGGCCGTGAGACTCCCAGTAACAGTAGCGATTCTTGGACCGGAGTAACGTCTTCCTTACACTTCCATTTCCCTTCCACTTGACTTATCGGTCGTAACCCGTTGACGATGTAGAGTTTGGCTTGTTTTCTTGGAAAGACCGGAGTGGTGGGTCCTTGTTGCCTAGTTTCACGTAGTTGTGTCTTTCACATGATTCACATGGGATATGTTTCTGCCATGGGCCATTACGCAGCCAGTGGGGTGCATAGGAGTCGCGATGAGATCCGTGTTGTATCGATACTCGTGTTGTTTCCTTGCCCTTCGCCTCTGCGTCGCTTCGTCGCTTCGCTTCGCCGGCGCCGAATATTACCGTTATTTTATCACCGGCGAGCGCCGATCGTTGTTTGCAGAATCCTGGTGGTTATAGAACCTAGGGAGAAGCAAGGCAGCGCAGAAGCAAATAAATGAGCGTTGTAAAGCCGAACCAAGCCCCTGGGAGCCCTGGGGAACAAACAAACAAACTGCCGGCGCAGTAGCCTGTCTTTAATACATAGAATTAAAGCCACAAGCCGTGTGTGTAGGGCCTTGTTTTGCTTTATCTGCCGTGGTCTGATTTGTTTTTGCCGAGCGAAGTCTGAAGCGGTTTTTTTAAGATCTGGCCTTTTGAATGTGTTTACAGTTGCCATGCGCGGATTGCGCACTTTGTATGCAATTGATGTTTTCAGTTGTGCTGAATTCCAGTTTCTCGGTTCGCATAATTTCATAGATTGCTCACTGTATCCGAAGTGTTTTGCATAATGATTGAAAGTTTCACACAACACGATTCACATAGATGATATCAAAGAACAAAGCAAGTTATTTGGAGCACTTCCATATATTATTCCCTCCTCTCTCTAACTGTAACTACTGGACCATTCGGCGCACTGCCATTTCGATCCTTAAAACCAATGTATCTGCATCCTTCCTCCAATCCTGCCTGTCCTCCTATCCTCCTAAAACCCCACCCTCCTATAAAGTATTATAAAGAAGTAGAAGAAGTATTATGTATCAGTGAAACCCAACCAAGGTCCAACCAACCAAGCCCAAACCGCTGAATAAACAAATGAAAAGGCGGAGCGCCAGTAATAGTAGGTAACCCATCCCAAAAAAATCCAGACAAAGACAGAGTAGTGCAGCCTCCCTTAACAAATTCCAAAACCGCGCCCAGTAGTAAGTATATGTAGTCCAGTCCCAACCAAACAACAAACAGTAAACAATAAACAAATGGTGTAATAAATAAAACAAATAACCTCCCAAACAGTAAGTAGTCTAAAATGATAACAGAAAGAAAAATCTATGATGATATAAAGAAAAAATCTAAAAGAAACAAAAAAAAACGCCGTGTATATGAAAAAGCCGATGTATCCCGAAGTATAAATGAAGAAGAAAAACCCAAAGTCGGCGGTTTATAAAAAGAGGGATCCAAACACTTTGTTTCCCTCATGCCGGTGATTATATAATACAATTGTCGAAAATGTTGTAAGACAGATGGTAATGATGATGCATTCGTAAAACCGTGATTAAGCGGAGGTAAGAAGAAGTTGTGGGTGGTGTGTTCAGTATTGTAGAAAGTTAGGTGTCGTCCAGTAGAAGCTATTGTCGAGCTTATTTGGAACCAAGCTTGTAACCAACAGTGGACATCCTTCTTCCAGTCTTGGTGTAAGTCATGGCCGGACGAATCATGATATCCAAAGGAACAGGTTTCTCAGTCTGTTCACCAAGGTAAACCCTGCTATGCTTCTCGAATCCAAATCTCTGGTACATCGAAACATTCCGAATATGGCTGGACTCCAAGTAACAAGGTGCTCCTCCTTCTTGGTCGACTTTGTCGGTGACGTGCTCAACCAACTTGCGGGCGTATCCACGTCCACGAGCTGAGGGGGTGACTCCAATGTAGACGAGGTACCAGGCGTCGTTGTCTTGTTCTCCGAGTGCGTTGACCCTGAAGTAATGAGGTTAGGAACTGTGGGATGGATAATAGGGATGATGATGGATGCTTACTTGGTCTGGTGGAGGACCTCCATGAATTCTCCGAAGTATCGCTTCTTTCCCTCGGCGGTGAGCTTGAAGTAAAGACGCCACATTCCAGTGCGGAAAATGGTGTACCAGTCGTCCATGTTCTTTCCGGGGGGCATCCTATTTGATTATTAGCTTTTTTGTTCCGATTCTCATCCAGATTTGCTTCCAACATACCAAAGAGCGACACCCTCGTGGTTCTCTCCAATGCTGAGAACTAGTCCATTGTGAATGTGTGCGCAAACAATGTATTCCAAGATCTCCAAATGCAAAGGCCAAAGCTCCTCTCTTGTCTTTCCTCCGTTATCAGGAACGTCCAAAAAGTAGAAAGCAACATCGTCGTCGTAGAATGCCTCTGCTAATGATCTTGCGCAAGCTTTGTAGTCTTCGATTCCGCAAACTCGTACTTTGTCTGAACGGTGGCCGAGTTTTTCGGAGAAGATTGTTGTAGTCCAGGAGATTGTGCTTGACATTGTTTTAGCCATTGTGATGTGTTGATTGTGTTGATTAAGATAAAAGAGTGTTGTAGTAGTAGTGTCGTTGATATTAATATTATTCCAAGCTCAGCTAGTTGTGTGTAGGAGGTTGTGGTATTAAATATCTTTCTATGTGAAGGAGTGTGGTGTGTGAGTGGGTGTTGTTATTATTGTTCTTGTTGTTGCTGATTCTGAAATACAAGAGAAACAAGGTGGATATCAGCTCTATTTAATATTCCGTTGTGATTTTTGTTTGGCACCCCAACCTTTTTTGCTCTTCATGGTTGCGCGTTGCAGCCTTCTGGCTGGAAGTAGGGGTGCTAGCGTGTATGGTAGGAGGGATCGAGCTATGCAGGCGGGACAGGGGTATGGGATGTACAAGTTGCAGCACTGAGTCTCTGCGTCAGGAACCCAAGCGGATGGAGGTGGAACTCTGCACGAAGGGTAGGGAAGGGAAATGTGTGGGTAACCTGACAGGGGTGGTGGAGGAGTGAAGGGGTGTGTGGAGGGGGGCTGCAGGGGTGGAGGGTGAGAGGTAGGAGTGGGTAGCTCTGGCCAGGGGTGGACAGGCTGGCAGGGGTGGATGTACCTAAGACTCTACAGCAGGGTTGGGGGGGGGGGGGGGGGGGGGGGGGGGGGAGCACGGCGGTCTCATGTTGCAGGGGTGCATGGAGGAGAGCTGTCTTTGCTCTGCCTCTCCGCCCGGTCCCTGGGGTTGGAGCTGAGTAGGGACTCGTAGCGCAATGCGTAGTGCGTAGTGCAGTTGTGCGGTGGTGAGAGCTCTCGCCCGCCAGACTAAAATAGCGGAACGGTCATTTGGAATTTGGGCGGGGGAGGAGTGAGTGCAGTCAGTGGGCTGGTGAGCTTGAGCCGTGATACTGGAGCTTGCCAAGGGCTGATGAGCTTGAGCTTGGTTTGCCAAAGGCTACAAGGTCTCTGAATACTATTGGATCAAAGGGAATCGAAATATATTTTTCACAGCTATGTTGAGCTCTCTATTACAGGTCCTGAGCTCTCTGTTACAGCTAACAACAGCTCTCCGACCCATTCCTGTTTCTGTTACGGAGAAATCCAAGGATAACCTCCAACAAGTCTCAGCATATATCTGTTGCTTAGCCCTTAAAGTAGGATGGGATTGGATTAAGGATCTTCAATTTGAAAAAAGCCCCCGATCTGTGCACTTTCTTACCTGCCCCGAAGAATTTTGGGATCCTATGCCATCCGAGCACTCTAGGTACCTTTGTAGGGTGCAGATCATTGTTTTTCTGTAGCAGAGCGTGCAAAGCTAGAGGTCTCAAATTCCCTTGAAAGGCAGCATGCTGCGTTGCCAAAATTCACGACATCAGACACCAGGCATCCAACCCCCAAAGCAATCCCGAAGCCCGAAGCCCGAAGCCCGAAGCCACAAAAACAACACGTTATGCCATCTTAGCCTGCATGTACAACGGCTGCATAGAAGGTTGAAGCATAGAAAGCATTTCCTTCAGTTGTATTAACTACCGTGTATCAACATGGGGACGCGTACCAATCAAGGTGCAGCCATCCATAGTATTACTATCCAGCCCAGAATAACCCAAACTGTAGATTATGGTAGCGGTAGTGGGTGGGGTAGAATTCTCTGGTAGATTATCTTCAGGAACTTGTTCCATGAACTGTTGTTCAGGCCTCTTCTTTTAGGATCCAGCTTTAGATTCCTTTGTATCTCCTGATGAACTGCTACTAGTACTAGCTACTAGCCCGCCCCGCTGTTCGGTCCTGCTGTCTGAAGAGCTTCAAGCTTCGGCCGGGCGGGCTAGCTAGTCAAGTCATCCAGGCGCTCTCGGGCCTCGCGACGAGTAGATTCACACTTGGCTCGGCGAGACGGCGGGTGCTCACAGATCCGATTGTGGCTTGTCTTGTAATGTCTGTAGCTTGGTATGGTATACAACTATTGTATTCAAGTCTCGAGATACCCAAGAACCCGGGGAGCTGGTCTTACTCTGGGATCCCCGGGCTTCACGGGCGCGTATGGTGTGGGTCATTCGTGAGCGCGGCATACAATGTATGGATGGGTGACACGGTTGGGCTGTGCCCGGAGGAGCGGGTTTGGTTGGCCCTTTGAGGTTGCACCGTTGCACACTCACTGCGGGCTATTACTCCACCACTGGGCCTGTCTGACTGAGAGCAAGCAAGTAAAGCTCACGTACATCACCAACCGCTTCGTGATACATACTCCGCAGGCGGTCATTCAAGCAATCAAGCGCTGCATAAATAATCCACCGACATCGTACCAGCAGATGCCCGATGGACGAACAGAACGAATAACAGTCATCGGCCATCATAGCTGCAACAATGACAATGACAATGACAAGATACAAGGCCAATAGAACCACCCGGTAAGCTATCGACAGCATATGAGCGGGTGAATAGTCCCGTAGCTCTTAGCTCTGCGTCATTGAACATTCAAGGTCCACACAGCGAGAGTAATCTTCCTGCAACAATGACGTCCAGCAACGACGATGCTGGATATGAGATGTCCCTCAGTACCTTCTCTGCAGTTTTGTGCAGGGAACCGCCCCCCGAGAAATCGATCCTCCTCTCATCAGCAAGCCTGGTGCCCTTAGAAGGAATATTATGAGCATGTCACACGATCTTGAGACGACCATACAGAATCCACTCAGGCTTCATACGTTAGTGAGGTTGGATGGAAGCTAAGCCGCCGCACGAGACTCGCTACAGCTACGCGTGTTGGTGAGGCAGCGGCGCGGCGGAACAGCGGGGATATCGTTGTCTGTCCTGTCTGTCGCAGTGTCGCCTGAGGCTCGCGACGAGGCTAGCTATGGTAGCCAGCAACGCGTTGTACGGGGTTGTACACGCAAGCGAATTTCTTGCTCGGCTGCGGGCGCGGCGGCTTTGAAGGCGGCTTTCTGAGCAAGGCTAAGGGCTACACGGGGTATCTTACAAGTCGATAGTCAGGTACACAGGTACTCTACTGTACATCTTACAACGCAGTAGATTTTCAGGTACCAGGCATGTTTGCGAATTGATAACCGTGTTTGCGGCCGTGTACAGTTAAGATTTCCTTTGGCTTTCAATGCTGATCCTAATCAATGGCGGTAGCCTCGTTGTATGTGCAAGCTCTGTGGCCTGTCTGCCTACCCTAGAGTACTCTACTCTTGCCAACGTCCTGGGGTTGATTGGCTTGATGGCTTGATGGCTAATGGCTAATGGCTGATGGCGAATGACTGACACTCTGATTGCTGCTTCTGTGCGCAGTGGGTGGAGCTTGGTGTTTAGCAGCTCCCAGCTCCCCCAGCATCAATAATAGCAACTGGTCTGCGGCGTTTCTTCTTAAAACACCTTAGATCATCTCCACTGTACTAACCCCAGGTCTCTCCAATTCCACCTGCTAGTCTACTATACCGTAATCAAACAAGCCTGAAGCCCGGCGGAGGCGGTCTAAGTAGGGTCTAAGATACCTTTAGATATCGCTCTACATGCCTGGTATCCGAATGTCAATCAGGAACTCGGCATCTCAAGCCCCTAAGATAATTACTAGATTACTAGATTACTAGATTACAGCTTCGACTATGCATCTTTTCTTAGTACTGTAATCCCACGCATGGGGAACAGCTAGCATTAGTAAATGGCTAGTAAAGACTAATCTACAAGTTCATAAAGAAAGGCGTCGGTAGGTGATTGCTTGATCCAAGGGGTCGGTACTTTCTATTCTATTAGTATGCTACCCTGTATATGGGATAGCTGTAGTGGAGGTAGGAGGGAAGTGGGGACAAATCTTTGAGGCGGCTTAGTGTCCATACTGTTTACACACAGGTTTCAGCCATCATTTTCCCGCGAGGGGGTTGAGCGAATTCGAATTGTCCGCCGTCGGCATCCGGATGGATTATTGTGTACTCTAGCGGTTCCGAACTCTCGGAGCTACAGCCATGCTTCAGCTTGTAACGTTCCGAGTACCTTGCAAGGTACTTTCAACAACAGTTACAGCTATATTGTTTCTAACCCGGGCTTTTGACTCTTCGAGATCAGGCCTATCCCGGTAGAGTGGGATTCGAGGACGAGACGTGGGGTGGTGGATATTTCGAGGGTGCACGATTTACTGCCCTGTCGGAGTTATTTGGGGGTGTCTACTTGCCCGGGCTCCGGGATTTTACTGCCCTGTCAGGCTTGACAAGGTCCGGAGGGAGGCGGGACTTTACTGCCTACTTTGATACTTCACTACATCCTCACCTACACCTACTCCGAGCTGTCACAGCTAGGGTTCTGGCAAGAGCTATGGCTCATACGGGCCGAGGAGTGAATAGGCAACAGAGAGTCAGACAGCGCCATTGAGCGCAACCCAACGGGGAACCAAACACTCGGAACCTGGTGTATCTAGAGTAATCCTCAGTGAATCTTTGCTGTGCGTGTGGGTGGTCCTCGCTGCATATCTCTGCTTATTCCTCAGCTAAAAATCAGACAGCAAATAATTATGCAGCAGCAGTGTCAGAGCCAAGCTGTCACGATGATGCAGATGTGAAGATGTGAAGATGTTTGACAGCTTGGGTTTGTGGCGCAGCTTCATGCTGCAGATATCAATCAAGCTCTGCTCCCGTAATACGCCAGCGCGTCTGCGAGTTTTTGGGAGCGAGCCTGATGACTGATTCAGGATGCAAGGCTACACAGCTACACAGCTACGGGTTATGTCATGTCAGAACCAATTGCGGGAAGCCAGTCAAACTAAACATGACCTGATGATGGATATTGATAATCCTGAACCTCGATAATCAACGCTGCCTGACAAAGACTGAAAGCCCCAACTCGCCTGACTGGCGGCCAAATGCCCGCGGGCTGTGATTTCCATCTCCATCCTCTGCCTACATAGCTTGCTGTTGTATCGCCATGTCTTACTGCTAAAGAGCTTCTTCAATCAATTCTCATCCACCATCTCTTACGTCTCCTCTACGACTTGAACCTTCAACACCTCGATATTCAGGCGAGAAACCATTATTCATCACCGTCCTGTCGTAGTACTCACTTCTCGTCTGCCCTTTGTTGCTGGTAGGTAGGCAGCAAAGCAGGCAGCTCCCTAGATCAGACCCATCTCCCTGGGACCCTTAGTTGCGAGTAGTCCTCCCCCCCTCCCCTGTTAGTCCCACCCCGTCTCACCACCCTGACCCCCATGCTAATACTCGTTGATCCTTGCCATCCAATTCCAGCAACGGGCTGCACAGTGGGAGTTTACCTGGAAATGGGTGAAAGTTTCGCGCGTAACCTTTTCGGGATTGGTTGCGGCCGATGTTTCGTGGGGGAGTGTCGAGGTTTCGGGATTCTGGGTCCTCCGCCGGGCCCGCTACATCCCGTGACAACCCGTGGTGAACCCACTACGACTCTGCTACTCTAGATACATCCTGTGATCGGAACCCACTACTCCCGACAAAGCTACGGCGCTGGAGTGGCGGCTTCAACCTCAAGAGCGCCCTGACTAACACCCCTCCCCCCCATCGTATGTATGGGCGTTGTATGGGCGTTGTATGGGCGTTGGGTAAACCCGGAGATTGCGATGTGGAAGGGCTCAGGGAAACAAACCACCAGGCTGCAAGAAACCTTAGAAACAGCTCTACTCTACATACCCCCTGGTCATCCCACACTATTGGGAGATACTAAAAAAGAAGCGACCGAGCGCAGTTGTGGGTGGGTAAACAACAGCAACGGGACAACACAAAGTAACGGAACCCGCCGCTCTGGTCCTGCGGAATTCATAAGGAGTCTACTCTACTCTAGCTAGGGTTGAAGAAATAGAGACTATTACTATCGATTAATTACTGGCTCGGATTCTCGATGTGCTGGGGATATTGGAAAAAGAAACAGTTGCTTTGCTTTGGGCTGAGCTCGACCCCAAATGTCGGATTCATAGAATGCGGATGTCTCCAGTAGCTTTGAAATTCTTCAGACTGGGGAATTGGAAAAAAGCAACGGCACTGTTACTCCCCAACTTCTGGGAACAGAGTGTCACTAGACTAGGGGCTGCGGAAATGTCCAGGCGGATGTTAAACTTTCCTCAGTCCTGGGGAATTAGAAAAAGCAACACGGTCCGTTGCATTGCCTCGCTGGGCCCCAAATCCTGGGAACAGTCACCGGCCAAAACCTCAAGGACCCTCATCTCATGAGCCGTCGAAGCTATGTGCGAAGCGATATGGTGGGATGGGTTGGAACTTGGGACGATAATACGATAGTAAGATATCCAAGCGATGTCTCGTCTGAAACATTCTTTTCTCTTACTACTAGAGGGATTTCGAAATGTTGGTTTGTTTTTTTTACCCAACTTCCGAAACATCCCAGCTGCATCAAAAGCCACCAAAAGGATATAATATCGATCGGGAGCCCGGGGAGCTCTGGGAAGCCCGTCCCAGGCTGATACATTGGCTTCGATGTGACAAACCTGGTTCTCAAAGGTGATTGGTAGAACCACGGTTCCTGACTATGGCCCTGTAACGCCGCCTCATGGAGGGTATACCTGGTACAGTACGTAACGAGTAAACACAGTTGGATGGATAACATGTCTAACAAACATTTTTGGATTGGGTAATTGGGCAATTGTTTATTTGATACAGCTGGATACGCGTTGAAAGAGTCATATCTATTTCCTGCCTACTTTTTGCTACCTCGAAGCGAGGTTGCGACGAATCGGAGGCCGGGCGGAGGTTGTGAGGTCCTTGTCGATGTCTGTCTCTGCCTTTGTAAAAGCGGCGAATTACTGCGCCTATGAATTTTCTCGGCGTCGGGACCTCACCGGAGATACCGAATTTCACAAAAAGTCGGCGGCAAATACCTAGTGGGTAGCAGCGGTTAGGCTTGGCGGCCTTGTCGCGAACTTGGTCTGTGACCGCAACTGCACGTACGCAACGTCTACCTCAACACGAGGCGAGGAGTATTTGAAGCTCTCTCCCACCACGAATCGAACAGCGCGTTATGATTTCTTCAGACCCTGCGGATTCCTTGTATAGAGTTGTCCTGAGGAGTTCGACGAGGTGTACCTGCAGAATAGGCTTGCGGACACTGCGGAGATTAGATAAGGCTCGAGCGAAGCCACTTCGCCACCTGTACAGTCGCTGCAGTCGCTTCGATTGTCAAGCAAGTCTTGTCATTGGCGCTGTCATCAAGTTTCATCAATGTAGGACGCCATCTAGTGAAAATGGTGAATGTAATAAATTTTGACTCTTGAGTGGATAAAAATCCTTGAATAACCCTTGGAGAAAAAACTTTTTTTGTGGGTGAGGAGTTCTCCTTCGGTAACACCTAAGCTGGCCTTGAAGGAGGGAAAGAGATAGGAAATAGGATGACAAGGACACGTCACAATTGTAGCTGTGTGTCGTGGGTAGTCGTGGTAACAACGAATAGATTTCAGGGATTGTTAAGTTTTTTTTTACTGGGATTAGATTATTTACTTCACTTTTTGTTCACTTCACTTAGATATACTAGGGCCTAGCAAGGATGTTGGGAAGTTTCTTTCGAAAGAGATGAAAAAGTAGGTAACCAAGGAGTTGTGTTCTAAGTTTGACAGGTAACAGGTGAGGAGTTTTCCATTGAACCTTCCATCAGCCTTCTAGAAAGCTGATAAGAAGTTACCGCATACAACGAAAATTCAGGGATTATGTTATCTTCACTTTTTTTTCTTTCTTTGGTTCTTTCGTTCTTTTCTTTCACTTGCACGATTATCATATCGATGTCGATCATTAACGAGGGGGTTACAGCTACAGCTATAGGAAACAGAAAGAATGTGAAGAATTACAGTAAGGGCGGCCCTAGGCGGGCTTGTCTTACAGCTTTGATTGACATTCTTGGCTTGGCTTGGCCCTTCTAGTAAGCCGATAGAATACCTGTCGCTGCTGATGCAAGCAATCTGAAAAGTACACAAAAAAACATGTACTGTACTGTACTTCTGTATTACAGAAGCCAAAATGGGACCTTCTGTACATAAAAATGCAAATGTTACGTACATATCTATACTGAAATGCAGATACATAGTACAAACAAGAGTGGCGAGTAGATACAAGGGAAGGAGAGCATGTGTATATTTGAATGTGCATTTTTTGTCTTTGTTGGGTAAGTACTAGGTAGCCAGCTACCATGGACTTTGGAAAAGACTAAAGTGGTCTATGTGACAGAACATCGAGGAGAAGTATGTAGCACGGTGACAATAACTTGCATATTGATTGCTACGTACATATGTAGCCATAGGTATGTATGTAAACTCGAAAGAAAAAAAAACACATCCAGCAAGGTACAGCTACCCCTGCGTACAATTACCGCATCTTAGAGTTACGGTTGTACATACCTGGTACCAAGACAACACATAACGGTAGAAAGTGAAGAACAGGATGTCAGGGGTAGAGCAAAACAGAGCACTTACCCGGATCAAAGTACCTTTGCTGTCGCAGATCGTCGCAGAGAAACAAGGCTCAAGTGAGGGCATAAAAAAAAACTCTTCCTCTCTTCCTCCCCTACAAAGAAACAGATACGGATATGAACGGATAAACATCCCATCCCTTGCTGACTGGAGGATCTTATGACATTGGAAAGTGAAAATTCGTACACACGTTGCGAAAAATGTAAAAATATTTGATACATATGTGAAACTTGAATAGTTGATAACCAGCTGTTGACGAATGTTGTGTAACATGAACTATCAAAATGGAACTGTACAGATCTACAGGATTCTAGAACAAAGCCGAATTGATGATTGTGCTAGAAGTTGGGACACGATACCAGCTGGGCTTGGAAACTGGTGTAGTACGACATAAGGTACTTACACAGAACAGCAGGTAAAATGCAGAAGACGCAGGTACATACAACAGCATATACAAAATAATGCGGCCAGCTACGGGCTACAACAAATGGTACTGGACAATGTAGGACAGTGTCAGTTGCATATTCTGTTCCATCACCGTGTATTACATGTACAGCTTTCTTGAAATCTCAGCTTGCTTCCCGTTGTTGTGGCCTGTAGGTAACGCAGTACAAAGCATGACGCTCCAATAATAATGACCAGAGCCTCTTTCTATGACTCTTTCCCGAATTATTACTTTGTTACCATTACAATACGCCGCGCAGTGATTGTCTAATAATAATCTCCTATCTCCAGACACCATGTTATGACTCTCCCCTTTGTCCCCGCCTCCCCACAAGTCATCATCGGTACTCAGGAGAGATAAATTGATTGTCTGAATTATTGTGCTAATCATAAGGTAATTGACGGGGTAAGTTTTTTTCGGGCATAATGCGGAGATAGGTGGTGTAACTGAACATAAAGTGCGGCGAAGGGGCGAGGGGGCGAAGGGATATGAATGGGCGGAGGGTTTTTCAAGTTATCGTTCTGATTCATTCAGCCTTATGTAGTCGGCCTTAATGTTTAACTCCCTCCCCGGCGTCCGGGGAACTACGCGGGACACAATGCATACATGCTTAGATAGACTCATTCAACCGCATGGAAAAGGCTGAGGCTCGGTCGGTGGTCAGAATCTTGTTGCCCGACTGCCCTTTGCATAGTGATTACATTGAGTCCAGTGACACAGCATAGTGGCGCGGGCTTAGCGAATGGCGAGTAGTTATTTAGTGGTACGGGATATGTAGGTCGCATGGATCATTGTACGATACTGTACTCAATGAATGGACCAGGAATTCTTAATGTACAAGGTAAACAAGGTAAGCTATCCCGTCTGTCGTAACCGTCAAACAATGTTGGAACATCCCAACGAAGTCAGACGGTGCTCGGCAGCATGGTCAGACGAAAGTTTCACAAAGTCCGAAGCCAAAAGCCACGCATAGCTCCACAAGTTTCACGAAGTTATACAGGGTTAAACAAGTTGTTTCACAGTTTCACAATCCCGCCACAGTGGAATCATCCAACCTGTGGATTCAATTCAGTCAAACTTTATTATGAGTATATTTGGCTCAGGCCTGACACCGAGACCTTAGGGTTCTTTGTGCTTCTGTGCTTTTAGGATAGATAGATACACCGACACCGACACCGACACCGCGGTTGCAGTACCACGCGATTGACACACAGCATTGCATTGCTACCTGCAAATATTACTTCACATCTGCCATGGCACAAGAACCCACGCGGCTAATAAAACCAACGGTATGTGAACTGGGTCATAATTACATTGCCAGTGCCACCAACCCGTACCGTAGTCTTATCACGCGCTTGTGTCCATGGCTTTACGGGGTCAGGGCCGGGGAGACATGAGATGACATTCAAACATGCGCACTTAGGGCTTCGGAATTAAGCTGCGGAGTTACCTAAAACTCGTCTCCGAGAGTGTACATACGGCGGAATGACTATCTGACGGATGAGAATTACTCCGCTTGCCGCCGGCATTGATTCATCCCGTCACGAATTGACGTCACCAGTATGAAGTTTTCGAAAATTATCGGATGATTTTTTTCCTGACAGTCATCTCATATTGTAATTTAGATTTCAGACTGACTGGCTAAGCCGCTTGCTCCCCGGGCACCTTAAGGGATCGGGGTAAACAATGCGTCTGGTGGAGGTAGCTTTTCGTGCTACGTGCGGGCACCATTCAGCGGCTGCAGATCCGCAGTTGCCATACTGTGCGCCGGCGCCGCGCCATCGAGCTCATACCTGTCAACTGCGAGCTGCGAGCTGCGCTTCAGGGTTAATGAAGCTTCCAGTGCTTGACAGATTGCCGCAGATTGCTAGCTAGATACACTCACCGGCCATGCTTTTAACTCCTAGATCCCGGAGAATATCGTCACTCGTCACAGCTGCATGAAATTCCTCGTGCCTTAGGACTTTTCGGTGCGGCGAGTAGGAACCGCAGAATGGCCCAGCGGCGATTGTCATGTATGTACAGTGTAAAGTACATACTGCATACGTTACAGCTTACATGCATTCCCCGTGGAGACCATCAACCGAATCCTGAATCCCATGAGGTGTCCATCCCCATGCCGCAGTCATGATTGTAATTGCGTCATTAGATCGATCATCGAGATTTATTCATGCAAAGCCCGCAGACTCGCAGACGCTCGTGTGCTCCATACATAACTGCGATCAAACAGCTACTGCATCTAGCCTGCAGTGGATTGACAGTGGATCTGCATCAGATTGATCATTGATGCCATGACAGACGTGCGGGCTGATCTCCAAGATTTCTTTGGTCGAATCAGTAAGATTCACGTAGAAAAAGTTGGTGTAACGAAGAAAATTTTACGATAGATACCTTGTCCGCTGCAACTTGTGAGACGCGGCAAGGCGCGGCAACTTGTTATGCAAAATACTTGAGCTATATCATCCGACCGGCGATGGCGGCAGAAATGTTAATGAGATACACACACGGTACGTATGGTTGATACACCAACCCGGACGCTAAGTCCATATGAATTTCGACTGAGACTGAGATTCAACTCGGGCTGAACGAATCATGGATTTACAATGGTTAGTTCCATTTTGGGTTCCGTTTACCGGTGCATCCTATCTCTAAGGAGAGTTCAATGTCTCTGATTCAGCCTTTCCGCCTTTCCGCCTTTTTGCCTTCTTACTCATCAGTCAGGAATGGCCCTTGTCGATGCTTGGCGGACCTGGGCATCTCTCGGCAGGTTTTATCGCACGGTACTTGTCACCTTGTCTATCTCTGTAGGTACCCTCGTTTGCCCTCATATACCCTCGTCTGTCCGTGTCGGAATTCATCGGACAGTTTAACTCTCTTTGCCTTTGTAGGATCTCTTCGGACCTGTCGAGAGATACCTAATACCTCTGTATCACATCATCCTTTACTAGTTAATCATTGCTTTTAGTCGAGGCATTTCTGCCGTTATCGAAAATTTCGTTTAAGCTGCCACCGTTTATTTAGAAACAGCACTTTATGATCTACAAGATCCTTGTGCAGGTTTTTTTCTTGTTCTTTAATACGCCTGCTCCGAGAATTATGTAAACCCTTGGAAGCCCTGGCAAGCCTTGGTAAGCGGTAGTACAGTTTAGAGACTGGCTGGCCTATGAAAAGAAACGGGCTCTCGCTTGTTGGATTTGTTTACTGCTTCAGATCGCGCCTTTGACACGAACAGATGAAAGCCGATCATCGATCGCAGCTTACATCTACCGTGTGGCGTCCTATCATAGCACTTGACAAAGACTTTGGTAGATAAGCCACGATCAAGGTGCTGTTTGTGATTATGCCTTTTTGTGCAATTTAGTGAAATTTGTTGCACCTTGGCTTCAAGTTAAATGGGACACAATGAAAACAATTGCACTGTAGGAAGTAGGGAGGGATAGAGAATCCTAATTGGTAATTTCCAGGCCTGCAGTTTGCACTGTGGAAAGCAGGGAGCGCGGAGAGTACGGAGTAAAGAACAAACCTGTCATTGAGGTTTTGCACAATTGTCAACCTCAAATTAAACTAGCGAAGCCGCGTCATGTTGTAATCCTACACAGAATGGTCTATGATTGACAGATGCAAAACACCCTTCAATGGCTTGTAGCCTTGTAAAGTCAGTTTGTTCTATGTTTTGAACCGTGTAAACGGGGGAAAGAAGCACTTTTTTGGTAACTTCTAGTACCGCAGATCTAGGGTTCGCATGTTGATACTGCTTGCCAAAGAAATGGCAAACCTGACAGCTCGCTTGGAAGCTGGCAGGTACCAGGAAAGCCGTAGGAATTTCCCCAAGTTTGATGAAAGAACGCCGATCGAACAAACGACGGAAGTTTCTCATGCTGCTGTATAATCGTCGCGTGGCATTGCGGAACATTTCAACTAAGAGTTTGTTACTTGCAGACCCCGGAGTACTCCCTACGTTAGAGTGTACTCTAGCTCTTACTCTATAGTAGATCACCGAGTATCACAACGCAACAATGGCGTGTCTTCCATAAACCTGCTTGCTTGCTTTCTTGCCTGCTTTATCTGAGATCCAGCCACTCATTTCACAGTTTCTAGATCCATAAAATATGCTCGCTGTACGCGGCACCGTCGCACGCCAGAAAAAAAAACTTTAATCCACCACGTTAGAAAGATTTCTGCAACTACTCGTATCCATCTTGTTGTGAGATCATAGATATCATTGGATACATAACAATCTGCATGTTGTCATGCACCGGACCTCAACCAGGGTCCTATCACGGTGAGAAAGTTCCAGGCAGTCAGGGAGCAGGCAGCGATTGACCGTTGTGCATTGCATTAGCCCCGGCCCCAACCCTAACTAACGTCGACCCTAAATTATGTACCTAATGTCTAGCTTCCTTCTAGAAAGAACGAATGTTTTGCACTCTGCACCTGCAGCAACTAGTCCTTAGTCTACGTATACTCGCTCACAAAGGTACCTCCACCTTGCAGGTCCAAATTTCTTTGAAAAGCTCGGTCTGCAGAACGAGGTATTATTGGAAGTGTCAAACTCGCTCGCTCGCTCGCTTTGGTGCCCGCTTTGGTGCCCGCTTGATCCGCACTTGCTACGGCGGTCGGCCCGAGCGGCTCTTTCGGCGAGCGGATGATTTCGGCGAGGTTGTAGCGTGGACTAGATATCTATCTAGAGAATGCAGCTTGTAGATCATCCGTCTATGATCGGCTTTTCTGTCTAATCAATCCCAAACCAACGCTAGAGAAAATGTCCAACGACAACATCCACAACGCTTGCTTCGGACAGGATTCATCACCGTGAATCAACATGCAGATTGATGAAGCAGGATCCATCACCGGCGGATCTAGAGGAAGTGGAATGGCCATATCATCTACAAGTTATGTGAATACCAAAGAGTTCGATTCGGACTATGAGGAAGCTAGCTAGCGCGCTAGTTAGTTAAGCTGCAAACTAGAGCACTGATAGATTACCTCTAGATTAGTTGAGGAGTGAGCTGCTTGAACACGTCTGAGTTTCGGCCATGGTCATGGAATTAATGGAAGTAATACCTCTTGCCACGATCACCCCGGGGATGTTGACGTCGACCAGCCACTCGTGATACGTGACGGATGATATCGGGATGACAAGTTGCTCAAACACCATCATAATTAGGGATACTAAGTAGACGAAATGTGGGCATCCGTCTCGTAAATACTATGATCCGTGCGCATGTTATGAATTTACCCGCGGATTCTGGAACTGTACAACGGAAGGAATCCGAAGGATGATGAGAGTGCACGACGTGACAGGTGAAGACGCACGAGTTACAGCTGTTCGGAAATTAGATACATATATAACTTGAATTATGTTATTAATGACAGTTGTTATGGATTTATGACAATTGACAAACTAATACGGGACCCACGTTTAAGGTCGAGCGAACTTGCGAAAAATTTAAGATTGCAACAGACCTTGTGAATCATAATAAATGTTCACTATGATCACCAAACCACCGAACCAGCTTCGACATCTGGTTACTCCCAAATCAAACTATTACTCACATTTCATGTTGCAACCATTAGTGCATAGAAGTATATAGAAGTCATTAGGCGTGACATCGAAACTTATTCCGCAGGCAAAACAAGGTCAAAGTGAGATAACATGATTCACTAGACATCGTTATCACTCGACACGCGTGAAACGAGTGCGATCCAGTGTTTTCACATCGGCACGCATTGCGCGTCATGAACGTGAGGGATGTCTTGGCAGGCCTCAAACTTTGGTAGGGTCTCGCCACTTATGCGCGATTACTGGAGTCATCTTCACAATGATCAACATTTACTTCCACTTCCACTTCTCGTATCGTGAGAATGTTGGCATGCTTTCCTGTGTGTTTGGTGGTCCAAACATTGAGGCACGACGGATCTGGATAGAGCGCTTCAAAGCACGGCTGGAGTAACTGTCCTTAGGAATGCATTGTAACAATGGGATACTTTATGAGGGGTAACGTGAAAAATCCTTCAGCCTTTAGCCACAAATTATCATCGCAATCCGCTGCTGACAACCGTTAGCATCTTCCTATCCGTATCAACCTCAACACAGTCGCCGAATGCACTACAGCACTTTATCCATTGAACCACCGAAAGTTATTGGTCGCGAACATACCTGACCGCATCCGCCTGCTCAAGTGCAATAAAACACGCCTTGGAGCACCATCCGGCCCTCTGTTCAGCAGGATTTATGGAGATACAATACGAGCAGGTCGATCTATCCGTTCGACCGCTACCTCCACGATGCCGCACCTTTCGGCTCTCTGAAATAAAATTTGATATGACCACGGAGCTTCTCTACCGCTTTATAGACTGCTTTCCTGCAGGCAACACCGGCATACAAGGCAATTTTCGGATACTTTCCCTGGCCTCCGTTTATGAGAATAAGTGATGGCCGCGGGTGGCAAGGGTAGCTTTCCACCAGGAGCCAAACGAGTTCCAGGAATGTAAACCAAGAAAACTGTGTTACCTCTACAGCCACGACCCCCCAGATATTTACAGAAACTTCATAAATTACGATTCCAGTATAGGCGAAATTATTGTCGATTATAACTTTAATGGCATGACTCCGCTTTACATATCGCCTCGCACTAGCGTGCAATATAAGTATGTTACTTGATAAAGCCTGAGATAGCCTATATCATTTATTAATAGAGACAGTGTAGCGTTATTGCGATTACGGGCCTTTCAGCACATCACCTGACAGAGCTGAAGTCATGTGGTTAAGAGATTTTCTACCAAAAGACTGCCAAGAATCTCGTATACTTACATGGGGCTATCATTCTGGTCTGTGTGATATAAAGCCTACCACCTCTGTTATCGATATCTCCCGTAATTTACTATAAGATATCCATATGATACTGTGTTCAAGGGTACGTAAAACCCAGCTCATACTTATTGACTTAACTATGGCCAACCATAAGAATACATGTCCCTTACTGACATGCATGCAGCTACCTTATTAGTGTCACACGCGTCCTTTAATTCTTATTGGACATAGTTTGGGCGGCTTAATTATACAAAGGGTATTTTCTAAAAGACCTCGATATCTACATTCAATCAATTCATGATTACTAATAATATCTGCCAGGCTTTGGCAAAAGCCATGACATGGCTAACAAATGGTTAATTCAATCCTGTATCGGTATATTGTTCTTCGGCGTGCCCAATCAGGGACTTGACCGACGGAGTATAGAATCCTTGGTGCAAGGACACGATAATGAACCCTTTCTGCGCGATATTAGCGTTGGATCGGAGTTTGTTTTCACGCTACACTCCGACTTCTGCGAACACCATAGAAACATTATTCACTGCCCTGTTGTGTCATTTGACGAGACTGAGAATACTGCTATCGTTGAGGTATGCATGAATGGCCCCAAAACCATATAGTCTATGAGGGACTGATATAAGGTTGAATAAAACGCCAGAGGGGGGATTGAAGCGATCTGGTAATCTCATTCGATAATAATAATAATCTTTCATTTCTGTATGCAACCTTAATGGTTATGACAGTCGTAATTTCTATTACATTTTCCCCGAACTTAATCCAACGCTTGTCTATACCTAAGAAGGCATAGATCAGGTAAGCGGGGTTACTCTTGACACATGTCAAGTACCCTTTCACTGCAGAGAGTGACTACTTATCCTGAGCACCGGGTAAACCTCCTTTGAGGGCAAACCCCGGTAACCAAGAGACACCTGTGAGAGCGACACGGGATTCGAACCCGTTGGCTTTGCGCAGTTGCAGGGATTCATACCACTGCACCAAGATGCAAGGACTACTACCAATACACTACTGGGGCCGCCCCCCTAATCTCATTCGAATGGTCCCGCGGGAATCAGCAATATATTCAATGTCAGAAAACTGTAACCAAATCGCGCTGCGAGCCGATTATTCCAAGATGGTTAAATTCAGATCCAGGATAGATGAAAACTATAAAATGGTGTTGATGAAGATAAAAGAAATAGTCGCACATTGCCTCACTACAGGCCGGTCGGTATCGGTCCGAAAAGGCGAGAGGTCATCTATAGAGGGTCATTTCATGGTTCCATTCCCAAGGAATGATGATTATGTTGGGAAATCTCAGATACTCGACTTCATAGAGGGAAGAGGCCAACAAAAAGCAAGCCGCCGCATTACGGTAGCCTTGTGCGGGTTGGGTGGTACTGGGTAAATCTCGGACTGGCCTGACTCGATACACATACATAATGGTGGCTAATGTTGAGTAATAAAAATATAGCAAGACACAAGACGCACTTGAATTCATCTATTCCTCTCGCAGAAGTACATGCCATGTCTTCTGGATCGATTGTGGAAGCCCTATGCGATTTGAAGAAGATTGCAGAAAGCTGACGAAGCTGGTAAAAATTGCCGAATACAATGAGTCAGAACTTAATCAAGATGTGAAGGGAATAGTGAAGAGTTGGTTAGAAAGCGGTGAAAGTGGTGATTGGGTTCTGGTTCTAGATAATGCGGATAATAAGCTGGACTTCTTCCCAGGTCTAGATGGCTGTCCTGGTGCTAGATTGGCTAAATACATACCCTCGACCTCGAAAGGAACTGTTATTATCACAACAAGGGATTGCGAAGTTGCTCTTCAGTTGGCTGGCCCGAGAGGAATTCTGACGAAGGAGGCTATGGGAATCGACAATGCCAGAGAACTGTTTTATCAACATTATCAAAGTGACGTACCAAACACCATTGATTGCACTGAGCTGCTCCAGGAATTGCACTATTTGCCTGTCGCCATCGCCCAGGTCGGTTCTTATTTAGCAATAAACCGTCATACGATCACACCTTCGAAATATCTTAAAATGTCTAGAGACAAACAAGTGAATCGGCGTCGATTACTCTCGAACCCGGTTAACAATCCTTGGAGAGATTACACAAGTGTCAATGACAAAGTTTTGACAGCACTTAGTGTCACTTTTCAGCTAATTCGAGTGCAATCGCCTCTTGCATACTCAATTCTCCGGACGATATCTTATATTGAACCCCAGCAAGTACCTCATGATATCTTCACTGTGTTAAAAGGCGGAGATGGCGAAATTATACTGGACGAGGCTCTCGCCAAGCTTTGCAATTTCTCGCTGTTACATATGTCGACTGAGCGTGACGCAAGGAGTTACACGGTTCATTCTTTGGTTCAACTAGCACTTCAGAGTAACTCGAATCCCAAGAATTAAAGACGGATTTGGAAAACACCGCGCAGTACCTTGCAAAGAGCATGCCGTTAAGCTGTGAATTCGAATACTGGCCCGTCCTGCAGCAATATCTGCCCCACGCCAAGACCTTCTTACGCCATGTGACATGGCCGGGCACGATTCACATTGCCTCCATCTGTGGTTCCATGGCAGCCTACCTCACAGCGATTGGACGTTACCGAGACGCACTGCCACTGGCTCAAAGATCTGTTGAAATCAAGACTTGTTTACTAGGCAAAGAACACTTGGATACCCTGATGTCTATGAACAACTTGGCGGCCGCGTTAAGTGGTGTAGGAAGACAATAAGAAGCCGAGGACTTGCAGATCAGGGTAGTGCACACCGGGGCCCGAGTTCTAGCTGAGGAACACAGAACCAATTCGACTTTTCATGGGAACCCTTGCCACTATATATCACAAACAAGGCCGAATGAAAGATGCCGAGACTCTTCTTTTGCAGATTCTAAAAAGGCAAAGGGGAATGAGCGGTGGATACGAATCATACGATGCAGATGCGCTAAATAAGATGAAAAATCTTGGGGCAACACTGAGAGCTCAAGGCTAATGGCAGGAAGCAGAACATTTTCACGTCAGGATACTTAGTATTGAAAAGGCATTTTATGGAGAGGATCATCCCGGCACACTTTCCTCCATGGCTAACCTTGCGTCTATTTTCTGCAAACAAAGCCGCTGGGAAGAGGCTGAAGATTTGCTACTCAAGGCATTAGAAATTGGCAAAAGCGTCCTCAGAAAAGACAATCCGGAGACTATGAATGCTATGTACTATCTAGCCTTTACATACTACCATAAGGGTAATCGGCACTCGGCTATTTCTACGATGCAAAAAGTGGTAGGCGTTCGTTCCCGCCTGTTTGGTCTTGAACACGACGACACTATGAACGCGAAAAAATGGCTTCAGACCATGATCAACAGCACTATAACGCGGGTAAGCCAAATCTATCCATTCTATATTAATTTTGAGGGGAAAAATCTAATTCTGGTGTAGGATACGCAACCGGAGACAACCAGGACAGAACACGACACCGCGAATCGGACGGGGGTTACGGAAGGGGAAGGAAGTGGTACGGCTGAAGACACGGTGGACGAGAGTAGCATGCAATTTGAGTGGCATACGGAGTCGCACAATGCGTGGTTTTAAAACTTTGGGTGTATCTACACTGTATTTATTTTGTTTTTCGATCGGCTAGGGTTACATGAAAATGTTTGTAAGGATTGCCTGATACGTACCGTTCTACTTGACCATAAGACTAGTTTTTGCTGAGAGGTCCCATGCACGGGTCTAGTGGATATTCAAGGTTGAGAAACCCATTTTGCAGACCTGTAAAGTCCTTTTGACGCACTTTTCTGTGACATTCTCCGCTACACTTTCGGCGCCGATACGGTGTTCTAAACTGATCCTGGCTAGAACTTTGAATACTTATACACAGCAAAAATAGTTGGTGCTGTGGGCGTATTGACCACGGCTGGCCGATGGCAGACGAGACAAATAGTTATGCACATACACATGACAGCAGCTGCCAACATCCAACAGAGGATGAGCAATTGCAGGCTGCTAGCCGAAATGAAGAAAACAACAACACGGCAAGAGCCGTGGAAGCGGTCGATGAAGGTACAACTAAAGACGAGTATAAGGAGGAAGCAGATGATTAAACCATAACTGAAGACGAATAAGTATGAGAAGGGAGTGGACAGTGTGAAAAAGCTAGACCTTGGATTGCATACGGGGTGGATAAAATTGTAGTTTTGGTGAAGCTCTTATTGTCCGTATCCTGCATGATCCAAACATCTGTAATAGGCTATACCGACAGTAACCCAGCCGTTTACCATTAAAATGAGCTTTCGTTGGTATGGTGATATCTCATGATTCCGTTGATATGATAGGGCACGTCATGGAAGAACTTGGAATTTGACAAAACTAAATTTCCAGATAATTTAATTACTGCGAGACTAAGATAACAATAATACTCCGCTGTAGGAAAGCTTTGTGAATCCACCATCATCGGCGCAAAAGACAAAAAGATTGGAGGAGCGGCGAATCGAACGCCGGACCGCCTCTATGCTAAAGAGGAATTATACCACTAAACCACACCCCCGATTTATGTTTGTGCTCCACAAACCTGCTAAAAAATAGTTTCTTTAAGTAACTCAGTCTCCTCCTTGCCATCCTCGGCGGCGGCCTTAGATCTTTCCTCAAGTCCTCCACAACTTGTCTAATCTTCATCAACCTTATATCTACACTTTCCATCGACCACCCCACCTCCGGTAGATCCAACACCGTCGTCGAAATCGCCTTAGATCCACTAGCAGAAAAGTATTGCTGATCCACGCCGAAACATCAAGGTTTATACTTCGGCTTAACACCTAGGTGCCCACGATCTATGGTGACGCGTGGATTTGATGGTCGCATGATAAGACGAAGGTATGCCCGTGGAGGTAGAGGGCGCAGATTAGGACGATATCGTGGTAGCCTTTAGGTTTAGGAACGACTCGGCCAAGGGGAGGAGGTAGGGTGTAGAGTAGGCGGACCGAGGAGAACATTAATATTGGTCTGAGGAGGTTTTCATGGGGGCGACTGGGTACAGGTATGCACGTGGAAGAGGTTGGCACCGTTGGTTCGCAAGGATTCAACTAGATTATCTCCGTGACAGGTCAGGATCATGTTTTCTAGGTGGGTAAAGTTACTGAGTTTGTCGATTTTTCTGATTGGTTCGCGGGTGTAACAGTGCCAAAGCCGACATAAGGTGAGTACGCTTTTCCCGGAAGTGTAGCTTGCTGGAAAAATGGCGAGATTGGTTTAACGGTGTCGTGAGGTATGTAGCTTGTTGAGTGAGATGATCCCGTGAGAGAAAGTCCTCTCAACGAGCTGGACGCCGTGTAGTAATGTCAAGGGGCTCTATAATATAGCAGTAATCAAGGATTTCAAATTTATTACCTTTTCCATATTGATTCAGAATCATATCGTTGCGCTCTCATTACTATGAGTATTTGTGGAATCCTTTCTCGTTCACGGAATAGTAGAGGGCTTGCCGCGGTGTACATAAACATCTCGGTAATCACCTTTTCCGAATACCGTTGTTTATAGTCTTCGCACTCAGGATTTGCTCCTTTATTTAGAGCTAGATGGTGCTAGAGCTGTGTAGAGTTTGGAAAAACCATGTTGGTAGTGGTAGCCGCGAGCCGAAGAAAATGCGGCAGATACCAAGAACTTGGTCTTCGGAGGGAAAACACAACACATGCTCGAGGATAAAGGGCTTCGCATTGCTGAATGTTGGATGGTTGTTAGGGTGATGGTTAATGGTTATTCGCGGTAGTGATTAATTTTAAATTTGGTTGAAGGAGAAATTAGTGTGTTTCGTGTGTGGCGTTTGGATGGGGGTGGATCCTGTGCTTAGTCATTCACTTTACACTCCAGTTATATCGCTCTAGAATAGTAGTTAGTGCCTTGGTGAAAACTTTTGTGGCTCAAACAGATCAATAGGCCACGGGTGCACGATAGTATCGTCCATCCGCGAGACGTTATGATTAGAGTTTGTACGACATGAAAATGCCAATTGAACCAGAAGAGGGGTTGGCTGTGACTAAAGTTAACCATGTCATATACGCATCGACGGAAACATGTCGCATCAGTGTCCACACCCATATTCATACCTCATCACTCGGCACAACCCAACGTCTTTCGAAAAAACCCTTGGCAGTGCATGGTAATATTTCCGTTCCTAAAGTTTACTGTATCGATACAGTATATTAAAACTGATATTCCAAATTTGAGTATCGTCTGAAGTGTTTGTAGTCAATGTCTACGTGCCTCATGCGGTGTTAGCTGTCGCTCTCAAGTCACAACTTTTCCGACATTTACCGGTGGTCGACCCGCCTTCCAACATCCATCACTCTTAGCACTTTTTCTAAATGAACGTGGCTATATAGAGTGTGTCGGGCCTTAGCGTTATGCAACTTCTGACCAAGAACACCAATCCAGTTGGGATTTCTCTGTGTGCTCGTCTGTCATATCCTGGCTGCTATCATGTCTGTGCTTTTGCCGCCCATCAGGATTTCATCGCTTGCTGAATCCAGTGCTTGTGTACCGAGTACTCGTTAGTTTGATGGCTATGCCCTGCTGAAATTCTCGTAATCTCTCCACCAACAAATTTGACGGTACTTTCACGTATTCATCCAAAGAGTCTCGCCTTTTTTGTGCCTCGTACCCTCGTTCTTTCGTAGTCGTACCAGTATATCTTCATCAGACCACTTTATCAACACACACCGTCCAGTTTCAAACTATAGTCCTCAAGATAAATCACCGTTGAGACATCTGTAGACCAATCCTTCCGGTCCATTTCGTTTGGCTGAAGATCTTGGCTGCGTGTCTTCTACCGAGAGAGGGGTACTCACTAGCAATGACAGGCAGATGCATCCAAAAAACTGGCCAACAATCCCAGAGCGTTAGCCCCCGCTAACACCTGACTGTACAAACCTCCGCTAGTAGAATCCCCGCGGTTGTTGAGACAGTATTCCTCCAAGTCACAACTGATTCTGGATGAGAAATGGCATGATTTCCGCATGTTTATCGTGCGAAGATACTAGTATTCTGCGGATGGTGATGATCGAAATCACCATATTAACTCGGTGAAGGGCTGCAAAGATGCGGATGGTTATTATCGGAAAGATATAGTATCTTCAGGGAAGTCCAGGGAAGTTAGCGACTTTCATTGGCCCTGGAACAGCTAGGCTAGTAAGTACTATACTTAGATGACAGCGCTACTTGAAGAGTTATCCATTGGATTGCTGGATCTCCACGGCAGCAGAAACGCATGACGTAACGAGAAATCGATGGAAACTAGCGTATTGAAAGGGAAGTCCTTGACAGAGTTGATCTGCGCGGCATGTTTGATGTTTTGTGGATGATGTTTGCAGCTAATTCGTCGAGTCAGGGTGGTTGTTCCGGAAGGAAGATCAGTCAGTGGTGAGAAGGCCGCGTGGTCGTAGTCCGTGGAGACGGAGTTCATCAGCGCCACTAGCTTCTCTTCAACCAACCATCTCCGATTCAAACGGCACGCGTGGGAAAAGAGGCAGAAAGATAGAAAACGTTTTACCTGTTAATTCATCGTGTTCAACCATCGCGAGGCACATCATGTGCTAATTAGATACCCTTAGTGGATCAAGAGGCATGACGGAGACTGCAGACAAATAACTCAAATCATCAAAAATGATTCACTGGGATGAAAATCATCTCGACCGGTGATGAGATAGGTATGGAAGGATGCCGTGATGTGGGGGTTGAACCTTTGGGTCCACTGACAGCATGGATCGGAAGCGACAGTTAGTCCTCAAGCGCAATGACAGGGTTCGATTAGAACTAGAGGAACCGACTCACGTGAGCACTTGCGCCAAAGGATCAAGCACACGGGTTAACGCCTGACGGCCAACTAATGGTTGCAAGCCACACGTTCACATTTTGATGAGTAATTTTACCGCATAAGACGTCTTCTCATTGATATCTAGCGGCTAATCATGATCGTTCCCCTTTACGTGCACACAGTCCACCCCACAAAACAAACGCCCCAGAACAGAATCCCCATAGCAATGAATGTCAAAAACATTTCTCCAAACCTAGTCAAGTCCGTTCCCCGGGACCAAGAAAAAAAAAGCAAAACCAAAGAAAAACACAAAAACGAAGGTTGAAAATACAACACAGAAGATGATACAAAGAAAGCGATACAACCGGCATTATCGTACGCAAACTTAAAAGAATATTGCATCGTCCAACAAAAGAGACCCTAACGACACTCCCGTCCACCATAACTATCTCCAGGGTCGCTCATACTACTGTGCGAACTTCCTTTGTTCCTTGACAGTATTCCAAAGTCCAGGTTTACTGGGAGGGTGTTAGATTCCGAATGAGCCACCGAAACAGCATCGTCATCATCGTCCTCACCCTCGTGCACGGTTTCCAATCCGAGGTTGGTGTCGTTAGATGAGCTTCTCCAGCCAAATCCACGGTTCTCGTCTCCAGGACCCTTCCAATCTTGAGACCTATCCCAGTTTCTTCTTGACTGTGGCATCTGATCACTAGAACTAGTTAGCGTGACCATCTTTTGTATGTAAAAAATGGGTTACGTACTTCGAATGCCTCATCCACACGCGGTTGCGATACTGGGGAGTGGAGTAACCTTGCTGTTGATAGTATCCAGGCTCGCTACGGTATTGGACTCGCTTCTTAGTCGTTGTTGCCTTAAGACGCTTTTGAGCGCTGGTGTCTGCATATCGAACTTGAAGGGCAAGAGCCTCTTCCCCAACCGGCATTCCATGAAACTTCTTAATAATTTCATTGCATATCTCTCGAGACTCAAACCTGATATTGTTAGAATTTGGATAACGTGTGCAAAGCGATGACCACAAACCTTGCAAATCCAACACCACGGCTTACTCCGCTAGCATCACGGAGTATTCGATTAGATACTACCACATAACCTTGGAATATATCTTGCATGTCCTAAGATATAACGTTAGCATCTACTCAATAAAACCATACACTGAGCAGTAACATACCTTTTCAGACATGCTTCTTGGGAGATTGGAGACGTATATGTTAGTTGAATTGGGGTCAGCCAACGTCTTCAGACGAGCGTTGAATGATTCCTACACGGCAAGCATTAGATCGGTGTGATATTCTGGGGAGTAATCATACCCGAGCAAATCCAGCTTCGTAGTTCAGACTCATCAAACCACGGATACAATGTTCGGCATCAAGTTTAGTCTCAAAACGGGCGAACCCGTATCTAATATTCAAGTCAGAAAAGTATCATGGCGGATTGCATAAGATATTCATACCCTTTACAAGTACCATGCTCGGTATCCATGATAGCTTTGTGGCTGATAACTGGTCCAAATCTACAAGTCATCTCATAGAGCTTGTCGTCATCGGTATCCGGGGGAAGACCGCGGATATAAACGTTGGTGGTGTTAGTAGGGTTGTCCAGAGGTGCTGCAAGAGTCGTAATTGTTGGTGCATAAACTGCAGGCATCGGAGGAGGTAACGGAGGTCCGGAAAGTAACATCGCCTGAACCTCTTTGCCGACCTCAGATTCCAAACCTGAGTCACCAAGTATAGCCGGAACAGGATCAACGCTTGCCGAGTATGGGGTTGTCGGAGTGTCAGTGGCCCCGGAAGATGACCAAGAGTTTCTGCGGTGATCAAGTGTAGGAATCTGATGGGCATGCGGCTGCGGAGGGGAGGGAGGGAGGTATTCCGGTCCCAAGGGAATCATTGGGTAACCATACGGAAGTTGGGGTTGAGGGGGTGTAGATGGTGGAGACGTTGTGTATCCGTGTCCGTGTCCGTAAAGAGGTGCACTCCATCCATTACCACCTTGGGTGTACATGTAGTAGTCATAGGGGATAAATCCTGGTGCTGGATAAGGGACCATGGGATAGATTCCGTATGGAGGTTGAGTGCCCGGCATGTGTCGGTATGCGCTTCCCCGATAGTTTTGATGATCGGGGGAGCCACCGCCGGAGGATGAGTGTGGCATGTGGGTAGACATTGTTGCTTTGGTACCAGTTAGTAAAGACAAAACAAAGAGGATAGAAATACTGACGAGTATCAATATTCCTAGCTAAAAGCAGCAAAATTGGTCTCCAGTCAGCGTATGAGCCGGAGAACCTGAGTGATATGTATCTTCAAGAGCCGTAAAACTTTGATGAAAAGATAGGGAAGAAAAAACTGTTGCAAGCGGAAGAAATGGGAAAATGTGGAGATGGATGTGAGATGGGGAGGAAAGAAAGGAAGAGAGGACGACAGCTGAAAAGCAGGGTTAATGTACGGTGAAGTGGAAGATGGTGATGGAGGACGAAGAGTCTGCAACACCGACACCGACACCGACACCGATAGCGGCTTGTACGTGCAATAGCAGACGACGGACTCAATCTGCAACACACAACAGTCGTGATGGAAGAAAAAGTGGAACTCACCTGCAGCGGCTCGATATGTTAGAACTGTCGTTGCGCGCTTGCTGAGGGGATGGTTTCTGGTACCACCGAGGAGCGGGGAATCTTTTCTTCTTATTTATGTCACTGGTAGTACAACTCAGGAAAATACTTTGATATGAGCAGTTGCCTCTCCCCCCACTTGCCTTCCCCACCCTACCAAATGGAAGGAAAAAACAAAAACGTAAAATCTCTGAACTTAGATTTTCTGCCTCCTTCCTCCGCCTCCTCGGGGAGGTGCTAGGGCAAATCACATCAGACATAGCTGAAGGATCGTGGCTGTTTCCGCCTCGTTCTTGCGTACAGATAGACACAGATGTCTATGCAGGTCCCAGACCAAAGTCGATCTCTAACACCTGCAATCCCAATATCAACGCTGACAATACTATGTCAACTTTCGCGCACATTTTCATAGATAGTCAAAGCATTCGTCGCCGGATTCTGCAAAAAGACCCACCCTCCTTCCCCATTTCCCAAGATTTGAGGTGTGCATCCTTAATGTTTGCGTAAATGTCGGCGGTCGGTTTCTGGTTTGAGAGCATATACTGTCTGATGCTCAGTGGTTTCTGCACGCTGCTGCTGCTGCAAAAGTTCCAGCATTTCGGTACGCACGGACCGTGTATGACGGCGGCGGCGAACATTACGGTACACCACACCTAGCCTCTTCTATGATTTGCCGCTTGCCTCACCTACACTCTCCACACGCACGAAAAAGGGATACATCCACCGCGAAGGAATATGTAAGTATCACCCTTTGTTTCATCTCGCCTAAGATCCTCCGCCAGTTGCGAACGAAGCTGTCTGTCCAGCTTTTTGGCGGCTGTCATGTCCCGAGATCGGCCCTCCATTCCGTCCAGTCGGAAAGTAAGCATAGAGATGGCTGTCACAGTTCGATTTACACAAACCCTCTCGACGCTCAAACAAACGGGTCCAAATGTATCTAGCACCTTTCCGGTCGTCGACGATATCGTCAGTAACAACATCGGAATTGCCATGTGCACCACAAATTGCATATTCCCTCACCGGAGCCTCTTCTTCTCGTTCCTCACATATGCGGGGTGGGAATGATAACTGCTTCCTCTCTCTTAGCTCCATCTTCCACCTCGCCAACTTCAGGCTTACCAACTAATAAGCGCAGATCCACAGCTCTACTACCTTCCCGTCGATAATTACGCTGTGAAAAGCCAGTTATCGCTCTTGTCAACGTCTGTGCCGTATAGGACTCAAGCCTGGACTCTTCAGTCCCGCAGAAATCCGGATAGCAAAATTCTGCTTGCTCCACTCTGTGACTCCGCTATTAGTGACTTGTTGTCATTACCTAGCGACCCTTTTTGTCGTCTAAAAGTGTTTGATTGCGTTTTTGTCGACCATTCGCTTCACTCGACTGTGAGCGAGCACGGAACCAGGGTGGGCGTGGTTATTGCAGTTAGCCATGTTCCTGGAGTCCTCAAGATAGTATCCATACCCTGCGTATCCCTGAGGTTTGACACGTCTGACGGAATTCATTAAGCGGTAATGGCCATCCTATCGGCGACTATCTTTCCCTATGCTGAACATGGTCTGCAAACACGGTTCGTGTTTCACCTCAAACAGTGAACGTCGGTGGGCGTTTGCACGCCTCATCACTCACCTACACGAAATGCGGAGTAGGGCTTGACAGACTGATCTACACCAGTGTGCGGGTGGCCGCCGCTCCCGATCGGCAAACCCCAGAGTTGTCAAGCTCCATCTCGGAAGGCTTAGATGCGGTTGCGGTGCGGAGGTCCAAGCGGGCATATTTTCATACTAGCGTGGGGAATCTGACATTTCCAGCAGCGGTACGGGCCAACCCTTCCGGCCCGCGAATCCATGCGTGCTCGTTCCCTCCATGAGCCCGTTTATCTAGTTTATCGTTCTCGCGCGGACTTTGTTCACATGAGATTTGATCACACGGCGACCCCAGGACGACCCATTGCTTTGCCTTGTTTTTGATATATATCCAAGAGCGAAGGGGCTGAATCTTGGTCATGTTGACAGCCCAAATATTCCTCGGCAGTTGAAGTGGTGGCATGCACTATAGACCAACTGTAGATTTAATCATCGATTGGATACGCGTCCCGGTTCCCAGCAAATCCTATCGGTATGACAAAAGTTTTGCTTTTGCAATAATTCCCAGAGCGTGAAATGAGGTTCCAGCTGTGAATTACAACTGAAGACGCTAGGATAACCAATTGTTTGGAAACTTTCCGCGATTCTACGAGATGTTGGTGAACCCACTGGGCGGGGGAGGCTAAGGTCGACATGCTAGTCCTATTTGACGCTACCCACTTGTTAGGCGTCCGAGAGCGTTGTCCAAGAGAAGCTATGGGAACATCCGCCGCACTCGTGCGCTCCATTTCGCCCGCCTCATAAGGTGACGATCCAACTTAACCGCCAGTGGAGTACAGACATGTCACATTATGGTCGCTTAAGATTTCATACGCTAAGTTATCTAGGTCCTCTTGATAGCGAGGTCATGAACAGGCAGACGTCTCTGAACATTAGGCCATTTCTACGAATCGTCGGTGCATCTCACATCCACTATTCTCGTAGGTGGATATCAATTGCGACCTGTGCTCATCCTTTCTACGCGACTCTATCTGGACATCAACTACAGCTGAAACACCACTAAATGGAAGCTTCAACTGCACGTGTTTCATAACGCATCACTCTTCTATATGCGCCTCTCAGCTGCGTCGGATGCGATAAGCGCGAGCCTAGACTTTAGATGAGCTAAGCTCATTTGTGTACCTCGGTCTAAATAGAGTTCTATGTTTTTGCTTAGCGTGTTGTGTTTCCAGAACAAATTCAGGAAACAAACAAGATCTCGAATAAAAGTTGCAGCATCATGAGCGAGCACAGACATACATACTTCGCTTATTATCACCATTCCATGCGCTTGTGCGAGCATGTATGGGAATCCAAATGCCCCCACCTGTACCACCGAATGGCTCCCGGCAATCTGGTTCCCGGGTTATTTTCCCTCACCGACGTCCGCTTTGTTGGGATGTGCACGGAAAGTTTCAACGAAAGGTCGTATGCCGGTTGCGATGCAGACTTCTCCGTGTCCGTTTATAGCAGATGTTGTTTGTCGGTAACGTCTATTAGCTTGGCGGTGTGTGCGAGTGGTAGATATGTAGATCGATTCGATTCGAGTCGGACGAAGGTCGAGCGAGAACGGATGTTAAGCGGTTGTGGTTGCACCGCATCTCTAGTTCCACTTCAGCGCGGAGCTGTAGAGAGTGGTCAGGATATAAGAAGCTGTATTATACCCCCTCACTAATTATCACCCTAACAAATTTTTTCGTTCTTCTTAGACAAGCCACTCAAAACGCCACTGTATCAAAACGTCTAACAAGTCAAAAAAGTGGTTCTTTACCCCGGATTACACTTTTGATGATCCATCTTGCTTTTGGGGGCTCGTATTCGACTGAAGCACGACAAAGCATGACATGGTCGATATTGACTGTTTGTCTAGGATGACAAGATGGTTCCAAATAAACCCAACATCGACCCATGTCGTTGGAATCAAGACAAGACGCGGAATCAACGGCAACGGCTTGGGGGGTTCGTTGCCCACTGCAGTGAAAACCCCGGCTGAAATCGCAACAATAGAGTATTTTTGCACACCGAAAAGGGTTTGCTCCCAGTTCCCATTTCTCAGGCTTGGCTTCTGCGCATCAACAGGGTCTGGTACATCCTGACTTGCTGCTCCAATTAGAAGATAGATCAAGCTGTTGATTCTTTGATTGTTGCTGCATCTTCAGGCATCTTCAACAACCACCTTCCCTTTCATGCTAAGTACAACAGCCAAGCCTGGGAAATGGCAACTGGGAACAAACCCTTTTCGGTATGCAAAAATACTCTAATTAAGGCTCGGAACAAAATCCTTGGAAGTTTTATTCCACAAGAACTTGGTCACCTTGGAAACTCTTCAAGACTACACGTGTAGGGAGATGTCAGAACTAGACCGGACGCTGTGTTAATCTACTAACCCTAAATCCCCAGTCATGTCATCCAACATCCCTAGGGCACCCCTACGACAGCCCCGGATACACCGACGAAACCCTTTTTACCTTCCATATGCAGGCACCGGACTCGAAACCAATCTCAAAACCTGTTTCGAACATACTCTACTGAACTCAGCAGGCAGGTACATAAGTGCAAAAAAAGACAACCCTCATATCAACTCCCGACCTTGGAATAGCCGCGGCCGGCCCGACAACCAGGCGGCTGGAAACGTGGCCTCTACGGCACGTAACAAACAGCTCGGACATTGGATCCGGACGCTGACTTGTGGTGGCTGCATTCCGAGCCGAGACATCTATTTCCATGGTTCTGCACGGGATCAAGAGTAGGACGGAAACTTTATGGAAAGCTTATTATATTCGACGGGTCGTGGCCGGATTCCAGAAGGAGGCGAGGCAGACTCGACAAAGTCCGAGAAAGTCCGACAAGACCCGAAAAGGTTTGAAAAGGTTCAATCAGGTCTGATGAGTGCGGTCCGATAAAGTTCGAACCGCGGTTTGAGGTCCTCTGCTCACGAAATAAGCACAAGCGAAGCCGCATCGAAGCACAAACCACCACGGGAACTATGAATCGGTGAATTATGAGGTCATTCTGCAGCCCTGGTAGTATTTTCGATGTTTGTGCGGGCTGAAGCGAAAGTGCTAAGCCTTTGGAACGGATTGCGTGATGTGAATTTAGAATCGTGCGGGCCGAAATGATGTAAGATGTATGACCACTCCGCTAGAAGCACGGCATAGATGTCATGTCATGAGTAGTGATGGCATGTGATGTAAAGTACATAAGTACATATGCCAATTTTGACCGCATTGGCGTCAACGGTAACATGTCGACAATCACGCTCTAGTTAGTAGAGATGGGGGCGGTAGATATGTAAACCACTATCTCCGGTTTCCGGGTTTCCAAACCTTTGGTACCCTAACTAAGTTAGTTTCCTAATACAGACATTCCGGAGAGTTTTCCAAAGCCATGACAGATTCAAACTACTGCTTGATAATCGACAGTGGGGCTTACTAGAGTACCGTCGTTTCTTCCGTCATGGAGTCCGCCCGAAAACCGCCTTCTTCTGGAATGTGGAATGATAAAATCCAAAATCCGAAAACCGGATTTCTGGGATTCCTTGGTTTGGTTGCTAGATAGTGTACGAGCCCGGGAGCTCGGGGAGCCCAAGCATGCGCAGTTGATATTGCAATAAACGCCTAATTAATTGCAAAATGCACAGCCCTGGGAGCCCACAGCATCCCATACAAAGCCCGTAGGACCTAGGTATTCGTTTCGCGCTTGTTACCTGCCGGCTAAAAGTGCCCTAAGCCCTGTGCCCCTAGATTACTCTACTTTTGTATACACTGTCTCGGGAAGTCGAGAGCCGAGGCGAGGCGAAGGTGCTCTGTGATCAAAGTACTACAAATGAGGTCGACCGTCGGACAAACTAAGTAGATTGTGTTTTGTCTCAATATGTAAACACGAAGGTGCAAAGGAGTACGGGGGGAATAAGTGGGGGCGGGAGTCGAGCAAACGAAATGATGCCGTATGTAACGAAGAAGGGAAGATCTGGGGAAGGTGCACTTGCGACACTTGCATCATTGTGATGATATCTTATGGTTGCCTTTAGCTGCGATGCGGCGGCGCAGCGCTGAGTGGATGTGGCGCTGGGAACGGACCTTAGGGTTTAAGCACGAACTAAGAGTATCGATGCGACGGATGGATTCAGATGGTAGGATGGGCTGGTTTTGGGAATATGGTGGAGATGGACGGGTGGGCGGCTCGTCTGGTACGGCAGCATTTAGAGTGTGATGAGTCAGAACCATAAAATGGTGAACCGTGATGGCGACGTCCGTTATGTAATGGTAGATACCATAATGATATGTAGTTTAATAAATATTAATTCGCAAACAAAAGCTTCAATGTGTGCCCTTTCAACCGGCCTTGCGGCGCTCGCTGTGTGCAAAAATGTCGTTTACTAGCCTTTCAAAAGATGGCGATAGATGCCTATAAATTATGATAATTCTCTCCTACATTTCCAATCCTATCATCAACTCATTTACTCATTCATATATTCAGCGAAACATTTAGCATTTACTTTCGAATCACCAAGATGAACGTCTCCCTGATCCTAGCTTTACTACCCTTTGTCACCGTCTCGGCATTAAACTTTACCAAGATTACATACAGTATCCAGGGGATTCATCCAGGGCTTGCCAAAGAATGTGGGGACGGCCCGCTATGTTCCGAAAAGATGGGCGCCGGCTGGAATATCACGGTAGACTATCCTCATGTTGGCAAATGCCAACCCAATGTTTTCCATTAGTAAGAGACCCACTGAGAAAGCTTACCACATTCGCTAAACGGTTTCTGCAGTAACAAAGTTGGCCAAATCAGCATCTGGAATCAAACGGGACACTGTTGCCGCTTCTGGGAAAACGATGAATGTGGCGATGGTGATGTGGAATCAGTCAAGCATCTCATTATGGATCTGCATGATAGGCGTCCCACATGGTACAATAACGCAACCCATCACAAAGTATCTATGTAGGTTAATCTTTGATCATTGTCAGTCGCGTTCTAACAATTTAGTGATGGTAAGATCGACAAGGTTCAAAGCTTGAGATGCCACACCCCCTGCAAACCAGCTGTGATGAGCAAACCTCCACAAAGACAAGGGTAAAAGGGTTTAGCAGCTGAATAAGCAAACAAGTTTCTGATATTATTTTATCTCTCGCCGATAGTGTATTGTAAGGTTACATTGTGGAACTGCGATAAATGATCGTGTTGAATTTGGTGGGACTTTGCTTATGTAATCGATGGGGCTACTTTATACTGGGATATCTTCTAATCTGGAAAGATGCTTTTAATGTTTGAAGATACTTACTGGATTGATTGTTTTGAGATTATTATATTTCTCTCTGTGCATCTTTGTTGTGTTGTTTCAGAAGATTATTGTGTGATGTCCTATGATTCGCGATGCAGCCGTCCTTCCCGATCACCTGCGCGAAAGATTGACTATGACACATTATGACGGAACGTTGATTATCTGAAATATTTCCCCGGATAATGATATATGTCAGTGTGTGGATATAAAACTGGCTGATGGCATTGGTGCTACCCCATGGTCCCCGCCGGCTTTCCATTTCTCCCGACGAACATCGCTACACCGCACAAGAATGGCCGGAGGGCTCACCAGCCCACCAAAAGCCACACATCATGCATGTAACTGTCATGTTCTACCATGAAGCCCTTGTGGGCTCGGCGAAGGGTTTGCCCTTACAACAGTCGCATAGTCAGCCATTGGCTTCCATCCTCCATCACATTCGACTCTTCTTCCCCACAGCTTATGCCATCTAGATACCGACAACAGTCAACAGACGACAACGGCCACCTGTCGTATGCATCTTCAGCGATGAAGCGCATCCAAAATCCATCGACGAGATTTTAAATACAAGCCCGGCGACACTTCTTGTACTGGTAGGTTTGCTCTTGTTGCTACTGTCGTTGATTTACGAAGTTCATCAAGACTGAAATAAAGTCTTCCTCCCTTTCCTCTAGGGCCTTTATCAGCTTACTTTATCCCTCATCGATGATTGATGCAAATGATGCCTGTGGAAGCAGATCAGGAAGTGCCCGATAACTGCGTTTGTATTCCATGTATCTTCGTTGGTAGTAATGATGTGCTGACATCCTTCATAGTAATTTGAAATCATTGCAGCAATGCCTCTTATGCCTCAGTCTTACGCCTTGGTTTTACAGAACATTAATTTCTGAACGCCGTTCACAACTTTGGATGCTGTCCGACGGACTCATTACAACGATGGACCTTTTGGTGAGTTCCCACTTGTCCAAACTCAGATGAAATGGTCACAAGGCTCTAACTGCCTTACGAGATTAGGTAGCCGTCTGTGACACAGGACGGTCAGCGGCCCGAGGATCGATTCTTGGCTGTCTGGGAACGGTACCGTCCATGCTTTGAATGTGACTTAGGATGATTTTTGTCCCGGTAATTCACAGCGCTTCGAATAGAACCATTCGATAAAAATGCTAACCATTAACAAGGCCTTTCCGCTTCATGGACCATTGAATGATGATCTCGTTACTGCGGCCAACAATCGATCCTGTTAACTACAAAACCACGTCGCCTCTTACGTTCTGCTCGAACATGTTCACCCAACCTGTGCTTTTCTACTTACATGTTGAGTTCGGCAATCGAGGAACTTTGTCAACTTCGACAAAACACTTCTGCTTCAGAAATCGTACGCAACACAGCATTCGGGTGCCTACAGCGCGAATGGGTGTTCCTGAATTTAACGCCGGTACCTTTGGAGTCCATTGAGTCACAATGTCTCATGAATAGATACGACAACGATTCATCGATAATCAAATTAAGTCGATCAGCAGTACAAAGAACAAGCTTGGCTTGTCTAATCCATTCCTTTGACTCATCATGGTGGGAGTTTTGGAAACCGACAATAGAAGCTCCTTAATAAGGACTCGAACCCGGTTGGCGCACCACGTTTTCATAACGATTCCCTTTCGTCTTCTCTTGGGCAATACTACTTTGCTACTACTCGATTCGGCTGGATATAAATTGCATAACGATCGGAAAGGATACCGTTTGGGCTTTCTAACAACGACATCAGCGTGTGGGGGACCGACTTCAAAATACACCCCTTTTGAGGGCTCCAACTTTGTACACGCTACTGTGTGTTACATCGACTCGCTCTCACATATCTACGATTTCTCGTTACTCCTTAGACCTCTCCACAGGAGTGAGGGAGTAGGTACTACGCGGGCGTTTCGGAAACTGATAGTAGGAGCTCCACACCTTCAAAGGATTCGAACTCGGTTGGCGCCGCCGCATTTCTCGCCCTCTTCTCCGTGTTTTCTGGATTCCAACCTGATTAACCTTCACACCACCTGGATCCCGTCCGGGCGGTGGCACAGCCTGTACAGCTGTTCGAACGCCTAATTTGTCCAGGTTTACGAAGAGGCCGGTTACACCCCGAAAGCCCACAGCACCCCAGAGTTCGCACAAAAGGCGGCACAAAAATCTTTCCGGGGATATGGACATTATCATTCTAGCCCTTCAAATTACATTCAAATCTTTCAGCGTTTCGGAAACCGGCAGTAGAAGCTCCTGCGGGCAGGACCCGAACCCGGTTGGCGCTGCCAAGATGCTTCGGCACGGAGGTATTCGGCATACACGGCATCGTCTGGGTAAAGCGGCTCTTCGGCGTTTGTTCCCAGCTAATAAATGTTTAATCATCTAGCCTGAATTCCGACAAATGCGCTGTGTGGTACGAGATTGGACCGCCATCAGCCAATTATCACCGATACTACGAGCCGTTTAGATGGATTGCTACACTAGGGATTCATTTGTTCACTTATATCAACGATCCTCGTGGACCTGGAATCGAAGGATCTTTAGAGGAATCCCAGGGCTGGGCAAGCCACATCCCAGCTGCTATGGACCGTCGATCATTTCGACCTCGGACCTCTCATGGACCCAGGACAACAAATCTTTTTCATTTACCGTTTTAGTTGCTTTCGCTTCGGTTTGCTTCGTTCAGGGCTATCTGTCGGTACTCTAGCCCCTGGGCTTGCGGGTTTTCGTCTTTTTCTTTTCAATCCATGAGCACTACGAAACGAGTCTTAGATTGGTTTTCCTGATTATCCGCGCAGGCTTCGTTCGCGTTTGGCGGCAGAATTTGTTCTAAACTATTGGATTTCGGCGATCATAGCCTGCTTCAGCGTTTTGGAAACCAAATAGGAGATCCCGTTTAGAGGACCCGGGCTTGGTTGGCGCTGCCGCGATCTATGAAATACAATATTGATGGTGATGGTGTGGTTTGTGTCCTGGTTCTGCGGCTTTCCCTTGAAGGGCAATTGATTGAGCTTGTGGTTTGGCTCGGGTCGGCTTTGGTTTTGACTATACAAGAAGCAACAGATGAAGGAAGATGATGGGAATGGTTGTGGAGAGGGCGAATCTGCAAGGCTGCAACTGTACGGTGTGAAACAATATGTATGATGCAAATTCCAAATGAGTTTGAGGGCTGATATCTCTGCAAATAGCTACGAAAAATGCAATAAATTCAAATTTTTCAGCTCTCAAAATTTGTCCTCTAATTGCTTTTGACGTGAAAACATCTGTGAAATAGCGCTTTCCTAGGGATTACTGGGCCGCCACGCTTCAGAGCCGGAATCCCTTGCTTCGTTCCAAAGTTGGATTTCACAGCATCGATCATAACATATCTCACCACAACTTCAATTCCGCAGCACTTGATATTGCGGTCATCCCGAGCCCGAAATTCTCGCAAGCTTCGTGGATCGCGATTTGCGGCCGCCTATCTGCCGCAGCTAGCCGCCGAGTGACTATCAATGGCCGCATTTCCGGCAACCGGGTAACAAAGCGCCACAGCGCCACACCCTCGTGCCCTTGTCACGCACTATGATCTCACGGCGTGTTGTCACGCTCGCTAACGTTACGCGAACCGACTTTTGCCACACACTTCTAACGGGTACTTTGCCTTCATCTCTAATCCGCCTTCTGCCACTCTCGAAATACAACGCCTTTCATCACCACAACCCTACGAAAACCCCCAAAAACCTAAACCCCAAAACACATAATGTTCTCCTGGGTTACCAACGCTGCGCAATCTGCGTGAGCCACCTCTCTGAATAACCGGAGAACGGAACTCGATGCTAATACGAACCTAACCACACAGGCTATCTGCTGTCGCTGGAACTGCTGAACCCATCTATGGACCCTCCCATTTACACCATGTTTCCAAGCAGGAAGCTGAGAACCCAAAATATGAAGTCCTTCCTGAGGACCTAAGCTGGGTCGCTCTTGACAGCACTTGCGCGGAGACCCAGACCTTCTATATCGACACCAAGGCCGGACCTTTGATTATGCTACAGGTCATCTACTCCAACGTAGCGTACATCATCCCGTCCATTTGTTTCTTCGTTTCCCAGTCTCGGGGTAGCTAAACAATAGCTAACCGAGTCATGAAACAGAAACATCCACGTAAGCGCACAGTTAAACGTGAAGGTGTTCTACCCCGACGGCAAGATCCACTGGTCCGCTAAGACTATGGACAACTACGCTTTCGACGAGAAGAAGAGAAGCTTCGGTGCAGACAACTTCAAGATTGAACTTGCACCAGACAACAACAGCTATCGTATTATTAGCAATTTGGATACTGAGACGTTGGTCGATGTTACAATCACCCGGGAGATTCCTGCTTTCAAGGTCGGAAAGGATGCTAGAACTAACTTCGGAGAAAATGCTGCAAACCCTTGGGGTTGCATCAGGCACTTGTTCTGGCCGAAGGGCAAGGCGGAAGGAACTTTGACTGTGAAGGGAGAGAAAATTGATGCTGCTGGAGGAGCTGTGTTCATTCTGGCGCTACAGGGAATGAAGCCTCATCACGCTGGTATGTGCGAAGCGAAGCCTTCATCTATCTTCCAGTTTATAAGCACAACTAACACATGCCCCCCACAGCCTCAAAATGGAACTTCGCCACCTTCGAATCCGAGCACTTCGTCGCCTTCATGATGGAGTTCACCACTCCCCCTAGCTACGGCAGCGGAATTGTCAACGTCGGAGGAGTCTACAAGGATGGAAAGCTCTTGGTCGGAACCACCAAAGGAACCTTCGAGCACACCGAGACACGTTTGGACGCAGAGACCGAGTGGCAAGAGCCCACTGCCATCAAGGCAACCTGGGTTGGAAGCTCACAGGAGGACAACAAGACGGAGGTTGTTGCCAGCTTAGAGTCGAAACTTGAGAACAGAATCGATCGTGTCGATGTTATGGCCGAGGTGCCGGCTATTATTAAGAGGATCGTGTCAGGAGCAGTCGGAACTAAGCCTTACATCTACCAGGTATGTTGGCTCGGAGAGAGGGGAGTGGAATGAGACGATAGCTAACATATCGCAGTTCCGTCAAAAGGGAACTCTCAAAGTTAAAATCGGCGACCAGGAGTTCAGTGAAGAAGGAAAACTATTTACGGAGGCGACTTTTATCAACAACTTCTAGATACCCAACACTCATCGGAAGTAACGAAAGAGTGTTTTTACTAATGTGGCATACGAATTAACTTGCATGATCCCGCAATGTACTTAGCAACTATTTGTTTGGGCCTTAATTCTATCAGTTCTTGTTGTATTGCGTCACTTGTCTATGATATCTGTTATGACCTGCGCTACTTACTGTTTTTTTCGTTTAGTTTTTTTGATCGCAGGTTAAGTACTGAAAATATCTTGTTATGAAAGCATGTTCAAGAGGAAGAAATTAAACCAATTCATTTCACTGCAAATGTTTCGCATCAATCACGAAGACTTGGTTTTTTGTTGAGCACGGTTTCGGTGTGTGCATAGGGTTTTGTTGGGTGAATTTTTATGCATTTTATTGTTTCACATGTGAAATATCATGTACAAAAAAATATCCATTATTTTTGCTTTTGTACCTGACCAGAATCTGTTGAATTCCCACCCACCGCACTGCGGGGCCGAATTCGTTGGTGTTGGTGGGGCAATCACACCAGCCACACTTTAGCTCCTTTACCTAATGTCCTGTGCGCGTGACAAGCTGCTTGCCTCGGCGCCTTGGGAGCCCTGCAGAAGCCGGAATACCCTAGCTGCTAGCGGAGTCAAAGCTCCGACCGGCACGGAGTTGCGAACTATCCGGGCCCCTATCCGACGGCTGCGTTGTATCCGTCGGCATGATTGGGCCGAGAAACCTACTCTAAACCCTAGATGTTGGCTTAGAAACGCCGGTTGAAAGTGAACTTTGGTTAAACGGGGGGAATATCCTCCGTTTGGAATCCGGATACGAGGTTGATATGTACAGCAGGAGGAACGAGGCCGGTGGCTGAGGTGAAGTCTGATGGAGTCATGGCGTATCACTCATATTGAAGCTTCCGACGGCATGATCCGTTGATTACATACTTACTTAGTCATTTGGGTCTCGAAGTAGGGCTTTTGATGGATTTAGGTTTTGTTAATCGTGATATTCCGATGGTATCCGTAAGTCATAATTTCAAGGTCGTGGTTCGGGAGTTAGAAAATGTTACTGATTTGCTTGGGCTGAGATTTTCCGTGCTTCATCTCGTTTTGCACAACCTCAATGGAGTTCATCATGATTCGCTAAAATGACATTTTTTATTTGGATATCTCGCTATCCTCTGTTGAGGGTATTTCCAGCTCCCTTGGGATTCGCCTCCTTAAACTCATCCCACTCTCTTTGCTTATACATCTCCTTATCGACCGCCTCCTCATCATCCAAATCCATCTCCGGCTTCTCCCCACTCTTCTCTCCCCCTCCCTCAATGATACCTCCCCTTCTTCGTTCCTCCTCCAAGTACTCATCAATCGTCATAGTCGGCAAGCTATGCCCCGGCCTAAAAACCCCATCCTTAAGCTGCTGCCTCTTATCCAGCAGCGTAAACGGTCTCAACGGCTTTCCATCCTTATTCAGTAGAGCACCACCCTTAATATCATTCGGGATTTTATCCAGCCTCTCATTATAACCATCATCCTTCGTCTGCCTCGCTCTTTCATCTTGCTCCTCCCTTAGCCTCTCCCGCTCCTCAGGCGGTGGCGCTTGCTTCAACATCTCAAGCTCCATTGTAATCATCTCAAGCTGCTGGGTAGTCTGCATTACCGCTAGCCTCAGGGATGCGATATGAAGCTCCCGTGCTTCTTCCTCGTCCAGTCGTGCTCCCTGCTCGAGCTGCTGGATCTTTCCCTTGAGCTCCTTTTCTTGCTTGAATTGTGCGATCTTTGCTAAGCGGCGTTGACCGGGGTCTGTGGGGAGCTGGGATACGGGGCGGCCTGTTCCGGCGTTTGAAGCGGCAGCGCGGTCGGTGGCGGAAACGAGGTCGTATGCATCTAGGAGGGTGATGAAGTCTTTGTAGTATTGTAGAGCTCGGAGTAAAGCGGCTTTGCGCTCAAAGGGTGTGGAGATGCTGAGTTTTGTGTAGAGATCGGCGAGAGAGAAGGTGATCTTGAGGCAGGGGAGGTCTCCGGTGGAGACGTCGTCGAGGGATTCGTTTAAGGAGAAGACTGATGCACGCGCAACGAGGTCGAGAGCGGTGGTGAGCTGGGAGATGGCATCGCGGACGGAGGATTGGTATTCGGGGGTGTTGCTCGATGGGTGGGTGGAAAGGGAGGAGATGAGCGAAGAGGAACTCTTGAGGAGCTGGCGGAGGGTGGGGGCCTCGGACATGGTGGGCGACGTGTTGAAGATATGTAGAGAGCGTGATGATGATGATGAACAGAGCAGGGGAAGAGATGAAGGACACGACAGGGGAGCTAGCCCCACTAGATCTACCTACCCCGCTACTTAACAAGCTGCGCGTCAACTCGACAGTTTGAAGAACAGAATCATGTCGCTCGCGAATTGCAAGGTCACTGAGACGAACCCGTTGTCTGGGGAGGACGCAAAATGGGTTAAGCTGGTGAAGTACGATCTCGATGGAGCTTTTCAGGACGAGGATGAAGTTGATGAGATGGGACTGACGTCATTTGCTTGGATAGGACTGTTTACACCGACCCCAACGGAACTACGAGAGACTGGGAGTCCGCTGAGCGTTGCACTAGACCTGTCGGTGTCGACTACGATGGAGTTGGAATTGTCGCCGTGATGGAGCATCCTGGACAGCCCCCCGCTTTGCTCCTTCAGAAGCAGTTCAGACCCCCGATTGGAAAGGTCTGCATCGAGGTCCCCGCTGGACTTGTCGACGCCAATGAGACCGCCGAGGAGTGTGCCCTCAGAGAGCTGTACGAGGAGACTGGTTACAGAGGAGAGATCGCGGAGACAGAGAAGAGCTGTCTTATGTTCAACGACCCTGGAATGTGCAACACCAACTTGCACATGATTCACGTCAAGATTGACTTGACCAAGGAGGAGAACAAGAATCCTAAGCCTCAGCTTGGTAGGTGCTCAGAGGATACCCTGGATAGAAGCTAACAAATAGACAGAGGAGAATGAGTTCATCGAGTGTTTCACCGTCCCACTCAAGGATCTCTACGCAGAGTGCAAGAGATTTGACAAGGAGGGCTACGCGATTGATGCCCGTGTTGGAACACTTGCTGAGGGCTTTGAGCTTGTCAAGAAGTGGAACTTTTTGTAATCCGGATTCCTTCACCGGGCTGTTGATTGGCTAGATATCTAGAGGTTTTTTTACGGATTGGAATTTACGTTGAAGACTGGTAGTAATAAATACCCTTGTGTTACCTTTGCTGTGTTGTTTCTTTGTCCAGCAAAATCTGCAGCTGGCCAGCGCGGAGATGGATTAATTGCACTTAACAACAACAAACCTGCCAGCTTTCCAGCCACCAGAGCCAATTTCGTCAAAAATACGCCGGAGTTATGTCAAAATAGTTATCATGCTCTGTTGGTGAGCGTCGTGGAATAGCTACAGACCATGAAACCCATAGCGCAACCCGTAAGCGGGGGATCGACGGAGGGGCAGCGAGCGGGGTCCCTGTCTTGCGCTAAATTTAAGTTGCCCCGCGACTAGAGTAGCAACGCGAACCTAGCTATCTACCCGCGTCCGCCTTTCTTTCCACCGACAAACACCCTTCCTTCTTTCTTACTATATTACAGCTCTATGACCGAGACTACTACGTCGTAGGCATCGCTCATAGAGTTCTGCTGATAATTCGCATTCTTAGTCCGTCACTGCCACTCGTTTCTTTACTTTTCATACACCAGTTACTACTGCTACAACCTCGTTTAGTTGTCCTTGAAACGGCACTCCACAGCTTTACAAAGCTGTTTGGATAACGACCAACTATGGCCCCACCACCACCACCCCACGCGACCGTTCCCGAGACAAATGCATCAGAGGACCCGACGTCGGAAGAGTACGAATATGCACGAGACGTCGAAATCAACGAAGGAAAACTCCAAGCTTCGGCGGAGAACGCTGTAGATACCAACGATGAAATGGAAGCGCTCGCCAAAACCGTTGAAGAGGGATTTGTCGAACATGGCCCGAGAGACCAGTACAGGAGCAAAATGACAAAACGGCGCAAGGAGCGTGTCAATAAGTTTAATGAATGGTAGGTTACAATTTGTCTATCATGTTCGAAGTTTAGGTGCTGATTTAGCAGGATTGGAGTTAAGGCCCAGGAATGGAAGGATGCATCCAAGGCGAAAGAAGCTGAACTCTACAACGATGAGAAGCTTTCGGCAAAAGCTCTTATCCACCAGGCTACAAAGGTTATCAGCGAACCTAGAGAATACCAGTTGGAGTTGTTCGAGGTGGCGAAACAGAAGAATTGTTTGGCGGTTCTTGATACAGGTGTGTCAAACTAGGGACTCTGGAAACTATCGTGTCGCTAATACTTTTAGGTTCCGGAAAAACTCTGATCGCCTGTCTACTCATTCGGCACACACTCAATCAGGAGCTAGAATCCAGACTTCAAGGAAACCCCAAGCGAGTCACATTCTTCTTGGTCGACTCGGTCAATCTGGTTTTCCAACAGACAGCCGTATTGAGCTGCAACTTGGACGCCAAAGTCGGACGATACTATGGAGATTTTATGGACAGCCAGAGGATGTGGAACATCGAGACATGGAAAGAAATTCTCGCCGAAGATCAGGTCATCGTCATGACAGCAGATGTCTTGTTCAACCTACTGACCCATAACTTTGTTTCGATCGCGAACATTAACCTGATGATTTTTGACGAAGCACATCACGCGAAGAAGAATCACGTCTACGCTCGAATCATTCGAGATTTCTATCTTCATGTGCCGGACGAAAAACGCCCTAAAATCTTTGGACTGACAGCTTCGCCCGTGGATGCCCGTACAAACGTTGTTCAGGCGGCTACGGAATTGGAAAAGCTCCTTCATAGTCAAATCGTTACGACAAGCGACTTGAGTCTCCTCCAGAGTGCTATTAGACGACCGGACGAGAAAGTTATGAAGTATGAAAAGTTAAAGGCTCCAGAAGATACCCCTTTAACTGCAAAAATGCGGCAGAAATATGGCACAATAAAGGCTATAAGGAAAATTTGCACCTACTCAAACGAGGCGAGCGCCGAACTTGGTACGATTTACTTCGCACATGCTTACACCCGATACTAATGCTTTTCAGGTTCATGGTGTGCTGACCGCATTTGGATTTACGCTCTTTCCGAGACTGAAGCTGTCAAGATGCAGCGTAGACAAGAGAGAGATCATGCGCTTCAAATGAATTACAAAGGACAGCATTATGGGATTGAGTTCAACCGGGTCAAACACGAGGTTACGAAAGAAGAAGTCGAAAAGTTGGATGCGGAACTGGCCAAAATCCGGGAGGCTCATGACTTCGTCAAGACATGCAATTTTCCTCCTCCAAAGTTTACTGCGGACGACACAAGCTCGAAAGTCCTCCAGCTATACAGAGTCCTAAAAACGCTTTACAGCAAAAGCGATCAGAAGAGGACAATCGTCTTTGTTACGAAGCGATTCACCGCTAGGGTTCTGTATGACCTGCTCAAGGATGTATCGCCAAACTGCAAGCTGGGATACATTATGGGCAGTCGTGCTGGAGAGGGAGGCGACGAACACTACACCTTTCGCCGACAGATGTTGAGTGTAAGTCGTTTCAGGAGAGGTAAACTCAACTGCTTGATTGCTACATCTGTTGCTGAAGAAGGACTCGATGTACCGGACTGCAACGTGGTAATTCGTTTCGACCTTTATTCAACAATGATTCAGTACATTCAGTCTCGTGGACGAGCCCGTCACGCCAACTCCATATATTTACATATGTATGAGGAAGGCAACAACGCACAGTTTAAGATGATCAACGATTGTCTTGGTGCAGAGAAAGTGATGAGGGACTTCTGTCAGAGTCTCCCCGAAAATCGACAGTTGGACAAACATGGAGTGGAACATAAGAGCATCAAGTCAAAAGAGTGTTCCTACGTAGAGCCAACTACGGGTGCAAAGTTGACGTACGCATCCGCACAGAACATTATCTGTCATTACGTGGGAAATTTGGTAAGTCGAGTCGTTCCCGTTACAGGACATCACTGACACAAGCTAGGAGGATGATGGTACCGACGTCAGCCAAGAAACTTATTATGTTCGCCCTGTCACGGGCGGCAGGTTTATCTGTGAATTAATGCTACCTGCAAACGCCGAAGTCAAGTACATCGTGGGTCCGGAAATGCCCAACAAAGCCCAGGCCAAGAGAGCTGCAGCATTCAACATGGTTATTGAGCTCCGGAAAGCCGGCGGATTGGACGAATACTTGCTTCCGAAGATGAAACTGAAATCGCGCCCCAAGTATGCAAATGCTCGGCTTGCCCTGGACGAAAAGAAGACGAACAGTTACAGGTGGCGTAAAAAGCCCAATTTCTGGAAGCTCGAGAAAGGTTCACCACCCCCGGCAATGCTTTGGCTTACTATTATTTTGCTGGATCTACCAGAGGATATGTGGCATGGATACCCAATGAAGCCCTTTGGAATCCTGACCCGTGAGAAACTACCGGACATACCGAACTTTCCTATCTATGGTAGCAAGGGTCAGGAAATTACCGTCAAAATTGTCCGAATGAGCCAGCCACTCCAAATTACGTATCAAATGTTGTTGGTCCTCGATTCGTTTATTGATCGTGTCTTTTTTGATTTATTCAATAAGCACTTTGTTTACAGTTACGACACAACACGGTACTGGTTCGTCCCACTGAAAGGAACTTACAGCGATTACAAAGACCTGAGCGAGGAATGTGATGGCAAATCCATCTTCAACTGGGAGCTTTTACTCGAGGCATACTGGAACAAACAACGCCAGTGGGATCCGGAAACAGATGATCCTAAAGACCTGGAAAATAAATTTTTGATCGACAGAGTTGACAGATCCAAACGTTTCCTTGTGCATCGCCATGTTCCGGGCAAAAAAGGATCCGACCCCGCGACACTGGGTCTCAGACCTGGCGCCTCTTACAGGAATATCCAGGACTTTGCTTATAATTTTGGGAAGAAGAAGAAGTGGGCTGCCATGAGATGGCAGCTTCCCAGCGCTGAGACAGAACCGGTTTTCCTCTCAGAGAATTTGTTGCATCGTTTGAATTTCCTTATTCCTCCGAACGACCATGAGATAGCAGCGGATCTTACTGTTGAGATTGTTCCCTCTAACTTTACAATTTCGATGGTGAGTGGTCTTCTACATTAATTGGTTCTCCATACTGATGTTTCCAGATCCCTGCGACGTATATCCGCGCCCTCATGTGCTTCCCTTGTATCAGCACCCGTATCGACGCCTACCTACACGCCTGGGAGCTCACCAAGCAGCTTGGACTCGGAGACATGAGCCTTGCTATTTCCCTGGAGGCAATTACCAAAGATGCGGAAAACACCGACCAGCCCGAGGCGCTACAAGTTAACAAAGTCAAAGGCATGGGTAACAACTACGAGCGTCTTGAGTTCTTGGGTGATTGTTACCTCAAACTCGGAACATCTATTGCTTTGTTTTGTGTGGATAGGGAGAACGAATTCCACATGCACGTCGAACGTATGACTTTAATTTGTAACCAGAACCTCTTCAAGAGCGCAAAGGTTCTCGGTATTCCAGCTTACGTCCAAACTCGTGGATTCTCCCGTCGTACTTGGTATCCAGATATGGTCCTTCTCAGTGGAAAAAAGACCAAGGAATTAATCAAGGATTCTTCTCATACTCTTGGAGATAAAACGGTAGCCGACGTTTGTGAAGCCTTGATTGGCGCTGCCTTGTTGGATAAAGGAATGGATGGGGCAGCCAAAATGACCTCCTCTATCCTCCTCACTGATCGCCATAAGGTAGAATGTTTCGAAGACTACTACAAAGCTTACATCAAGCCGGAATACCAAACCGCTGCACCCACGGCGGCTCAGATCAAGCTTGCCGATGACATCTTTCGGCAATTTGGATACCGCTTCAAGTCCCCGAAGCTCCTTATGTCAGCCTTCACTCACGCTTCCAATCCCTTCTCTTGGGAAAAGGTCCCGTCTTATCAACGTCTTGAATTCCTAGGCGATGCTTTACTCGACTTGGCTGTCGTTGAGCATATTTTCAGAACATACCCCGACAAAGACCCACAGTGGCTCACTGAGCATAAAATGGAAATGGCATCCAACAAGTTCCTTGGTGCACTCTGTGTGGAATTAAACCTTCATTCCAAGATCCGAAAAGTGGGCTCGCAACTCGACCATTCCATTATCGACTACACACAGACGATCACCGACATCAGAGAAAACTCGAACAGGATCGATTACTGGCGAGAAAAAGGATCCCCTGTAGCTCCCAAGCTTCTATCCGACATTATCGAAGCCCTAGTCGGTGCCATATTCGTGGATTCAGAATTCAATTACAGTCTAGTCGAGAAATTCTTCAACGATATTATTGCACCTTACTTCAGGGATATCTCTATTTTCGAAAACGCCGCCGCTATGCATCCTTCTACTTACATCACGAGAAAGATGCAGGATATGCAATGTCATAACTGGAGCTTTGAAACGGAGAATTTCAGACCAGATGATGATGAAGAGAAGATTATTACCGCTCTCATGATCCATGGAGAAATCTTTTCGTACGGAAAGGAGACTTCTGCTAGACAGGGTAAATTTATCGCCGCTGAGAACGCAGTTGCTAAAATTGAGGAAATGGGTCACGAGGCGTTTGAGAAACTTTGTACTTGTATGCCAGGACAGTTGGAACTAAAGAAGGCGGCTGTGGAGGCGATGAGAAGGGATGTCGATTTGGCGAAGGCGTATATAGATGATGAATAGGGTAATTGTGTCTGTCTGGCCTGCCGAACCGACGGGTGGGTATGTTATTTTAAGTAGGGAGGAAAAATAAAAATAGGGGGGGTACTGCAGTATGCTTTTTTCTTAGCGAGCGAGATATAGTAATCTTTCGTATTTACTGTTTGTTCCTTAATTTTTGCATGTTTTACATTCTTGGTGCTTCTAGTTCTTGTTTTTTTTGGTTTGAATTGCAAGGTGGAATACGCCGGGGGGGGGGGGGGGGTTAAAATTGGTGTCCTGTGATTCAGAGTTATTTATTTATATATATTCCCTACTGTTCTATCCGGTGAGGAATTTGGGCCTTAAGGGCTTACTACAGTAATTGTCTTCGTCTATCTGTGATTCAGAGTTTTAGCGTAGAAAGTTGCAATCGAGGTTAATATCAAAATCAATTAGTCAACAAGTCCAAAGATTTCGTTCAGGAAAAGGGCCAAAGGCAAGAGTAAAAAGAGCCCCAACCTCGTCATCAACACCAATTCCATCGTGGCTCGGTACACCATCACTGGATTCCTGGGTCGGGTACGGGGGTAGTACCTGGGTATACTCGACTTGTTTGAAACCGGTACCCGACCCGACTTGAAATACTTTAAACACACAAGTACGACCCAAGTATGTTTGAATTTGTTTAAAACTACTGTATTGAGGCTCCATAATGGTGTTATGAGAATACGAGAGAGTAAATTACGGGAAGGGAAGAAAATTTATTCCTTGAGCATATAACTGTGTAACCGAGCTCGGATTACACCCTGCAACAAAGAAACACAATCATAAATCATTCATAAAACAGAAAAAACCCAACAAATTCAAACAAACCAAAACTAAAACCAAACACCACTTTTTATGATATCGGCCAATCGCACGGCCGATGAGGGTCAAGACTGCAGGCTGAAGGTTTGTATTGAAGTAGAATACAACACGTTGGATGGAGAAGAAAGGTACAATGGTGCCGGCGGCGGCAACAGCGGCGAGGTTTCCACGGTTTGAGTGGAAACGGATGCTCCTGCTTGAACTGCTTCGGTCAGCACGGGGACCAGGCACGTTCATGGAGGGAGCTGAGATTTTCCGGCCAACTAGGGAGGTTAGGGAATTACTGCCGTCACCAGAGGAAGGGCGGGGAGGATTGGGCATGATGTAGATGGAGAAAGAGCTGGAAGAGATTCGGAAGAGAGATGACGTTATCTATCGTGAGTCATCGGTAGATGAAACACTCGTGGAAGAAAAAGTTCGGTCGACATAGGCCGCGAGCAGACGAGTCTTGTGTCTCGAGAACGAGGTCCGGAGAACGAGAGAGAAAGACAAGCAAAGGCTCAGAAACAAACAGAAGCAGGGCCAACAACAAGCCTTTCTGGGAATTGTTGATGGGAAGGACTCGCTGACGCCGCTGCCTTTAACGGTGATTGTAGCTGCGCTCGTAAGTGGCGAACACCGAGTTTTCATTGTAATTTGAAAGTTTAGCGGTATGGATGTTGAAGCGGTGATGTTTCCCCTGCCTATGAGAGAGGTTTCAATTTGCCCTTGGGAGAAGAGAGATCTATGATATGTTAACATTAATCCTCAAAACAGACATCGTAGGGATGATGAGGAAACTTACCAAATCCTTAGTAGGAAAATCAAATTCAGCGGGAAATTGGAATAGATCCATCGCCGTAAGCACTGGGCTTGGGCGCCTTTGCTCTATTCAAGCGAGGATTGGCTAGATACTCGGCGAGCTTCAAACGACGGACCGGCTTGGTGTTTCGAGGCGTCGGTGGGTTGTTCGGCGGTTCCCGACATAGTTGATGAAAGTAGTTTAGCGTAGTTATTTGTAGGCGGGTAACTTAAGTTGATTGTGATAACGTATGAAGATAGGTTTGCACTAAGTTGAAGTTATCACTGACACTCATGAGCTGAGGATAGGCTGGGATGGCTGATCCTTAAATATTTGCTGCGGCCATCTTTTTTGCTGGCAAAAAGGCATTCACGATTCGCGGAGGGTATTCAGGGCCATGGTGGCTTAATTTCAATCAAAGTTGGTTGAATGGTGGTGGTAGTTGGTGTTATTAGCACCGCGTGGCGCACTAGCAGAAGAAATGTTACTTAAAAAGGATTAGCTCACCTCACATTGATCACGATTATTTTCGATAGCGATAGATAGAGAAACTTACTCGATGAAACCAACCCATCCGGTGATATTAATGCGATGCCTCGGTAGGCTTACTCGTGTGAGACGTCGGTGGTGAAGCAGAGGAAGGTGTGGAAAGAAGAATATGTTCGGGAAGGAAGGGCTTGTAGAGGGTTTTGTGCCTGAAACGCGTTCGAGGTCTGCGGGGGTTGAGGTGGAGGTCGTATCATGGAATATCACCCGATTGGATTGAGTTTCCGAGAGTGCACGATGCGAGCGAGAAACACCGAAGGTAGCAGGGAGCGAAAGTCACGGTGAAATGTTAAGAGAATAAAGGAAAAATGGCAGTTGAATGTTAAATGGAAGAGATAGCAGTTTTCGTAAGGGCTTTGGGGTGATGTGAACCATTTGGGGTCCAGAGGTAAGTGTTGCGGGTTAAATGAGTCTTGGCGCTGGAGCGTTTGCTATGTAACTGGTTTTCTACTAGGACTCCGTACTCTAGACGTTATAATACACATAATGGTTACGACAGCAGTCACGTCAATCTACGTAGCTTGAGATTTTAAAGCGGCAGTTCTTTTAAGTTGCGGTATTTGGAGTTTGGATTCCAAGCTCTCTTAGCCTTATGGTATTGCGACAACTGCAGCTAAATTCAAGAAATTAAGTCAAGCGACACCAAGAGACACCCTATTCTGGCGCTAATGAAAGTGTGTCAATTATGAAGGTTTCCAATGCTGTAGGAAATAAGCGACAGAGATGATGACATCATCGATACACAGCAACAGACTAAACGCCTCAACACCATCGTGAGTTTTTCGTGGCGGTAACTTTAGACGCGGGGGGATGAGCAACATGGTTTGATTTAGATCGAACGCTTTGAGAGCATTGACAGCCTGTGGTTAATTAATCCCATGGCTGCAGTTGTATAAATTAACCGAATGCTTAAAAACTGCGCGTCGTCAATCATGCGTATCTGGTAACTCGGCACGTGATAACTCTGCACGTGATAATCTGCACAGTACACAGCCGCATTAAGCTGTGGGGGTTAACTTGAAACAATCGTCATCGGGTTGTGATGGAGGGTGGAGGTAAGCATGCCCCGCTTTAACCGTTCGTTACCCTCTACTCTACTCAAACACTTTCCATCCTCCACTTTCTGCTCGCACACTTAGTTCACTCAACTTCGCTTGCGACAAACGGTATATCCTACACAAAACTTGCGCTGGTCTGAAGTTGTAAGTAGAAAATGAATTGAAGGGGATCTCTGCTTCTCTAACCGTCGAATTAAAGCTCTTGGGCTCCCTTCGCTTGTACTACTGCGTACAGTCTGGGCTGAGCAACGCGCCCAGCCCAAGCAGCACAGCCGCTTGCTAGACTACTCCACCCAGCACTTGCGCATGCTTCAGTTTCGCCCATATAAATCAATAACCCGCCCAGTGTTTGAGTGTGTGAATCACAGTGAGTTTTCTCTGAAGTCTAAACCCGCAACCGCTTCAAACATCTGACAGCCACACACTAGAGCCTCTGCAAGTCTCAAACATCGTCATTCAATACCAACAGTCTCGATATCGCCGTACAGATCACTCGCCCGCTTCGGGAAACTATTCGATTCGTTTTGATCTGATCCCTGTCGACATCAACCCGGCTGAGTCTTTGGAAGCGAAGGCCCACATTAGAACTTGCACCAGCAGTTATTTACACCGTACTCTATCATTCTCAATCGCAACAATGGTCTTCCACGAATTACCAAACGAGATTCTTCACGAAATCGGCGATATACTTATGAGCAACGTCCTAACTGGATTTCGTGAATATGACAGTCGGAGTTACTTTGGAAAAGAGAAGGCTGAAGATAAGATATACAACCTCTCCTCACTTGCTCGACTATGCAGAGCCAATCACCGCTTCAACGCCGTTTTTGAACCATACCTTTACAAATGTGGGGCAAGAATGGAATCACAACCTCTCTATGGGTTGTTTAGACCCCAGAAACCTGCAATGTGGGCGACGATCCTGAACCAACCTACTACACTTAAGAAGGTGCTCATCCACGGCCTTGATCCTAATATTCCTGTCGAGTTCGGGAGTCATTCCCGCTCTTCATTGCTGCATCGAGCGACCATACCGAACCCCAACTTGGAAATTATGAAGGTGTTACTAGACCACGGAGCGGATGTTAGATTCCAAGACGATCATCATCGCACGCCTTTGCACGCCATCGTGGACTCCCAGTACAATCATATGAGAAATGTTGAGAAAACCGAAGCGGGAATAAAAATTTTGTTGGAATACGGCGCAAACATCAACGCCAGAAGAAGACAGGTAGGAACAGCACTCAACGCCGCTGTATTTTGCGTAGATGGGAATGTTATGGCGAGAATACTATTGAGAAATGGGGCTGATGTCAATGCAGTTGGCTTGACACCCGATCAGAGAACACCACTACATGAAGCCGTAGCTAGATCGTATTGGGATACTGTCCCGGTTTTGATAGAATACGGAGCTGATATTATGGTTATTGATGGACAGGGGAAAACAGTATACGACGTTCTCGTAGAGAATGAACGCTTTGACAAGTTCAGCGAGATACTAGACGATCTCGATCTCTGATGATGAATACGAACGTTTTTTTCTAATTTACATACAAGTCTACTTAAGTTAGCCAGAATTTCCAGCGGTTTTTCTTCTATTTTATCTACTACATTCGGTTATCATTTATATCTCATTAAGTATTCATGTAATCTTCCTTGAGTTCTTTTCATAACTCGAATTTAATCATTTCTATCGCGAATTCATTTCCTTTCTCATCTAAATTTTATTCTCGGAAACATACTATCTGGGGCTTCTCTTTAAGTTGAAATTCAAATACCTCTAGCGGTATCTAGCTCGGGGTCTTGCTCGAATCGTGCTCAATCGAGTGACAGAACATGATTGACGTCAGTCACAGTCATTGGTCAATTCAACCGCGCTGATAATCAATCTTCTTTATTCGACCTTCAAACCTTCTCTATCAAGCCATAGACCCCATGAACCTGAAATCTTTAAACTTCACTCTCCATAGCCTTGCTCTCTGCCCACTCTTTCACAACCTCCAAATCCCCCACCCACGGTTTCTACCCCCACCAACCGCCCTGATTAGCCCCTTCCTCTCTTCATCCTTTTCATAGGGAACCTTACCACCAACGGAATCTTTGATGCGGAAATCTCCGGCCAATTCTCCGTCACATACTTCGTAAACTCCTCATACAAGAGCTCATACCCCTAGTATCATTTGATCAGCCAATTTCCCCCATTATTCCCCCATTATCACCCCCTTCAACCAAAACCACCTACCTTCCCCGCTAAATGCAACCCATCCGTCGCCCACCCCTCCAGTGTCACCTCATCCCCTTCCACAGTTCCTGCTTCCTCCCTCGCCGCACTATCCAACATCTTAAAATAATCCAACAACCCCGACCCCGTCTCCTTCGCAACCTCTCTCGCAGCTTCGGCATAACATTCCGTAACCTTAGGATCCCGATCCTTTCCCTGACGTCTGTGGTGCACGAACAACATCTTCTTATCGATTGGCGGAGGGGTGATGATGAGGATCTTGGCGTCTTTTGAGGGTTCATGGGAGCGGATCATAGAGATCATTTGGGATAGGTTCTGTTTATAGGTGGGGAGGGGGACGTTGAAAACATAGGACGGCAAGCAGGCATCGTTGGCCCCGACCCACAGAGTCCACAACAGGACGGGGGCGGTTTGGGCGGCGAGTACTTCTTCAAGGAATGGCAGGAGCCAGGTGGAGTTGTAGCCGCTTAGGCCACGGTTTAAGACATCGGCTCGACGGACATAGTCGCTAGAGAGGGAGGCGACGAAGCCGTGCTGGGCGTAGTTGAAGCCTTGTTCGGTCAGGGAGTCGCCAAAGAGAATGATATTGGGGAATGACATTGTGATAGTGGTTTAAAGTGTGGTTTAGAATGTTGGGCTGGATTTATATACCGACCGGGGCGGGATGCGGGGCTGAGCCGAATCCGAGTTTAACTAGAGCCTGAGTTAGGGCGTGGTGGGGTGGAGTGGGGTTGCTGGGTTTGGACTTTGTTTACATGATGCTTGTCGAGAATTGTTTGTCAATACCCGGCGTTTGTTGGAGTTGTGTTATCAAATTATCCGGGTTTGTGATACAGTACTTTGAAGTCAATGGATCTTTCGAAAGCGCTAAAATTATTTAACAGAGGGAGGTGCAAAGTCTCTATCTCTGGATCAGGAATACAAATTCGGCGAGCTGCGATGACATCTGCCGCTCTCGGGGCTCGGCCTAGACCTTGAAAGTTAGGGCTATTTCTGACCGACCCTTAATATGACGAGCATTGTTTCATACCTCTCAAACAAGCTATTTACTAGCTGTCTACCATCTCCCGCTCTCATTGATCAAAGTTTAAAAAAAAAAAAATACTTTTTCCTTTCGATCATCACCTCCATCATCGCGCGTTCCACCACGTGTTATTTCACTCCGGCGTTAAGCCCCCAGACCCTGTCGCACCCGCCACCGGGTAAGAACGTCATCACCTCAACTCCGTTCCCACCAGCCAGCGAGCACCATTAGTTTTACCTACCAGCTGTACCTCTCACGCGACATTATTTTCCGGCGCATCCACTCCTTCCACAATACAGTATTAATAATTAAACCTCCGTGCTTCCGAACTTGAGCTTCACAATCCTCCTACTACCGCACCAAACCTAAGCTACCGTCTTGCACCCCGGGAGTGCCCCGATGACGTCCCCCGCCTCCTTCACCGACTCCCGGCCTAGCACTCCACGCAGCCGACCCACCTACCTGAGAAGCTCTACAATAAAGTCCAGCTCTTCCTCTGGATCATTAAATAGCTTATTCGCCGCCGCATCTTTAAGGAGCAACCCAAATCGCACTCTCGACGACGACGCCAAAGCGCTAATATGCCGTTCCTTCGTTCCCCACATCGCCGTTCACGTTTCCGCCGACACCGACGAGCTGGCTAGAGAGAAGGGTTTTGCAAGCTTCAAGGAGATGATTAGACCTTATGGAGACGATTTACAAGGAAGACTTACCATAAGGGATTCTGCGGGGATTAGTAACACGTATGATGACTTTGGGGTTCGGTTCGTGGGGCTACAAGAAGTTGCTATGGCGGGGGAGAAATGGGAGACTGGTATGACGGCATGGGCTAATGGGAAGGAAGAGAAGGAAACTGGGGCATGGGTAGGAGGAAATGTCGATGAGGTTGAGGAGCTATGTGAATTGCTTATTGAGCGCGCAGAGGGGGAACAGATTCAGCAGGTGGGGTATTTGCAGTATCTCAGAAGGTTACTCTCAGCGTTGCCAGTTAGCCCTCATGAGACATTTTCACATCCGGTTGCGTGTGTTATCGCCATTTCTAGCAGGAATACAAACCCCATTGAGAGTCTAAGGAATCTCTACCAGTCCGGGAATCAGGTACAGCTACCAGGTTATGTCAGTACGGATTATCTCCGGTACTATGTCCTCGTCCACGACGAGGACCGCGACGACATTGGAAAGTGCGTTATATCTCTCCCAGCTTGAGCCCCCCGTAAAATGCTAACAACTTCTCTACAGATCTACCGCCCTCTTCGATCAAATGAAGCGCCATTTCGGACTCTCCTGCCACCTCCTCCGTCTGCGCTCCGGCGGCAAAACCGCCATCACCGACGACGACGCCGTCGTAGTCCCCACCCCCACCTGGCGTTCAGCCTCCGAAGAACTCTCCTCCATCGCACAAAAAGACTCCGAAGAATCCTCTCCTCTCTGCTTGCCAGAAACCGACGCCTCCGGTATAGCCGTGATGGTCCGAGAAATGACCCAAATGTCCATAGTCCCCTTTATGGAACGTTGCATCGCTACCTGGAACGACCAAGTTGCCTCCCGCCGCCGTGGTATTTCTGGCCGGTTTTTAACCATGTCTAAACGCTATTTCGGCGGCTCCAGCAATCGAAACTCCACCATCTCAGCTTCAAACTACGATCCTGTATCACAATCCTACCCCCCCACTAGCCCTGAAGCTCAGATGCGGAAGTTAGCAGACTTCGCATTCATGCTCCGCGATTGGAAATTAGCTCATAGCACCTATGATCTGTTAAAGACGGATTTCAACAACGATAAAGCATGGAAATACCACGCCGCAGCACATGAAATGACAGCTACCTCCTTACTCCTAACTCCTACCCCTCTATCAACAAAGGCTAGACAGGAAATTATTGAACCTACCATAGATGTCGCTTGCTATTCCTACATCTCCCGTTGTTCCGCCACCTATTCCGCTCTCCGCTGCCTCTTAATCTCCGTCGAGCTCTTAAGGCTACGAGGAGGTGGTGCAGCTGATGATGCTGCAAGGTGGGCAGTACGGGCAAGAGACACTCATGGACTCGGCCGGACTTCTCACGCGTTAATTACGGAACGAGTTGGTGATTGCTATGCGCAACGGAAAGGCACGGGTAATTTGAATATAGGATCAAGGAAGAGGAAAGCGGCCATGTGGAAGATTTTGGCAGCCAATGAATGGGCAACGGCGGGGAAACCGGGCAGAGCGAGGATGTGTCTTGAGGATGCTTTGCCGGTGTATCAGGGGACGGAATTTGGGGATGTGGAGAGGTTTATTGGCGGGTTGAGGAGGACTGTGGGCATGGGAGGAGAGGAAGCAGATGAGGCGGAGGAACTTGATGGCGGGAAGGGGAATAGGAAGAGTTTGGTGGCTTCGATGGGGGAGGGAGAGGATGTGCTGAAGGAGGAGGGAGGGGGGGATTTTGTCGAGAGCTAGGGAAGGAGAGGAGAAGATTAGGAGGGCCCTGAGCGGGAGGGGTCATGGGGTTAAGGAGGAGGCACCTAAAGGCGCCCACGGAAGATGACGAGGCGTATTTAATGTTTGGATATGGCGTTTGGGTTTAGAAAAATGAATTTTATTTTTGTGGTTTTGGAGGTGAAGGAGGGTAATAGCGTAGCGTAAGTAGCAAGTAGATGCTTGATGCATATAATATCTAGAAGAGATATCGATACTGGTATCTGTATCTTCTACTTTACCATTTTCTCCTTCAAATGCTTGATCCGCCTCTTTTTTGAGTGGAAATTATTCCTTCATTCTGCGTATGCCGCCGAAGAAATCTTCCTCCAAAATTGTCCAAGTGATGAACCGAATCACAAGTCCAGTTTTGAACTTTGGTATGTACAACCGCTCTCCTTTAGTCCCCGTAGTCAACTTTTGTAACAAAAATCAATCCCATACTCCTCCTATCTATTCCATATTCCATAATATACACTCTCATCCCACCAGCCCCCTCTCTATTTCCTCCCCATTGCCCAGCAGCCGACAAAATTTACCAACTAGCCTTCTTAACACCCGGAATATTTCCGGCCAATGCATTCAACCTAAACTGGAAACGGGCCATTCTGAAATCACGGAAAACTCCCTGTCCCTTTCCGGCCATAACACAACGGTTCTTGATTTGGGTAGGACGGGTGTGGCAGTGCATTGCGTTGAGTTCGAGCTGTGCCTTAAGGCGCTGGAGCTGAGGAAGCTGGGTGTTTTGGGAAATGTACCTGGAGAAAGAGAAAATGGTTAGCGCGTGAGTGGCAGAAATGTCGTAAACCGTCCGCAGTCCTGTCCTGTCCATTCCGTTCCGCATAGATACATAGATATCAATATGTGGCGATGTGGCTATCCGCCCTCCACCCCCGCTGAAGTGCTGGCTCTATTCAACTGCTCCTGCCTGTCGTTCCCGCGTTCCGTATCTACCTCCATTCTACAATCTGTCGAGGCTTTGCGATAAGCCTCTCCTCCGATAATCGAAAGGCAGGGTAGCTGGTGTCGAGAGGAGCAGAGCAGCGAATTGGCGGAGTGGAGGAGCAGCAGCAGTGGGAGCAGCAGCAGTGGGAGCAGCAGTGGTGGTAGTAGCGGCAAACTTCGACAGCAGCGGGAGAGATTCGTAGACGTGAACGGTAGACGCGGTAATGTCGGCGGAGCAATGGGTGGGTCCTACCTCAAAGCCTGTCTCCGCTCCTCATTCTCAGCGAACGCAACTCTCTTCGCATGATCCTTTAGAATCCTAGCATTAACCCAAGAAGCAATGGGGTTCTTCTTGAACAAAGATCCGTGTTTAGGAGGCATTATGTCGATTTCGTTTGGTCGTCGGTGCAACTGTCTATCGCGTCGTCGTCGTCGGGCTGCGGGCGGGACAAACGGTAGACTAAAATGTTGCCGCGCCAAGACTTTCCCGAGAGACGACCGGGATTGGTGATTGGAGGTGAGGACAGGGGGTTTGACAGGGGTTATGATAGAATGCAAGGAGCTTATTATCTTAGCGTTGTCACGCGTCTGCTGCTGCCCTGCCCTGCCCTGTTGTGAATCGCGTTTACGCATTTGACGACGACAACAAGAGCAAGAGCTCTCGAACAGCTACGGAATAGCTACCCCGCCGTTCTCGCGTATGAAGCCACAAAACCGAATAACTCCTCCTACTCTACACAGACCAGAATATCTACAGCAATCATGTCAGAATTATTAAACTTCGTCCTTGCGCATCCACAATTTCGAGAGTAAGCCTATCTGCCCTCCTCCTGCTCCCCAGGTGCTGCTGGAATCTCCTTTCTCCACCTACCACTTGACTCCATCCCCGCTTATGACTACATCTACTAACCACCACTCCAGAGCCCGCCTCCCCTCCCTCTACTCCGACTTCTCCCACCTCGGCACCCTCAATCCCACCGGTTTCACCGCCAACACTCTCGCCTGGACAACAGTCCTCTCCTCCTCCCTAGCCGCCGGCCACTTCCCCGACCGTCTAATCCTCCCCGTATCCCAACTCACCACCCTGCTATCCCACCCCACCTTCGGGCGCCCTCTTGCCCTAGGGATCGCCCTTGCCGAAGCCCAGCATGCCGGCACCTTATACCCTCTTGCTCCCTTCCTTAGCTCCCCAACATCAATCTACCACTGGACCTACCTTGGGTCATTATTTTCCTGGGGCTTGACAAAAACCGGACTCCGCGGCCCTCCTACTAAACCAATTACAGAGGGAAGATGGGTTATGATAGAGTGTGTTGAGAAAGCTGCGGAGATAGTGGCAGAGGCGATGAGGGGTAGGGATAGGGTAGATAGGGTTATGACGGTGGATTTGTTTAGGGAAGAGGTGGCGAGTGATTTATCGGTGGATGATGTGAGGGTGTTGTTGAAGTTTATGAGTAGGGATAAGGGGATGGCTGCTTGGGATGATCAGAAGGGGGTGGTGGTTTTTGGGGAAACAGTGGTGGGGGAATCGGATGTGGCGGTGGCGGGGTTGAAGGGAACGTTACTGGGGATCAGGAGGAGGGTGGAGGAGTTGGAGGAGGATGTAGAGAAGTGTACAGAAACGGCTAAGCAAGCGGTGGATAGGGCGAATAAGGTGAAGGCGATGGCGGCACTGAGGAGTAGGAAAACGGTGGAGAGGGCGTTGGAGGAGAAGACGAAGGCTATGGTTACGGTGGAGGATGTGTTAGCTGGGTTGAGAAGTGCGCAGGATAATGTGGAGCTAGTTGAGGTGTTGGAGAGGAGTGGGAAGGCGATGGCGGGACTTAATAAGGAGCTGGGAGGTGTGGAGAGGGTCGATCGTGTCATGGAGGGACTGAGGGAGGAGAGGGAGAATGTGGAGGAGGTTAATAGAGTTTTGGCTCAGGCTGGGGATACGGTGGATGAGGAGAGTGTGGAGGAGGAGTTGGAGGCTATGCTTGAGGATGTTAAAGAGGAGGAGGCGGCGGAGAAGAGGAGGAAGGCGCTGGAGGAGATGCCGAGTGTGCCCAAGAAGCCGACAAAGGAGAGGGACTTGGAGAGGGAGTTGTCGGATAGTTTGGAGGGTATGACGCTGGGTAGTTTGAAGGTGGAAGAGAAGGCGGAAGAGGAGGCAGAGCCGGAGAAAGAGAAGGAACAGGGACAAGAGAGGGAGAAGGAATATGCGTAATGACTTTTGACGATTTGGTGAATTTGAATTTTTTCGATTTTCGAGGTTGGTCACAATGCACATTGGGTAGGTTGGGTATGGGTATGGGTATGGTTTGATTTTTCCGGTTCACATTACAGGATTGACATTTTCTCTTTCTAATTTCCGTTTTTAACCAGCGTTGTTATAGTACTCAGTTTATAATTCAGGTCATCAATGATCAAATTTTTAGTTATCTATGTTCCCTTTTTAGAGATTAATTATCATCATTAATTCCCCATCACTTCCATTTTCATTGGTATCATACCACCCCATCACATCATATCAGAACTCCATATATACACCCCGAACTCACACCCTATTAAGTAAACAACAAAGTTCAACCACCAATCCAAACCCCAAACACTTATTACATAGAGTATTCAATACTATTCAATACTGCTATACTTCCTCTTCTCATTCGGCCTCTGTATCTCCGGCAACGAAGGTAATGTGCCTGTAAATGACTCCCGCCTCCCCATATCTATGGGCGGTAGTCCAGCCGGAGGCTCTTGTGCTTCTTTATTCGCTTCATTTGGTGATCGGCCGGAAAACATCGACGAGAACCCCGGCAAAGCACCCGGCAACGCGCCTGGTGAGCTCCCCGGAAACCCCGACGAAGCTACCGGGAATGTACCCTGTGATGGCGATATCGCATTAAGGGGTGATAAAGCACCTTGTGATATATTTTGCTGTAAGATTGAGGGTAATTGAAACTGTTGCGCAGGCCGAGACAATGACGGAAATTGATAAGATGGTTGATTTGATGGTGGAGGAGGGTTATCAAGGAGAGCGGAGATGCTGGAACGGCTTCTTTGTGAGGCGAATGGAGAAACTTCAGAGCGAGGGTGTGCCACCATGATTCCATCTGCGGATTGATTCCAGGTTAGGTCTTGGGGTAGAGCTGTTATTGATTTATCAACAGGTCGAGGCCGTGGTGAGAGAGCGAGTGATCTTAAGGGGGGTTCTTGGGATGGTTCTAGGGGTTGCTGAGATCCCCGTGATTCTGCTTTCGACTCTTCTTTCATAGCTTCAGCTTCCTGGATCTGAGGATTGGGATCCGCGTTGGGAGCCTCATCTTTCATCTCTAGTTCCTTCTTCTCATCCCGCTCAGAAGTCTCTTCAACTTTCCTCCTCTTAATCCCCCTCTTCGCCACCTCTACTAAATCCTTAAAGTCCCCTCCATGCTTCGCTCCCCAAGCCTCATCTGACCAAGTAGTTTCCTTCGTCTTATTATTCACCGGCTTAGTATGTGCCCTTTCCCAAACATCCAGCTCCCTGAGTAACTCCCTCTTTGACTTTGGATATTCACTATCAATGTTTGCATTCCATAGATTCTTCCATTCCGTATGCCTTTCCTGCATGAGCTTCCTTGTCCCATGCTCTGGAATTCCTAGTTCCCGGAGCTTGGCACGAAGCTTGGTGTCGGTTAGGTGGGAGTAGGTGAGACGGGGGAGCGGCTCCATTGGTGGACCGGTGGGCTTGGTACGGGTAGGTATAGAGGGAGCGGAACGGAGACGGCGGACGGGGGAGTGTGGTGCCAAAGAGGCTCTTGGTGGGGGTTTGGGTTTGGGCGGAGAAGGAGGAGAGGGGTCGATCATGCATTTGTCGAGGTGGGAGTTGATAGCGGTTTCTTTCATGCGGCGGGAACAGATGGGGCAGGCTACGAGGCCATCATCTGGGGCGTGAGTGTCAGTGCTAATATCCAGGATTTTCAAAGATTCATGGAACCGGAATGGGTACCTGGAGGTGGTGGTGTTGCTTTCCGCCCTGGTGGTTCGGGTTCGGGTGCATAGGCTTCGTCTGCTTCGTCGTCGCTTCCGGGGATGGCTTCTTTCCTCCGCCCTCTTCTACTTGCTCTCGTAGACCGCTGTGACGCTTGTGATTCCTGCTCAGCCTTCTCTTCATTCCCCTCTGCCTCTGCCTCCGCTGCTGTCCTCTCTCGTACCCCCACTACCGGTTTGGCTATAGCCACTTCCATTAATTTCCCTCGACATGCAACAAAGGCATCTAATAAATCCTGTACGGTGGTATTTTTGCGTAATCTAAACTCCTGCTCCTGGGACCGGCAGATTGGGCAGATCCCGTCTGCGTGTAGGGCTCGTCGTATACATAACGAACAGAAGGTGTGGCAGCAGTTGGTTATTACAGGGGCGGTATAGAAATCTTTACAGACTTCGCAGCGGAGGGCGGCGTCGAGAGATGTGAGGTACGGTAATGAGGTGGAGGTCCAGTCGGAGGGGTCGGTGATGGAGAGATCGTCTGCCATCGGGGGCAATTCGTAGGTTGGTGAATGATATCAGACTCTGTCGAACTTTGTCGGACCTTGTCGTGCGTTATCGTATTTTTTCGGACTTTTCCAGCTGTCGTTGGATGTTGTTGAACCTTCGTGAACCTTGGTGAATGTGTCTGCTCGTGACTTCTTGTCGCGTTATTGGACGCGCAAAGTGGGAAGGGAAACGTGATCACTAGCGCGATTCTCCGGTTGTAGCCCGTGGAGATGCCGCCTAGCCACAGACAGCTTCGGGGTAACTTATCTCCAGACGAATCACCTCAACGAGCTCCATCAGAATCCATAACGAACTCAACTGCAACAATGTCCTACCAATACGTCAACCACCGTCTCATCGATGTCGATGCCATTCAGGAGCGTCAAAGAAAGGAAGCCGAAGAACCTACCGCCCCCGAATACCCCCCCGTAGCTCTCCGCGATGTCGAAGCTGTCCGAAGCGCTTGCTTGAGTGACGTACAGGGTGACCGGAAGTATGCTGCTTTGGAGCGTGTGCTTGTTACCCCACCCTATGGAGGTGATGATGCTGCTAAGGTATCTATTTGCACTGCTGCTGGCTGCCTATCAAAGGGAACAAAGAACTGATAGCTCCCCGACTACAGGATCGGTACCTTGAGATCTTTTTGGAGGTGTTGAACTCGGTCAAGTCTGCCGAGGTGGACCAAATCCTTTCGACTTTGAGCCAGAAGCCAGCTTCCCAGGACAGCCCCTCAGGTGTCGAGCTTATGGATGTGTTGATGAAGTGAGTGGGGATAGCTCGGTCAGGACGAATAAAGCTGACCGACGAAAGGTACATCTACAAGGGAATGGGAAGATTGAACAACTCTGCTAGCAATGCCGGAGTTGCTTCGCCAGTTTCGACACACGCTACAGGAGCTTCAACTATGAGTGGACTTGTTTCTGGAATGAGCACGTTTGGTATTGGTAACAGACCGAGCAAGGACGACTCGGGAATGAGTGTGTTGTTGGGGTGGCATGAGAAGGTGTGTAGCTATGATGAAGTAAGGAGGAATGATAGCTAACAAAGAATCACAGGTTGTAAACATTGCGGGTCATGCTTCTATTATCCGTGTTATGACGGATCGGAGGACTGTTTAGATGAGAGGGGAGATGGATATGTATACCAATGGTGTTTATATTTGCTTTGGGCGTCAATAGCGCGGTAATGTCAGATGAAGCGATTCGATTGAATAGAGGGGGGTTGTTATTCGGATTAATGCATCGTGTGATGATGATTGTTCTCCGTTTCCTCCAAAAGATGAAGACCATGTTTAGAAATTACACCCCCGAACCCGTCGTTGATCGGCCGCGATGGCTGCATAAACCTTCGGGATGCACGCAATTTGGATATCCCGGGTCCGCCGGCCACAGCAACAAATACCGCCTCACTGGTCTTGTCTGCTTTTTTCTTGGTTCTCTTAAAATCCCCCTCTGCCCCTCATTTCGCCCTTAAAAGTCACTTGGGACATTCCATAACATTGTATCATGTCTGTTATGGTGCCCTTCGCAGCCTCCCCAGTTTCTACAATCCCCGCAGCCGATTGCAGCCATAGTGGCAGCGCATAGCTGGAAAGGCAGACAGGCCAAACAGGAACGGCACGAACACGACGAGCAGCATCAAAGGATGGCGACTCCCAACGGCTGAGCAACGAAGAAGGAAACACCAGTCGAGCGAGCAATATCTGATCCTCTCGCGACAAGACCTCGATCCGAGTGCCTTCACCTCTGCAAATCCGGAAAGACCCAACACCCCAACTACGTGCGCTTGGCGCTCAGCGATTTCGCCGCGAGACTTCCCCACCATGGCTTCACTATCCCCACCAGCTCCAGACTTGACTTCCTGCACGCCTTTCTACGCGACCGACCCCGTTCTCGGCCATATCGTCGTCTTCTACAGCTCCACTGCGCCCACAATATCCTCTGCTCCACGCATAGAAGCCCACATCTTGAGCTCGGCTGGCTTCCAATCCTATCCAAAGCTTGCGCTCAACCAATCCTCAACTCTCTATGCCGTCGTCCACCACCTTCCGCCTCAGCTACAAAACTCCGTTCTTCACCATGGTCTAGCCGTCGCCGTCTTCAAGTACTTTTCAGAGCTGCCAAAGAATGTAAAGGAAACCATCCTACGATGCAAGAGCAATGCAGCACCAGCTGGGGAACTGCAAGCTGTGGCTTTCGACGAGATGCATGCGGGCGACCTTACAGCAAGGCTCAAGGAAGTCGAGTTGGATACTCTAGCTCATGACTTGATGTGGGCGTTGTCTGAACGTTTCGTGAGCGTACTCGATCTTGACATTGTTGTGCGATCTGGAGACCAGGAATTTACAAGCGACAACCTTCCGGAAGAGGTTACCAAATTTTTGGACTGTTTTGGGGAACCCACGTATCTTCCTTTTACAAAGATTAAGCGAACAGCGAGTAAACCAGCATCAGCACAGCAACGACCAAGGCCACTAAAGGATCTTACAGAAGCTCTAGAAAGGGAACTAGAGGAACTCAGATATACAGAGGAGAATTATGTTGCCAAAATTCAGGATCTATTGGATAGCATTGTGATACCTCTGAAACGGAGAGCTTCGTCAAAGAAACCAGAATGGGGGTCCATGTCAGCAAAAGATCTGGATGCATTATTCCCCCCCTGTCTCGAGGACATTATCACAGCCAATACAAAATTCCTTGAAGGTATCCGAGAGGGTGGAGTCGAAGAAGTAGCCAAATGCTGTCTCGAAGTTTTCCCATTGTTTAGAGAGCCATATGAGGAATATATTCAGGCCAGCGCAGATTTTCCACAACTCCTCAACAAGTTTACGAAAAACAGAGATTCCTCATTTTCTCGCAAAATTCAACAGACTGGCGAACAGAAACTTCGATCACTAATCATCGAACCAGTACAGAGGCTTCCAAGATATTCTCTCCTCATTGATAACATGATTAATATTCTCCCACCAGAACACCCATCGTTGGCAAGATTAAACGATGCCCGGAACTTGATAGCTGATATCTGCTCTCTCCAATCATCCGAGTCTTCTGAACGATCCATTACCATCAAGCGACTACAAAATATTATTGCAGCATGGCCACAATCTCTCCAACCTTCTGGGCGGCTCATCACAGCCATCGACTTCTTGGAAGTCCTTCCACCATACAATGAAGGCACCTCTGAATCTATGCAATCCATCCTACTTCTCTTTCCCGACTGCATCGTTATCCTTCGTCGACCCAGCTTGAAATCTATGCTCGCCCGTGGAGTTATGGCCGAAGTCGACCGTCCGGGTGGAGGAATCAACATCACAAACCTTGGCAGCGGTAACCGGCGAGAAGGTGCGGGCTACGACCTACAATTCCTTGGCTGGATCGACATCGCCGAAACCAAACTAGCCGCAAGCGACAATGGAACAGTGTTATGGATGACTATGGCAAGCAACCTCAGGGATGGGTGGGATATTAGAGCTAGTGGCACTACTCTACGCAAGATGAGGTTGCTTAACCAGTATGAAGGAAGAGCTCATAAGGTCGAGGAGGAATTCGCCAAGGCAAGGTTGGAACGGAGAGCAGGTCCGAATGCCAAAGGAGTTATTGGGATTAGGGAGGCAAAGTTTGAAGGCTTTGGACTTTGGAGTGTTGTCTGGGGAGCTGAGGCTAGGTATGCTGAGAAGGAGAACAAGGGCTCAACGGTGATATATCTCGACATGGATAGCTCGTCAAACAACCGAGCTCTTTTGGCAACTCTCGTTGGCCAAGGTGGTATCGACTCCATCTTCAGCGTTGAGAAATCCGGCGAAGAAAAGGTTCGACTGGAATGTAGAAGCTGGAGCGACTACTCCTCAACCGATTTGGTTTCCTACGGCGAGCTTCTCTCTGTTTTCACCATGCGTCTATCATCTCTGCTTCGACTCCACTGCTCCACTCAACACCCCCCATTAACAGCCTCTCTCATGTCTGCCAATCGGAAACTGGTTAGAAGCCTAGGAATTCCCTTCGAAGGCGAGAGCAGCCGCTTCAGCAAGCTCCGGACACCCAGCCCGGTAAAACTGATCTCCTCAATCCTGGACCGAAATCAACCCAATATTCCCTCAAAAGCTCGAACAATCCTTGACCGGTCTCAAAGTCAGATGCTTCCTCCGCCCCAAAAAGAGAGGCCTCAAAGCATGTTTCTACGGGGATCAACTATGATCGGCCTTGTGAGCGTTTCAAATTCTGCCGATGATGATGCCCGCTTCCAAATCACCATGGCCAACGAAAGTCCATTAAAGAAGCTCGAGGATACATTTGAGGCCTTCATCAACGCACTCCGTATAATCGGAAACACAGCCGTCGACCTCACTCCTTTACACGAGATCCATAACGTCGACGATGACGCAGTCTCAGTACTGTTGGGGCAGTTGGTAGAAGCACCTAAGAGGTGTCGCCTTGGACCGGAAACAGGAATCGACGTAGTCTTTGTCGCCTTTGCAACCTTCCTTAGCCGAGACTGGAAAGACGGCATGGGACCTGTGATCAGCGAGAAGGGATTGAAAGAACTACAATCAAAGAGTGAAACTCTACACTTTCAGGATTTTGAAGACTTTTTCAGGATCTTTATTATGGATTGGACGCCGCAGAACAAGAGGGCTTTTAGGACTATCATCTTCTTGCTGAAGGATATGATGGATAAGGTTGACGCTGAGGATGATAAGGGAATGCTTACAAAGATCTTTACGGAGCTTATCGTTGGTGATGAGATGAATGCTCTCGAATACATGGGCCTTGTTGATCTCCTAGTCGAGGAGATGGATACATTGTTCAATGGTTCCTACCCCCATCCACTTCTGATAAATCCTAGCTAACGTCCTTTCTAGAATCTCCTCCTCCAGCCCTCGAAAACGGCGCCGTCAAACGTGCCAAATCCATGCAGAACAGCGCTCCATCTCTTCGAAAACGTCTCGGTCTCTCCCACGCCTCCAGCATGCGGGAAACTGGCAAACTCGAGAAAACGGAACGTTCGGAACGCTCCCACAGCATGTGGCGCTCCCTCTCCAAGCACCGCGACAAAGACAAGGACCCCCGACCGTTACGAGCGTTCCAAGAGCAAAGACCGTTCCTCTCGAAAGCGCGACAAGTCTCGCCCCGGTTCTCGCGACTCTCGTGACCACCCCCTCGGCTATGGAGGCGGCTCAGCAAATCAGAGTGCTTCGTCCTTATTATCAAATGTTTCAACCATCTCAGCAGTTAGTGGCTACTCGGGTGTGTCGGGATATTCGGATCATGATGGGGGAGTGATTACGCCCACGAGACCGACGATGAGTGCGAGCAAATTACTGGGATCAGCATTACTGCCGTCTCCAATTCATTTGGCACCACCGATTATCACACCCCCGCCACTGGTGCCCAGGAGGAAACGTAGATCCTCTCTGTCTGATCTGACTGATCACCCTGATTACCGTCCTGCACAAGCCATTGGTGGACCCCGCGTGCAGCCCCCTCTCCGTAGTGCGGCTTCGGATCTACCCGTAGTGGAACCAGTGGTATTAGAACCAGAAGCACTATCAGTTGTGAAGTTATCACCACGCCAGGAAAGCTCATTAACAAGAGGATTGAGTAATGCTAGCATACACAGTAACACAAGCCACGCTAGTAACGGAGGTTTATCTCGAGGACCAAGTGATGCTGGATCTGTCAGTTTACAGCCCACGAAACGGAAGCTTCCTGGACCTCCGCCTAGGACTAAGTCTTTTGGTGCTACTAGTGCTGTACCGGTGGCGGCGAGATTGAAGATGCAGAGTCCGCAGAAGGTAATTCTTACTCTATTCCCCTGCTTGTGAAATTCGAGTGACACGATATGAACGGTACTGATGCTAGCAATAGTTGAGAGAGCGCCTCCACAACGAAAAAGCAGCCCTCACAGACGTCGATGCATCACTCCAACACGAAATCGACCTAATTGGCGCTGAGCTTAACTCCGCTCTTCATACCCTAAAATCCACCTCCAGCCTCCGATCCGAACGCAGTCACTCCAACCTTGATGCCTCAGTGATCAAGCAGCTCACCACGCGTCTCGGTGCTCTCGAAGCTCGGCTTTCTGAACACATTTCCGGCTCTGATCTTTCCTCTTCTCCGGAAATTGAGAGAGAGAGGATTGAAAGAGATAGAGAAAGAGCAGAGCAAATGGGAAGGATTAAGATGATGCATTCGGATATTGATAAATTGAAAGCTCAATTAATGAGAAAGGATCAAGAGATTGAGGAATTGGATAAGGCACTTAAGGATTGCGTTGCCGAGAATGATATTCTTTTCGAAAGGTTTAATGTGGAGATTGTTAAGATGGCGGAGGCTTTTAGGGTGGATAGAGGGGAGAGGGAGTTGATGGAGATGCTTACAGGTGTGAGGGAGGAACTAGGGAGGGTGAAGAGGGAGAATATGTAAGTTTCGAGTGTATCCCACCCCCAGCGATCAGTTATGCTAACAACAAATAGGTTACTCCGCCGTGAAAACGTAGCCCTAAAATCCGTCACCTCCTCCAGTACACCAACGAGCGCAACACTTCCCTTGATTCCACCTCCTTTACAACTTCCTACTCCTCCACCGCAGCAGCTACCGCATCTTTCTAGAGACGGACGGGAAGGAAGGGACGGAAGGGAAGGAAGGGAAGGAAGGGAAGGAAGGGAAGGAAGTACAGCGGGTTCTGGGAATCATCGGCATCATAATTACGGGCTTAGCTTTTAGAAGAAGCATGGAGCTGGATCAATTAATCGGCGATGAGGGGTACGGGATGGGGGGGGGTGTGGATGGGATAAGATAGTGGGTAGTGAGATAGGGGATTTGGGATTTGGGATTTAGGATGGATGATGATAAGATGAAGGCATGATGAGATGAGATCATGAGACTACGAGTTGATGATGGGATGAGATCATGATCAAGAGAGAGAGAGAGATACCTACAGTCGCTACTTTGGGTGGGGTGGGGGTCTAGCGGCCGGGAGGCGGAGGTTAGATTTTGTTTTTACTTACTTGCTTGTGTCTTGTTGCGCGCGTTTGTTATATCAGGTTTCTGGTTTCTGTTTTTCAGATTTCTTTTCGCCATTTATTTTTTTGTCATTTAGGTTACTACTTACCCAGTTTTTATACTCGTTCTTTAATTTTTCTTTTTTTTTTTTTTGGTCGTGGCAGATGTTGGGCTACAGTTTTTGTCAAAGGGAGGCTCTACACTAGGGAAGAGAATCGAATACTGAGTTATGGCGTTGTTTACGTTGTTTACGTTGATTACACAAGACTTCTCATCGAACGGATTCGAAACATTCAAACTCTACCAAAAGTATACTGTAGCGCTGTGAAGTTAACACGAAGGAATAGCAAGCCGCAAGCGAAAATGCGAAATGTGCTGGACCCTGGGGACCCCTACTCCAGGTGACAAAGCGAAGCGAAGCTAGCGAGAATAACCAGCGACGAGTGATACATTCATCATTCACTACGCCAATCCGCATGGGCAACAACCGCGACACCCGCCCCCTGGGCCTCTGCATTTCGCCCCCATCATCACGACCTAGAATCCGACAACATAATCACTGGTAGTCCGAATAGAAAAGCCTCCAACGAATTTGTGCTACCCTTTAAATGGCGATGCGGCTACGTGCTTGTGTGCTATCGTGACACCCTTTGAATATATCTGTCGTGACTCGTTTGTAGCCGTGGGGTGGCATTTGCACTGCACACGTATCTGATCAAGTGACCTCCATTAAATTAAATACGAGTTCCTCTAACTAAGTAGTTCGCGCTTAGTATGAAACTTTGAAAGCTCCAAACACTAGTTACAGCTTTTCAAAAGTGAATAGAATTTTGCAATCGGGATGGGCAGGGAAAAGGGTGCCTTAAATAACTGCACTTCCCGCACTGTGGCCGAAGATGATACGATACCCATTCCTTCACCTTCTACAGTCACTGGCTGGACCGTTCTGTTTTATGATCAATATGGAGGCCTCCACTTACTTTGCCTTTTTGCTTCTTTCCTCGGTTGTCGCTGCGGTTCCGACGCGCTTGATGCCACGTTCCCATGAAAACTTCATTGATTATCTCAACAAAGATGGCAAGGTGCTCTTTAATCAAACCATACCTTCCAATGAATGTACAGTTAATAAGAAACCGAAAAAGTGAGTAACTATCTCGAGCACTCATCCACTCGCCTCAAGGTTTCCGAGTGATATATCTGTGATTCACTACTCTATGCTAATCCTTATACGACTGCGCTCGGCAGCAACCGCGCTACCCGCCCTCTAAATTTCGCCACCGCCGCGACTTAGAATTCGACAACATATTTGCTGATAGTCCGAATAGAAAAGCGTCTGACAACTTTGTTCTATCTTTTAAATGGCGATGCGGCTGCGCGCAGCGTGCGTGCTTGTTATCGTGATACCCTTTCAATGTGTCTGCTGTTGGAAGCCGTGGGGTCCGCGCGTCACATGTATCAAGAAATCACCATTAAATACAGATCCTCATTTTATGGAACTTTAAAAGCTCCGAACACAGCTAAAACTTTTTTAAATGGAGAAAAGGAGTAGAATTTCGTAACCAAGGCTGATGAAATGGTGCCTTAAATACTGGGTAACTTCCGGAACTGTAGCCGAAATTATTTATTTCGTGTGTTATAAATCAATAGGGCCCATACGAATCCATTAAATATTTAGTTTGTCAACCTCAGCATGGCTAATCATACGGGAATTACATCTCATCAGAGCCGCGGATGGCTCACAAAATACAAACCTCCGTGCATGCCGACGAGCTTGAAAACCGCGTTTTGTTTCGCCGAGCAGGGTTGCCTGTGCAAACCAAGACGGACCGATTGGAATTGTCAGAATCGGCCATAAGAGCATTTCCACCTGTCGGTAAAGATGGCCATATACGAATGGGTATTGACCGCAGAGTATCCCCTCCACGCCGAATGTTGCCCCAGGAGCTTAATGCACCTGATTAGGAAACCTCCACATATTCCTCAGCCGGGTCACCCCCCTGCTTCCCATACTCAATTGGGGACTACCGCCAAGCCCCAGGCCAGGTAACATTCGGCGATGAGGGGATAATAAACCAATGGAATCATACCCTAAGTAAATTCTCATGATATCAACACATATCAGCGCTACCATCGAATCTAAGAGACTGGTTTGCGTCACCGATTAATAGCCGCAATTCTGTACATCGGCCAACTTTGATATGCTGTGTCAAGTGGTGCCTCGCGTCTGTATCATGCATAGAGTAAGTACATGCGCCGGCGCTCAGTACGCACGCTGACAAAGTCAGAATCCGATGTGGGTAGAGTTATCGCCGGATAAACCGAAGAGTCTGGTATCGAAGCTATACGCGCGCATCTTAATATTGTAGATGTGAGCAGTAGTATCAGACTTTGATAGTTCACCATACATAATTGCCAGTCTGCATGGAACATGTTAGGGACCTTATAGAGTACACTTTGAATGACTCAACACCAGTCCCTCCCAAATCAGTCATTGAAAGCGTTAGAAATTCGGATTGATAAATGCTATCTATTTAGCCCATTCATTTGAATACCTATTTCTCTTAAGTCAACACCTCGTTGTACGAAAATCCGGGCGAACGCCGAAAATCCTCAACATCCCAGCAGAATCCTTATTCCAGATTCCCCGCACCTACTTTTATCCATCACTATGAACTTTCTATCCATCTCCTCCCTCCTTTCCCTTTTACTTCTTCCCTTGGCGATCACAGCGTCCCCGAATACAAAAAACCCGACATGCTAGAATTAATAATGGCGATACAAACAGGCCCCAAGACCGGGGAAATCCACCATGCATACCTAGAGATCGGCCCATGCCAGGCTTTCGATAAAATGGGCGCGTAAGTCATTTCTCCTGTCTGTCATCTGGAATAATTTCGCTAATAACGAATTTAGGCAAGCTATAGACTATAAGATCTTTAGGGGCAACTGTCAGGCATATTCGGACTTCCGGTGTACGGAGGAGATTTTTGTTTTGAACGCTGGGAAGTGGCTACAGCCTCCAGGGTATGTTTGAACTGATTAACCCCTTCCCCTATCACCCTTAAATCCTATGTCTTGGTGAACGGGAAAGAGGAATATCGAATGAGTTGAATACGGGCTGATTTGGGTGTGCTTTTCTTTAATAGTCAAAAGAAAGTTTTAATCGATGTCGGGAGCTAAAAGTGTTTCTCTAGCTGTCTATATAGATATTGCAGGTAATCGGGGACCGAACGATCATAATCACGCGCCATACTGTGTTACACTGGAAAAGAGAATGAGAATAAGGCTGTAGAAGGGAGAGGTGCGAGGATGAGAAGTTTGAGGTCAATTGTTCAGATACGAAATAGAGAATTGTGCGGTTGGAATGGTACAGTATCGCTCATCTTTTTCGTTTTCCCAAATACTTATGAGAGTTGTAACAATCAATGGGACTTTCAGAATTGATTCAATATGAACACTCTTATATCATCATAATCAATATGGTAACTCGTGAGTGAGTGTAAATTCAGGCTAGCTACTTGGTCATGAATTAGACCACCACCTTTAATATATTGTCGTTAATCAAAAGTCCTACAACTCACATGCTCGTATCAACCACAAATGGATAGGTCGCGGCCCCACGGGTGTTGCCGCCACCGCACAGATTGTGGGCCCGGCCGGCTTAGGCTGGGTAGCACCTTTTCCAGGTCTGACCCGGCCTCGGTCCCGGCCACCCTTCGGCCTGCCCTGATGAGCCTCAAATTCTAACAATGGCGGGGCACAGGAGTATAGCGGGTGGCAGTGATTGCAGTTGGCCCCCGGCCCGTAATAGCCTCAAGCCGGCCGGGCCGCACATTTTTGATGCCGGAGCTGGCCCCGGATACCCCTCGGTCTACTCTAAAATTGGTCGGGTTACTGGTGTCGTGCATGATATGAACATGGGATTCCGCCCATAAAACAATAAGAAATCAAGGAATTTAGCCACTAACATATACAGCCATTCTACACGATAGCTCCACTATTTCATCGATTTTCTGAAGGAAAAACAATGGATTTTACCTTGTGAAGCCATTTCTGCCGATGAGTCTGTTAAATGTTGCCCTTTTCCAGTGGTTTCTCAGCATGGATTACGATGCATACGCTTGTTGATATACGGCAGAGCCTATGAATATGCTTAAGAATCTACGACCGCTCCCACGGGTATTCGTATAGAAAGGGGACTTGGTATCACCAACTAGTATGGGCTAGCGCGGGGTTTTATGCATCACTTTTTGGTTGATGCACTCTCCTAAAGGCAGTTTTGCTCCCTACAGACTACCAGCGTCATTACGCATAAAAGACTATGAGCCCCCAATCCCAGTTCACTGTATCCATCGAGTTTTTTATATAAGAATTGAAGGGGTTGGTCTTGCGCCATAACATGATAGCCAAACTTCTGTGCCTCAGCCAACCTTTATGCTCTGACTAGCTCTATCAAGCGATGGCTCGTTTCTGCACATATTGACATAGTGCATGCACACGCATCTCAAAAGTGTAGATGCCCGGCTGAAACATTTTGCAACACCACCTTCTGAATCTTCAATCAGCGGCCAGCCATTTATCAAAAGCTCCAGAAACTTGGATTTATAAATACCAGCCATCTAGCCCCTAAGTCCATCCATTTGAACTTCGTCTCCCATCGACCAAAGTAACGAAAAGCAACAATCACGACTCACATACACCAGTGGCCAAGCTCTCTCATCTTTACTTCAGTCTTCAGTCTTCACCCCATATTGCCATTCTCAATTTTCCACACCTAATTATTCCCATCTATCACGATTCACTATGATCTTCCCCTCCTTCACTTCTTGTCTTCCACTTTTACTCTTTCCCTTAGCCATCACAGCAGCCCCGACAATCACAAAACGTGATACAGTGCGTATATCAATAAGACCAGTCCACGGCAATGATTTACTCTTTTTCACATTAAACACCGGGATATGTAACGACCTTGCCGAAGCGCAGAGGTAAGTTTCCATTGCCTGCTAGCTAGCTACTAGCTAAGCCAAGTTCTTTGCACCGTGCCGCTAACAACATTTTAGGGAAATTTTATCATATAGCCTTGATAGAGGAAGATGCCATGCGTATAAGTACAAAGGCTGTAAGGAGGAGCTTTTTATTTTGATGCCTGGTCTGGCGTTTCAGCCTGCTACGTATGTTGAACCCCCCCCCCCCCCCCCCCCCCCCCCCCCCGGCGCGCTGCCCGTGGTTGAGAGAAGGGGGTGTGCACTGTATAATATGGGCTGATCTTTATAAGTGGTACGATGCCTGATGTTCGAAGCTGGAGATGTTACACGTAGTCATATAATGCAGGATACTTATCTGGAGTGAGGGGTCGAAGGATTACTGTCAGGTATAACACTGGTGAGAAGAAGAGCGTAGGAGGAAAACTTATGAGGATGATGATGGTTTGATGAATGAAGAAGGGGATTTGTGAAGATTAATGATGTTTTGAGGATTTTTTGATTCTGTCATATTATTTGACCCCAGGTCGGGGTATGCTAATTCTACTTTTCTGAATCCTTTCCTCTCACTTTTCCTCTCTCCTTTCTCTCTGGTATTCTTTGCTTTTCTCTCTTCCATGCTTATATTCACCTACTATCTCGTCGTGTCGCCTTCATTCTAATCTTCTTTAATATCCGGCATTTATAGATGTTACTTCATCTTTCTGTTACACTTCTTCGTATCCCGTTCTCTTCTTCCGTTTATCCGTTCTCTAAATATCCGCCTGCCATGATGTTTTGAGGAGTAATTTGAACACCGATTTATGTTATGTTATTACGATTACTGTGCAGTGTGGTGAGTGAGTAGAGAGCCGATGGAGCCGTGAATTCACCGTAATGCCTCCTTCAACCTGGTTCCCACGGACCCGAAATGATAGCAAGATAGCAAACCGTCAAAGCATAGTGTGCACCAAAGCTAGATAAACATAAACATAGTATATTTCACCAATATTCTTCAACTCTCAGTAGAATGACACCTACTCGAGTGCCAAAAAGATTAGTTTTAAGAGGGGGGGGGGGGGGGGGGGGGGGGGACCAAAGAACCGAGTGATATCACGTGTCTAGCTGTGAAGGTATTACCTATGTATGAGGACAAAAGTCTATTGTCAGAACACCCTCAGTGTCATTCATCCCTCCGTGTCATTTTTTCACCAAAACACAGGGTAGGGCGGAACTAGTGCTACTGCTACACGCCTGCGTACATAGAAAAGCGACACTGAGGGAAGAACAACACTGATGGCGTTCTGATAGTAGTTACTTATATACGCACTCGCAGGCCAATTACGAAACTCAATCCCGAAAACTTTGATAATAAGAATATCGACATAGTATATTCCAGCTCTTTTTAAGCATAAAACAAATTCCGCGCATTGTGCGCATCATAAAACTAACACTAACATATCAATGACGTTTAAATACTTGACATAAAAAAAAGCGAAAGCCACAAAACAACAACCATGAAAACAAAAAACGAAAAACTAAAACAAAAACCTTCATCAAAGCATCGCCACTGCCAATCCCATATCCATCAAAAAGAGAAATACCAATACAAAACTGAACTGAACTGAACTAAACTGCACTGTGAACCTGAATTATCCCAAAACACATAAAAACCCAATATTCCGTATCTCATCCATGTAGCTATGGCGCCGTATCATTACACCTGGCTCCGCTTCGCTGCTTCCCACCGCGCTGCGTTACGCTTTCTTAGACTTCGCTGCGCTCGGAGGCTATCCGTCGGTAGGAGTAGGAGGTGGAACTCTCCGCCGGTATAATAAAGCGACATCGCTGTTGGAATTTTTCCATACATAATGCTTAATTGTGGCCAATGTCACTGTTGGCGGAATAACCTGTTCATCATCAGCCTTTGTCCCATCCAATCCCACATGATCATCTCATATCACTTATCCGCCATTCCCATGAGGTCCTCGTGTCTACCCACTGGTATTCCTCAATCTTTGGCGTACATGAACAAAAACGAAGGAAAAGCGGGCCAACTAAGGACATAAAGAGGAGACATACCGTTCCATTACAAACCAACTCCACCAACTCCTCCAAATCCGGTTCTCCCTGGCCGTATCCCTGTGGTAAATGCTCCACAACATACCCTCTAATCTTCTTCGCTCTCAGCATCCTATTAGCATTGAGTCGAGCAGGTTTTGTATCCGACCCATTCTCAGTCATAAGTGTCGGCATTATCGTATACTTATTACCCTTCACATCCCCTCCATCTCCTTCTTGCCAAGGCATGAGGATGAAAGCCACTTTAACAGTTTCCTTCAACGGGCAACGATTGTGCAATAGCAACTCGCCCAACCAGGAGGGGGCAATGCGTTCTAATTCATCGGCGCTTTCCTTGTCGCCGCATCCACCGACTGTGGTTGACCAGATGTCGACGGCATGAGCGAAGCCGGGCTGATCATCGTTGATGAAGATATTCATGCCGCGAGGGAGACGAAGGAAGGGGGTTTCGCCGGGGAGAGAGGGGGTGAGGTTGGAGGTTATGACGCTGGTGGTAATAGCGTCGTATTGGGTTCGGAGACGGACAAGGACTCCGGCGATGGTTTCGGCATAGAAGTCCTTATTCTTCTCTTCATCGTCTGTACCGGCTGCTCCAGTTCCGCTACCGCTTGCTCCGGAACCAATACCACCGGAATGAGGGATGTCAAGAGAGGAGTCGGGAATACCAGCAATGGGAACTCCTTTGTTGACTGGCGCTCCCATGTCGGTGGATGCACTCCGGCCAAGCTTCTTACCGCCGAAGCCGCCCCACTTAAGGTTGCCGAAGATGCCCGTGGGTTTCTCCTGTGCAGGTTCTGAGGGGGCAGAGTCGTCTCCACTCACACGACCACGACTACTGGGTCGTTCGCTAGGTCCGGCTGCGGCGTGGGAGAAGTAGTCACCACTCGAACGGCCGGCGGAGGAGCGGTCGGCGTCGTCCCAGGGGCTCATAAGCGGCATGGGAGTTGCGATACCAATTCCGAGGCCAGGGGTTTGAGGGAAAAGTCCGTAACGCCCACCCAATGGGGTTTTGGCGGTGGGAGTGGTGAGGGGGGAGGCCATGTCGACCATGGTCGAGGGGGGAGGGGGGAGGGAAATCTTCAGACGCTCACGCTCTTGGCGGGAAACTTCGAGGGTCTTGCGGTAGGTAGCATCACGACGGATCTGCTCGTCGAGGAAGTTGCCGAACATGTAGCGGAGAACCCATTTTCCGAAGTTGACTAGTAGAGGAGTTAGTCTAGGTACATCAAGAGAGATGGATGTCACTGACTTCGCTGGTCAGCGGGGACTTCGATATGCTCGGGAATACCCGCTTCGTCCCAGTACTGCTCTGAATCGAAGCAGCTGTTTTCTTCCAATAACACAGCAAGACGTCCAGTCTGACAGTTCACAGTGCTCCAGTTGCTAATCTGGTCCAATGTGTTGACTTCCATGACTACATCGTCAAGATGGCGTTTACCAAAGTTTTTGATCGGGATACATGTAATGAGGTCCCACATTTCGACTTCGCCTTCGGTATCGACGGTTAAGCATCTACGCCTGTCATTAAGGACGTGATGCTTCAGAAGGCCACGGGCACCAGTGGTTGTTTCCTGTGGGCGCTCGTTAAAGGGTACTATTGGGGCCTCTTCAGTCTCCATCAAGGTTTCTGCCACCGAGTGCTGTCTACCACTAGTAACAGAATAAACGGTGACAGCATCCGGATCCCGCACATTGGAGCTTCGCGTGCTACGCTCAATCATCCTCATAAGTGCTGTACGAGGTATAGTAGGTCGGCTGTGAGCTGTGAAAGAAGCTCCGCCAGCAGATGATGCAGTGAAGCCCCGAGGCCGAGTGCTTGCGGATGAAGTCACCCGCGGTCTGCGGTCTGCTTTGGGGGTTTCCGGGAAAACCAGTTCGGCATCAGTGTCCACATCCAGCCATCGCTTAATACCGGAACTTGCACTGGCTGTCCAAATATAGCCACCACAAGGCATCACTTTGTTGATAGCCTCGTTGTCCTGGGCGATATTCAGACATAATCCTTCGTTGTTGACACTATGATCATCCCCAAGGTCGGTAACGTTGCGAATATCTGTCTTAACGACCATTCCGGAGCGGTCGCTGGAATAGAAGATATCCAGAGTAGGGTGGTCAGAGTATAAGGACCAAACACTTTCGTTGTGCATGCTGAGTGTTTGTAGACACCGGTTTTGAGGAATACTCCAAAATTTAATGGTCTTGTCGGTTGACGCGGTCACTACTATTCCGTTCTGTTCACTGACCAGAATACTGCGAATGTTGTCCGTGTGACCAATAAACTTTCCAATCTTCTCTCCAGATCTAGCGTCCCATAGCCTCACCACCTTCTCTGGTCCTCCACTAGCAATAATGCTGCCCTCCATGCCAACTGCTAACGAGTAGATCGATAAATTGGACTGACTCGTTTTGTCGTCTTCGACCTTGACATTCATTTTTAGCTTCTCGGATGCGGTATTCAAGTCCCAGACTCTGACCGTACGGTCCAGTCCTGCACTGGCGACCCAGTCCGAGTGAACGCTCGGAGCTGCTAGGCATTTGACGTAATCAGTGTGGTGTCCAATCAGGTAGGACCCCTGTGTAGATTGTGGTCGCCAGAGCTTGACTTTAAGATCCGACGAGCAAGAAACGACAGCTTCGTTCGAGTAGCAGAGTGCGATGTCGTTGATCCAGTGATTGTGTGCCTGGATCTCCTCGCGGAATGTAGTCGGAGGAAGCGTTGGTCTTCCATCTCCATGCGCCTTCGGGTTCGAGAGGTCCGCACCGATGTCCCACGAACAGATGAGACCGTCACGACCGGCCGAGTATCTAGAGAACAGCAACAGTTAGAAACTCGTTGGTTCACCTCCTTGCTTGTTGACCGGCATTGGTGACTATGGCGTTAACCAAAGGTGAACTTACAAAATTCCGCGGGGATCGACTGCCAGACTGTTCACACCGAGACGATGTCCGCCCGAAGAGTTCTCTAGAGGAAGCACTGTACGCGCGGACACTCCGTCAGCTTGTGTTTGAAGTTGCTAAAGCTGTCGTCTTTGGAGTTAGTATATACCATAGCTGATGCTTTGACGGGACTTTCTCGTCGTCGTCGCCATGGGGACTCGCTAGAGCATGCAATGGCTGCTACTGAGCTTCGGGCGGAGAGTGACGTCGATTTGAAGGTGGAATCTGTGGTTGCTGGGGGGATCTTGACGTGAATGCGCCCGATGAGCTTTATAGGGCACTTCTTGACTTGTTAAGGTTGGATCGGTTAGTTCGCAGATGAGATGGTGGGGAAGTTAGATTAACTGGCGGGGGAGCCGTTGGTTTCAGGGACACAAGCTGCAGATGGAAGTGGCGTGCATGTCCAAGGCGGTTGACGGGGTGTGGGAGTTGAGAGATGAGTGACGCATGACGATTAAACAATACTGAAAGATGATTTAATTTGTTGTTTATAATTGTAGGAATTTATTACTTATCATTTTAGAGGAATCATGTTTATTTACTTATTGACAACCTTCTAGAAGGCTTTTCTCCTCGTTTGCTCTGATCAGTCGGAGTTTACGCCGTGTCAGGTTAAGCGATAGACAAGAAAGAGCTCGTGTATGTAAGATTTACCCGTCGAGTACTCGCTTTCCGCTTTCCAGGTGTCGCCTTCACTCCAGGGTCCTCCGAGGCAGGCAGCTCATGGGAACTGCAACACTTGGTCAAAGGGACCTGCGCATGTCAGGCACAGCTACCTCCCTCGAACCTCCATCAAAGGCTGTGGTTGGTCTCAGCCTCGCACAGCAGACTGCATTTGTCTCAGCTCTGTTCGCATCGCCCCCGTAAGGCAGCCTGCATTGACAAAATCTACCCGTAAAAATGCACCGAATATCTTTATCAAAGATCAGATCTCCTATCGCTATCGATACAATCCCATTTTCACAAAGAAATGCAAAAATCATACATAACCCCCCCAACCCCCCATTCACACGCGTTCGAAACATCTCTCACCCTTCCATGCGGCAGGGTTGTCGCGAAATTAGTGCCGTGCTGTATCCTTTGAACAACAACAGTTCCCCTCAATACATCTCAGCCCCTCAACGACTTCCCATCCATCCGTCACGTCCCTCGATACGCTCAGGAGCTGTATATCTATCCGCTTTAATCGTTCAGCTTTTCAGTCCTTCTTTTTAACGCCAATACCCCTTACATTGATGCTTCCGCGATCCGCATAGCTTTTAACTTAGACGCCCCCTCTTTTACACGTTCACGACTACGAATCAAATGGACGGTCCGGTTTTGGGTCCCGTTACGGGATCCACATCACCGGCCTCTCCAAATGCCCTTATTAACGCTTTTAACCCCGTTTTACTTGCTGACTATCTAAGAGAAGTTCTTGCTCTAACTCTAGGTGCAACAAAGGCCGAGCTCGAAAGTGTCGGCAGCTTGTTCGACCCGGACCGCGAGTCAGAAACTCTCGCGAGACTCTCCCGGTATGCATCGGAGCCCGTAGTAGCATTATATGCTTCTAAGGATGTCGTTTCCCAAAATGGTGAAGAAGAGGTCATGTGTAAGTTTCACGCGTAAATTGGTTTCCGGGCATGACTGACGATCCCGAAGCCCCCATAGGACCCCCCACCAGTAATACCCACATATATACCATTTCTTCCGAGCTTTCGTCGTCGACATCTACCGTCTCTTCGCTAGCTATTATCAAGCGTCCCCAACCGCTTGACTCTAATCTACCTCTACATGCCCAGCTTCAAATTATGAACCTTCCCGGAACGTTAGTCTTGAACAGCGGCGGACAGGGTGCGATATCTCCATTCGAGGTTCTTCACGCCCTTGTCCATTCAGCTTTGGCTCCCTACTTCGATGCGTACACGAAGGGTCAGGAACCTCAGACTGCAGGTCGTCAGAACCGATTTGCGGATGCTGAGGCGAAGACGGGAATTCCTGTTACCAAGAAGAAACTTGCCGAGCTTGAGCTCTCTCTGTTGCATCTTCAACAGAACATTGAAATTCCGGAGCTTTTCCTTGCCCTTCACCCAACTATCCAAAAGGCTATTGATGAAGCAACTAAGAAAAACACTCGCCCTACCCTTGATTTGATTGAGGCACATTTGCTGCAGGATAGTTCTTTCCTTAATAGTTTGCAATCTACCGTCAACGCCTGGATTAAATCCATCCAGTCAATCACAAAGATGTCTAGAGATACTGAGAGTGGAACCGCCACTCAAGAGATCAACTTTTGGCTTTCTATGGAAATGGCGTTGGAGAGAATTGAGGAGCAGTTGCGCGGAGACGGTGTTTTACTTACTCTCGACGTTTTGAAGAATGCGAAGCGATTCTTAGCTACTGTCAGTTTCATTGCCGATACCGGTCTCAAAGAGGCCACTGATCGAGGTCCATACTCCTTTTGTATTGCCTTTTTCGCACATGCGTTGACTTTTATTTGTAGTACAAAAATATAACCAGCTTATGCGAGACTTTCCACTTGACGAACTTTTGTCGGCCACCAGTCTGCAGAAGGTTCAGGATGCCGTGGTTGGCATTTTCGTGCACTTGAACAAGAAATTACGAATTTCACCTTACCCGATTCGCCGCGCTCTTCCGCTTGTGGAGGCCATTTCCGGTGATTTGGATAATCAGTTGCATGCGCTTCTCAGCGGACGGCGGTTGATGCATCTCGAATACAAAGATTTTGAGAATCTCATGAACATTGCCGATGGAATCTTCCGGACTTGGGACGATAACATCAAGGAGTTCACGAACGTGGCACGAGAGGTCACTCGCAAGCGTTCCGAGAAATTTATCCCCATCAAGGTTGCCGCTCGCCACCTCAAGACCCAGGAGAGACTGGCATACATCCGTGCGTTCAGACATGGACACGAGCAGCTACAACGCACCATCGCCAACGTGCTCGGACCACAGGATGGCATTACCTCTCGCGACGCCGCGGCTGTTGCAGACGACATTGGCGATGTTGACGCTGTCGAGGAGGTTGCCCAGGCCTACGCCGTCTTGAAGGATGTTGACGTCTTGGACGTTTCTCCCGAAGGAACCGAGATTTGGATTGCCGCCGAGAACGCCTACAACGAGCGTACTTCTCGTGTCGAGAACTCCATTATCGCCAGACTTCGTGACCGTTTGGCCACCGCTAAGACTGCGAATGAGATGTTCCGCGTCTTCTCAAAGTTCAACGCCCTCTTTGTCCGCCCCAAGATTAGAGGAGCCATTCAGGAGTACCAGACTCAGCTCATTGAGAGCGTCAAGCAAGATATTGCTGCCCTGCACGAAAGGTTCAAGCAGCAGTATGGTCACTCAGAAGCCCACGCTATGGCCCAGCTTCACGATCTTCCGCCTATTTCCGGTGCTATCATCTGGGCGAAACAGATTGAGAGACAACTAAACGCCTATATGAAGCGTGTAGAAGACGTTCTTGGACGTGGATGGGAGATGTACCACGAAGGACAAAAGTTGAACGGCGAGAGTAACACCTTCAAAAAGAAGCTTGATACTGGACCCATTTTCCAGTCCTGGCTGAACGACGTCAACCGTCGCAACATTGCCATTTCGGGTCGTCTATTCAATATCACTCGTAACCGTGCTGCAGGAAACACCCTCGAGTTGGTTGTCAACTTCGATCCTCAGGTCATTGCTCTCTTCAAGGAGGTCAGGAACTTGACTTGGCTCGGCTACTCGGTTCCTCACATCATAACCAACATTTCTAAGGAAGCTAAGCGCGTCTATCCTTATGCCGTGAGCTTGATGGAGACTGTTCGTACATACGCCCAGGTCAACAGGACGATCTCCGAGATGTCAGATGTTTCCATACTTCTCAGTGGTTATCAGAACGATGTCCACAACCTGATTACCAAGGGAGTGCCTCTAAAATGGGAGTCTTTCGTTCACTCCTACGACCTCCATTTGAGACAGCTTCAGTACCTTCCCAACGGTGGAGTCGACCCTTCAACTTCCCTTGTCGGTCGTGAGAGCAGACATGTCCAATTTGTCCGCGACTTTGCTGCAGCAGTCTCTATCCTCCAAGGAAAAACCGGAACCCTCGCAGTCATCCACGAGACTATCCAGAAGTCTATGGCCGAGCTCCGTACCTGCCCCTACGATGCCGACGCCTTCCAGCATACCATCGACTCTATCCAGACCGCCGTGGACCAGCTTAACTTGGAGAACTATGTCAACCTTGCTCACTGGGTTGGTGAGCTAAACCACAAGATTGAGATGATCTTCCACAGCCGTCTCCAGGAGGCTGTCGTTATGTGGCTTGACATTTTCCGGGGAGAAAAGGAAGACGGTGTCGACAGTGATATCATCCGTAAGCGCCAGAGTCGTTTGGAGGGAGATGTTGAAGCCGGTAATACCGATGGCCTTTACAACCCTAAGCTGAAGAGACTTGTACACGAGATCAGCATCAGGAATCAAGTCATTTACTTGGACCCGCCGCTAGAATATGCCAGAGCCTCATGGTTCTCTCAGCTCCACCAGTGGTTAGGTATCGTCTGCAACCTTCAGAAGTTGAAAGCTTCTCGTTATGAGATGAACCTAAATGTTGACGACACCGAGGAGGAGGTCTTTTCTGACCTGCCTGCTCACTGCGCCGAAACTATCTCAGAGGCCTACACCGCCATCGAGGGCAAGATCAGTGTTATCTCTGCTTACGTCGAGGAATGGCTTCGATTCCAGTCTCTTTGGGATCTCCAGTCGGAGTCGGTCTACAACACACTCGGAGATAACCTTTCCAAGTGGCTTCAGCTTCTTCAGGAGATTCGGAAGTCGAGATCTACCTTCGATACTTCTGATGTTTCCCGGTCTTTTGGAAACTTGATCGTTGACTATGAACAAGTCCAGACCAAGGTTAATGCGAAATACGATCAATGGCAACACGAGATTTTGATCAAGTTCGCCAACAAGCTCGGAAACCGTATGCGTGAAGCCCACGCTGAGATTGGCAAAGCCCGCAAGGACCTTGAGGCACAGTCTCTCGAGGCAAGCAGCACGGCACAGGCAGTTGCGTTTATTACTATCGTACAGCAGTCTAAGAAGAAGGTTAAGGCTTGGGCTCCGGAAGTTGAACTTTTTAAGCATGGTGAAACTACGCTCAATCGCCAACGATACCAGTTCCCGAGTGATTGGTTGTATATTGATCAGATCGGAGGAGAGTGGACTGCGTTGAACGAAATTCTTGCAAGGAAGGGGAAGATCGTGTCGGATCAGACTGGTAGGTCATATTCTTTCGCTCGGTGGGGCAGGTGCTTGCATCTTGCAATTCACCATCCCGCCTTTACATGCGGATTAATACGTGAAATCATTACTAATGCCGAGTCGAATCACAGATGCACTCAGAGCCAAGATCGTCGCCGAAGACCGGGTAGTTGCAGACAAGATCGCCAACGTAATCGCCGAATGGAACGACCAAAAGCCTGTATCCGGTACCATCGCCCCGGAGAGTGCATCCGCAACCCTCAGCACCTTCGAGACCCGCTTGACGCAACTGAAGGAGGAGAGCTCAATGGTATCCAAAGCCAAAGAAGCGCTCGAACTTGCTGCAGGTCCCGATAACACACTTAGTGGAGTTCTTGAGGAAGTTCAAGACTTCAAATCTGTCTGGCTTTCGCTGTCGGGTATCTGGCAACAACTTAACGAGCTTAGGGATACTCCCTGGACTTCGGTGGTTACCAGAAAAATTCGTCAAAAACTCGAGGATCAGATTGTCCGCACTAGACAAATGCCGAGCAGAATGAGACAATATGCGGCTTTTGAACATGTCCAGAATGTTCTCAGGAACTTGGTTAAGGTTAACCCCTTACTCACTGAGCTTAAATCGGAGGCTGTTAGGGAGAGACATTGGACCAAGATTTTCAAGGCCCTTAAACCTGGTCATCGTATCTACCTCTCATCTTTGAACTTGGGAACTGTCTGGGACCTTAACCTCGCCGCATCCGAACCTGTCATCCGGGATATCGTAGCTCAAGCAACCGGAGAAATGGCATTAGAGGAATTTTTGAAGCAAGTTCGCGAGACTTGGACTCAATATCCCTTGGACCTTGTTGGATACCAGAACAAGTGCCGTTTGATCAGAGGATGGGACGATATATTTGCCAAGTGTTCCGAGAACTTGAACTCTTTACAGGCTATGCGCCACTCTCCTTATTACAAGGAGTTTGAAGAGGAGGCGAGTTCTTGGGAGGATAAGTTGAACAGAGTACATGTGTTGTTCGATGTCTGGATTGATGTGCAGAGACAGTGGGTTTACCTTGAGGGTGTGTTTACCGGAAACGCCGATATTAAACACCTCTTGCCTATTGAATCTTCCCGATTCCAGAATATCAACAGCGAGTTCTTGAGTGTGATGAAGAAGGTCTACAAGTCACCTAACGTACTCGACGTCCTCAACATTTCCGGAGTCCAGAAGTCGCTCGAGCGCTTGTCTGAGCTTCTCCACAAAATCCAGAAAGCCCTCGGAGAGTACTTGGAGAAAGAGCGTGTTTCCTTCCCCCGTTTCTACTTCGTGGGAGACGAGGACCTCTTGGAGATCATCGGAAACAGCAACGATTCAGTCCGTATCCAGAAGCATTTCAAGAAGATGTTTGCCGGTTTATCCGGGCTTACTCTTGACGAAGATAGCACTATTGTCGGATTCACTTCAAAGGAAGGTGAAGAGGTTAAACTCAAGAAAGAGATCTCCCTCATTAAGACACCTAGAATCAACGACTGGCTCACCGCTTTGGAGACGAATATGAAGCTGACCCTTGCTGAGTTACTTTCTGAGGGTGTGGCTGATTTTACCCAGCTCTTCAACTCCACCGACCTCAACCAGAATAACTTCAAGGAATACATCGCGAAATACCCCGCCCAGATCGTCGTCCTCGCAACTCAGGTCGTCTGGACCACTTCCGTCCAAAAGGCTCTCGAAGACGGCGGGTCTCGCCTCCAGTTCCTCTACGAGCAGGAAGTGAAAGTTCTTACTCTTCTCGCTGCTACCGTCTTGGGAGACATGGAGCCCATCGAGCGCAAGAAATGCGAGCATCTCATCACAGAATTCGTCCACCAGAGAGACTGCATCCAGAAGCTTATCCAGCGCAACGCCGACACCGCGCAAGACCCTCACTGGTTACTCCAGATGCGGTACAACTACAATGAAGAAGGAGGGGACTACATCAACCGTCTCCGTATCAACATGGCTAACGCTGAGCTTGATTACGGTTTCGAGTACTTGGGAGTTCCTGAGCGTCTTGTCCGCACTCCTCTTACTGATAGATGTTTCCTCACCCTCACTCAGGCGCTTTGTCAGAGGCTTGGAGGATCGCCGTACGGACCCGCTGGTACCGGTAAAACTGAGTCAGTTAAAGCGTTGGGAGTACAGCTTGGAAGATTTACCTTGGTGTTCTGTTGTGATGATACTTTTGATTTCCAGTCTATGGGTCGTATTTTCTTGGGTATTTGTCAGGTCGGTGCTTGGGGTTGTTTCGATGAGTTTAACAGATTGGAGGAGGGTATTTTGTCTGCCGTGTCCCAGCAGGTTCAGAACATTCAGATTGGATTAAAGAAGAATATTGAAAACCCGGATAGTCAGATTGATATGGTGGGAAGAAGCTTGAAGGTTCACCGCAACACCGGTATGCATACCCCCCTGCCTTTAGGAGTTCTGATTGTACAGTGGTGACTAATCATGAGCAGGTATTTTCATCACTATGAACCCTGGATATGCAGGACGTTCCAACCTCCCGGACAACTTGAAGAAGCTCTTCCGTTCCGTCGCCATGTCCAAACCCGACAAGGAGCTCATCACCGAAGTCATGCTCTACTCCCAGGGTTTCATTCAAGCCAAGGATCTCGCCAAGAACACCGTCCCCTTCTTCGACCAATGTGCCGCTCGTTTATCCAAGCAAGCTCACTACGACTTTGGACTTCGTGCCTTGAAATCCGTCTTAGTTTCCTCCGGAGGTTTGAAGCGTGCCAAGATTGCCGACGCTGGAGAGATGGCTTCCGATGTTAAATGGGAGGCTCAGATCATTGTTCAATCTTTGAGAGAGACTATTGCTCCTAAGCTTATTGCGCCGGATGTTGAGATTATGAAGGTTATTGAACAGGAAGCATTCCCAGGAGTGCAGTACGTGCCTGGAAATATGTCACAGCTTGAGGAGGCCATCAAGAAGATTGCTGGGGAACAGAACTTTGTGGTTACGGATACTTGGATGACGAAGATTCTTCAACTTTATCAGATTCAGAATATCCATCACGGAGTTATGATGGTTGGAGGTTCGGGATCTGGAAAGTCTGGAGCTTGGAAGGTTTTATTGCAAGCACTTCAGCAGGTCGAGGGACAGGAAGGTGTTAGCCATGTTATTGATCCGAAGGTTATGTCGAAGGAGGCGTTGTATGGAAGCTTGGACTCGACTACTAGAGAATGGACGGATGGTCTGTTTACTAGTATTTTGAGGAAGATTGTCGATAACCTTAGAGGTGAGGATACGAAGAGACACTGGATTGTGTTTGATGGAGATGTCGATCCTGAGTGGGTTGAGAACTTGAACAGGTATGGTTTCCTATTTATCTTTTGTTTTTTTGAGTTCCAAAATGCGGCTGCTAATGAGATGAGTAAAGTGTGTTGGATGACAACAAGCTTCTCACTCTCCCCAACGGAGAACGTCTTAACCTTCCTTCCAACGTCCGCATCATGTTCGAGGTCGAAACCCTCAAGTACGCTACTCTTGCTACTGTATCTCGTTGTGGTATGGTCTGGTTCTCCGAGGATACCGTTACTTCCGACATGATGGTCACCAACTACCTCAAATCGCTCCGCACCGTTGCATTCGAAGATCTCGACGAAGACAACACCGCCAACGCCGGTCATGTCACCGCAAAAGCTCTTCAGACGCAAGCACAAATGGCGGAGATCCTTACTCATCAACTACAGAATGGCAGCTTTATTCTCGCTGCTCTTGCAGAGGCTAAGAAGTACAACCATATCATGGAGTTTACCGAGGTTCGCGTATTGAACACCCTGTTCTCGCTGCTAAACAAGATCGGAAGAACTATGATTGAGTACAATATTCAGCATGTCGACTTTCCTCTGGACGATGAGCAGGTCGAGGCTTTCGTTTCTAAGAAGCTTCTCCTTGCCCTGATCTGGTCTTTCACCGGTGACTGTCCTCTTACAGACCGTGAAGCATTCGGACTCTACGTCGCTGGCCAATCCACTGTTGATGCTCCTGATATGACTATGGGCGGTTCTTTGATCGACTTTGATGTTACGCTACCAAAGGCAGACTGGACCAGATGGCAAGACCAAGTCCCCAACATTGAGGTTAACACCCACAGTGTAACTCAAACGGACGTAGTTATTCCCACTCTTGATACAGTCCGCCACGAGGATGTGTTATACTCTTGGCTCGCCGAGCACAAGCCTTTGCTTCTTTGTGGACCCCCCGGATCCGGAAAGACTATGACTTTATTCTCTGCGCTCAGGAAGTTGCCGAACATGGAAGTTGTTGGTCTCAACTTTTCTTCTGCCACTACACCGGATTTGTTGATCAAGACCTTCGAACAATACTGTGAATACAAGAAGACTCTTAATGGAGTTGTTATGTCTCCTACGCAAATCGGAAGATGGCTCGTCATCTTCTGTGATGAAATCAACTTGCCCGCTCCCGATAAATACGGTACTCAACGTGCTATTTCTTTCCTCAGACAGTTGGTTGAACAAAATGGATTCTGGCGAACTTCGGACAAGACTTGGGTTACGCTTGACAGGATTCAGTTTGTTGGAGCTTGTAATCCTCCCACCGATGCTGGACGTACCCCCATGGGACTTCGTTTCCTCAGACAGTGTCCCCTCATCATGGTCGACTACCCCGGAGAGCAATCCCTCAACCAGATTTACGGAACTTTCAACTCAGCGGTTCTCAAGATTATCCCGACTCTTCGTGGATATGCCGAGGCTCTTACCAAAGCTATGGTCCAATTCTATCTCGAGTCACAGAAACGGTTCACACCCAAGATTCAACCCCACTATGTTTACTCTCCTCGTGAGTTGACTCGCTGGGTTCGTGGTTTATACGAAGCTATCCGACCTCTTGAAACTTTATCCGTCGAAGGGCTTGTCCGTATCTGGGCTCATGAAGCTTTGCGTTTGTTTGAGGATCGTTTAGTAGGAGAGGATGAGAGGAAGTGGACTGCGGATGCGGCAAACAGGATTGCACTTGAGCATTTCCCGAACATTGATGAGGAGAAGGCACTAAAGGGCCCGATTTTGTTTTCCAACTGGTTGTCAAAGAATTATGTTCCCGTGGATAGAGAACAGTTGAGAGACTTTGCCAAGGCTAGACTGAAGACGTTCTGTGAGGAGGAGGTGGATGTGCCGTTGATTTTGTTTAATGATGTGTTGGAGCATGTTCTTAGGATTGATCGTGTCTTTAGACAGCCGCAGGGACATTTGATTTTGATTGGAGTTTCTGGTTCAGGAAAGGTAGGCTTTACTTCGGACTCGCTCGACGTTGTCAAGCTCGCTACTGGGGATAGGGTTGCTAACGATTATATAGACTACACTCTCTCGCTTCGTCGCCTGGATGAACGGTCTCAAGGTCTTCCAAATCAAGGTTCACGGCAAATACTCGGCTGAAGATTTCGACGACGATCTCCGAGATGTTCTCCGCCGCTGTGGATGCAAGGGAGAAAAGATCTGTTTCATCATGGATGAAGCCAACGTTCTCGACTCTGGTTTCCTTGAGCGTATGAATACACTTCTCGCCAACGCCGAAGTCCCCGGATTATTCGAAGGAGATGAATTCGCCGCCCTCATGACCGCATGTAAGGAGGGTGCTCAACGTCAAGGTCTTTTGCTTGACTCGCAAGAAGAACTTTACAAATGGTTCACTCAGCAGATTGTCAAGAACTTGCACGTTGTGTTCACTATGAACCCTCCTGAGGGTGGATTGTCTTCTAAGGCTGCTACTTCCCCTGCCTTGTTCAACAGATGTGTTCTTAACTGGTTCGGAGACTGGAGTGACCAGGCCTTTTACCAGGTTGGTTCCGAGCTCACCCAGTCTGTTGATCTCGACAGACCTACTTTCAGAGCACCGGACAGCATTCCTGTCGCCTTCCGTGATCTCCCCATGCCACCCACCCACAGAGAAGCCGTCGTCAACGCTATGGTTTACATCCACCACTCTCTCCACCGCTTCAACTCCAAACTCAGAACCCAGCAAGGAAAGGTTACGTTCCTTACTCCTCGCCACTTCTTGGATTTTGTTGCGCAATACGTTAAGCTTTACAACGAGAAGCGTGATGATCTTGAGGAGCAGCAGAGACATCTTAACGTCGGTCTTGAGAAGCTGAAGGATACCGTTATCAAAGTCAGCGATCTCCGAAAGAGTTTGGCGATAAAGAAGGCACAGCTAGAAAAGAAGAGTGCAGAGGCCAACGATAAGCTTCAACGCATGGTTGCCGATCAACAAGAGACCGAGAAGAAGCGTACTGCATCAGTCGAGGTCCAGGAGGCGCTTCAAATCCAGGAGCTGGAGGTTGCTCAACGGAAGAAGGTTGTGTTGAATGATTTGGAGAAGGCCGAGCCGGCAGTTTTGGCTGCTCAGGCTTCCGTTTCCGCCATCAAGAAACAGCACCTTACCGAAGTCCGTGTCATGGGTAAACCCCCGCAAAACGTTATGCTGGCTATGCAGTCGGTTTGTACCATTCTTGGACACAAATGGGCAAACTGGACAGATGTTCAATCGATCATTCGTCGTGATGATTTCATCTCTAGCATCGTGAACTTCGATAACGAGAGGATGATGACGAAGAAATTGAGGAAGGAGATGATGGATACTTATCTTTGCTTGCCGAACTACACTGTCGACACTATGAACAGAGCTTCGAAGGCTTGTGGTCCCCTTGTGGAGTGGGTTGTCGCGCAGGTTAATTACTCCGAGATCTTGGATCGTGTTGGTCCGCTCAGAGAGGAGGTCGATGCGCTTGAGACTAAGGCTCTTATGACCAAGGCTCAGGCTCAGGCTATGCAGGATACTATTATTGAGTTGGAGAAGAGTATCGCGAAGTACAAGGACGAGTACGCGGCGCTTATTTCAGAGACCCAAGCTCTCAAGGCCGAGATGTCACAAGTTCAGTTTAAGGTCGACAGATCCGTCAAGCTTCTCGACTCCTTATCCTCCGAGAGAATTCGTTGGGACGCATCTTCCAAATCCTTCGAGGCCCAAATTTCTACCCTTGTTGGAGATGTTTTGATCTCCGCGGCTTTCTTAGCTTACTCGGGTCTTTATGATCAGCAGTACAGAAAGGCTATGCAGGATGATTGGCTTAACCACCTTGGCTTGTCCGGTATCCAATACAAGCGTCACAACCCTATTACAGAATACTTGTCTACTGCCGACCAGCGCTTGGTCTGGCAGAAGAACGGATTGCCCGTCGACGATCTCTGTACAGAAAACGCCATTATCCTCGACAGGTTCAACCGATACCCTCTCATTGTCGATCCCTCTGGGCGTGTCACCGAGTTCCTCACCAACGAAAACAAGGACCGTCGTCTCACCGTCACTTCCTTCTTGGATGACTCCTTCACCAAGCAGCTCGAGTCTGCGTTGCGTTTCGGTAACCCGATCCTTATTCAGGATGCAGAACATCTTGACCCGATCCTTAACCATGTTCTCAACAAGGAGTACCAGAAGACTGGTGGACGTGTTTTGATTCAGCTCGGAAAGCAGGAGATTGATTTCTCTCCGTCGTTCAAGCTGTTCTTGTCAACCAGAGACCCGTCTGCAAGCTTCGCGCCTGATGTTTGCTCTAGGACTACGTTTGTCAACTTCACTGTCACGCAGTCCTCGTTGCAGACTCAGTCATTGAACCAAGTCTTGAAGTTTGAGAGGCCAGAGGTGGATGAGAGAAGATCAAACTTGATGAAGCTCCAGGGTGAATTCAACTTGACGCTCAGAAACCTTGAGAAGCAGTTGTTGCATGCATTGAACGAGAGTAGAGGAAACATCTTGGATGATGATAATGTTATTGATTCATTGGAGAGGTTGAAGAAGGAGGCTGGAGATGTTACTCAGAAGATGGCGGAGACGGATGGTGTTATGCAGGAGGTTGATACGATTACTAAAACTTACCAGGTTATTGCTAGAGCTTGTTCTTCTGTCTTTGCGGTTTTGGAACAGCTTCATCATCTCAACCATTTCTACCAGTTCTCCCTACAGTACTTCTTGGATATCTTTGATTCCGTGCTACACAACAACAAGAACTTGGAGGCTGAGAAAGACTACAATAGACGTGTAGAAATTATTCTCAGGGATTTATTTATCACTGCGTAAGTCTGAGAATCATTGATGGGTTGATTAATTACTAATAACCGGGAACTACAGTTACAAGAGAACTTCCATTGGTCTCCTCCAGAAGGACCGTGTAACCCTCGCCATGCTTCTTGCCCAGGCTTCCCAGTACCAGATGGACAAGGCAATCATCGACCGTATCCTCGACAAGGACCTCCCCGGAATCGACGTATCCACCGAGCCCGAGCACCGCGACGACGTCATGGTTCGCGCCGCCTCTCTCCCCAACTTTATGGCCCACTTCCAGCACGTCGCCACAGAAGAATGGGACAAATTCCTCGAAGAAGAAGAGGCGGAGAACTACGTACCGAAATGTTGGGACGACAATCTGTCGGACTTGGACAAGCAACTTCACAAGCTTTTGCTTATCAAGCTCTTCCGCTTGGACCGTTTCGTCCCCGCAGCCGAACAATTCGTCTCCATCGTCTTCGGCAAGGAAATCATGGATACCACAGGAGACCTCAGGGAGATTGTTGCACAAGTCTCAGCTACTACCCCCATCGCTCTTGCCTCCTCTCCCGGTTTTGATGCTTCCTACAAGGTCGATGGTTTGGTTGCACAAATGCGTGTTAACTGCGCCAACATCGCCATGGGATCTCCAGAAGGAACTACTCATGCCGATTCCGCCATTCCTACCGCAGCTTCAATGGGTACCTGGGTTCTTGTCAAGAACGTTCATCTCAACCCCAGCTGGCTTCAATCCCTTGAGAAGCGCCTTGATGCCCTACGTCCCCACCCCAACTTCCGTCTCTTCCTGTCAATGGAGGCTTCCCCTAAGATCCCTATCAACTTGCTTCGTACCTCCCGTGTACTAATGTACGAGCAACCCGCCGGAGTTCGCGCCAACATGAAGGACTCCCTTTCCACGCTTGCAACGCGACCAAACAAGCAACAACCCGCCGAAAAAGCCCGAGTTTACCTTCTTTTGTCTTTCTTGCACGCCGTTGTCCAAGAGCGTCTCCGCTACGTTCCGAACTTGGGTTGGAAGGGTTTCTGGGAATTCAACGACTCCGACTACGAGTGTTCTGCGTACATTATCGACACCTGGATCGACGCAGCTGCACCAGGTCGTACGAATATTTCTCCTTCTAAGCTACCTTGGGAGATGATGCAGACTCTTGTTACCGAAACCTACGGTGGAAAGATTGATGATGAAGGAGATTTCAAGAAGTTGAAACAGCTGGTTATGAGTTTCTTTACGGCGGATGCGTTTAATGATGGGTTTAAATTGGTGGATACGGATACGGCTTCATTGACGGTGCCGGAAGGTACTAGGATGGAGGAGATGGTACAGTGGGTTATGGGATTGCCGGAGAGAGAACCTCCTACTTACTTGGGTCTACCTGCAAATGCTGAGAAGTTGTTGTTGGTTGATCATGGAAGGAATTTGATTAGGAATTTGGAGACGGTTACGGGGATGTTGGAGGAGGGTGAGGGGATTGGTGAGGGTGCGGCGGCTGCGTAATGAATGAGCGGATGCGTAAAGAATGAGGATAGATGATATGAGTTTGAAGAAGTGTGAAGACGGAAGGATGAGAGTAGATGATGATATCTTTTGTATTTATTGAGTTTTTTTAGGTTGAGGAGGATTTTGTTTGCAGATGATGGTAATTGATTGTGGTATTTACATGTTCATTGTTCGTTTATTTGGGTGATCTTTGAACATGATCTTATTGAACGGTGACCGGTCTGGAATTGCAAGTCTCTGGACCTGAGTTCCCTCTATTTAGACAGACTGCTCGGAGCACTGCATGTGAACAAACTGTGTCGGAGCCACGGCTACATCCCAAAGGAGATGAAGATACCTTCTACGGGTGGATGCAGAAAAATGTGAAATTGCCCGTTGCGGTAAAGGACAGACCTTACCGAAATGAAGCTCTTCATACTCCCAGCTCTCCATGCTCCTCCAACGGTTAACCCCATCCTTTAGACTTTAATCAACGGGTTAGGCTACCAAGCTCGAGCTGGGTTACAGCAACAGTAGTTATCAAGTGTATCCTAATACATACTTACTCGGGCGGGAGCCATAGCAGGTGCAGCGTCCGACTCAACGTAATCGGGAGCTTGAAATAATGGAATTCGGGAACAGGCAAAGGGATCAGGGTAGAGTTGTATCACCCCGACGCCAATTTGCGTTCATACTGGACCCGCGAATGTTGGCGCGCCTAGAGCCGGAACACGTCCTTTGTGTATCAGAAGTAGGGGTCTGAAGGACGTGACGTGACCCAGCTGAGGTAGTTATGTACCTGATTAGGCGCGCCAACATTCGTGTCGGTGGGATGGTTAAGCGGCGCTTGGCTCGCGAAAGACACCTACAGCATTTTAGTACTGAGGACACTCGAAAAAACAAGTTGTTTTTTTTTTAGCTGAATAGGCGTGCTAGGGTGCACGAGCCGATCAAATTCGGAAGCAGCGGCTATTCCATCACCTGGAGGGCGGTAATCTTCAGGCGGTTGACAATAAGTTTAGCGCGGCTCAACAGACCCTGAGGGGTTCTTCCACCTCTGACTAAACCCTATTGGGCTTACTTTAAACAGTTTTATTGTCGACTGCCTGAAGAATTACCGTGAGACGAGAATTTGCCCCTGCTGATATACTTATATCTTTACTGCGGCACTATGTGCGTACTTTTGATTCCCATTGCCAAGCAGACCATCAACCTCTTTAGTAACTTTGTATTACCTGAGTAGATGCGGTAAGTATCACGCGGAACCAGACAACATTAATGATCGAAGTTTATTACAGCGTTCTTTCCAACCCATAGAAAAGCGCAATCCCGCCGACAGAATGGCATGGCATAGCACCTCACGCCATGGTTCATTCTCATTGACATCCTCCCAACTCTCTATGCTTCTAACTCTCCCTGCACCTTACACTTCATGCATCGTGGCATGGAGCCACCGTTACCACGCCGTTTTGTTATTACAAGATAGCTCCGGTGGTTGATGTGGCCATACTCCATCATACTCGCATCCCTCCAAATCATGTGTACATCTACAACTATGATTCATATAATGAGTATCTTTATGTGTAAACCTTCTCAATTGTTAGACCTTAATCCTTAATGCGCATGTGACGGATATGACTTACTTTCTCTCCCCCATGAAGCAAGAAAACGTTCGGATCGGGTAATGACAGTCATAAGTTGAATAACATTGGCAACAAGCTGCTAGGTTGAGTATGTATTTCCATGATCCAACGGTTCTGTATCAGGTCATAAATCGTTATTAATCGCTACATAGCTTGAGATTCGGGAAGTGACTCACATGTCTGGAATCTCAGGCAGTCTGAAACATTCTCCGGTATTGAAATGGGTTTGGTTGATGGTGTCGGATTGATAGGTACAGAAGCCTTTGGGACTGGCGGCTGTTCCGTTCGGAAAGGTGGTGACGTTGGTGCATACGATTGACTCTTTGTGTGGGTTGTCTTGGGAGGTGTCCCAGCGCGGATCTAGTTCGCTGACCTCGCCGAGGATTGGTTGGTCTATCGGGATTGCGATGGCCAAGGATAGGATGATGAAAAGGAATGGAAAGTAGAAGTTCATTATGGAATTAAGGATGGTATACTTTGAATGATTCGGGGAATGGAGGAAGGAATGGATGACTTGAATGAATGCTGACAATCCTGCTGGGACCACAGAATTTAAAAGATTGAGATTTGATAGGTTTCTCTGTCAAATGATGTGCTATATGGCGAGTGAATTGAAAATATCTTAGCTCATTCTATGTGGCGCCCCATTTCCCCGCCCATTCAAAGCATAAAAGCGGTCTGAATTCAAAGAGCAGCGGCCATGCATGAAAGTAGACCCGTGTAATGGAAATTTGAATGTAGGTCACTCCAGCAAATTGAAAGCATCATGAACTGAATTTGGCTTCTAGCTTTCGAGTTTTCACTAGGGTCATGAGGGAGACGCATGTCACGGGGAAGCTCCGAGCGAGTAATGGAACGGCGGGCACGTCGTATTCTTATAAGCAAGCCAATGACCCTAGTGTTTCGAACCAACTGACCATGCATATATAAATTTCATTGGCCTTGAAGCCTGTCACGCCGTGAGACACCCAGGTGACTAAGCTAAATTTGAAGCTCTAGCGCTGGGGCACAGGTCGGGGTCATCACTGGGAACGAGGCGAGCGAGGCTATGGGGCACGTGTTTACAAAGCAAGTAAAATTATATTAAACTCTAAAACGATCTGGCGATCCGGCTGTCATCCGTTTTTGACGGGTGGGGTTTGTGGTATCTTCTTCTGGTGAAAGCCTTTATTACCACGCAAGGCAAGCGCCTGCGCCTGGGTGACTCTCGGGACAGTGATTCGGTTCGGGCCACTTAGTATCCTTCAGTGGTGGCGGCCATAATCCTTCCCGCCTGCATCCCTTCAAATCAGGGCTGCATCTACAGCTTTTGAACATCCAACGTAACTCGATGAACACGAAGCTGTGACATTGTCAGATAAAGGTTAATACACATATACTCGAAGGTAACTTACTTTTGTTCTCTATAAAAATTGTAGAAATTTTGGATTGGGTTTCTGCAGTTATCTGTTGCATAGCATGCACAGCAAGCGTTTTCTAGACCCAGTTTCCAATTATTGCACCCTTTGCCCCTATGTCCCGAAATGTACCGTTAGTGATTAAAATCACGGAAATATCTCTACCCGACGGACTCAGGATTAGGGACCGAGATAATAGACTCACTTTTCCGGATGAACCAGTTTAATGCATTTGCCAGTATTGGCATATTGTCTACGTTGGGACGTGTCAGATCGATACGTGCAACATCCGTTTGGACTGAATTTTGTTCTGGTATTGGTACAGACTATCGACTCTTTATGGGGATTGTCGTTGGAAGTGACGGATAGCTGGAACCGTTCACCAGCGCCCAGGGGTGGCTGTTCTAACGGTATGGCGAAAACGAAAGACAGGAAAATGAAAATACCCAGGAAAGAGAAGTTCATGCTGAAGCTTGAAAACGGTGGCGAGGATAGAAAACAAATGATGCCCCAAGGGTTTTCAGATACTGATATAACAGATCATCATTTCTGTGTCAGAGAGCTGCTGTCGCCGTTTGTAAAGCAACGACAAACACTTTTTAGACGGTAAAATCATGATTTCATGTCCCGTGCTCATTTGGAGGAAGCAGCATACAAACGACGCAGTTAATATCAGACGCGCCAGGATATACTGAAAGTCTTTCGTTTGCCACCCGTGATTCAAATTTTAAAGCGTGGTATGCATGCATGAAGGCGAACCTTTTTTTGATTAAAATGCATAAAATTCCATCAACTTTAAAGCATAACGATCATTAAGAACTAAATTTAGCTGCCCGGAACCAAACAAAAAATCACCCATGACTAAAATCAAAAGGCTTCAAGAGCAGAACGATCATGCGCGACTGCGCGAGTTGTACCTCAGTTCCGACGGAGGCGTTGCAATGATACTTAGTAGTCGCATTGGGTATTCTCATTCGGTTCGTCTCTGCGTTTATATTCTTGTGTCACCAGCGCCGTGAGCGTTAATCAGCGGGAAGCGGGAGTCCCCCAAGTCTGAAGCTATCGATGCAGTGCCCGAGGAACATCTAACCATGGCCATAAAGATCAATGTTTCTAAAGAAATAACTGCGTCAATGAGGGAAAAAGCATCTCGCGGCGGCATCACCTGTTCTGACGTCCACAGGAATCAAGCTTCCCTTTATTTAGTCACGTGATAGCCTATTAAGCAAGTAAACGCGGTTACACCAGTTGATGCGGCGGAAGCGCCATGTAAAACCGCGAACTGGGACACTGAAACGTGTATCTCCCCGGCTAGATCTCGCTACGCTTTGCGTAGCACTTCCAGTTCTGAAAACTGTCTTTATCATCACTATCGGTAGTGTTTCGTCAGAGCGTGAGTCATTAAGAAGAACTGATGTTAACTTACTGCAAGTCTTGCCAATGTTTTTCTTGCTCGACCATGTCATTTTGTTGCGATCCTTGTCGCTAAATAATTTACAGCATTTGCCGTCAGTATTGATCCGACTCATCCTGGAACAAGTTGGGTCAGCGGTGGTACTTAAATGATTTTAATAGCCTACTTATGACATATCATATTTTGTCCTGATCCTGCCTCCGAAGAATCTCATAAGGCGCAGGGCTGCATTGACCGTTTCTTAATTTTGCATCCACATCTCTTTTCTGGACAGTAAAAAATTCTTCGGCCAAGGTCCACTGGAATTTAATGGTAGGTTTAGACGCACATTTTGGCATAACGGTAACGGCTAGAGGCAGAAGAAACAAAAGCAGAGAAAAGTGCATAGTGACGTTCAGGTGTCGATAAATGAATGGAAATGGTGTTTCGTGCATATTCTCTGTCTGCAATGAAAGGATGGTTTGGTAAGTGTTGATGTAAGAGTTAGTCGGTGAAAGATGCCCCAATTTATGCCCCGGGTCCAAGTTTACCGTAGCTGTTTGTAAAATCAATAGAATTTGCGCACATAAGGAATTGTATCCATTTTATGGGTGCCATTGAAAGCATATCCCTGGTACTGCAGAGTTTCTCACGCTAGAAGTCAGTGGAATTGGGGTATGCTTGTACTAAGTAATCATCGCGACCTGATCGTGGATGCCGAAGCGATAAAACGGCTTACACTCGACTACTATTAACTATATGTTACCTTGGTAATCGTATGTTCCTGAGCAACGAAGTCTCGCGGAAGAATTAGCTCCGCGATGAAATATCCGCCAAGATACTTTTTGCTTATTGCACTTTCATGCACAATCGAATTATTTTTGAGAGGACACGATGGGGCTGAAACAATTGTATGGGTACCATTCTAAACAAACACATCCCCGGTAAGTAATTATTATGCACGCCTCTTCAATGCATGGAATTTCCATACCGAGCCATTCTATCAGCACACCCGCATAACTCTTAGCCACCGCTAAATTCAAAGCATGAGAATACGGAGAATCATCCAAGATCCCGTTCTTGTGGGCTTGTTCCGGTGACGGTGTGCCATTCTATCAGCGCAGGTAACTTGGCCAATTCACAGCATAGTAATCCGAAGACCCTATTCCACACCCTGTCGACAGTTGTTTGCTACCACCCGTCCATGTCTTGGAGAGTATCTCATGCTAGACTATAGTATCTCAAAGTCTATTCAAAACAAATGAGGTACCATCCCCAGCCACTGGGTATCGCTCAGACACCATGTGACATTAGCTTCACAAACACCATGGAAATATTCTGCCCAGACTAACAAATACTCTCCCGAACCCAACCCTAACGCACATCTGATGCAAAGACATTGTGAGGTCAGAGGTTATGTCGGCTGAGGCTGCACAAGCCATACCACGCCACACTGTAGCCACCCGAACAAGCCCATTCAAAACAAAAATCAATTACTACCTCCGCTTCCAGTACCCTCCGTATCTGAAATAGTCGCCCACCAACGGTAACACAACTCAAGAACTCTACCCTACAAACACTCTCCTCAACCCCATTATCCACCTCACCGCCCCCTTCTTCTCCGTACTCTCCACCACCGCCTCCTCCTCCGGCACCTCTCTCCTTCCACTAAACAAATCCATCTCTAGAAGCCCCACCAGTTTTGTCTTATTCCACCATTTATACCCTAACCCTAAAATCACAAATACCGGCAACAAAATATAATTCACCACCACCTCCCTCCAACTAAACGGACTGAGGAATGCCGTGTACCCCTGAAAGAAAACTAGAAACACATTCGCTGCCAAAGCAGCATAAGTTCCATATGGATACCATAACGCCTTGAAGGGGAGCTTGTTGATATCCTCTCCCTGTGCTACCATGGCTTGGCGGAAACGAATGTGGACAAGCTCGATGGTACCCCAGACGATGAAGGTTGCTACCCCGGAGAGCGTGATGAGCGCTTCGTAGATTACCCCGGAACCAGCGCTCACGCTCAGGAAGCAGATGCAGGCGAAGAGATTGGAGACGAGTAATCCCGCCCATGGCACTCCGCGGCGGTCGACCACGCCAAGGAAACGGGGGGCTTTTTTAGAGCGGGCTAGGTAGAGGATTGTACGGCTGGCAACGTAGAGGGAGGAGTTTCCGGCGGAGATAACGGAGGTTACGATTAGTGCTACAGACGTTTGTTAGTTGCTTTGTTACAAGACATAGAGGGGAGCAGCTACCATTAATCAGATGCGCGGCGGGAGCAACATTGGCATCTAGCAGAGCCAATGTAAGCGGAGATCGGGCAGCGCGGTCTTTATTTTGCGACGCCAACAATCTTTGGTCGTTATCTATCATTTTCGTCATCAGTAATCACCCACTACCCAACGGGAAAGGCCAGCTAACAAGGCAGTAAAATTCCCACAAAGAACATCATCCCAACATAAAAGATGAGGATACGATAAAAGACCTGTCTGATAGCTCTTGGTACAGTTTTCCTTGGGTTTAAAGTTTCTCCTGCTGTGATTCCGATCATTTCAGCACCTGCGTAAAGTGTTCCGGCAATGACAAAGGTCTTGGCGACGCCGTTGATGCCGTCAGCGAAGGCGCCGGGTTGGTGCCAGTATTTGAAACCGATAGGTTGTGGGCCGATGACGCCGGCAGAGATGAAAATGGCGATTATGAAGAATAATGTTATGGAGATAACCCTGTAGGGAGAGGTTAGGGCTTGGGGTACGGGCTAGAGAGGTGTGGGTGGAGGTGGTGGATACTTGATTAGCGCCAACCAGAATTCGACTTCGCCGTACTGGGGAAATTAGCTGGGTATCATCGAGGAAGTGAATTAGGGACCTACGGCTAGGACACCCAGCATTGAAAGTGATAAAAAGAGCACCCAGAATATCCTGTCCAAATGTTAGACCTTTGTAATGAGCCGAGTAACCAAGTTCATATGACCCACATTATCCTGTTTCATCGTCAGTTTGCACTCTATTTCATCAAGATTCCAATCTTACCAAGCCCATTGCGGCACAACATTCGTCCAGTACCTGCCCACGCATCAGTCACTTCACTCCATCCCCCAAGATCTCCGAGCACCTACATAACCACCACCGAAATCGCTGTATACTCATTCGCCAACACCGTAACCTGCAACCCCATCTCGTATCAGCCCCATCCCCTCTTTTTTCTCCCTACCCTCCCTCTTATCTTCTTCCCTCTCTCCCACATACCCACAAATACCAATAAGCCCACCCCAACGCAAATCCCAAGGCCGGATCCACAAATCGTGTAGCATACTCCGTAAAACTTCCCGATATCGGAATCAACGTAGCCAGTTCTCCCAGACTCTGCATAACAAAAAACACAATCAACCCAGTAAGTGCGAACGATATCAAGATTCCCGCGGGTCCTGCTTGTGCCAATGCGTTTCCAGAACCAACCAATAGACCGGGACCAATTATTCCGCCGATTGCTATCATTTGGAGGTGGCGAGATTTGAGCTTGCGGTGTAAAACCTCGGGGCCAGGGCTCTGGCCAGCGGTTTCTTCATGGCTGGGGTCGGGTTTCGTGTCCATCATGGCTTCGATACTCGAGAACGATGGTTCAGGAGCTTGAGGGGGCCAGACACATGAAGGTGGAAGTGGGAATAAGAAGGCTTTTGTTGGAGCTAGGTACGTCGCCGAGATCATTGCGCAGTATCGGCGTATCTAGCTGTACCAGGTCGTGAAGGCGGGATCTGCAATGCACATAGAGATAGGAAGGTATCTGGGTCGAAGCTCGGGTTATGTTGTGGGGTATGTCGTGATTGTGTAGATCACTTGTGTCATGAAGTGTCTCTGGGACCCTTAGAGTTTCTGCGGCACGTGGCACAAGGGACACATTGCGTCAGGGCCCTGACTTCGATGCTTTTACAGGCACATTCTTTTCTTCTTTTCTAATAACCTTAATTCAACCAAATCTCTATGTCGCAGAAAAGTCTTCTGTCCTCAATATCAATGCTGATATCAATCTCGAGATATCCCAGCACCTCCGGCTGAACTGATGAATTGCGCGGCCCTGCTCATATTCCCTGCCTATCTTTTATATTCTCCCGGTTTTCTATCAACTCCCTGATAAACAACCGCTCGGAGTAGTGCGCGTGTGTAACCGATGATCTCGAAACAAGCTTTATCCAGTCTTGTGAGCTTCCTGACGAGCACCGGTCAGCACTTCCGGAATCCCCCGCTAAACTAAACATTTCGGAATATTGATACAAAATTCATAAGCTTGCCGCATTTATACCTCACCATTTATCTCCGTGTTCTTGGCCGGAATGAGCGAGATTGCAGGTTGAGTCTATCGACGGTGACTTTTCTTGCATTTCTGGTCCATTACCGTCAGCTTCGGTATCGATATCGGGATGATCGCTGACCGAACGTGGCTCCACTGCGCTCCACTCGGTCCGATAGTATTCGGTACTCGCCTAACGGACGACGCGACTTCCGCACTTCAACGCGTCGTCCTAACCATGTCCAACCCGTTAACCCCACCTCCACCCCCATCTTCAGATTCACAAGTTTTGGAACCCCCACAAGAATCAGCACCACAAGCCACACAACAATGGCCGAACATAGAGACACCGCTTCGGCTCGTTGGATCAACGGGCACAACCTACTGCGGGACGATCGTTGAAACTACTGATAATCCTTACTTTTTGCATAGTAACCAGCGAGAGAATAATGAAGAAAACAACGTTTTTAAGAATCTACAATGGTATAACCACCTTACCAGCTATTCCTCATTCTCTCACAGCTTCGGGTCGGATTACTGACAGAAACAACAGGACTCCGGATGGAACCACCCTCCTAACTCACTCCGAAGACAACGGTCTCCGTACCTTCATCCTCCCTCCCAATCTCCTCAAACCCGGTGAACGTCGTCTAAAGCCCTACAACACAACCTTCAGTCCTTCGCGGGTCTACAGCTATCTAATCCATCCTCACGCCGCCCTCTCTTTCCCCGAGAGTATGCTCTACCTCCTCAGTCCGCGGGATTCGTTAATCCGTCTCCACTCCCTCCTCGGCCCCGATATGATCTCCTCCTACCGTCTCGAAGACCCCGACACCGAAGCCCACCTGGCTCCCTACTCCCTATTGATCCCCCCGTCATCACCTCATACTTTCTTCGCCGGTACTTCCAATAAAATATCCCTCTTCGACCTTAACTACAGCGGTTCTGGTCCGTTTCAACAAATCCGTACTACCCAAAGCAAGAAAGCACCACAAACTACTCACAGTATGAAAGGCCTGATTATGGCGATGGCAATGTCCACGGATGGAATTTTGGCTGCTGGAACTAATACCCGCATGGTGGGGCTCTACGACCACGAAGGCAGCGGGAGTTGTATTACTACCTTTGAGGTAGAGGGGAAAGGAGGAGGGGTAACGGGGCTACATTGGAGTAACTGTGGGATGTATTTGTATGTGGCCGAGAGGAGATCTGAGGTGATAAGGGTTTATGATGTGAGGAAGACGTGGTCCGTAGTAGGGGAGCTGAGAGGACGCAGGGGCAATGGGAATCAAAGGATCGGGGTTGAGGTGCAGCCGGATGGGACGGTGGTGGGTGGAGGTGAGGATGGGGTTGTTAGGATATGGAGGGGGGTTGATGGAGAGGCGGTAGGTGGGTGGAGAGCACATGAGGATCCGGTTACTTGTGCGGCGGTACACCCGGGAGGGGCTGTGGTGGCGACTTGTTCAGGGACCAGGAGGGGGAGAAAGTGGGAGGATAGTAGTGATAGTGAGGAGGATGAGGAAGGGGAGAGGGTGTGGGATAATTCTTTAAAGATCTGGGAGATGCCGCCGATAGTGACGAGGGGAGTTGCGTTGGAGGTGGGAGGATCGGAGGCGAGGAGGTCGCAGGAAGAGAGGGAAATTGCGATGGAGGAGGCGGGGTCGGAGGAAGGGGAAATAGTAGAATAGCATGTGTTGGATAATTAGCTTAAATTTTGAAGTACCTGGAGCTCCAAGGATTGTGGAGACTGAGTAATTATGGAGGTTTGTAACATGTTCACGAGTAGATAGGGACTGATTATATCACTCGGACATCCTGTAGCTAGGGTAGGGCCGATCAGCTGAGAGGAGAAAACAAACATTGATTCTCTAAGCAAGCATCACCTTATTATCTTACAAGCACCACAGGGGTATCTTCAATCAACAACCGACACCAGCTCCAACCGCAAAAAGTGTGTGAACAGAGTCATATTTTACACATAAAGAAAAAGTTGTTTACACCGCCCAATCATTCATCATACAAAAATTACATAACGCCAGTTTTTATAGGTATCCAGGAGTGAGAAAAGCTTAGTTAGTGGCCTCGTTGATCTTGGCCAAAAGCTCGTGGTCACGGAAGAGGGTGTACTCCTCGTCACCGACCTTGACGGGGGATCCTCCGTACTAGAAGTTTGTTAGCCATTGCGTATGTGTAGACGTCGCCAGAGCTCAGGTACTCACGGGAGGGATCAAGACACGGTCACCAGCCTTGACGGAGACCTCAATGCGCTTTCCGTCCTTGTCAAGGCCTCCGGGTCCGACAGCGAGGACGCGAGCCTCAGAGAGCTTCTCAACGGTAGACTCGGGGAGGAAGATTCCGGAGGAGGTCTTGGCCTCAGCCTTGATGCGCTGGACGAGGACACGGTCGAGGAGGGGGGCAAGAGCCTTGATGGAGCGGAGGGAGGTGGCCTGTCGTCATTGTTAGCCGGTCGTCAAGTGTCGCGGGGTTTAGCAAAGCAAGCAGCGGGGCGGGGCGGGGCGGAAAGGTAGGAAACGGCGCGAACACGTACCATTGTAATGTTGGGTATGTGGGTATCGAAGAATGCGAAAGACGTAAAGGACGAATGCGAAGATGTGAAGAAGGAAGAAAGAGGGATCTGTCGCAGAAGATATCACCGCCGGTTTATGATGCCAAAGATCCTTCCAGAATCTACGCCAAGCCACTAGCTTTGCCGAGCGGATGCGGTGATTGACGAGGTGCAACACCCGAAACATCCGTATCGCCAGAAATTGCGGGGTGATTCAAGCTTCATATTTGGGTATTTTCGGATAATTTTTGATCCGATAAAAATTTCAAAGTTTTGCTGCTGAGAAGGAAATCCGATGGTAGGTAAAGGGGAGTACTTCGGAAATGCCGAAGCTGGCGTCGGGCCGCGGGAAGTGGAAATGCGGAGTTTCCATGAACGCGCACCGATCAAAAACACGCGGAGACCATGCGACGGAGTTGATGCGCCTGGATCTTTTCGGCAGATCCGCACCGAAATTTTTGGAAAGTCAGAATGCCGAATTATTATCTAATTGACTTATCATAACACTCATTAAAACCCAATTTCTGAACCATCCTCCGAGGTATCAACAGCGTCGATGCCTCGAGCAGCAGACAGAGGTGACTCACTAGCGCGAGTGATCCACAATGAGTTTGACGAGGGGTAGACTCATCCCACTTAGCCCCACTCTACATCGCCGCAACACCTCAACCTCACAAACCGCCTTCCCCGTCGCGCTACCTCACGACTCCAAAACACGATGACCGACACACCTCAGCCCCCCAAGATCGCTGCCGAGGCTCTCCCCCACACCGACGTTCCCCAGAACCCCGCTCCCCCCGCGAGCACTGGCCAGAATATCAACCCTTGGGAGGTTTCCGGAGAGGTTGACGCCGCCGGAAACGTCGCCGCCATCGACTACGAGAAGCTCTTGAACCAATTCGGAACCCGGCGCATTTCTGCTGAGCTTCTTGAGCGCTTCGAAAAGCTCACCGGTCACCGTCCTCACATCCTCCTCCGCCGTGGAATGTTCTTCTCCCACCGCGACCTTGAGAAAATCCTCGACAGATATGAACAGGGCAAGCCTTTCTTCCTTTACACTGGACGTGGACCTTCCTCCGACTCTATGCATCTCGGTCACATGATTCCCTTCACCTTCACCAAGTGGCTCCAGGATGTCTTCGATGTCCCCCTTGTCATCATGTTGACTGACGACGAGAAATTCCTCTTCCGTCCTCAGCTCACCATTCCCGATGTCAAGAAATTCACCCGCCAGAACGCCGCCGACATCATCGCTGTCGGATTTGACATGAAGAAGACTTTCATCTTCTCTGACTTTGACTTTATGGGTGGAGCTTTCTACGAGAATGTCGTTAAGGTCTCCCGTTGCATCACCACCAACCAGGCCAAGAGCGCCTTCGGTTTCACCGATGCGTAAGCCCCCCTTGTACCCCCCATTACGATTACCAGGAGATACTGACATGACATCCCACAGCGACAACATCGGAAAGCTTCACTTTGCCTCTATCCAAGCCTCTACCTCCTTCGCTACCACTTTCCCCCACATCTTCGGCACCGCTGCCAACGTCAAGGACATCCCCGCCCTTATCCCCTGCGCCATCGACCAGGACCCTTACTTCCGCCTCTGCCGTGACGTCGCCCAGCGCCTAAAGTACCAAAAGCCCTCCTTGATCCACTCTCAATTCTTCCCCGCTCTCGGAGGTCCTGGATCGAAGATGTCCGCGTCCATTGACTCCTCCGCTATTTTCATGAACGACACATCCAACCAGATCAAGAAGAAGATCAACAAGCACGCCTTCTCTGGAGGCCAAGAAACCGCTGAGGAGCAGCGTCGTCTTGGAGGAAATCCCGATGTCGATGTTCCTTTCCAGTACTTGACATTCTTTTTGGAAGATGATGAGGAGTTGGAGAGTATCCGTGTTGCTTACAGAAAGGGAGAGATGATGACCGGAGAATTGAAGGCAAAGTGTATCTCCGTACTTCAAGAGTTTGTGGGTGGATTCCAGGCAAGGAGAAAGGAGGTTACGGATAAGATTATTGATGAGTTTATGGATGGAAAGAGACCGTTGGAGTGGAAGCAGGGGAAGGGGGAGAAGAAGGTTGTTGAGCTTCGCAACTAAGTGCAACTAAGCCTGGGGATAAGTTAAAAGGATACCTTGTATTGATGTAGAAGGGTTGCCGGATGGCAATCACTAGCAAAATTGAATTTTATGGCGTTTGGCGTTTGATGTTAACGTGTTAGTCGGAGATTATATTTATAAGTGATATTTGATGATACAGATGTGCTCACTCTACTTTGCATTCAAGATATGCAGGATGGTGAATGAAGAAAACTTGGTAAGCCATAATTTTGCCGTATCAAAAAAAAAAAAAAAAAAAAAAAAAAAAACTACAGTATCCGGGATTCCCGTCTGGTCACCCACGACAGTACTAGCCGGACGATATCATGCTTAAATAGCGCAGAGCGGACGGGATGCGTTGTATTCATGATTCTATGACCGTAGCTGTAGGTCTTTTTGTCTTAGCTTTTTCAAATATTGCAAAGAGTATGAGTAAATCCAGATCGTGGGGCCGGTTGCATTTGGATGCTGATTCCATGTTTAATGGCCTAGAGTAGCTAGCTGTCAAGGGTGAGAACAGGAACAAGATAGTGGCGTGTGTTTGGGATGCTATCATGTGGCGTGTTCGGTTACCAACTTACCATAAGCCGGTAGAATTTATCGTCGAAAATAAGGCGTCAAGGCGGCTTGCTAAGTGTTTGTGATTGAAACGTTTGTTCAGCCATAGATATGTGAGATTGGGAATTAGAGTTTTTGGCGTTTCTGTGACACGCGGAATAATCTAGACTAGCGGTTTGTCATTCATTGGTTGCACGGAGTTTGCTAGAAATCTTCTGGGTATCTTGATGTAGTCTGGATTCTGGACTCTCCTTGTCCTACATAGGTACCTAGTGAAAGGGAAATCTGACGAATAGATAGCCTAGTTGTAGAGTTCTGACTGAAGCTCGTGTATCCGTGCATTTCATTAGAAATATGGGTCTTGATTCTTGATATGTATTCCGTTCGAGGGAATTGCCAAAGAGATTGGAGATTGGGTAAACATGGGCTAGAGTGGAGTCGTGCGTACGCCGTAATTAACCTTGCCACAAGGCAATAATATAAATTCTGTGACTAAGGAACTGTGCCTTCATGTACAGATCGTATGGTCTTTTCATCCATCTGCAATGCATTTCCTCTCTCGGTAGGCTAACCGACGCAAGGGGTAAAATTTTGCTTGTGTTGGTTTCCATGCACTTGGGTGGACCTTAGACGTCAGGTAGCGTACAGTTCGGATGTTACCGAGCATCATAAGTGCTACAAATATTCTGCCTCGAAGCATGCTAGAGTCTAGCCATAAGTTGTTTCCTCGGTGAGGATTCAGAAATCAGTCTTTGATACCCTTTCCGATGAATCACAGGAACACCATGGCTTTTGATGAGCATCACGGATGGTACGTAGCTTTGTAATTTGGAATTCAGTTGTCAGTAGTCTATATTAGAAAAGGTTATGCGTTGAACTAATAGGTATCCAGAAATACTTGAAAGATGGTACCCAGTGGTATGGTAGCCTGAGTCCACTCAAGTATGTAGCACTGCGTGATCGCCAATGATGCTCGTCCCAGCCCCCGGAATAATAATTCTTCATTCTGTATGCAACCATAAGGTTATGACAGTCGTAATCCTAGAATTACATTCTCCCGAACTTAATCCAATGTCTTGTCTATACCTAAGAAGGCATGGATCAGGTAAGCGGGGACATTCTTGAACCCATGTCAAGCGCCCTTTCACCACAGACCGAGTGACTGCTTCCTGAGCACCGGGTAAACCTCCCTTGAGAACAAACCCCGGTAACCAATGGAAGCGACACAGGCTTCGAACCTGTTGGCTTTGCGCGCAGATGCAGGGAATCATACCACTACACTACTGAGGTCGCCCCCTCCCAGCCCCCGGGGTGAAGTGCAATACTTATGTGATTCCTCGCAAAACTGCCGGAAAATTGCACCTTAGACGGCAATACTTACCGGTTCGTAAGTATGGCGTTATGTATCAGTATTAAAATAGTGCCTTCGTGAAGGCAGGATGCTATCATAAGAAGCATCTCTCTAGATTCTAAGCACGCCGTTTCGGACTGGGTACCTGAGTCACTATGTATCACATTTCATTTCGGAGGGACCCAACGTGTCACGAACAACTCATGTACTTCCCTAAGATATCCTTCCCAGGCGCCTTCGATGCATCTGGTTTGGTCCGAACACAATGTGCAAAATTGAGTCTTCCAAATCCGTCGCTTCTCTCAGACAAACCAACATCCATTCTTGGTATGAAATACGGTTTAAATACCAGTACACTCTCCTCAAAGAATCTCATCGTCTAACACATTCATTCGTCAACTCTCACTCTTGGAAATGCGTCCCTCAATCCTCTTCCTCGCTGCTACTCTTCTCCAAGCCGTTTATGCTGCTCCATCATCCGCGGCTATTACCCCCGACCTTAATACCCGCGACGAACCTAAAATCGACACCACGCCAGTCGTAACTCTCAATGAGCTCTTTACCGCCATCCCCGGAGGCCGTCAAGCCTTCGCCGAAGCTCTCTCATCTTCTGGCGGTGCTGGTAGCCAAGGCCAAGGTCTCAGTGGTCTCGGCGGTAGCCCCGCTGATACCATTGACAACCTCCTCTCCATCCTTCATCCCATCCTTGGTCCAATCATGGGTCTCGTCCGCAAGCCCTGTCAGAAAATCTACGAATCCTGTAAAGCGGATGCTGCAAAGTGCTTGCTAGGTAACCGACCACCAATTATTTGTGACGGCTACGACGATACGTGCGAAGATTTCAAGTTGGGAATTTGCCAGGGAAAGATATCGTTACAGACTTTACCGGATTTTCCGCTTATTGATTTGAAGAAGCAGTGTGTTTGGTTGGTGGGGAAGATTTGTAAGAACGATGAGGGGTGTAAACAGAGGTTTAAAGGGGTTTGTGGGGTGCTTCCGGGGAATTTGCTGCCGGGGTTGAATCCGCCCAATAATGGAGGCAATGGAGGGTTGTTGGATGGTATTTTAGGCAAGAATGGGATTCTGGGAGGACTCTTTGGGAAAGGAGGGGCGCTTGAGAGGGGGGGCGAGGGAATTGAGGCGGTGAAAGAGTAGGATGATATGGAATGATGAACCACGGGAAACTTTTACAGATCTTCCCAGGAGGACTAATCTTTTATCAAATGCATACTACGAAAATAAAATTACCGCCACTAGATTTAAACTCCAATCGAATAACCCCATAATCCTCATCCAGTGCATCTCAGTATGAACCCGAAAAGAACCCCTTTCTCTCACTGAGCCAGAATTTCGGTATTACTGTCAGTTACCGATGCTTTGTCCTAAAAAAATTCAGCTTGTCTCGAAAATTAAGAAGCCTGGTCCAAGATTCTTGGTTTTACTTACACTAGGAGACTCGAGTTCAGGCTCATCATCGCTCGTTTCCTCAGCTTTCCACATTTCCAAAGTTTTAATCGATAACTTCGTATATTCATGTTCACTACCTGATATCCGCAAACGGTGGGATATAACCTCCTCCATCATTTCAATAGCTATATCCATAGAAGATCTGTCGTAGTATGTGTATGCCAGATTGTGCATGTCTGTTAAGGTATCTGGATGGTCTTCGCCAATAAGGACCTTAAGGGTTTCCAGAGCCTTTTTCAGTATCTTTTTGGCTTCGCCCAATCTCCCTTGATCCTGAAGCGTGTTTGCAAGGTCATACATGGCGTCTAAAGTATCTGGACGGTCTTCGCCAAAAAGTACCTTACGGGTTTCCAGAACCTTTTTCTGCAGATCCGTTCCCTCGATTTTGCATACTATAGGTGTTCGCAAGATTCCCCTTTGCTTTCATGGCATCTGGATGTTCTTCACCCAACACCTTTTCGGACAACGCAATAATTTTAACCTCCAATTCCTCGCACGTATCGTACATTCCTAAATGTTGGAATGCGTTCGCAACAAGCAGCATTGATTGTAAAGTTTGGGGGTGCTCATCACCTAGTAAAGGCTACGCGTTGTGGTTGATCTTTCAAACAGGATTTTCGGGTCATTGTAGCGGCCGATTTTGTGAAGATAGTCGGCCATAGAAAAGCATATCGTAGCAATGTCAATACTATGTAGCCGTTTGCCAGCATTTGACAAGAAAGCCATAGTATGAGTAAGATATCGACGCCGCTGTGGCCAGTTTTTGAAGTCTGCATCTGGCGGAATTACGGTTGCAAGTGCTTTTGCCGTGGCTTCGAATGCGGTAGCCTTCTCTTCATCAGTCAAGGAATGCTGGATTAAAAGGTGGACGAGTGAATGAACAGTGTAACTCTTCCCCGTTGCATCAGTCTGGATTTGCAGGAGTGAGAAATTCTGGAGTGTAGCCAGAGCTTCACCAAGCAGAATTTCATTCCCTCCACTTTCCAATGTGGCCAGAAGCTCATACGGTATTCCTTGTGGATCAATGCATGCAATCAAGCGGAGAATAGAATTTGCCAGAGGTGATTGCTTCTGTATTTGTCGAAAGGTGATTTCGAATGTGGTCAATACTGTCTCAGCGCTTCTAGTGGAAGATACGGGTAAAGCAGGTCTGAAAGGATTTTAAACTGGCTTCGAAAGTAATTGCTGTTGATCTACCTTTTTTTGTTGAAACTTTGCAAGATACTGGGTGGTTGAAATTGCTTGTTCGTTCATTTGGAGATATGAAGCAACTTGAGAAATTGCAAGGGGCAAGTACTGCAGTTCTTGAAGTAGCTTGGCGCAATCGGCGTCGTTGTATGGTGCACCACCGGGATACTGTTGCTGAAATAAGGTGCTCGCATCGGTTGGTACCATCGCTTTCTTGGTTAATAAGCCTCTCGGGCCAGCCAACTGATTAGCAACTCCGGAATCCCTTGTCTTGATGACGATGGTTCCTTTCGCACACTTCGGTATGTATTTAGCTAAACCAGCGCTCTCACCGCCGTCGGAACCAGGGAAGAAGTCTGTTTTGTTGTCCGGATTGTCAAATACCAATATCCAGGTCCCACTTTCCTTACTTTCCAACCAATTCTTGTCAGTTCCTCTGGCGTTCTGACTACTATCTGACTCGTTATATCCCGGGATCTTAACGAGCTTTGCTAGTCTGCGATAATCCGCGTCGAATCTTGCCGGGCTTTCACAGTGAATCCAGAAAACACTATGTGACTTCTAGCACGAATACGCGAAATCAAGGACGTCTTGAGCTTTTTTCTGTATTGCCGGATTTTATGGTGAGCAGCTGTTCAAATACAGTAACTTGGAAAGATCGAGAATCTAACATACCCAGCCCCACCTAAACCACACAAGGCAACCGAGACATGAGATATGATCAGAGTACCCTGAGTGCTTCTCTTTTCCTCGACGAACGTGCGAACTTGGGATTTTCCAACGTAATCCTCGTTTTTCGGAAAGGGCACCATAAAATGAAATTCGGAACTTGATGCGTTTTCCGGCAATTTCGATGATAATATTTGCACCGTAGAAGCAAAGTATCTGACCATTAGGTGCTCGAGATCTTGGTTATATCGCTCAAGTCCCGCAATTAATGCTCGCAGATTATCTTTGTCACACAATGCCCACTTGAGCCTTCCATACGAGGATACAGAGCATTTGAACCCCTGAGCCAACTTCTTCACTTCATTCAGGGGGAGCGCTATGTGAAGGTCCTGGATTATATTCGTCGGGGGTATGACGGGGTCTGGAATTTCCTTAGGCCTGTAGAATAGATTGCGTGCTTTCTCTTTCATTCTTCGAAAGTGTGATGTCCTGTTTTCATGACTTGCGGATTTGATCGAAGTTGCTGGCTCGATTATCGAAATACCATAAGTAGATTTCATCTGCTGTATATCGGCAAACACTTTAGCTACTTGCGCAAGTGTATTGGCTATCAATTCGAGCTTTTCGGGATGTTGTTCGAGAAAATCGGCAATTCTTTTTTCGGAATTCAACCCGTCGTTCGCATGTCGATTTGTCGCATAAGCCCAATCCTTAAATCTTTCCCGTTGAACCCCAAATGGGCGTTGGAGTTCCTTGAAATCGTCACCGAGAGCTCGGGCGGTCACAAATATCTGGTAACCTTCCAGCGCTGTGCTGATGAGGAGAGTGATCACCCCCGGTATCCCGAGAGATATTCCGATCGGGTCCATGGCTAAGTTGGCGGGGGGGCGACTGTTTCAGACGATGATCGAACGATGGTCGTATAGAGTACAGTTGATTGGATTCGGCGGTATACATAGAGATATGTGTAGTGATGCCTGAGGATTAAGTAGAATGAAGGTTCATCGTTGATGCGGATCTGAAGTCCTTTCCGATCAACTTACGTTCTGAAATTTTCAGCACGAATGATTTTACTCGTCGAGCATCGCTTCGACCCCGCACCAACTAATACGTGGCTAGCCACATCGCTATTTTCGGAAAAGCGAGTGAGATGAGATGATAGCATAGCGACCACTTGATATTGCAGTGTATGCATGTGGGGTCCTCTAAGTGGAGTGTATCGGCCATCTACATAGGTGGAGGATACTCAATGCAGGCGGCTAAATGTGCAACGCCATGCACTACTCTAGTCACATATGTGATACATGCAGGACTGGCCAATCCATCCACATCTAAGGGCTCCTTAACGTCAACACATTGTCACCGCAACTTGCAGTACTGACTATTTAAAGTACACATTCCGAAAGATTATACATTTCGATAGATTTCCGACTTATACTTGACCCATCTCACCACAGCGACAACGTACGGCTCGCGCCATTCCCCCCATGCCCTCGTGAGTTTGCCGACTGTTTCTCCGCTGTCCACGCTGAAGGCAATCTTCCCGTAAGCCCTTTTTCAGGTCTAACTGGATCGATTCCCATGTCAGTGAAGTCCATACTTCGCTGTTGTTCCAGAATTGCGGATACAAAGTAGTTGAAGGTGCAGATGGCTGAATTGCAAAATGTACCCATTCTCATATCCACCTAATCTTCCACAAAAGATACAGTAGAACTCCTTGGATAGTAACATAAAAGAAAGAACAAGTGATCCACAAACAGGAACGAAGAATAGCGTCGATACTACGGATATAGTGCTGGGAAAACGCTTTTCGACTGTGTAGTGGATGCTTGTCCCCACTTCCTCCTCTTGTCTAAAATTCTTTAAACGCATATGGCGTATGCAAGAGGTCAGATGGCAATAAAAGCCATATATGCAATACGGTCAAAATAACGCCGTATATACACCTCCCATAGTTCCCATGAATCTCATCTTCGTATTCCACACCGTGGAAGCGACATATCATTGCTGCAATCTATTGTGAGGCATAGAAATAAGGCGTTGTCAAGAAATACGTTCATGGTAGTCGTAAGTAATAGCATCGTTGATACGCTGTAAGGTTCGATTAAGTGTTGATGTTTTCGGATTTTACTGCCGCATGTACGGAGTTTGCAACATATATCCCAGAACCATTGAGGCAACTGACTGTGCAAGAAACAGAAGAATGGTGAGCGAAGTCACAGCCGATCTTGTGATTGTATTTGGCGCTTTTTAACATCATTGGGGGTATTCAAAGCTCCGCCTTCAGTCTCGGTGGAATAGATGCACTTTCTGTTTCACTTTCCCCTCCTCTTCCGCGCAGAATTTGTGCCCCAATCGACAGAGGACCCAGTCCCAACTTTGAATACCCCCCAGTACCCCCAATACCTCCAGTCTCAGCAAACCTTCGCTCGCGATGCGACTAACAGAACCAGGGTACGTCCAGAGGTTCCAACATTTATTGAGCACAGTATCACTGCGGAGAAGAAAGGCCATGGTTCATGCGTACGCGCAGAAGACAAAAACAGCCCAAAATCATATATGTCTATGATCTCTATGATCTCTCCAAATATCTCAACCCACGTCAAATCCCTGTATCCTTCACCGCATTTCTATGTGAATCTCATTGGTGAATCTTATTGCTTTCATATCTAACAAAAGAATCGAGTAGATACTAGGAATGATCCATCCATCACACACGAAATCACCGCATCGCTCTCGCCGTCCAGTCCCGCCTTGTCTCTTCAAATGGGACCTGCGCCGTCCATACCTATTGCTTCCCCTTATTTCGGCTCTTACATCATCGAAATCCATACGTAATGAATTCTATGCCGCCGTTGCATTGTGTGGTGAAGAAGCTGGATGCTTTAACAAAAATCATCAACCCATCACACCACATCACCCACCCTCAATCCGCTTACTCTTGCCTTCCCCACCTCCGGCGTTTATTTTACCCGACACTTCGCATTGCCTAACTAGAGTCTCTAAAACCCTGGCGCAAACCCGTTTAAGAGCAAAATGCGAGCAAAAAAGGATTGACAAGAGGGGGATTCGAACCCCCGCCTCTTGCGAGACCAGAATGCTCCGTGTGGTGATCCACTCGGAAACTCAAGCTTGAGTCTGGCGCCTTAGACCGCTCGGCCATCTTGCCTTGTGATTATCTGCTTTGCTTACTTTTTAAATGTATTAATGTTTTAAGCAAAGATCAACTCAACCCCGCGGGAATGGTATTTACGGCACGTTGTCGCATCCAAGTCCGGAACTGGGTCGAGTAGGGAATGCCGACTGATAGGGTTCTTCATAAAGTTTTCTTTCATGGATCTAGAGTTGCTACATATGAATTCAGCGTCAGCACTTTGACTTTAGCGCCGGCTGTATCTTGCGTCGATCATCAAACGCAACCCAAGCTTCCGGCACCGAGTCCAGTCTTCTTCACTCTGCTTCTCGCATCTCGGATGTCGCCTGCTTCCGAGAAACAAGAAAGCGATGGTAACCGGCCATCCCGTATCGATGACGATCACTAATTACCGTTTTAACCAAGGATCCAGGCAAGCTGCAGTGTACCTGTGAGTAGCCGCAGATTCTGAACCCGGGTTGTGCAGAGTCGGAATAGGTAAGGCCGATGATCAGCACCGGTTATGTATCTCACAAAAAAAAAAAAGAAGAAATAGACCGTGCTATATTGAACATGACTCATAAAACAAATCTGATATATATCTCTGTATGTAGATATTTGAATTCCGACTCCAACAAAATAACAATAAACAAATTTCTAAACTTCTAGACGTTCTCCCCCTCTACCAAGCGGGAGTCATTGACCAGAGTCAAAGAAAACAAAAAACCAATCGCCAATGTATATTCCAACCGTTCCAATATTCCAATTATGATATCATACCATCATTATCTCATTAACACCAAGCATATTTCTCATTAGCAACCCACTCAATACTTTCCTCATCACTTCCTTCTTTATGCATCATAACACTAGCAATCGAATCCATCTCTCTATCCACCATCTTGACTTCGTTTCCGAAGGCTTTCTGGGCGGCTTTTACACACGCCTTGTCGGGGTTCCACATTGTAACCTTCGCCAAGCCCCATTTCTTGGCTTCCATTGCTGCAGCGGTTAGAAGCGCGGAGAGTTGCTCTTGCTCCTCCTGATCTTCCTGCTCTGACTCCGAATCCGAATTGTCGGAGTTGCTGGACTCGGAACCGCTAGACAGCGAAGACCGAGGAGACTGACTCAAAGCACTCGACTCTCTCGACTCTCTCGGCTGTTTAGATAAATCGACATAACGAATGATATAAAGCTGGGAACTTTTCGTCGCAAAATCCCTATTCCATAAAACCCACCTCTTTCCATCTTTCGTAATAGCACCTTTAATTTCCGGTGCTTCATTCATATGAGCCCTAAGAACTGGCGCAATAAATTCCTCCCGAGTCCAGTGCCAGTCCATGGTGTTGTAGTCTGGGATGAAGGCGATACGGGATTTTTTGTGAGATGGGGGTGTGAGAAGGTGAGATTTAACGAGAGCGATATCTTGGGCGCAAAGAGCGGGGATGGAGGCACGAACGAGGGGGGTGATTCCGGTCATGGTGCTTTCAGGAACTGGGCCAACGGAGGGGAATTGGAGGTGAGAGGATCGGTGCGGGAGCCACCCGTGTTTGGCGTAGAATTGCTATTTGTAAATGTGTTAGCACAGCCCATATTACTGTTCATCATTGGAATTGATAGGGTTGGACTCACTTTTCCAATGTCGGAATACAAAACATTAAATCCCTCGGGATTTTCTTTCATCATATGCTCCTTAATCAACCTCAACATCTCCTGACAATACCCTTTCTTGCGCTGACATTCGGGGGTATAAACACTGCCCAATCCATGAGCGTAAACCTCAACCACGTTACAGATCTTGTCCCCATTATCAGGGGGCCGGGAAAGATAGGCGGGTTTTTTGATGGTTTCGCAGGAAGTTAAGACTTCGGAGGGTTTGGATGGGTCGATGAGAACCCAACATTCAATCCCTCCATCGCGAGTGAGAGCAGTAGAGGCGAGGACGTGCTCGCGCTTATGGTAGGTTTCAACGGGTAGGTCGCCAGCCCAAGAAGCGGCGTTTTGGTCGCGGATGTAGCGGCTCTCTGTGGGAGTTGCAAGGCGGAGGATGAGGTGGGAGTCGGTCATTTTGCGGGTGACGGAAGGGTGCGGTGGGGAAATTGTCTAAGGGCCGTTGGGGGTAAAGGATGAGAAACAGGGTACCTGTCTATGGGCCGTTGAGGGTAAGGGATGAGAGGCGGGGAATTTATGGGTATACCGTTGGGGAGGGGAATAGAAATAGCGGACAAAACGTAAGGGGAAAGGGTATCGTGAACGTGCAAAGGGTCGTAACTCGTGAATCAAAATAAGGTGGAGGATAGAAATAACTAGGCTGAAGAGAGGAAGAAGAGTAATAATTATGAGGAAAAGGCTTGAAGTAGATCAATTCATAACAAATAGGTCCACTTCCACTATCGTTCCTCCAACCATCAGCCAGGAGGCGCCGTATGGCACCTCGTGACAAGAATCATCTGCAGCTGGTATCCGCAACAAAGCTCACAGTAAAGGTTCGATCACCTTCGGGCCTGTAGCTACCGGATTACTGGGATGCGGTTGTCGACAGCTCCAAAATGGAATAGCGCGTCCCGGTAACAGCCGCCGCAAACCGATGCGGCCCGAACTGTATATCAGCCAGTTAGCAACAGATTATGCTATGAGCGTGCATACGGCTATGCTTTCCCCGCAATGAAAATACTGTGGTTTGCACTTCCCGAGTTAGATCATGCAGAGGTATGGGGTTTGCAGGATGTGCAGATGGCGGGTATGCATAGTGTGGGGGCCTGAAGACTGAGACTGCTTGCTCGGCGCTGCGATAAGGGGATCTGGCCCGAGCGATGAGATTTGGACAGCTTCCAGAAGAACTCAGCTTTCGGGGACAAGGACGATGGAACGCGTGCAGAATGTTGTACTCGAGCTGTTTTCAGACTGGACCTAATTTCCGATGTACAGCATCTGGGTATTTGTGCAAGCGAAGGGCAGTTTTGGTAAAGACCGACACGCTGCTATGGGTGCATAAAGAGAAACAAAACACAAAATTCATAACAGCATGTCAATATTTCGCCATGTGGCTATTTATGAATTGAGCGTCTTGAATATCCAGCCTTTTTAGAAAATTTCAGACATTTTGAAAACAAGATATTTTGATTCCTGACCAGACCTTGGGGGGCTTGTTCAATACAATCTAGAGTGAACCGTCTGAGATCAGGTTCTCGGCTCTCTGCAGATGTACTCCGCACTCACGAGGGGCTACTCGCTTAGCCTTCGGTGTTCAACCGCGTAAGAAAGTGACGTTGAGGTACTAAAATAACGGAAAGATGAATTTTTGCCTTGTTTTATATCAGCCTTATTCTGACCAGCAACTGCCATTTGACCACGTTAGTACACGTTTTGTTGAACATGTTGCGTAGGGTTGTGCTGCCGAGTGATGTTTTGTGCAACTATGCGTTACTCCCATGATCCTTAGAAGGACAATAGAGTTCACGACGTACGGACTCCGCGTAAACAAAACTTGGTTGCCTATATTCCTTTCGATTAAGCTTTCATCCCGCTGCATCATCGACAGATATCCTATGCATCTCTTCATTGTCAGCTGTTAACTGTTACCATGGCAGCACCCGGCGGAGTAATAAAAATGTTATTTCAACCGTATCGTCTGAATGGCGTGGATTCCCTGATGGTTCCGCGGAAATCCAAAATAATATCTACATACATAGCCAGCGTCCCCTGTGGCTTGGAAACGCCACATTTCCCACATAACAACCAACGCTATGAACCCCTGCAGAGTATGTTTATGCGAGTTCGTTAGCCCATCGCGAGTTCGACGTGTTTTACGCGTTTCCCCACCGCGCAGTTTCCTCACCTCCTCCACGCCACCGCCCTCCACGTCGCTACGTCGCCACGCTCGCTACAGTCGCCCGCCATGGCGTACAACTCCCGCCAAAGCAATGTTTTCCAGATGAAAACCCCGGGACCTTCGACGGGGAAAAAGAAGCAGCAGCCTGAACAGGATTCTTTTCTTGTCCTTGTGAGTGCCCTACTTTTCTGGAGTTCGCGGAGCCACCTCGAACTTCAAACCTCGTCCCACTTTACTACCCAGTCTCGATAATCGGTTGCTGTTTTATAAACCTGCTGGCTAACACCGCTACAGGATCAAAAAGACATCGTCGCCTGTCTCAACGACCTCGACATTATCTTCACCCTAGAAGACATCCGCAGCCCCACTCCCCTCAAAGTCCAGTATGTCTACGAGCGCTTAGTCGACGTCCTATTGGGTCTCCGCCGAGAATCTATCGACCCCCTCACTGTCCCTGTCATCAACTCGAACCCCAACACCTCTGGCTACGACCCCGAATCATTGCACGACCCTTTGGTCTGGATGACCTTTTTCCGTACCCTCCGCGACCTGATGAAATGGTGCGGAGTCCAGAACTTCTCCTTCAACGACCTCAACAAGCCCGAGCCTGGTCGTTTACGGCTGATTCTATCCTTAGTTATCAACTTCTCCAGGTACAGAGCCGATAAGCTGGATATGGCGAATGCGGTCAAGGATGAACATATTGCCACTCAGTACCGCACAGGAGATATTTTTGATGCAAATATTGATCTCAGGGAACGTATTGAACGCATTCATGCTCAGAGAGAGGTTGATGCGCCGCAGATTGAACAGGTACAGAAGGAGAATCGGGACCTGGCGGATAGGTTGAAGGAGCTCAAGAAAAAGCAGACTGCGGTGAGTAATCAGTACGAACAACTGAGAGGGATGAGGAAGGAGCATGTGTCAAAGCTGCAGAATTTGCAGTATATGGTTGAGATGAACGAAAGGGAGTGTGCTAAGCTCAGGCCTTGTGTAATGGAGACACCGGAAAGATTGCAGGTTGTGCTGGATGATCTAAGGAAGCAGTTGGATAAGGAGAGGGAGGGGGTTGATAAGGGGGAGAGATGGATTAAGTGTTTTCAGAGATCGGAAGAGAGTCAGGGGATTGTGCATCAGGAGGTGGTGCAGTTGGTAGATACGATGGAGGAGATCCACAGATCTATGGGGAAACTGGATGAAACTACGAAAAAGGTGCAGAGGCATCAGGCGATTATTGGGCAGAAGGAAACGGAGGTTAGGGAGATCACTAGGAAGAGAGAGGTGCGTATCCCTATTGTGTTGCCTATTCTGCTCCTTTGCTGTTTGGTAATAAAGCTGACATATCTAGCGCCTCACCCGCAACCTCAAAACCGCCGAAGAAAAGCTAGACCAAGAACGTGAACTCGACCAACAGCTACGAGAGCAAGCAGTTCGGCGAACCAAACAATTGGGGGAGGAATACAACGTTATCTCCGAAGAACTTAACCGAAAGAACAGGGAGATTGAACGGGAGTATGAAACCACGAAGATCCAGATGCAAGAGGTATGTCCAGTAAAGCTAGGCCAGCTAGTCCGGCTAGTCCAGCCAATGGAAAGTAGGATATGGGCGTGGATTACAGGCTAATTCGAGGAAATAGATGATGGATATGAAAGCGGTTTTAGATGACGAGGTGTCCATGACGCAAGCGCAGTTTGATCGCCTAGCGAGGCAGATTACGGAATATATGACGAAGATGGAGCATGCGATGGCGGGTGCGGCGCAGGTTAGTGGCCGCTAGTGGCAGTGAGGATCTATTTTTTTTTTTTTTTTTGTTCAAGCCCTTCCTTTATTTACCAGATACCCATTTGCAAGATTTGAACGTAGTTACGATATCGAGATGGTGAGGCGGAGGTGAAATGTACAGCTGTAGTTATTTATCCGGTGCGATGTTGAGCGAAGCTAGGTGGGGAAGTGCTCATCAATTTATACGTTACAAAAACACTGTGAATAGGTAGTCGGTCATAGAAGAACTCCATGTTATTGCTCTATGGCCCTATCGCGATCCTCCTCCATAGAGTAAATGGGGTACGTACTATCGCGGTATGGGCATTACTTCTCATTCGTATGGTGACGCATGGGCGCAACGTAAATGGTCATTATAATCAGACGGAGGGCCACAACCATCATGTTCCCGCCCGACCCAATGAGACTAGCCTGGTAACTGTTCGTCTTTCAATCGACAACACGCCTCCACTTCCTCCCTTCCGCATTTTGCTCGGATTCAACTCCCACGCGGCAAAAGGCTGAGAATGGTTCTTTCAAAGTGTCAAAATATTTATGCACATTCTATGTTTCCTCATTCAAAACCACTCGGTACCACCACAAGCGAAGATTAGAAGAAATACAACGCCTCACGAATCGCATACTTTGAATTGTCTTCACAATCACCTTTTTGTAAATATTTTACCAACACCTATCACATAGGTGTTGAATTAAGAGGTTATATACACATCACGCTTCTGTCGCATCGCGCTCGCGCTTTGCCCCAGCTGAGATCCGCAGTTTGCATGTTTCACTTTGGACAACCAACAATTTTCCTGCAGTATGCTCGGTACCGGATATTCTAATTACACTATGGACGGGATCCAGGACATCGCGAAGAAGAACATCAAATATTTTACCGAAAAAACGCCGGAACAGCCTGACCCACTCAGCAAAGACGCTGGCTGCCTTTTTTTGTTCGCCCTTGTCGCGATTGGTTTTTTCGGGATGATGTTTTATTACTGCAGGAATAAAGCACGGGAAAGGGCTAAAAAGAAAACGGACAAGGCTAAAACAGTACAGGAGAAGGCGGCGAAGAAGGCGGCGAAAAGTGGGCAGTGTTGGCCGAGTCATAGACAACAAAAGGAGACAGACCTGGAGGCTCAGAACAATAAAGTTACAGAAGAAGAGCCGCGGTAAGACGCTATGTCTAGTCCCCTCATTCAAAGGAACTAATACTTGGATAGTAATCCCCCGCCCGAAATTCAAGTACCGGAAAATGCATACTTCGCAGACTCTCCGCAAGTGTGCATTATCCGCAACTCTCTAGGGACACAGCGGGAGAAGTTTTACGAGATACTCAATGCGGAGAAAGTCCCGGGTTATACTCCTACGCCGCCGCCTGCATACTCACCGACTCGATTAAAACGGCTACCGACGCCTCCGCCGCAAACGCTAGAAGAGTCAATGCAGCAGTGCCTGGAGAACCAGAGGGAGAGTTGTCAGGATAAGACGTTTGAGGTGATCGGTGGGCAGATCGAGATGAGGGTAGAGGATAAGACGGGGGTTGGAGATGGGAGGAGTATATGGGGTAGCATGCAGGGTAGCGTACCGAGCAGCACAAGGGGAAGCATACGGAGCAACACACGAAGAAGCATGCGGAGAAAAATGCGGAGAAGCATACGGAGCAGCTTACCGGTGAGCGCAAGGGGAAGTGTGCGGGGGAGCAAACGGCGGGAAGCATAGATGATACATAGTCAAATGGACTTGTTGGGAAAAGTAAATGACTTGTAACGACCATAGTTAATAAATTCAACGCACAATATCACATAGCATGCCATGATCCGCAACTCTACATCTCAAGAATGTTCAACACGTTGAAAAACCGTCCTTTCTATTCACCTCTCCTCATTTGCCCGGATCTCATTCAAAGCATTTATGCATAAGACATCACTCGTCGTGTCACTAGTGCGTACAAAATTGCACCTCGTAATATATTCAAAGCGCCTCTCTAGATTATGATAAGAGCGTACTAAAAAAGGGGGAAAGGGAAAGACGAGCGAGATATTGGCATCTAGTCTTTGGATTTCTTTGGGTTTGCTTGTGGATGGGACTGCTAGTTGCGTTACCGTTCATTGATCGGAGGTTGTTGAAGGTATGTGCTATGAACTAACCAAAGTAGGGTATGGGATTATATGTCAGGTTAAAATTCCTGATGTCTTCTAGGGGAATTTTGGCAAGGGAGATGCAGGATATCGTGGAGATTAAATTTGGGGAATGCGGGAGCGCTCGCGCGAGTGATAAATGATGGAGCGGAGGAATCGGCATGCGGCGTGTGTAATGGGTTGGAATTGGGGCACAGTTGCTTGATTGTAAGTCACTTTTGAATACAACACAGAATATATATCATATAAAGATCTCCAAACTCCAATACTAACTTTGTAGATCGTCTTTACAATGTTATCATTCAAAGGGTCTAGCATCCCTCATACAAAAGCACTCACTAAAATCACTCGTGTGACATTCTACGTGCGGAACCTTCACACCATCCCCAAGGAAATACTACGTGAACTCTAAGGATTCGATCCTTTGCTTTTTATATGCATAAGTTTTTCTAGCCACAGTTGGGTTTGCGGTGAAATACTTATGCCCTTCGCTCTTGCTGTTCCTTTGCATCGGAACGCACCTTCCCGCTATATATCACAGTCCTAACCTCCATCTTTAGACCATTAACCGGAGCCCGCAGCTGCATTTATAACTATGCAATCAAAGCTCAAAGAGCTAATACTCATCACCCGCAATCCCAAACGACAGCCCACAACCCAACCCACCCGATCCTCCACGCGCTCCCTCGGCACCACAACCCTGAACCTCAGCTCCAGCAAATCTCTCAAAGGCGTATACTCTCTTAAATCAAACACTCATCATCCACCCTTCCCCTTTCCCCCTCGGACCAACTCCTCAGCTTCGGACTTCGAAAAACCCCTCCCTCCCCAAACCCCTCTCTGCCAAAGTAGTACTACCTACTCCTCCGCTTCAGACCCAGAGAAACAAATCCCAGCCCCAGGCTTAGTAGACACAAAAAACAACCGTCGTTGCTGTGGCTCTAAAAGATTATTCGAAAGATGGAACAATGATAGTACGATGGCGAAGATGTTTGCTTGTATATTGGGGGTTATTATTTTGGCTTGTATGGTGGTGGTGGCGGTTTATATTCCTATTTATATTAGAAAGAATGATAAGGAGATGGCGGAGATGAGAGTTAGGGAGGAAGGCAAGTGCGAAAGGAGGAAGGAAGGTTGAGTGATGTGTGATGAGAGATGAGGCTAATGAATGCGGGTGGTAGAGAAGGCCAGGAATGCAAAGGCGATAGCAACGGCGATAGCGACAGTGACGGCGACGGCGATGAGTGCGACAGCGACGGCAACGATGATATTATCGGGGGTGTCAGGTGTGCCGGGGGTGTCGCGGGTGCCGACATCGATAGCGACGGCGGCGGCTACGACATTATGGACAGTAACAACAGCGGCAAGTACTGGTGTCGCGACGCCGCCCGCCGGATGATCAGTAGAGTAGTAGAAGTATGAACCGGTACAACAGAGAGTCGACGGAGGATAGAGCGATGGCGATGGGTCGGTTGAATTAGAGTTGGAATGCGGAATGCGGATTGCGTCGGTTTGCGTTAGTCAAGAGCGGCGCGATTTTCGGGATCTAGGGCAGGACCCACTGTCATCGTTGAGCGGGATGCAGGAATGAACCCTAGCTGAAACCCTGATCAAATGTCGCTGGAGAACCCGAAGGAATTTCCATGTGATTAACGGGCTGTCACGACTTCTCGCTCGTCACCAAGGTGCGCTCCTGCGCCCAACGAGCGCGTCATCAGTAACTAAATACCCTAATATTGCTACTACTCCGTCTACATCATTAATCATGCTACATTAATAACCAAATTCCATCCAGATTACTCTCACGAATAACCAATCCCCGCGTCCAACCGCGCACCTGCTATAGATCCCCAATTCCCCGGACCCCCATCCTCGCAATCCCTCAGATCATCCCTATAAATCCTCTTCAAATCCCGGCACCTTCTCTCCATTAACCCTCTTCTTAGTATACTCCGCAATCCTGAGTACAGCATCAACCTCCTCTTTCGTCGCTCCATGACGCATAGCACCCGCAACATGCCAGCTTGTCTGCAACGGTGCATCCGCTCCAATCAATGCCGCAATCATCGCAAAACTCGTCTCCATCTCACCCAGTACATCATCGAATCCATAAATCGGGCCGTAGACGAGTGTCATCATCATATAATCTGCGAGCGAAGCAAGCCCAAGTTAGCCAATATCCAGCCACATCACCCCAAGTCCAACCCTCCACGGCCCGAACCTAGAATCCGGGATCCCACTCACCAAAATCCGGATGTATCGTACTAAGTCTTTCTCTAGTCACCTTCGCCGTCTCCCCATAAGTACTATTAAACAGCTCCACACCCCTCCTTTCCAATTCCTCCACACTCTCCCTCGGATTTCTTCTCGTCTTTTTCGCCTCCCCAGTCGTAGGTCCACAAGCCAACAAACTATTAATCATTCTCGGCGCTCCATAAAGAACAGCAGTCTTATACAATGCTTCCCGGTACTTGATGCTCTCACAGGCTGGAACTGTGGTGTTGTGAACAAAGCCCGCTGCTTCCGCGTGGTTTGTTGATGCGAAAACTATCCCAGAAATGTAGGTGTAGGGGTTTGCAAGCTTGGAAGTGGAGGGGAATTGTGTGGAGAGGAAACGGAGGAAGGAGGGGGAGGCGAGGTGGGAGTCGCTTGCGGGGGCTGCGGGGGCGCAGGTTGCGCTGGGGGAGGCAGAGGAGGAAGGGGCGGAGGAGATGTTTGGAGCGGCCATGGATATTAAGGGCGATAGACAGAGAGATAAAAACGGGAGAAGATGCATTGTCTTTATCGATTTCGAGGATTACGTATCCAACTCCGGTATTACGAGCGGGGGTGCGATTTGCTGGTGTTTTTTCTTCGAATCCAACCGTTGTTGAGCTCTTCGCTTGTGTGTAACTAGCGCGGGATAATGATCAAGGAATTGGGTCAACTTTCAGGGAATTGGATGGGATATTTGTAAGATCAGATGTCGATGCGTAGGATAACAGGGAACTGATTGTGTCATGTCGGGGTTAATTTATATCCGTAGTAAAAGATGCACCTTTACTCGTGTAGGCTCAATCGAGCGGAAGATGATGCGTGGCGCTGATGAATTCTCGGGAGTCATCGCCAGATCCGGATAGCTTTAGAGTGGTTCTATGATAGTGCCCGATGGTTCGAAACCATTGGTTCCCCTTGGGTTCACAGTTGGTTGCGCTGTTCAGTAAAGCTTGGAGACTATTTGGAGATGCTAGACATTCCTAGCCGGAATTTAGAGTAATCCGATGCTGAATTGGTTGCGGCTGCGTGAGCTCCGAGACATCGCGTTCTGAAGAAATCCTCTGGTGCAAGTGAGATCGGCTATGGGTTCCGATGTGACACAGATGGTCGATCTTGGTTGGATGGGGTAAGCCGCGTTAGTAAGGAACGGGGGATTTGTAAAAGCAGCAAAATGATCAAACAATTCAGTATAAGATGTAATAAGTATTCGGAAAACAGAGGATAGATGATAGAGAATGGAGGTAAAGTCATTAAAGTGAGGTTAAGAAAAACCTAACCCCGTGCACGTGCTGATCGCTCCACCCAGCGCACCTTGGCATCAAAAATGATGTAAAGCACGCTTTTAAATCAATTAAGCTCGACTAAGCTCGATAACGCCAATCCAAACAAATATCCCGAAAACATAATATACACACCAAACAAAAATACAGTTGTCATGCAGTTTATCAGTCAAATTTACCATCGACGACCTCCTCTTCCGCCTCTAGGACCAAAATTACCAGGTCCTCGAGCACCTTGCTGCATCATGCTTTGATCATAACCACCATATGCACCCATTTGTCCAGCGGCAGGTCCTTGAGGAGGCCTAATATACCAATTAGCTAATAATCTAATAGTAATTGGATCGGTTGTTGTATCCATACATTCCACCTCTACCCATGCCATAAGCCCCCTCCTGCTGCCCCCGTCCATCGAAACCCTGACCCCCCATTCCGTACATGCTCGGATCACCCATCATATCCATTCCCTGCATCCCCGGCTGAGCCCCAGGACCCTGTGGCGGTACAGCCGGTCCACCTGGTCCAGCCTGTCCTGGCTGCATCCCAAACCCTCCCATCATAGACATATCTCCCATCTGCGAAGGATCCATTCCTGGTCCCGGCATTATCCCCAGGTTCATTGCTGTAAACATAAACTGCTCCGCCATCTTTGCTTGCGAAAATTCCTCACGCAATCCCGCCTGCTTCTCACAGTACGCCGTCCATGTAAACTCATCAAATCCGTAATTGAAGTAGTCGGTGACGTCAGCTCCAGGTTTCCGCCATGGCTTGTCGGATGGTAAAAGATCGGATTGCATGTCAATCTTGTTGATGGGCTGGCCGTTGTAGTTGGGAATCGCGTTGATGTCAAGCTTGGAGGTGGCTGTAGCTGCGGCTGCTGCGGGAGCGACAGGCACGCTGGGTGCTTGTGGAGCTGGGGAGGAAGCGGGGGATCCAGTGCGGGGGGCACCACCTGGAGCAACTGGCCGTGGAGGAGCGGTACGGATCTGGTTGTATCTTTCTGGTCGTGGGGGAGGTTCGGGACGGCTTCCGTCTTTGCGTTCGATAACAAGCTCAATGTCCTTTGTCTGTTAGGTGGAAATTAAACAGAGGTGATTGGAACGCGTTACATCTTCGTCATCTGAGACTTCTACCTCCTCCTCTTCCTCCTCTTCCTCGCCCTCCTCTAGCTCGGTTGACTCTGATTTTGAGGGCTGCATCGGTGTGCTTTGCTCTGGCTGAGCTGGAGGAGCTCCCGCGGTGAGGCCTGGAACGCCCGAGGAAGCTCCGGAAGCTTGTGTAGTAGCCGGAGGTTGAGCTGGTGCTGAAGGCTGCTCGCCGTAGAGGAAATCATCGTCATCGTGGTCCATGGTACTCATTTTCGCGGCGGTGATGTTGGTGTCGTGTCGCAGTTGAAGCGTGAGGCTGGATTAAAGTTGTGGTTAGCGGTGCTTGGCGCACTTGTCGCGACCAGGGTCACACACGATCACAAGCATCGTCGTGTCGAGTCTGATGGAAACAAGGAAATATAAAATAGTTATTTCTTTGTTTTAAGATACTTTTAAGATTAAATGACGCGTCCATGCTGAATCTCTTTTTCTAAAACCGAGATTTGATAGAGTTAATGTCTGACAAGCACTGACTACCGCGTTGAGATGACGAAGATGAGCACAGACCAAAACGCGTAAATCCAACCTCCAAACTCGAAATATTCAATCCAAACTATCTAAACAACTCCTTCCAAACGTTCAACAAGATATTAAACTTCAGCCACTCCGAGGCTGAAGCAAAAATAAACGTGGCTGGTGACCCGCTTGGCCCCTGCTAGAGCCGCAGTTGGACCAGGGGTTGCTTTGACTATTAGTTCCTCGACAACCTCACCTCAACTCCAACATCAACAACGCAGTTACGGCCTCAGTTTTTTCGCGGTGCAGTTTTCACTGCCACTCTCCTTTCGCATTTCCAGTATCTTCGTCCTTTCGTCTGTTGTTTGATTGATACTCAAAATGTCTTTGTTCGACCGGATCACTCCACCGTACGTCTTTCTTTCTGGCTGGAATCACCACGAACGTGACTGACGAGCATCACAGAGGAGGCGCTCCTGCTGCTGGAAATAGTTTATTCGGTTCTACTACTCCCGCGGCCGCACCTTCGACCGGTCTATTCGGAAATCCGACAGCCGCAACCACTGCACCCGCGAATAGCTTCTTCGGTGGTGCAACGGCCGCGCCTACGACCACTCCTACTACAGGAATGTTCGGCGGAGGAATGTTTGGAGGAGGCGCGCCCGCAGCAACGACCGCACCTGCGAACAGCTTATTCGGTGGTGGAACGACCGCGCCTGCGACCACTACCACAGGAATGTTTGGATCGACCCCTGCGACGACTGCGGAAACAGGCACTGGCATGTTTGGATCCACTCCCGCTACTACTGCGTCGGCCACTGGTGGTCCCGGTATGTTCGGTTCTACTCCTGCTACTACCACCGCACCTGCTAGCACTGGTCTGTTTGGACAACCTGCTACTACCACCGCACCTGCTAGCACTGGTCTGTTTGGACAACCTGCTACTACCACCGCACCTGCTAGCACTGGTCTGTTTGGACAACCTGCGGCCACCACCGCACCTGCTAGCACCGGTCTGTTTGGACAACCTGCGGCCACTACCGCACCTGCTAGCACCGGTCTGTTTGGACAACCTGCTGCTACCACTGCACCTGCAAGCGGTGGTCTCTTCGGTTCCGCAGCTCCCGCAACCACCGGCGCCTTTGGCACTACTCAGACTTCCACTGGAGCCGCTGGAGCTGTTGCCGGTGCCGCCATCGACCCCAGCAAGCTCACCCCCACTACCCGCTTTGGCGACTGCAACCAGATCCTGCAACAGTCTCTTGAGGGAATTGAGGCTATGATCCAGGCAGAAATTTCCATGTCCGCTCAGCTCGCCGAGAAATTCCCTACCCATCGGGAAGCTCTCGAATCCATTCCCCTCGATGCCTCCGTCCTCTCCAACCGTCTGGCCACCACTAAATCCTTCCAGCTCACCGACCAGTCCGCCTACGACCAGGTCCGCTCTGCACACGAGGCCGATGATCATGCTGCTTCCTTATCGATTAGAACTCTCGACCTCTTCCGTTTGCCGCACGCTCAGAGATCTCAATACATCCAGCGTACTACGAACTTTAACGTGCCGCAGCGGGAAAATGACGTCACTGGTAACAAGCCTATGATTGCGTACTTCAACAAGCAGGCGGATGAGATGGAGAAGAAGATGGAGATGATCCGAAATGTCGTGAGACAGGTGGAGGAGAGCTTGGTTTCTGTTGAGTCACAAGCTATTCAGGGTGCACGGGGAGCACATGTTAATGGAGGAGATATCACAAATGTCACCGGAGGTGTGGCTGGAAGACAAGATGCTAGGAGGTTGAACAGTGCTTTGAGGGAGTTTAATGATGCACTCAAGACGGTTTCTGGGCGTATTGTGGATGCACAAGAAAGCTTGGAGGAGTTGTGGGGGCGTCGATAAGTCTGGGGATAGGGGAAAAATTGGGCGGACAAAGAGGATCGTGTATGTTGCGGGATTTTAATCTGCTGTGTTTGTTTTTTTTAACCAGTTTCGGAGCGCATTTGGGTGGTGTTTTTTTCTACCGTCTGTTTTTTTAAAGGATTGTTACTGATTTTTTTACTTTTATGTGCTGTATGAGTACGCGTTTTTTATGCACAAAGAAATTGGATGCATGGTGATGATGGTCCCAATGTCTTGCTTTGTACTGTGAATTTGAGATATCAAAGAAGTAATAAATGCGTAATGAAGTTCAACATGCTCAGCTCAACCTTTGTTTAGATACAGACTAGTAGAGTAACTCCAACTTCGCGTGCTTAGTCAGTCCCATTCCACGCCATATCACATGTTTGACGCGTCCACTGCCAGCGTCGCGTCTCCCAGGGTCCCGCGTCATCTCTAGCGCCTATCACAACCGCGTCTCAACCTCATCTCAAGATGTCCGACTCAACCACAAAAGTTTCTTTCACGATATCACAGACCCAAGCACCATTACGCCTAATAGAACTACCATCTGCAATCCTCTCTCTTATACAATCCGATAACCCACCAACGTTTGTCCCCCACCGCCATCCCAGCGGCCTTTGCCATCTTGCTGGTAAAGCCGGCGGTCCGCACAGCGACAGGAATTGATGGGCTGATAGCTAATGATTAATAGGGTGTACATAAAATCCTCACCCCCCCTTCCACCAAACGAACGCAGCACCTCCACAGCCGACCATGCAGTCCTCTGTACCCCCACCGCCACCTACGCCTTACGACAAGTCCACAGCAGCAACATAACCTACCTCATCACCCCATCCAGTAACCCTAACACTCCCATCCCCGATGACACCCTCACCGATTTTCCCAATGCCGAAGTAGGCTTATCAACAGTCACGGCCATCTCCTCCGTGACCTCCCACCTCGAGCCACTCCCGCACACTCCCGACACTAGCTCCCTCCTCCTTCCCCACCTCCTCCCCTTCCCTACTCCTCCCACCACCTCCGGGAACCATGGGAACCATGGCAAGTCGAAATCCTGGATCCTCTCCAACATCCCCGCCCACGCCACCGCCATCAACAGCGCCTTCGCCTCCCTAGTCGTCTTCGAAACCTCCGGCAGCTGCTACCTCCCTTCTCCTGCCATCTTGCTACGGACAATGAAAGAGATCTTAACCACCGCCGATGCAGAACGTATTGTTCTCTGTCCCTCTCCTCCATTATCTCCGCAGCCTTTCGGGCTTCAGAAGTTACTAGACTCGATATTCGAAGACGGACCAATGGCGGATATTCCGGGGGAGTTGGTGGGGGCAGTTGTGCGGGTTATTGCAGATGGGGATGGAAGTGGGGGATGGGTTTTTAATAGGGAAAGAGCGGTGGAAATGGTGGGGAGGTGGGTACTGGCTGAGAAGGGGAATATGGTGACTGCTGCGTTTTTGAGGATGTGGAGGGAGCATTTGCCGGAGGGTTGTGAGGGGTTGTGTAAGATTGAGGGGGCGAAATGGTGCGAGAAGAGTGGGGGGTTGGTAGGGTTGGTGGGTGGACCTACCCCTGGTGCGGCGGCGGCGGGTGCGCCGGGAGTAGAGAAGAAGGTTGAGGAGAAGCCTGTGACGACGAAAAATAAATGGCATGAGAAATTTAGGAAGACTAGGAAGTAGAAGCATGGGGGGGGGGGGGGGGGGGGGGGGGGGGGGAGTAATAGTTAGATTACGTACCTAATGGATACCATGATATGATATTGGAATCGAAAATAAGGAATCTCGGCTGAGTGGAATCATGTTTGGAGAAAAACGAAAAGTATGGGACAAATATTTGATTAAGAATACAAGAATACAACCAAAGTCACCAATTTGACATATATATCCCACTCCCAATCCTTATCCGACGACTCATCCGAATCCAACGACTCAGACCTGGGCCCCATGATGCAGTTCACAACCGCCCTCCAACTCTTCTTGTTTCTTTTTATTTTGTTTCCTGGCCTCGCCTCTTACTTATACTTAGTACTAGTTAACGTCAAATAATTAAATCAAGCAGATATCGATATCAAGTTAAGCGGGTATCAGTACAAGCACCAAAGTCGCACTCTCTGTTCAATAAGTAAATACATCGGGACTTGGTTCATCTATCTAGTCACTATGTCTCCGGACATATCGCCACTGTTCTTGTTCCTGTTCCAGTTGTTCCCGCTCTCGTTGTTCCTGCTCCCGTTTTTGCTGTTCCCGTTGTTCTTGTTGCGACGCCTTTCTCTTCGCCTTCGTTTTCGTTTTCCCGGACCCGTATTGGGAGCTGGAATGCCTCCTCTTTGAACGCGTCCTCTCCTTCAGCCCGCTGGGTATACAAGAAATACCAGACACAGATTATGAGTTCAGCTATAATGCATATGTCAATGATCCAGCAATGATTGTGGTACAACGCAAGAAGGGCGTCAATTGTGAGTTCCTGATGGTACAAATACGGGAGAATCAAGAGAGTGATTGCGGTGAAAGATATAATGACTATAGCAATTAATTCATCAATGTCGTCGAAGCCGAATTCATAAAGGTTGTAGATTGTGATCAATTCGAGTGACTGATAGTGATTCGGTGTTGATTGTGAGGGGACACGGGAATGAGAGGATGGGTGGATAGGTGAGTGTGTGTATCAAACAATAGGGGGAGTGCTTCTGAGTTTTAAACACTCCCAAGGAGAACTCTGCGTTTGCGTTCTGAAAAAATCCCGTTTGCACGGGATACCCGGGGAGTGAAGTGCAATATAATATGGATATTAACGAGTTTTCTGTGATTTCTATTTTACGGCGTCTCACTTTATATGTTCATATATTGTGTCTTTGAATGGTCTTTAGCTTTTGGAAAGGTGAATAGCTGGTACTGGTACGTGGTACTTAACCCCCCCCCCCCCTTTTATCTGAAATCTCCGTTTTCAGGCTGAAAAACGCGTTTGCACGGGATCTTGAAGTGTAATATGGACATGAAGAGAATTGAATGCACATAGTAAGTTTCTAGATATTCATGGAGCATCATTTGACGCTATAGCGTAGCTATCTCTACTAAGGGGCCGGAAAGCCTGCCTCAAGGTCCCGTCGTCCCGACCACTCCCCTCTTGGAGACCTACGGCTGTTTTCATGGGAGGTTGAAGTGCAGTACTCGCACGGATACGCACAAAGGCTTCTATGAACCCTACCTCTACGGCCCCTGTCACCTGCGATAAGAAATCCTGAACGGGCTGTGAGATAGAAGGGCTGGGCTGTATGGGGGATTTCACGATGAGATATGAAGAATTACGATTCAGTATGTCGTGTCTTAAGTCGCTTGTGTTACTGACCTTGTTGGTATCACTGATCTTTGTATGGGCTCGGTTTAGACAAACGGAATGTAGCCGTCGTCAGCATCACGGTAAACACTCCCCGTGCAAAGTTAGACGAAGAACCCAATTTATTTTCTCCATACGTAACCCCATCCATGATATCTATCGTTGGCCATCCATTACAGCGTTAAAAATTTTAAAGACCACGCATCGACCACCAAATCCCTGTGCCCATCACCCTATCCTTAGACCTCCACACAACCTCGCCAATTACCTACTTCCATAAGTTATAAACCGGGGAGCTCGGGAAGCCCGATTCAAAGGCCCTATCACCTTGCCCCCCCTCCGATCCATCTCCGGCTTCATTCCTGGAGTACTTATTAAAATCTATCCGTAGACCCAAGATCGCACCAAGCTTGACCCACCTCCTTTCCTCCCGATGCATCTTCATTCTCCCTGTGTGAATTCGATTCAGACTGCCCCTCTTTTCCTCCCAGTACGACTGCGTGCTGCCGGAGAGACTGGGCCTCCAAGTCGTTTTGATGCTTCCTTTTCTTCTTGTCTTTCATGAATTGCTTAGTTGCAAGTACTGCAACAACGAGCAATATCGCAACGAAAACGGCCAAGAAGAACAGGATGCCGGCGTGTTCGTCGTACCAATAGAGGGGTTCGGTGGAGTAGATCTTGATAAGCGGGGTAGACATATTGAGTAAGCGAGATATATAGAGTGAGGTTGGAACGTAGGATGTTTCAGTTGTGATTTGGTATCTGCGATGGGATTTTCGATGGTGGGTGGGGAATTGAGTGAACTGTGGATTGAGGTTGTAGCGTGTCGGAGAATTGGGGTTCTTGTCGGCGGACTGTAGGTCTTTAAACACGTTTGAGTTGCATTTTTTCATTCTAAGGTGCGGGGGGTTGTTTGTACGGGAACAAGCGAAATGCAAGATCAGTAGGCCTCCTCAAAACTTTCTATGTCAAAATCCGCCAAGACGTTATACTGATTCGCTCCTGAACCATCGATCTATCAATCATCTCATCCATCTCCCATACAATCGGAAGAAACTTCTGTACATCATAGAACCTGCTTCTAGATCCCAATCCTTCATTTTTTATTTTAAACCCTCCTATTATAACCTTTCGGCTTTTTGGGCGATTGAAGCTAGATACACAGGCGTCCCCTTATCCCCCGCTAAGATACTCTAAATACAGTTCTAATGAATATACAAATGTAACACAGTGTGCAATGGGTGCTTCATGTCCCGAATCGTCAGTTCTAAGTTGGTTTCCGCCACAAGAGCCATGCTTTCCGTTCCTCCTCTCTATGCTGTATCGTTGACGCGCCAGTCAATAAATCAGGTGTAACAAATGAAATAAATACAGAAACGTAGATAATCATCAAAATCGTCACGTGCTCAGTCCTCCACCGCCACGACGTCTTCGGCCTCTCTTCGCCGCGTTCGCCTCCGCACCCCGCGTCTCCCCTCATCCCAATCCTTCACTCGGGTGATGTTTCTTGGAATAAATCACGACGCCGATACGAGTTGGACTGTGATGGCTCAACATTGCTATTTTTATCAGCGGCCTCGGGATTCAAACAGATTGTAGAGCTACTTCTCAAACACATGGATGTCAATCACCGTGATCAATTTGGACGACGTGCCTACGATGTGTCACATTGAGCAGAGATCCGGGCCTTGCTTTCAGGAAGAGCTGATGATGAACCACACTTTGAATCCAACTGCTTGATCATAAATGGAGAGATGAATCTCTGGGGGGGTGCGTTCAGGTGTGACTGGTGCAGACGATCATTGTGGGATGAGTTTTTTTTATCGTATGACTTCCCCTGCGCCAAACTTTACATTGTCATTCTGACCGCGTTTAGACTGCTGCGACCATAACACCCCGTGTACCCAAGGGCCACCCTGAGATGTTTGTACTGGGTGTTATGCACAAGATGTATGATGCGACGGCCCTAATCACCATATGAAGGGGCGCTTCCTGGCTAGCGGGATGTTTTCTTTCGAGGAGTTTTCGCCCAATATTAGGGACTTTGGAAAGTCGTAGGGTGTCGATTAGTTCACGCTATTGATGCGTTTTATGTACTGGCTTTTGCTTCTTTCTTTTTTCCGACCAATGGTCTTTATTTTGTTTTTATTTATCTAGATGGAGATGTGCGTTCCTACGGGTCTATCGCTGTGATTCATGTCCCCTTTCGGGTAACCAAAATCAGTCACGGCGTGAGGGTTCAGCGCACAGTATCATCTTGGGTGCTCAATTGGGGTTGTTGATAGTGAAGGGAGGCGGTGGACATACGGAGATGTAGTACGGCTCAAGTTCTTAGGCACCCGAGAGCTGATTAATCAGGCTGAAACGTCATTGAGATTATCCATCCACCGACGGATAGTTCGGATCCTGGATCTTCGAGTGATAACAAGTGATTCGCATGAAGCCGGAAGATACCAGAAGACACAAAACTAACCGTAAACTTAACTCTAACCGTAACCTTAACTCAACCTTAACTTTAACCGGAACTAACCCTAAGCGTAGGCCTAAGCGTCAGCCTACGGCTAAATCTAACCCGAATCCGAACTCTAACCCTAAGACTAACCCTAGTCTTAGCCTAGACCTTCATAGCCCGCACGCAATGCCGTTTAACTAACTGTTACGTGACTGTACTGCGCTCTGGCTTTATCCCTGCCATCAGTCACATGACCTTCTTTACCGGCTTAGGTACGCAGAGAAGGGCTGGGCTGAGACTAGACCAGCTCCAATCCTAAATATAAGGTTGCCAATTAGGTGGCCTGTAGTATCCTGCGAAATAGTGCCTGAGGTTGTGGTATCCCATCAATTTTTAGGAGTTGTTCCGCGAGGCTCTGTTAACTGAAATTTGGCTGGAGACTCTGTTGAACGGAACGGTTGCTCATTGACTTGCTCCCCCTGGTTGTCCGTTCAAAAAATCATTGGCTGGATAGTGATATGGATAGCATTGAAGATTTTGTATCTCTAGCAGCTGTGAACGTTTACCTAGCGTGCAAAATCTCGGGGGCTGCCTTGGCATGCGGCGCGACACCCTGGCTCGAGCCGCTTACTCTAAACGCTTTACTCAACTCTACACCCATGACAACACAACGCCACAGCGCAACCACATAGAGTAAGTAGATAGAGCCGCACGATAACACCACACCTCACCCACCCACCTCTTCGTTTCGCGAGTCGCAAATCGCGACCTTCGCTAAGTGGCATTCTACACCAAGAAAAAATATTTTGACACCAAATATATCTGTGGTTTGTATAATTATATTTTTTTTTTTAAAAAAAAAATGAATATGTACAAATTGCGATAGAAATTCTGCGATTATCGGGTGAAGTTTTTTCAGCGTCGCTTTAGCCGAAAATCATGAGCTAAAAAGTTATCTAAAAGCGTATGGAAAGTCATCTATTAGCTAGCAATTTTGACAGCTTACCGCTTCTTGCATTCTATGGGTACTCACCTTTTCTGTGTGTTTAACCTGAAGGCTACCTCAATGTTTCTATTATCCATTTCAAATTAAGACTGCGATGAGTGATTCACAGATATGTCTCCCTCGTTCGTAGCCTGACTAGCTTCTTTTGCCAAGCCCTTCTCAATATCCACGTCTTCACGATTGATCTCGTCCGAATGAGTCCGCCACGCACTAGCTTCCGCCTTCATCTCTTCTTTCTTCTGTTCTTTCCGGGCTTTGCGTTCCTCCAGATTAAAACATATAAGAGCGGTACTAATGATGCCAGCTACAAACGACAAAAATGCCCATAGCCATTTCAACGCCCCTGAATGATTGGCCATTATTATTGGATGGTATTAAGCTAGTTTCTTATCTGTATATCGGTATTTTGAGGTGTTTCTGTCGATGAGATACAGTGCGATGCGATAAACCGTGGTTGATGTCACATGTGGGGTGGGAGGGAGTGTTGAATATATGAAATCCGGAGTTCGGTTGGCTTTGCATTGCCATTAATCGCTTACGGTGAGTACATAGTATTGAACTGTGCCTGATGCGTAAGGACTTATACTTACTATGATGTGTGGTGATTATGCCTTTTGTATGTCGGGCTGCACCGGCCTGGTGAATTCTAGAATGTCAGGTCATTGTATAGTTTTAAATATAATATTGAAACCCATCTTGTTTCACATTTTAGTGATGTATTTGTTGTTTCTGGAAGGTGACGCTGGTGTAAGTATCCGAGTCTTAGTATCGAGGTTTTGCAGATGGTTTTATCTAAATAATTAGCGCTGTGACCGGTGGATAGGCTGCTAGATAAAACTTTTTGATTTTCCCAGGTTTTGCACACGGGTTTATCTTAGAGGCTCAAACTCCATGTGAGGGCAGCCGAAGCGGTTGGAAGATTTAGCTCCCATCACGTTACCCGGTGGTGCTAAGCCCGATTCAGAGGTTAATAAGGCACTTATCCCAAATAGGAAGTTAAATGGTCACTAAATACGATTTCTAAGTTAAAAATCGTGGTTATCTTTTAGCGCAGTTTGTTTTAAGATTTTGTTCAGTGCCACTCCTTAGACTCCCAAGATATAGAAATTCGGTGCGTTGCTTTGGTTACAGAGAGATAAAACCACCTGCAAAACCTCAATAGTGATTGATTACGATGTTAGACACATGTGAAGGAGCATTACACACTTCGACAACCACCTGCTCCACCGACCGCTTTTGCCAAGCCCTGCATTGAGCGCTCCGATTGGTCCATTACGAACGATTGTGAAAAACGTTTTCCTCCCCCGTGTTAAGGGATGAGTGCGACAACGCAGACGAACCCGGGGTACGAGGAATTCTACTGGCCCACGACGCATCAACGTCACAAAACTCGTGATATGTTCCACCACTGGAATGGAACACGGCCAGTTCTGTGTTGCCTGCCATCTCCACCCAGAAGTGAGATCGAAAGAGTCCAAGCCGTGCACCGAAGCTGCGCCCACCGGACCTGCACCGCGGGTTAAGGAGGACCTGCCGGTACTGGCCGACTTATGCCAGTATCTCATTGTGGAGAACAGAGCATTGAAGCTTGAGTTGGCTTCACTTCGATGCCTAGTCAATGAAATCCTCACGGAGATCAGGTTGAAGCCAACACCCACTATCACCCCACAACTTCCTGTGGTGAGACAGGGACCGAGAACTGCAATGGAACCCCCTTGCCAGCAGAAGACAGACTCAAAGCGGAAACGGACTACATCATCCGGAGCATAATCACCCATGCCGCGAGCTCCGAAGACCATCCGGGCGGTATCGCCAGATCCACCATCACCTTCGCCTACCACCTCCGAGTCCATCAATGACGACACTAATATGCAGCTCGTAGTAGCAGCCGAAGCCAACACCGCCACGGCCTCGGATGGCTTCTCGGACCTTATCGGAAAGCGAGCGTTGCGCAGGAGGCATAGGTCTTTGGAGAAGAGTAAGGTGGAGGAAGAGATGGAGGAAAATGCTACAGGTGCTGGAAGCGGGCGTGGTGCTGCCAACACCATGGAGGAGATAGGAGAGACTGTCAAGGTGGGGGACACTCCATCTCCAGCCAACCAGGGGCCTACAAGTGGCCGGAGACACCAGAAGCGGGCTACCTGGGTGAAGGTAGTCGCAGCGGGAGGTGTCAACATACCGGCTGTGTTCAGTCTATTCGGACTCAACCTCGGAGGCAAGGTAGTGCACCGCTCTAGAAATAGACGGCCCGGCGCACCACAAAAAGGAGGGACGGAGGAAGAAAAGGGATCAGGGGGTTTTTAGAGGGTCACGGGGGACGATTATTACTGTGACAAACACCATACTTCGTTATGTAAAGCTAGCAATAGGGCATTAGACTTAACTACGCGAAAATATATAGGATAGCGTTCATAAATTTATTTAAAAAAAAAAAAAAAAAAAAATGAAGGAGCGTTGCGGCGTGATCATTATGTATCACTCGAAAATGCACTTTTCATTGAAACTCATTCACTTGATTCTCTAAGTGAATTATTGGCTGTCACATGATATCCCTTTTATAGATATCTTCTATATTCTAAACATTTTCGTCGTCACACCGGCTCCTCCTGTCTTTCTTAATAAAGCAGTGCCATATTCCAAATGCCATAAGTAATGCCCAAGTAAAACATAGAATTACCAAAAGGGTGATTCCAACGGCATCAGACATTTTTCGTACCGTAGTCTTGTTGGGATCAATTGATGATAAATGACAAGATAATTGAGATGTATAATTTCGACAGTGTCAGTGTTGGTGTACTGTATAAGAGTATGCAGAATTCTGTTTGAAGATTTTAACGCGTGACTATTCTTATATACTTATAGAGGCGGGCGGCGGGCGGTTTACTTCAGGCTTTCTAAGCAACTAAAGTCAGAGTGCTGAAACACATGTCATAGTGTAGGAGTGCAACTTAGAAGGATTCGGGAAATTCTAAAGCAATCATGGACCGAGAGGGAAAACTTTCTACGGGTTAAAACTTTTCACGCCGAAGAATACTTTTGGTGGTGTTGAATCTTGGAATGACTACTTAATCACTCTGATGGTCACGCAGCATCTTCATCATGATGCATCACCCGCCTTGAGATGTGCTCAGTCAAGTGCTGTTGACAAATAAAAGAAGCAACAACAGGACAAACACATAGGGGCTTTACGTTGTCTAGAGAGCGTGGACCTAGTGTCTAGGAATCGAGTATCCCCTAGATGACCGGAGGTTGCAGAGATATGCACGCAGTTTTTTTTTTGACGCTAAGAGAGGAGGGTAAGTATCAACTAGCATCGAAAGGGTAAAGCGCTTGTAGCGAGTGACAGCAAGAGCATCGGTCGAAATGCACCGATTGACAGCGCTCTTTTAGGGGACGTGAAGAAAGGAAGTGTGCATTAATACATGGGCTACCCGAGTACACGATCCACAACCCTTACCCGCCATCTTATCTTATCTATTTAGCGTCAAAAAAACTGCGTTCATACGGCTCGGCCGAAGGTTGCAGGCTCCGGCATGCGTGGTTTCACACTCTATGACTCTCTATCCAACAAGTACAACAGCAAAACATTTACACAAATCTGTATCTATTCCATGTACCTATCTAACTATCTAGATCTATATCCGTCCAAACACAACCTACCCCACCTCTATCATCAAAGTGATCTACCGCCAGCCAACTCCTCATCCCAGACTCGTCCATCTCTGGTGGTACTAATGGCGATAGGATTGTGTTTTCGTCGAGACTTTGTGCTGGGGTTATAGATATCAGTGGTTCTGGAAATTCGGTGTATGGCGGTGGATCTTGAGACTTGTTACTCCTTGGAGTGTAAAGTGGAAGCGTATGGACGCTATCATTGTGTGGCAGTGGATCATTGCCACTTCGATTTCCATGGTAGAAGCGACTTATAAAACAACTGTTGCATACCGTTGGAAAAAGAATTCCGATGAGAATGAAAATCATTATAAAAAGGAGGAGAATCTCAAAACTATCGACCATGTTGAATGTATTGAGACTAATACGGCCTTTGGGTTCGACGATGAATGAAGAGGAGTTTGTGCGATGAGTTTGGTAAGAGTAGAAGAGGGAGAGTCATTACAACAGGAACTAATACTTAGTTTAAAAAGCAGTCCATGTCGAACTAGCGGAATGTTGTTTATGCACTTTTTATGAAACTAGGACGCTGGGTTGCACATAGTATGGTTTAATACTGGGGAAACGAGAGCCATTCAACTTGAGCAGAAGTATATGAATCATGGTTTCATACGTTCAAATGCCGATGGAGAACACTGCTGAAGTTTTCAGCTTGGGCACGTTTCATTTGAATATCAATTATCAAACGTCACGGCAGAAGAAGCAAGGTGAAAAGCAAAAAGTCTTTCTATTCCACCGCTTTCCAAGTCTACCTTTCCCAATCTTCGAACTCCATTACACAATCCAATACCCCATCCATTATCCATATTTCTGCGTAACACGCGCAACCCCCATACTATATCATGACTGACATTGCTCGAAACAACGCATCGCCAGGTTTTATTGAAAGTTAAAAGGTTGTGGCGGACTTTTGAATTCCATTAGTCGTGACATAGAAAGATCGTAGGCCGATGATGCCGGAAGGAACTGATAATCGGGATTCAAGCCGCATGGGCAGCACTTTGTGCTGTCGGGAAAACGAATGAGGATACGGGAGGCGCTGTTATGACTTGTCGCGCATCATTAGGCAAAATGTTGGCGTCAGCGGGTGGAACTTCATCGGCTGGATAAACGGACGGAAGAGGTTCTTCTGATGATGCCGTATTGAGGTGAAAACCGAAACGCTACGAAAGTTCAATGTTCTGGACTGGGGGATTTCCGGAGGCTTCGCGCTTGCTGTTGCGGCGATTTTTCCACCACTGACAGAACCATCAAAGCAGTGGAACAACAATGCACACACCCATATCCGCGATAATGCCGGGAAAGCCGACGGTTATGGATGCCATGGTTTGTAGAGGTACTGCGGTTGAGGACAGGTTCGGAGATGAGTCGGAGGTGATGTGTGTGTACTGTTGAGCAAGCATTACTGGGTGTATCGTGGCTTTATATAGCCTGTGGAAGTCAAGAAAGTAATGGGCGGTTGGTCTGCTTTTGTTCCGTCGCGATAGGCAGAAGGGGTAGTTGTATGTTCGAAGGTCCAGCGCTCCATCATGTTCGTTTGATGGGTTATGTCTGTGCCACACATCATAGAAAGGTTCGGTGCAACACACATGCACAATTAAATGCACCTCAGGCGGCCAGCGGCCGGACCGATCTTGGCGCCGCGTGCGTAAGCAGGCCTGTAAGGCAACAACCACGGTCCACAAATCCGAAAATTTCTGCACTTCCACACCAGAAAATCGTATTCCATGCTTTCAATCGTGACTTGTGAGTTGTCTGCTTAGGCACGTATCATTCGAATTATAATCATCCAAAGTTACAGTTCACTCCGAAAGAAGCGCGGTAAAAACCCCCAAAAGTATTTCTAGTCCACCATTTCCCAAGTCTAAATTTCCTGAGATCTATCTCCGAACTCTGCCACACAATCCACCACCCCTCCATAATGCATCTATCTATTATCCTGGGACTCCTAATAACACTCGCGACCTCCTCATCACTGACATTGCTTGAAATAACGCATCGGTATGTGCTATTGAAACTTGAAAGTTCGAAGGTGGCAGCAGGTTTTTGCATTCCAGTAGCACTTACATGGGAAGATTGTGAGCCGATGGCACCGATAACCGGAGGGGGCCGGTAATCCGAATTTAATGATTTTCGACACGAGTGTGCATTAAAGGCGCGTCGACTGAGTAAAGCGGAAGTTTTATTTCTGTACCAGTTTGTTTTGTTTTGAATCAAATTTTATTTCGCGACTTATATTCTCATCACTGAGTATGAAACCGCATTTCTGTACCAGTACGCTGCACAGAGGGGAATGGACCCGTGGGTGACACAGTGGCACTTCGTCTTGGGTCGGAGGGGGGGGGGGGGGGGGGGGGGGGGGGGGCGATTGACTACGCCAAGTTCCATGCCTGTGTTTTTCTCAAGTTGTTGAGCAGATGAAGTGTTTTGCCGGTTGTTTCTTTTATTCTTGCAAAAGACATGTAACAAGCAATATAATATGAAGACAACCATCGCACCGCCGAAACATAGAAGGATGGTCACTCTGAAATTGGGGGCCATTGTTACAAGAAAGTCGATGTGTCTTCAGGAGGATCGCTGCTCTTCATCGCTCGCAGCCTTCTCCAGAGCCTTCTTCTTCCTGGCCCGTCGCATCTGGAATTCGGTGAACAATGCAAAAATAACGAGAACGACGACTATTACCGCGACCATACCGCGAACCACCGCTGGGTTATTGGCGAGGTAGTATCTGCTGAATGGAGTCATTGCTGCTTTCTATGTCGATAGCCGTGTCGTGACTCGGTGTCGCTTCAAGTGCAAATCCGCAACCGCTGATGAATAGCTGAGGAGGCGAGTGAACCCGAAGAATACAGTGAAATTCTTGCGAATGCCAAAACGTAGGGAATAATCGTGCAAACTGTTCAACATAGCGAAGAGTAGAAACGACGTCGATTTATAGTTTTCATTCTTTTTTATCTAAAACCGACGATCGACCTGTAGGCGCCGTGAATATTGACTTACGTCCCTATGAGGCATGTGCATCGTTTTAGCACGCTAAACAACGACGCATAGGGTTAGCCGCCGTTTACGCTTCTGTGGTTTTTGCAGAAATCGGCAGGGTAGGGTTCAGCGGTTCACACCCTAACTACGGACGCACTAGCGCTGGCACCGGCGGATTCGCTGGGTGGCTACGACACCGCTCAGAAGTTCTTACAAGACCACATGTTTTGTTCGGCTCAGCGATCACTGCAGAAGTTTAGAATCGTGGTGATTGATTTATTTAAATTCGATTAGACACTCATTTAAAGTTTGCATGGCGATCGAATCTCATGCATCGTCATAACTTGGCCATCGCTATTTATGGTTCTTGGCATAAAATATCGCTCCAACTATCCCCCCTGCCACAATGATGCCAAACAAAACGATTATTGCGAACTTCTTCTCGTGACTAAATCTGCTGGTCATTTTGAATCGGGATGGATGGTATGTAGGCGTTGAAGTTATTTGAAGATGCGTATGGGGAAAACGGTTGAGCGGTGGTTAAATGTTTCAAGGTTGTGGAGCTTGGACTCTTCAGCTCGAAGGTGCGACGGTATTTATAGTTGTTTTTTCTTTGTTTTCTATCACCGTCATTTTGAATTTGAAAGAACATTTCTATTAAGTAGCTACTTATTGAAGAAGGAATGATAAAAGAAAATGTTTTGTTTTTCCAGACTTCATGGAAAGATTGGTCCGGCCGCTGTAATTGTCCGTGTAGCCGCCTCGTTACAAAGAACGATAATCACTATCATTGAGTGAAAATGTAACCATATGGTGAAATGCCGAACTACATTTCCCGTTAGTTGGATTCAAAACTTAAGTACAATCATAATTAAACGTACCCTTGATAAGCAGGCGGTTGTTTCAAATTTTCAGTACCATCTCGAAGAATCCTATAAAGAACTGGTAACAGGGCAACAATAGTTACGATAATCAGCGTGCCACTGACAAGTATCACAATGTTGCTCTTAGTAAAACCGTGCATGTTTATTGTCTGACTCAGGGGTGTTCTTTCGAAATTCGGGGTTGAAGTGGAATGCGTGTAGAAGTGGTGCTATTGTAGACATTTGATTTCAGCGGGTAAGGCCGTGGATAATATAGTCTTCCGTCGGGGGATTGCACTTTTAACACATTGCACTCCGTTCATTCCGTGCCCATTTTACCGGCGCTAGCCAGCCGAAGCGCGTCGAACAAGGTGGCCCAATATACTTAAAAAGGGTAGATACAACTGCCATAGCTTTTCGAGAACAATTTCTCTTCGAATCCGAGGTAAAGAAGCTAAGTTCAGGGCGAAAAATGCACATTTAACAACTGCTGTGTTAATATGGAGGTAGGGAGAGTGTTCTAGTGTATCACGGGCATCAAGGAGAACACGATATCTGTTCCAGAAATAAATTTCAAACAGCACTTTACAATGAATCGAGAAGATTAGAATCGATGTCAAGATCGTACTATCACGTGGAGGCGAGGAGCACCGGCGCTCCTTCCTGTTTCAACTTTGAAGCTAACCACCGTGTCAAAGTATCGTTATCGTTACCGCACATTAATAGATAATGAAACACAAAACTTCGCCCATTATCTCAACTCATCATCGCTGCAGATAGGACTGAATTTTGGAGAACCAGAGGTTTGACTAAATTCGTTATCGGAGTTGGTTGGGCTAGCCTCGCTCACGGATCCTTCGTCGTTACACACATATTCGTAGTCATTGTACATCTCAAGTCGAATATGACGCCCAGTGTCAAGAGACCGGAAAGCCCGAGCCAGATAGTGATTAGTGTAGTGGTTCGTATGCTTCTGCGTGCTGTGGCGTGTACTAGTACGCGTTTGAAGAAGCCTGTTCGTGACATTTTTTGGTTTTGGTGGCGAGCTTTTGAAGGTGTGTAGAGCTTAGGAGGGTGTAATGGCTGGGGGCCAAAGATGGTAGCGGGGCGGTATATGTATCAATGTGAATAGGGCGGTAAGTTGTCATGCGTTGGCCAGCTGAAGAATTCGTAGAAGATTTCGACAAATAGTAGTGATTCCATGCAACTTTCCGGCGGGACGGAAAGCTTGAGCTTCCACTACGTGGAGAATCGGATCATCGCATTCAGAAATGGCTCCCTTGTTATTCATTGCTTTATTCAGCCTCCGTTTGACCGTGGCTTAAGTCCCTTTTCCCAAGCCTTGGCTAGCTGTCGAAATCGAATTGGCTGCCTTTTATGGGTCGTACAAAAACGAGTGCACTAAGTACCGTGGGATCAGCAGCTCACTATAAAGATTTTAGGTCCTATTGAGGTATTTCGAGACATCACGAAGTAAGAGGAAGAGGACGACGGCGAAGAAGAAGAAGAGGATCTCGGAGATTAGATTTGCATCTTGATGTTTGTTTATCACGATGTATGACATCGTGCCAGGTTACTTGTGCTTTATTTTTTACTCGATGTACGGCTTTATGCCAGGTTTCTCTTTGCTTTATCTGTTATATTTTTCATTCTTTATTTGGTGGCTGGGGATAGGAGACAGGGGTGCCGCCTATGATATTCTTAACTGAATAGCGGACAGGAACTGGGCGGGAGAAAACGTAGATAGAAGGCGTGCTTCATACTCAAGTTGAGTGCATAAGCCGTATAATAAGTGCAAGATTCAAAAGAAAAAACAAACACAGACCCCCCGAGGTGGGGAAGTTCTGCAGGGCTTGACAGCAGATGTTGGAAAATAGACCATCTGAAATTCCACAAAGGCTTAGACAGTTGGCTTCAGAGAAGGAAACCCTTTATAGACTGTATGCATCAGGAAGCTTGATTTCATCGCAGGGTCTGTATCATGCAACACTTGGCGCATCGAGTGATCTTAGATGAGTCACAACGGAGTCTGCTCAAAGGCCACACATCTAGCGATACCCGACGAGCTTAACGTGCTCCATATAAAGTCTCTGAATAACAGTGGATATGCCTTGTTAAATTAGACTTTCTGCGGGTGAACTCTTCGAACTGTATTTTCTTCTGAAAAGGCATTTTCAGTTGAGCAGCGGTATTCTGTATCATTCGCTAGCTATGTTCAGTATTCCAGTGCGATTCAGGCTGCAAATATATGTACGTAGAAAGTCGATGTACGATGCTGGGGCCTACCACGGTCTCTTGAATGTATAACATGAGAGAAACAACGATACAGATACCCACAACATCCTTCCTTGGCGTACTGCAGCAACCATTTCTCTCGTCTGCAAGTAAACCATCATAGACCCAAGAGCTTTCTGAGCACAAACGAACCAATGTAACGCAATGCAATCTAATCGTCCGAAAGCAGTCATAGTAAACAATAGCTCTAGTTTCGCATGGTGGGACTTAGATACCGGAGGTTTGCACATGTAAAATACGTGTTGCTTCACACTTGCACAAGCACTGCTACCTTTCAAGGTATCCCTTAGACATCCAAACCCGTAAAAAATGAAGAACACAAATTCCAAGCACAGGGGTAGAGACACTAGTCCTAAGCCACTCAAGTGATGCAGGCGAGTGATATCAAAAACAGACAACGCGAAGTCACAGATTGAGATTATGAATCTTCTATTGGCCCTTTTTCTTTCTTCCTGGTGTCCTCACTCCCGTAATTCTATGTATAGGACACTCCATAACCTCCATCGCACATACGTTACAGAAATACAGCTTACATCTCACTCAAGGCAGTAAAGTTACCGCTATCTAAGCCTATCTTTGCTCTGTTGCCATCCCCTGTATGAGACTTGATGCCCGCTTAGCGCTCTTTGAATCTAGACTATGTGCATTCTCTTAGCTTAATTGTACAATCAACATGGTGGTCACAGTCCTCCGGTATGGCTCTGCTTCTTTCTTCCTGACATAAACGCTCTTTCGTGATCTCTTATTTTTCTGGGCATTCACATGACCCTTTACAAGGCAAATCGCGGGCTCTATGCCGAAGTTTCTATGATGCGAAGTTCATTCTAGGCACTAAATCTAACAATTGAATGTACAGCAACGAGCCCCCTTCCTCCTTTCAGGCCATGTTTCGAAAAGCCCAACAAAGGCCTACTTAAACCCGCTGTCCACCCATATTTCCTTTCCAATACTCACCATCCATTCTCTGGAACCAACAATCAAGCAACTCGATATTTATAAATTATCGCCAACATGTCTTACCAAGCCTACAATACCGCAGAAACTAATAAACGAGTGTTTTATGATCCGATTCGAAACCAGTGGAAGCCCATACAATATAGTGAATCGGTGGGTATCATATACGTCCTCGTTCTCCGACTGAAGCACTACTAACGAACCATCAATTAGGCCGCCATACCCCCTGAGGAATTGGTAGTCAGTAGCAACTCTCGGTCATCATGGAGCAGGAAATTCTGACGGATGTTAGGACGGACCACAGGATCCAGAATACCACTAGACATAGACCCACGCACCTTGAAAGTAACGCAGGTGAACATGCACAGGCTCTCAATATGACGGCCTGCAAATTATTTTCCTCTGCAACCGGTAGGCTGGTGGATTCTAATAGCTACTAGGTGGGATATTACGAAGCACATCACCAACATAATAGAGATGAAACGGCCATTCAAAGACGGGAATCTACAGCAGGCAACAATAGGACCACAGAAAAAGACCCCTGGCAATACTGCCTCTTATGTCGAGAACTTGATCCAGACGCCTACCGCTCTTATGGCAGGGAGCAAGGAAGCCAAAAATTGAAAGATCACATCAATAAAGGGCATGGTATTATTGAACTGTACCAATATTATTTAACACACCCATGGGATACACAGGAGCAAAAGCCAGCCGTTACCATGTTTACCATGTGTTAGGTGGGGCAAAATAACCAACAGGTGCAATGGTGTGTTCATACATCCAGCCAGTCTGTTGAATCACCTACACTTTTGGCACCGAGAATGGTACGACTACAATATTCGGATGCAGGACCCACAATACTTTTTGAATTTTGAGGGTTACCAAAACGAGATGCAGGACCTTCTACAACACTACAGAGCCTGGGAATTAGAAAATAATCTGGCGAATAGTACCAGTGCATCTGGTAGGCCGGTGGTTGGTGCCCAAAATTGTGGGTGATCCACTATTGGCCAGATGTGGTGTTTACATGGATTATTAGCAAGGCTGAGGCCGGTAGAATGCAAGTTTGTGGTATTTCTTCACTGTGCTCGATGACTCTTTTCGGTTATGTAAACATGCGATAGAAACCATTTCCTGTAGTGACTCGTGAGCCTTGAGACTTATCCCCCGCACTATCTAAATTGAGTCATTACGCAACACTAAAAGTTCCCCTCATCATTTATTCCGAAACAACACTACGGGTCCGGTAGGCTTAAGGATAAAATAAGCAAACACATTAAACCCGACAAAAACACCCATCCCAAGAAAAACCAAGGCAAACGTTCCCCAGCTGTTGACATAATCTTTTCCCAGCGCTCGTTGTAGGTTGGGTGATGGTTTGAGTGATGATGCTCTTGACGACATGATTGCGTTCAGTTTTTGTGAGTGATATTTGATGTTTGAGTAGATGAGAGCCGGTTGTTGCCGTGTTCGACAGGAGATCTATTCTTGAAGCGTGATACGACGTGAGGCGATATTGATCAGGCTACGTGTGGGTAGAACTAGGGATTGAGGGAGGGGGGGGGGTTGGTGGAAACATTTCTGTTCCTACGTGGGAAAGTGCAAAATTCAATTCATGAAAGACACAACATTCTATTGAGTACACGCTACGTTACTATTGTAATCTGTAGATGTGCATGTCATATTATTTCTTGATGGGTCAAACCAGACCCCGAGTTTTTGAGAAGAAGTGAAGCTAGTATTAAAGATTCCACCCCGAGCCACCGCCACTCATCACATCACCCGACTAAAAACATTCGTCCCAGCCGTCGTCCCCCGGGGGAGCCAATAACTTCTTCTCAAACTTCTCCCACCTCTCCTCCAATCCTTTCTCCCCTCTATCCTCCGGCGCCGTCACCATTACTAGTGGTACCGCTGCTCTCTCCTCCAAATCCATCTCTTCGATCATCTTCAGCCTCTCCATTTCCCCCTTCACCATACCCTCTCTAAGATTCCTCAAACACCCCATCATCCACCCCAAAATCCTATTCATAACCATTAAATCCTCTGCCACAACCATCGGCACACATAACAACCTTTTCCTCATATCCTCAGTCTTAGATCTCGAAAGACAATACAAATCAATCCCAAGATCCTCATCCGACAACATAATATGCCTCGGAAAATAATAAAGCCCATGTAATCTATCGCTCTCTAGCACTATTACCAGTTAGCTTTTCCTAAAAAAAAAATGGAGTTGGTTATGGATGCTCACATAGTTCAAACACCCTCATAAGCGCCTCATGAAATTTCAAGACCCCCGTCGCTAAACCCACCACATCGCTATCTGTTAATACACCCTTCAAATGAAACCCCAAGTCTACGGCATCTTCTTCCCACATAATTATTCCATCCAGGGCATACTGCAATAACCCAAAGATATCTTTCATAACCGGCTCATTGGATCCTTGGAGGAGCTTGATAATGGTTGCGGAGAGAGAGGTGGCGTTGCGGAGGAGAAGACCAAGGGTGTTCACCTCGACGGGTGGTGGAGGGATTGACATAGCCCTGGCGAGGAGAATAGGGTTGAGACGGGCTTGGCGTGGTTGGCGCGGCTGGATGCCATGCATCCCGGGCTCCGGTGTGGGCCGGGGAATGGGGGTTCTGCGTGTTCCTGGGATGCCGGCAGTTCTCAGGACTTTGCTGGCTCCCTAGTTGAAAGGTTTGATAGCTTTGTCTGCCGGGGATTTTGTGGCTCCCAGGGATTTTGTGGCTCTCATTGGGGTTTTGTTGGATCTCATTGGGGCTTTATTGGCTCAGGAGCCTTTACTGGGTCCTAGGACTGTGCTGGCTCTCACGGGGGATTTGTTGGCCTTGGCTCCTAGTTCTGTATTGGCTCTCACTGGGGCAGTGGTTTCACTGGAACCTAGGGCTTTGCTGGATTTGCTGGCTTTAGCTTTGCTGGCTCCTTGGACTTTGCTGGCTTTTCTGGATCCTAGGGCTTGTGTGGTATAGATCCCTGGCTGTGGGATTTTGCTGGCTCCTACTCCTAGGGCTTTACTGATTTTCGCTAGGGCTTTGGTGGTTCCTAGGGCTTTGCTGTCTTGACTGTCTTTGCTGGCTTTGCTGACGCCTCTAGCTTTGCTGACTCCTCTGGCTTGGCAGGCTTGGGTGGCCGTTGTAGCGATCTCCGGCAGTGGAATACGAGTTCCGCGGGCTCCCCGCGTTCCTTGAGTTCGTGAACATGGTGTTGTTGACGAGGTTGGATACTTCTCCCACAATTTCACTGGTGAAAGATTTGCCTAAATATATGGTCATCAATAAAGTGAGATTTTATGATACGAATCGGAAGAGGAAGTGGGGAGTGGCATGAGGGACACATGGCTGCTGGTTATTGGCTGTTGATGTTGAGCGTAAATGTTTCGGTATCTGGCGGGCCTGAAGGTTGGTTTGTATTATGAATTCGATGAGAGATGAGATTTTCTTGGCCTTTTTTGAATGTTAAGACTGACACCTGAGAAGAGCTGGGGGTATGTCTTTGAATGCGTTGGGAAGCACTTTTGTGGACATGGGATGTCACTCGGCTTTTAGTAGTGAGCGACCTAGAGATAACTGAAGTTAAACAGAGAATGATGGTGGGAATACAGAGATGACTGAGAGTTTGAGATTACAGCATAACTAATCAATCAATCAGGAAAAGTAAGGCTATGAGTATGAAAGATAGTGATTAAGCCAGGTAAAAGTGTGTTTAGAACTAGAAAGATGTGCAGCGATACTACGACTTTTTCATGCATACAATGATGAGCGTAACTACCCCACCGTTACAAAAGAAAACTACACTATAATTCTCAAGACTATTAATGTGCCTTATGCACCGACGCTACATTGATGCATCGGGGCGGCCCCAGTAGTGTATTGGTAGTAGTCCTTCATCTTGATGCAGTGGTATGAATCCCTGCAACTGCGCAAAGCCAACGGGTTCGAATCCCGTGTCGCTCTCACAGGTGTCTCTTGGTTACCGGGGTTTGCCCTCAAAGGAGGTTTACCCGGTGCTCAGGATAAGTAGTCACTCTGCAGTGAAAGGGTAATTGACATGTATCAAGAGTAACCCCGCTTACCTGATCTATGCCTTCTTAGGTATAGACAAGCGTTGGATTAAGTTCGGGAAAAATGTAATAGAAATTACGACTGTCATAACCATTAAGGTTGCATACAGAAATGAAAGATTATTATTATTATTATTACATTGATGCATCTTTCGCGAGGTGTGTCAGATCACGGGACCTTGAGCGAGGATCAAGGCTTGGTATGCATCCTAGGTACTCTACGCGTCCGCCAGCGTTCCGTTACGTTCGCGTCTTTATCGACCATCACAACATCACCATGCCACGCTCTGATGAAGCACAAGCATTTATATGGGGCGTATATATGGCAGTCCAAGTTCATCCCCATGCTCTGTGTTGTTAACTGTCGCTGACTGGTGCACAGGAGATTCCATACGGTCGGTAGCCTCTAGAGTAGCCCTTGCTGGGCCTTGACCCATTACGATCTAGTTGTATATATGAACATTAATAACACAACCCTCCAGGCAAAGTTACATCTTATGGCCACATCGCTACGCTTATTGGAAAACGTATCTTTTCAATTCCCCTATCTCCTAGGTTCCGGCACTAAAATTCAATACATAGCACAATGTCCCCGCCAAGTCGGTCAAGCTTTAAAGCATCTCCCTCCTTCATCTACCGCCGACGATAACGATTTCCATACGGGAAATGTACCATGGCAAAGAGTTATTTCGTCGGATGGTACAATCCCTGTTAGGTAAGCCCTATTATTTGCTGAGTCTTTGCTCAATAAATATCTATTTGTTCATGGTTCAATTTTCTAGGGATGAGCCCGGAGCGGCAGCGAGACATGCTGCCGTCCTGAGGACGGAGGGAGTTGAGGTGGGAACAAATACAGCGGGAAAGTTTCGGGTGGATTTTGGTGCGGTGGGGTGGTTTCCGAAGGTACTACCGAGCGAGGAGGACGAAGAGGAGGCGGAGGACGAGGACGGATGAGGCGAGTATGGGGAATATTGAATCAACGTCAATCCAGAATTCGTCATCACTGATTGTTTAAGAAAAAACTGCAACTCAAATACATCGGTTGGAATTCAACCGAGTTATAGTGTACCCGCTGTTGAGAGATGGAGCTGGAACGCTTCTATCACCTACATATATCCACCTTCCACCTTTTCTCGTCGCATGCCTCGAGAAGCATTTCAACAACATCGACCCATTACATCCATATCCGCATACATACCAGAATTCCTTCCTGTGCCCTAAGATAAGCGAAGTATCCAGTCTGTCGCGTGATCGAATTCGCATTGACGGTTTTCCAGATGTCACCCACTCACCCTGCCCGGAGCACGAAGAGGAAACCCAACTTCAGCGCCCATTCAAACGCCAACTCGCGCCAACTACATTTTTTTGTATCATGATCAGTAATCACAGCCGCCTTTAGCGACAGCATCATTCCAGACTCATCTCCATCGCTCTGTGTAACCCCACGTGCCCCGCCTGCATACCGCTCATCACCCGTGTTCTCGACTCTTCACCAATTGCTCGCGATGTTTCGCCACCGCCCACCAATCGCGTCAAGCCCCGCCTAGCTTCGCCCAGCAAAAGCTTAGCACTGCGGCATTCCGTCACACCCGGGGAGGCTAGCTTTGGTTCCGGTCACTAGAAACAGCGGTCCACACTAGAAGCAGAATAGCTTCGGCGGGCAACGACGACAGATGACTTCGGATGGCCGATAGGCAGATGAGGGACGCGCAAATATTTTGTAAGAGATCTGGCTTGATGTTGAACCGCGGCTTTTTTCTTCCTTCCCTTGCTCTTCCTCTTCTCTGCATCTCAGGTACCTGACCCGTTGTCTGTGCGAGGATCGACGAGTTTAAACTTTTTTTGCTTTGCCCTTATCGATTCCCGTGAGCCCTGCGAGCTGTACGACGCAACCGGCTAGAGAACTCTATCTGCCTCATCTCTCCCACCTCTCTTCTTCCACCTCGAAAACACCACACTTCCACTCATTCGCGAAGCCGCCGCGCCACATCACAGATCTTTCACTCGCCAAACACACGTAACGCGCCCTACATCCACAATGGCCGAGCTCCCGCAACTCTCATTCGAGCCCACCACCGACAAAAAAGACTTCGTATCGGCGCTCCTCCTAATCGCCAACTCCATCGCACAACAACGACAAACCGTCAACAATACCATAACCCTCCACCCCTATTTCCTAGCCCCGCTGATCGCACTCTACTCCCTAATCATCAAACTCAACTACAAAGGCCGCACCGGCGATGTCCCCACCATCGGTATCTTGTTAGCCGGTGCTACCATCGCCATCTTATCCATCATGTCGAAATACACAGCGCCTTATCTGAATAAAGCAGAGAAGGTGGGATGTGATGCTGGATACAAGGAGATGTTTGAGGAGGGGAAGAAGGAGGTTATTGTAGCGAAGTGGGGGGAGACGGTTATTGGCGTGGCGGTGTTGGATGTGGGTGATAAAGAGGAGGCGAAGGTGATTGCCTGGACTACGATGCTTAGATACCGTGGGAAGGGGGTTGGAAGGGGGGTTATGGAGACGGCGGTGGAGGTGGCAAAGAAGCGCGGGTGTAAGAAGGTTGTGTGGAGTGGGGAGAACGTTCGTGAGTATACCCGAGAGTCCTGAGAACTGGTAGTGGGAGGGTAGTTGCTAATCTTTGGACGTGTTATAGATTCTTTCCGCTGCGATGACCTTCCTAAGGTTTTCAATAACCGCCTTGACCGGGGAGAGGAGAAGGCAAAGAAGCTCCTGGTTGAGCTGTGCAAGGAGTAATGGGCAAAATAAGTATCTGGAGTAATGAGGGGGTGCAAAATCTTGGGAAACTCGGGGTTAATGGTGGGAGGCGTCTACATGTAAAGGCTTAGTTTAGTGGATGCGACTTAGTCCAAGTAATACCTAAAATGTTTTTTTTTCTGGTACATAAACGTGTACACCGCGTTTTTCGTAGATACTGAGATGAGAATGCGAGACGATAACGTCCTGCACCGGGCAGTCGGGAAGTTATGCGCCGTTACGCGCGACATGGTAGATACTGAAAGCTGCGTTCGATTATGTAAACCCTGGCTATTCGTATTGCTAGACCTGGTTCGCGAGTCAAATACTTAAACGAGCTGCACGCATTGACTGGAACTTCTAGCCTTCCACCTACAAACCGAAAACAGGCAGTAACATATTTAATCTCAACGCTTATCCTTCTTCTATGTACAAGGCCCAGTAACGTCCTCCCGTAGCTGTAATACTACACTCTCGTGCTAGCCATGAGGATCATCTTACATAACCTTCTCCAAACACTTATCGACCTCCGTTGAGCCTTTGAGGGACTACTATGAGACGTCTTGTAACCGCAAAGTGCATTATAGCTCTTTTATAGGCGTAGTTTAATCTGGGAGGGAGGGGGAGTTCAAAGTTGAATTCCTCAGATGGGCTGCTTGTAGGGATATGTAGAAGTCGGGAGGTACGACAGCGCAATCGTTGCATTCGTCGTTCGAGGTGTAAGTGGATTTTATTCATTGACAGAATTTTTCGTTGTATGCACGAGAGATAAACACATAAGTCACATTACAGGCTTTTTCTCAGCCGCAAAGTACACCAACAACCAGTCTTCCGAAACTTTGCTAGAGTAGCACTCGAGTGATTATGCATGAACGTGTCTAGTCGACGAAATCCTTCACAACGAGAACTTCCACGTAGACAAAAGCTGCTTACACAATGCAATCAACTATTTGTATTCTTTATTATATATTATTCCTGTTTATTATAGCCAAACCGGCCTAGCTAGTATCCACTTTAATTTACCAATGATAAAAAAGCTCCAGCAGGTACCTAAAGTCCAAATTGTACCTATCGAGAAAGCATAACAACCCTAGCAAGAAAACTTCAGACACGCATTAAGTAAGTATCTCCTTCATAAAGAACAATCATAAAAACGACTTCCCAGACCTTTCTCATTCTTCTCTTCATGCACTTCTGTCTTCATACCCCTCATCCAACTCCGCAATCCTTCCACTCTCCTGCTGATCTTCCTTCATAGCAATCCTCCTTTCCAGCATCTCCCTCACTGCCATCTCCGCCGCCTCCATGACCTCTGGGTCCTCCTCCGGATCCTCATCCGAATCCCCCTCAAAATCCTCATCTTTCAAATCCGCCCATTCCTCCCCCCAATCATCCCTTATCCACTCCCTCAACTCCGCCATAGAAATCGTAGTAGTGTCCTTTTTTTCTTCCTCCTTCCCCTTTTTTCTCACTGTCGGAACTAAAGGTAGAGTCAGATTGACTAAAGGTACCTCCGGCTCATCCGTCTCTTCCTTCATCCATTCATTCCATTCCTTCCAACCTGTCTCTGTAGCTAATACTTCAACATCATCCCCCCATGCTGTCAAATCCTTCCTTTGGGCCTTGTTTTGCTTCTGCTTCTCACTCACCGCCGCCTCCTTCTGCTGTTTCTCCCTCTCCTGTTTCTCCTTCTCCTGTTTCTCCTTCTCCTGTTTCTCCTTCTCCTGTTCCGCCTCCCTCTCCCGTCCCGCCTCCCTCCTCTGCCCCCCCTCTTGTAAAAGCCTCTGTACAACCTCATGCGCAGACTCTCCCGTCTCCCGTCCCAACTGTTCCAAAAGCCTCTTCGCAACCTGATTAGCAGACTCTCCCGTCTCCTCCATCTTTCCAACCAGCAACAATGCTGTCTCCTAGACCTTCTTGTCACCGGATAATAATGCAACTGCGAATGCTGCTTCTCCTTGCGCTGCTCGGTGGCCGGATCCAGACTGTGTCTTCATATTCTCGCTGTGGACGTTGTTGGTTCCGGAGTTATTGATGTTGGTGGGCTCGGACGTGGGATCCCTGAGATCCCCCTCCAATACCGTCAGCTGAGCCAGATCCTCCCCAAGCTTCTCTAACTCCTCCTTAACTCTCTCCGCTTCCATCTCTAGATCATCTTTTAGTAGCTGTAGACACTAGATTTTGCTTTCCTTTTCTTTATACTTACCTTTATTCTTATCCTGTGTGGCTGAGGAGTGCTGTGATGACGTCGATGAGGGCTGTGATGACGCCGATGGGTTCTGCGATGATGCCAGTAACGCCGATGCGTGCTGTGAGGAGTCTGAAGTAAGAGCAACGAGTACGTGATTGGGGAGCTTTGGGAGCCCGGGGATTCCGGCGAGTCCAGGGGGTCCGGAGATCTCGGTGGTTGGATTGGAATTTTTGCCTCTGTTCTTGCGTCTCGTCATGCTGACTGGCGCTGTTGGAACTTGAAGAGGGGATTAGGGATGAGGTTTTGTTGACCGGGGGAGAGAGGCTGCTGGAGGGTTATCGTGATGTGTTGGATTGTGGAGTGGTGGTGAAACGATGGGTGGAGGTGGGATGAGAAGTAGAGGGACTGTATAAACGGAAGAGAAGATGCGGGGAGCCGCAGTTCCTCCATGTAGAGATACGGGGAGGTGTAAATTGGGGCCCGGGGGCAACTGGCTTTATGATTTTCTTCTTTACTCTGAGCTCTGCAGAGTTTGTGGAACATGGTACAGACTTTTATTGTGTGAGTTTTGATTTTTCCGAAATTAAAGAAACGGTAAACCGAATACTAGTTAAGGCAAGGATACGAGTGGAAAAGTCACAAAGGCTTTGACGTTTTTTATGACTTGCTTATAAGTACCGCATCGACTTGTCTGAACAATACTCTCGCGTGGGATGGGGCTACCGTTAGAGAGCTCGCGTCGGAGTCGGTAGATAGCTTCGCCAAACCTTTACGGAACTCAAGAATGGGATTTCCGTGATCCGGAAAATTCTACAGGCTCTATGAGCCCCCAAAACATGTTCTGGGCGCATTACATAATCAAGTGCCACAGAGACCGGGCAGAAGAAGCCCTTGAAAGAATGATTTTGGCGAGAATCGATATTCACTATGCTTGTTTCCACCGGCCTAACGGTAGCCCCATCTCACGCGAGAGCGTGGTTCAGACGAGTCGATGCAGTATTAACTACAGAAGAGAACGTAAAACTTGGGGGAAACCCGTACATGAAATGAAACCCTTTTATGCGAATTATTATCTGCTCTGTAACCAGTTGTGTGGTGGAGGAATCGAGCATTAACTTATGAAGTGCAGGGATCCCCGGGCTCCCCGGGAATAAGCGACTCTGCCAAGGACTGCCAAGGCGGCAATCCAGCAACACGCGATAATCCCTAATAATTCTCGAATTACTACGCCTTCCATGATTCTAACGATATTCTAGCGTTAAAAATGTTGGTGTTTCTGTTTTGCCACTCACATCTGTATCAAGATTTGTTGGGATGCCGATGCGATGATCTTCGGCTGCTGGTGGCAATGGTATGGATTATGTAAGCGACCGCAATCTGATCATGTACAACCTTGGCAGCAGCGATAACTACAGCCATATAAACAGAGACTCTAGACAGAGCTCTGGATATCATGGGGATTTTGAGTTTGATGCAAATGAACATCCAAATAAGCTTTCTGGTATGTTGATCACTGATGATCATCAGCCTAAACGGAGCCGGAGCCGGAGATCGGTTTTAAGGCGGGCCGCGGGGCCCATATTCAGCCGGAAACCCTGGGGCCTGGGGACGAGTGAGCCCAGAGTTGCAGAGTTGCTGAGGATCCACTCCGAACTCGGTAGTTGAGGTACTTAGATTTCCGTGCATACAACCCTGCATTTGAACTCCGAGGAATAGGAATGGCAACCAACGGGCAACCAACGAGATGGCGATGGTCGGGAATCAGGGTGATGATTCTAGATACTGCGTTACGGCCCGTCGATACTTGACGAGTACAACTCTAAGCCCTCCCTGCACTTATGCCACCGGAATACAGTACCTACGAACACTTCCCGGCTACCTGCTTAAACGAGCGTCGAGTACCGTTTTATCGTTATCGGACTTTATTAAGCTTCAATATACATAACGCACCCGGTGCCGTGGCCGGCATCAATCCCCTTGGACATGCGTCGGACCCCCGACGGCCCCCGGACTGATGTCTTCATCTACGAGTGATATACCATGCCTTCACTATCCCATGCCCTGGATATCCATCTACTACAGTGTCCCGCTGCCGTTGCTTCCGTGTTCTAGATGACCATTGGTAACCTAGTGCATCCATCTTGTGTAACAAACTGCCGACGAGTGGATCCATATCCATCTAAACTTCCAGCTCACGGTGGACCGTTACAAGGTTTTGATGAGATGAAAGTTCCAAAGTGATGAACATCTGGTCATATCGCTCCAGGTGCCTGAGCAACGAAGCTGCGTCGAAGCAACGAGGCTGGCCGCAGATTTTCTCGAAAGATGATTAATCATTGCTATTGGGGCTGGGTGGTAGGATATTCCTCCAGGCTCCATGATTTTGCGACTGCTTGCGGGATTTCGATCCAATCACCTTCATCCGTTCATCAATATGTGGAGTATCAACGTCATGGCCCCCACCCCACGAAGGATCAAGGAATCAGATGAAAAGATGTAAAGCTTATCAGTAGCTGATGACAACACGAATCTTATCAGCTGCAACAGGAAGTGTTAATCTATGTGGCGTCGGGGCTTCTAGGTTATCAACGATACATCTCGTATTATGATAGCTGGCGTTGTTGCTACAGTTCGTCGGTGACCTGATGATCGGAGCCGATTGGTGATGGGTGCGCGTGTTGCTACTGCCGATTGCCACAGACTTCGCCGGAGCCGTAGATAGTACATTACTGTAGCGCGTACCCCAGAAAGATGATTCCTCGGTAAATTCAGTATGCAAATTCATTCGCAGCCGTGAAAACCCCTATTGGAATATACTGCTCATTACTCTGTTCTTTACCTGTCTTTCGTGATTTGTAGATTTAGAGTGAGGCCGGTGGTTACCCCGGGCGCGACCCTGCTAGACCTCGTCGTACCTTGTCAGACCTTGTCAAGGCTGACCAGTTACATCCCTCAGATTGCTGCTTACCCGCCCATGTCGCGGCAGCTCCATCGTTAGCTTTGCCCCGGGCCTTGGAGCTGTAGATGCGCGGCGAACTGCGAATTTATTTTCGCTGCTAAGAAAGCAAAAAAGTCTAAAGACGCGAGAACACGGAGAACACAGTTGATTGTTAGCGAAACGAATGGCATGTTTTTGAAGAAGAGAAAAAACGCCTGGGGAGTAAGTATTTTAATAAGTCCTTTCGCCAAGAAACAATATCTGGCTTTTTTTATTTTTCTTCGTTAAAGGAAAAGAAAAAGACAGGAAGGGGTTTACTTTTTTTTTTTCCTTTTTCTGTTAACGTGGTTGTTAAACAAAAGCTCATCAAAGACGTGAGAACCGTTTCTAAAAAAAATCCACCACCACCTCCCTCCCCCGAAGGAAACGAAGACGACACTTCTTCCTCAACCAACCCACCTGTCACAAGTATACCTGCTAAGTCATCTTCACCCGTCAACCGCGTACAAGAATCCGAAACCCGAACCCAGCCCTATCCACTTCTCGCCACCTCGACACAGCGGAAGAAGAAGCGTCGCACACCAGTCTAGCCTGGGTATTCGTCCGTCACCGTCACGCATTCCACCTGACTGCGGCGCGTTCTCGTATCTCTCAGCCTCAACGGCATGCCCGGTGGAGCTTCCAATATTATTCCGGAATCCTTCACATACCCAACCATACCCTACGAAATGACATCCAACACCTCAACAATGCCAACTGAGCTCTCGGCCGCGCAACAAAATCCTCCTATGGATCCTGCTATCCTGTCCCCACAGATACCTACACCCGAGACCGCGCAAGACCACGATCGAAACACCATCACGGTCACAATCACCGTCGGAGAAAACGGCGCCAATCAAGCCCAAGCTGTTCCAGTCAATAATCGCGCCCCTACAGCGGAGGAGGCGGCAATTCAGCAGCTTCAACTACAGCAGCAGACGCATCAACAACTACAGGCTCAGCAGCAGGCTCAGGTCGCTCAGGCTCAAGCACAGGCTGCTCAGCAGATTCAGAGTCAGCAGCAGCAGCAACAGCAGCAACAGTTACAGCAGCAACAGATTCAGCAACAGACTACTTTACGGCAGCCAGCGAGTCCTGCTCAGCAATTGGCGATAAGTCAGCAACAGCAACAGCAGCAGCAACAGCAACTTCAACAGCAGATTCAGCAGCAGCAAATGCAGCAGCAGCAAGTCCAGCAGCAACAGGCTCCTCAAACTCCTCAAAGACAGATGCAGCAAGTTACTCAGACACCGCAAACTGGTACCCCGACAGGAGGTCAGGGTCAAGTGTGCAGGTACAATCACCAATTTTTTTTTGTGTTTCTTCACTTTTGTTTCGCTTGCTACGTGCAATTCACGAGCAAATTCGCTAACCCGCGCCCAGTAACTGCGGAACGAATCGAACACCTCTATGGCGGCGCGCCCCCGACGGTAAAACAATTTGCAACGCCTGCGGCCTCTACCAAAAAGCGCGCAACCAAAACCGACCCATGAACCTTAAGCGACCATTACACGGGGCTACCATGAGTCCTATCCACGCTTCAAACGGAGCCACGTATGTAGCGGCCGAATGTGTATCATCAGGTACATGTCCTGGTGGGGGTAGCTGCAACGGTACCGGAGGTGCTGAAGGATGCAATGGTTGCCCTGCGTTTAACAATAGAGTTGCAAAAGCTGCGCAACTAACAATTCCCGGGGTTGATGGAGGTCAAGGAGGAGTTCCTACTGATCCTGCTCTTACGACAGCTACGGCAGCTACAGCGGCAGCGGTGGCGGTTTCTGCCCCGAGTCCAAGTCCGCAACCTCAACCTCAACAGCAACATCAACAACAACAGGGGAGAAGTGGAAGCCCAACAAGTACCACTGTCGTAATCGCTTGTCAGAATTGTGGAACGACAATAACTCCTCTTTGGAGAAGAGATGATAACGGTCATACTATCTGTAATGCATGCGGTATGTATTATCTCTCTGTCCTAATCCCGGAATTTTTTTGTCATTTCGTGATTCGTGATGCCCTATACGAAATTAACCCTTATCTATACTTTGACTTGGCGAGATTGCAATCCCAGATGCGATATGATGTGATATGATAGGGCATCAACTTCGTTATCGCGATTCGATACGGTATCAGATCATCGCGATGGGGATCGTGGTGATCTGTATCTCTGTTTTCTTATCTTATCTATGATTCCCGTGATGCATTTTGTTTCCCGACACACGACATGTGTCCGACATGCATCCTTGCCTTGCCTTATCTTATCTCCCCTCCCCGATCATCTCTCATATCCCCAACCCATTTCCTAGTTATGTTTTTTTTTACCTCAACCCCAATTATGCATCGCTTTTTTTTGTTTTGGAAACATGAACATGACAACTAACATCCCCCAGGTCTCTACCACAAACTCCACGGAGTCCACCGTCCCGAAGCCATGAAAAAAACAATAATCAAACGCCGTAAAAGAGTAGTGGCTCCACAAACCAACACCTTCCCTTCGTCTCCTGTAGCCATTGCACAAGCCCCGCCTCATGGCACCGGGAGCGTAGCGACCTCAAATCCCCCAGGTCCCTTAGGTACCGCAGGTCACGTAGGCGCGAACGGAACCAACAACGCAGTCGGAGCCAACGGAGCCCTAGCCGCCGCGGATACAGAAATGACCGACGTCTCCCGTCTCTCCCTCTCAAGCCCCTCCGATTTCCTCTCACAACCACGTCATTACCCTCCACCTGTTGATTTCACTACTGCTCCGAAAGCTCCGGTTGCGAATATGTCCAACATGAACTCCGGCGGAAATAATGGAAGTAGTACCTTGATCGCTGCTGCGGTGCCGCTTAATTCTCGGAAACGGGGTATTGCTGAAGCTTTAGGAGGAGCGGGTGGGGGAGGCTTTAATCCATCTCCGGGGGTGGTGCAGCTTCTTCAGGGACTCCCAGGGTTACAGGGGCTCCAGGGGATCCAAGGGGATGTGCCGATTGACCCGAATTTGAATAATCTGCCCCAAGATAAAGAGGGGAAGAGACAGTGTTTATTGATCCGACGGGATGCGTTGGAGAGAGAGGCGAAACGGGTTAGGGAGGAGTTGGAGATGTTGGGGAAGGAGCTTGGGGCGTTGGAGAATGAAGATAATAACTCTGCCATTGACACCAATAACAGAAATACTACCACGAACACCCCTACGATGTCCAACAGCAACAACCATACCAGTAACACCGCCAACGAGACTACAAACACAAATACAAACACAAACACTACAACCGATACCATGGACACGAACACGGATCAGGGACTAGGAGAAGTAACTATGCCCGACCCACAAGATTCGCAATCGAATCAAGACCTGGCTGCGGCGGCGGCGATGAACATGGCTAGGGCTGCAGTGGCGGTGGTGGCGGGGACGGTGGTGGCGGGGACGCAGCAGTAGGATGCTGATGCTGATGCTGGTGGGGGTGGGGTGGCTGAGTTGGCGGAATTGGCGAAGAGGGTTATACGGGCTATGAACGTGGATTGGGGGGAGGTGAAGGATTTGGGGGAGAAGAAGAAGGAATGCGGGAAGAAGGATTTTGGGGAGAAGAAGAAGGAATGCGGGAAGAAGGAATCGGAGGAGACGAAGAAATTGGGGGATGAGGATATCAAGCGTGAGAGATGAGAGGTGAGAGATGAGGGATGAGAATGTGTAGATGGATATCATTGGTGTATGGTTGTTTGTCAAGGCTGGAAAGGAAAGGAAAGCAAGATCGATCAAGGAAAGCAAAGCAAAGGAAAGCTTGTTATGGCGTTTTTTGTGGTTCAATGAAGGAAAGGAGACTGGAGTTAAATGTGTTGTTTCTAAATTACTTGTTGTTAACTGTTGTTTTTTGTTCGGGTTTTATTATATTTTTTTAAACTTTTTGATAGGATAGGTACAATTGGATATTTTATGTACCGAGTTGTTGTGGTCACAGCTTGTCAGGCTGGAGTTTTTAACCTTTCTTTGTTATGGAATGATATTGATGGATAGGATGATGGATGGGATGGAAAATAATTGATTGCTATGATGATATCAAGACAAAGTTGCATAGTAGCGAAGGTGATATCTACACACTTGTATTCAAACAAAATATGCTCGCAGGCTGCAGCAAGGATTTCTACTTCCTTCACAACTCCCCAACCCCATTAAAAAGAACCATTGCTACACACAGTCACATCACGTGCCTGTCATCACACAATATCACTTATATCATAGATCCTCTTGTGACCGCTTGTGAGCGCCATCCCGGGGAGCCCGTCATCCCGTCCCGTCATCCCACCACCACCACTCGTTTCCTCCATTTCCACCCATTTCCTCCCATTTCCTCCCTCCACCAACCACCCCGTAATTGGTTTAAAAACTTCTGCATCCATCTATGCCCCTGGTGAAATTATGTAGAGTAGATAAGCCAGTTTTTTATGCCAGCTCGTGATTCTGCAAATACCAACATCGCTTTCAGCTCGATGGTTACTGCATCAGTATTCGGTAAGTTTTCTATTCCTTTATTCCTTAGTAGAAGGCCGTGGGCCGTGGCTAGGGCTCGGTGGGGTGGGGTGGGGTCGGGTGGAATATGGCGTAGGAATCTGCGGGCGTTGAGCACGGATCGTAGCACGTCCTCGCTCACTCCCGCCTTCTTCGTGCGCCATCTCTTTCTACAATCTCGAAGACGTTCGCAATATCAAGATGGACAAAACTTACGCGAGACCACCGCAGTCACCAAGCTGCCACCTGTGGTCAAAATTCAATTTCCACCGAAGATATACCGATATAAAGTATAGCGAACTAGTAACTCATTTACCCGCGCCATATCAGCTTCCCGGATGCATAGTATTCTGGATTAATGATTCATGATGAGTGTGATTTATCTAGTAGACAAGTTGACAAATAGTGGACTTTACATTTGGTCATAGATTCTCACCCAGCTGTTCACTCGCTCAGATTCCAACTAGGTTAAAACGGTCAGTTCTGAACTTCTGTCAAGACCTGAAACCCTATTCAGGAAAGGGAGTTCTGCAGCTCGTTCCAAATTGGCTACTTCATGGTTACTAAGTGCTTGATACTTTTACAAGCAAATCCCTCGTGTAGAGCTCCCAAGTGGTGATTCACGGAGATATCTGACAGAATTTCTAAATGAAAGTAATACGCCTTGATGATCATATAGTCTATTGGTAATCTAGCTGAAATAGTGATACATTCAATGAAATAATATCTATTTTTAATTGAGTTGTACAGATACTATGGGTTAATTCCGTAGCAGTCAAACTTCGATTTTGTGCGTTGTAACGACGGATATTTAGGCCTATGAACGTACCTAGCTACTTAGTCTTGTAGAGTGCAAACAACGCTCCAACCAAGACTCTGTTTTGACGTTATACATGGGTCGAGCCTGATTCCCAGAATCAGCGGCTCAACATTCTGCCACTCGCTTAGCGTCTTAAACTTCCATTGCGTCCGCTTAGTCGGCATATGCTTCGTGATATAAATATCTTTCAGCTGTGTTAAATCCAATCCCCACTCACGCATAATGAAATTCTCAATATTCTATTTACATAATGTCAGTGTGCACATGAATTTGAACACAATCAGGCGGCATACCTTGAAAACCCAGATTTTTTCACGCTTGACATAGATATATGGGCCAAGCCCATTCAACGTCTTCGAAACTTCAATAATATCCTTGGATGTAGCTTTCATCCGCTGTTCGTATTAGTTACAGCGTATTATTATCTTGATTCAGAGGTTAGCTTACCGTAGTTCTGGAAAAGTAGCCAAATTCATTAAATTCCGTCGGTAAAACGGTTTTTTCAAGCTCCAACAACTTAGATTTGATTGATTCAAGATTGTATCCATCCAAGGAAGTAACTTGTTGATCCAACTTTTGCTCTATGTCTTCGATCTTGGTATTAATAGAGTTGAGGCTCTTAGTGGCTTCCTGGGAGTCCTTTTCCGTCTGTTTCTTGATTTCTGCGAGCTGCTGCTTAACGAACTGTTGGATCTCACTCTGGTTTTCGGTAAGACGTTGCTCCAGCTCATCGTTTTTCTTCAGCAGGCGTTCCATATCCCTAAACAAATTCAACCCACCGTACTTAGATGCCCTTTCAAGTTCTGTCTTCAATTGGGCACTCTCCTCTTCGAAAATCTTGAGCTGAGTTTTCAAGTCGTTTTCCATTTTTGTTAGGAGTGCTTTCGATTGATTGTTCTCGTCTTTGAGCTTCGAAATCACAACGTCCTTGGTGTTCGTGACTTCCTTGACGTGTAGCTTCAGTTGGTATATCTCATCCCTCAGCATTGACTTTTCCAGCTCGTTGGCTGCCGCGGCGTCTTGGAGTCTTTGACTAAGCTCAACGAAGCTGAGGAGTTCGTTCGAAACTTGATCTTGCGTCATACGTTCTTTGTGGGGTGTAATCGTAGGTGACTGGGGGACGCTGCTGGTTGGAGTAGTAGCAGTTGGGGTGTTGGGAGATGGTGTGTTGCCGGGTGGAGTGTGAACCGGAGAAACCGAAGTGGACATATCCTGGTCAAGCGCAGTCAACGCTTGAAAATCCATTTCAGTGATAGGTGGCCCTGGCTGTTGCTGTATGAGCTGTGATACGTTTTGGGTGTGTCTATGGAGCTCGAAGTTACGCGCCTTAAGTAGGTTTGTTGGTGGCCGGTAATCGAGACCAAGATTATGAGTTCCGGGGGGTTTGGCTGAACCCTTCTGTGAGCAAAAAGGTAGTGTATTGCAGAACTAGCTCACAGCCTCAGTACCACAGTACCACAGTACCGAAAAATCTGTTTAAAGGACTCGCGAGGAACGAGAGATGGAGTAGAGATCGAGTGGAGGTGGAGAACAGTGTAACTGATCGAGATTGAGAGAGATGCAGAAGGCCGAAACGTTTCCGGACCGCCCGTGTAACCACCCCATCCAAGACTTTTTCCGCGGGTGATAGGGGTATGAAGCGCAATGCAAATACTCTCAATGTAAGACAGAACCACAACCGTCACGCGGTGCCATCCCCCGTTCCCCCAGGCGATCCTGAATCTGCAACACAGGACATGGATGGGATATAGCACTGGGATGAACTTGATTGTATGGCTGCTCTAGAGTAGCGAACCCAATGGAGCAATGCTTGCAGATGAACCCTTTTGATTTGGAGGATTTAGACAATGCAGTCAAAGGACTACTCCGTGACAATGGATATAATATTTGTTAAATTGAGTATTGTTTAATTTGTAAAGTCAAATTGTATTGAATACATTTCTTCGCATGCTGTGAATTTGACGCGGCTACATCCCTGTCACTCGCGGATAAAAGTCTTGAAAGGGGTCTCGAGACGGGCGGTCCGGAAACGCTTCGGCAGAAGGCCATGATAGAAGCCCTTAGGTCATGCCAAAAGAAGCTGTACGATAACCCCTTGAATAAAATTCTCCTTTTATTTGAAGGTGGATTGTGGGTCGGACAGCACACAAATTCACTAGCTCTAATCTAAACTCAAACTCAAACTACCCATATGAATACGTCCGAATTTGGGTAAGTTTTGATAATCCAACCCTCTCCAAATCTCTACGTTACCTCGTAATTCAAATTAGCTGCGCAGCCTCAGATTTTTTTCCACGGCTGAAATATTCAAAGGTCCACGGACCACAGTCTCGCCGCGGTGGATGAACTTGAAGGATGATACAAAATCACCATGGTCCAAGCTTCCAAAAACACCTAACCAGGGTCCTTGTGATGAAACAATTAACTGATCACTTTTGACCCACAAGTTATGTACTCCTCCTGTGCACGGACACAATTCCTCTTCCATTCCACTTGAATATATATGGGGTTAAATATTGGTGTTGATACCATACTCACCACAAACTTCATACTCACCACAAACTCAACTCACCACGAACTTAAACACCACAAAAAAATGTACCCACTACCACTACCAACCCTCCGAAAAACCCCTTCCAGGCAAGAAAACCCAACCCCACAGCCTATCATTAAACCTAAAGGTGTACCTCCTTGGTTTGCTTGGCGTATCCTTGGCGAATGGTACCAGACGCCGGAAGAGCTCAATAAGTTCGTACGGCGTTTCCTCATGGATCCAAAGACACCTGTACCCCCCGAGCTCATCATAAATCTTCCCACCGCTTTCAATGTCCCCACGGATGTACTACAGTACACTAGTCCAAACTCCTGTAAAGTGCATCGCCTCATCCCGGGGAAGATTTTAGAGCATCTAGATCGTGGCTTCAACATGTACCTAGAATCGTTTAAATCAGTTCCAAGGGGACAATACCGGCGCCAATTGACGCGATTGGCAACGGGTAAATTACCCGTTAAGGAACGTGTCAAACTTTTCGAGCTTCACAGGTATAGAGCTGAGATTGAGCAGGGTGGGAAGTATTCGGAGTTGTATAGAAAGAGAAATCAGTGTGTTGGATGTAGAGTCACGTGCTGTATGAGAGAGGAGGATATCCTTAGATTGCTGGTGTTTGCTAAGGAGATCTGTCAGACCGATTTGAATCCTTTTTTTGAGGAGGCGTGGAAATGTAGACAAGAGATGGTGAAGGAAGGTAAGTTGTAGACCTAGATTCTTGGCTGATCGTGATACCTCTTTAGGCAACAGGCGAACGAGGTTGCTCCAGGTATAGTCACACCGCGAGGGCTGGCCATTAAATTTCTCGCAGGAATTGTTGGTAGGGAATACAGGGCGCTTTTTGATATACTTGAATATTTTCGCATGTAGATTTCTTAATAAAACGATGACTGAAATGAACTGGTATGCTTTCCGCTTATCCCACTATGGAAGCCATAGTACCCGAATGCCCGCTACAACTCGGAGTGTGTAGATCTTATGCACCAATCACACCCAGCTCACTCGCTATCCCACCCATCCCCCCCCAAAAAAGCATCAAGTATGCGGGGAAAAAAATATTGTTACATTGTATGGTACATGATTGATGATTGATGGATTCAGCTTTTGTAACATGTTTTTTTGATGCTACATAAAAACAAAACAGAAAAGAGAACAATAAGGGTATGCTTTATTGTTTATGGGGTGACTTTGATTCCGATCGTTGCGGCTTGTCCAATGATTGACTTTACGAGGGATTCAAGGGAGAGGACAGCGAGACGGGGTTCCTGTTACGTTGCTATTATCAGCATTCCGATGTCAAACCCAGACCACCCAAGGTGTTCCTAAGACTAAACCGAACCTCCCCAGGGTAAAACAAAAAAAGTTTAACGTACAGTTCTCTTAATCTTGGCAATCTCATAAACATGCTTCAAAGATACGGTTCCGATGTGTTCTTGACCACCAGGGCTGTTGATTCCCTTCAACTTGTTCTTCTTCTTTTCGACACCGGCGGCGGTAAGGAGCATCCAGGAGGTCGCGGGTGTGCGGAGATCGAAGGTGAAGGATCGGTCGGGGCGGACGGTGATACGGGCGGGGATGGGGGTTCCCTAATGATTGATATGAGAGTTAGTGGTGGGTTCATGTGAGTTGTTTGTGGCCGCAAAAGTCTTGAAGTAGGAATCCTCAGGAACAAGTGATGTCGGTTTAAAGACCGGCATTGGCCAGCGGCCCCAGCTTTCCCGACGCTTTCAGCATTCCATAAGTCCCAGCATCCCGAACAGATACTGCATTCCCAGCAATCCGATCATTCCCAAATGTCTCAGCATTACAAGTAGTCCCAGCATTCGTTCAATGGAACCGGGCATTCCGAGCATATTTCCACCTCTCCGCTGCGTTTTTTTCCATTCCGAGCCACTGATTGGAGCTACTCGCTGAGACTGAAGGGAATGCTGATTCGTTCAAGGTCGCGGGGAGCATTGCCGGTTCTTCGCTGGGACTTCGCATGGACTTCGGGGGTGTGATAGGGTACGTACGACGTTGATGTGAGCAGTTCTCGCGTTAAACTCCTATAATTGATTATCAGCCTCCTATTCCAACAGTCTTTGTGCTCTCTCGCTCGCATGCTTCTCGCTCGCGTTCCCGCGCTCTCCCGGTCTTCCGTACCTTACAAAAGTCCATAGACTTTACTCCCTTAGATCCCAAAGCCGGACCAACCGGAGGGGAAGGCGAAGCCTGTCCCGCACCAACAATCAACTTCACAATCACGTTCTTCTGAAGCGCTCTCTTCGACATTGTTGTATGAGTTGCCGTGAAGTGGGGTTTAGGGCGGGTATGCGCAGCTGAGTGCCTGGGGTTCAATAATTTTCGCGGCTCTGCGGTATCAATCACGTGGGGAGGAATATTTACACTAGAGTATCTAAGGGAATGGGGGCTGCAGGGGTAGGATGACTGGGATTATCGGCCTGCCCTAAGGAAAGGGAGGGATGAGGTGGAAAGACGACGCGAAGAGATGCGCGTCATGACTAAAGTTTAACTCCTCAATCTGCTGAAAGCTTGACAAAGTTCGAGAAAGTGTGAACCCCCAAAACACGTTCTTCCACCCTAACACTCGACAACCCGAAACCCACCGGTTTTCGAACGCTACCAACTACCGCACGTCTCAAACTCAACGAGACTTCATCGCCAGCCATCACAAACGCTGGCACTCCCCTCGTCCTTAACCTACCTACCAAGATTCTCGACTTTATACGCGCCTGCCTAAGGATGCCCCCTAAGAAGAAAACGAAGGCTGCTGTCGTAACAGCTACCACTACATCGACTAGAAGTACTAGGTCTAGGAAACAACAAGACGATGCGAGCTCGGTAATTAGTGTCGAAAGTGTCAAAACTGTCAATAGCACTGGCAGCGCGAAAAGGAAAAGAGCAGGAAGCATGTCTGTTACGGCCCGGAGTACAAAAAAGGCAAAGGAGTCTACGGAGACTTGGTGGGAGGAAGTTGCGGGCTGTTCGGACGCGGAGATTTTGGATGGAGAGGGATTTCAAAAATGGTAGGAACCAACTACTTACCGATACGCACTCGGAGTGACATAGGAAATATGAACTAACAGTTCACAGGATTGAGGATCTTGGACTTGATCCCTCAGGAATGTTTATGTACTTGATCCTTTACAAGTGCCAAGCGAAGACCAGCATGACCATTACGAAGGAGCAGTTCGTACGGTTTATGGATAGCATTGGGTACTCCTCCTCCTCCCCCCCCCCCCCCCCGCGGGCCACATCCTTCACCTTTTCTTGCTAACACCTACTAGTGTTAAGAGCAACTCTCAGCTACTTACCGTCCTTTCTGCACTCCTCTCCGATATCCGGCCCGCCACAGCGCCGCATCCGAACCCGAACTTCAAGCCTTTCTACAAGTGGTGTTTCCAACATTTCAAGCCGGAAGGGCAGAAAGGGATGCCTGTAGATTTTGCAGAGATAATTTTACAGACTCTGTTAGATCCTACTCGATACGATCCTACCTGGGTATCAGAAGAGGAACCGACAAAGAACGAACAATTTCCTCATGTTGACGCGTTCTGCGAATATATCACCCAGTCGGATCCTAGACCCGTTCATGTCATTAATAAGGATCAGTTTGAACAGTTTTATGAGTTTAATTTGGCGGTTAGTTGGAGCGCCGTGGAACATAGTGAAGATAGTGCTTGTAAGTTTTTTCCTGGGTGACGTCATGGTTGTACGCGACGAGGGTACGAGTCGAGTGAGGGAGGCGTACGAGTGAGGGAGAGTGAGGAATAAAGATGCTATGCACATGCTAACAGGTAGTACAGGGCCGGCACTTATCGATAGCTACGTGACTTGGAAGCGGGAAAAATACCCAGCATGATTAAAATGATATTGGGCTTTCTTTTTTTTGTTGGATGTAATAAACGCGTGTTTTATTTTTAAAGATTCTGGCTATTATACTTACATTGGCTTATCCTTAACTACTCTGATTCCTGGCGTATAAAATTTGTTTACTACAACAGAGACACCCCTTTTTTGTATCATCGTTATTCGAATGTATGTTCATAATATTATGTTATTCCACTAGAATAATTGGATTCTACAGTGTTTATCAGTCTGAGGCGAAATCAATTGAGGGAGCGGGATAATTACTGACGGTGACTGAAGACTGCAAGACTGTAAAGTTCCTGCAAGCCCGCCCGACCACAAGGCGGCCTAGCCAACGGCGGTCAAGGGTACATAGCCAAGGCCGGGTTCTATAGACGAATAGACGAAGAGACGAAGAATTTGGGCAGACTCTACCTCGATCCCCCTCTCTCTATCCTCCCATGTCATTAGTTAGATGGTAGTCCGGGGGGCAGGTGTGAAAGACTCTATCCTGATTAATCCTGGTCCATCATAATCCAGTCAGGCTATGTACATAATCATTATCCCTGGAGCTGGTTCCAACCAAAGTTTTACCACTTTGCAGCTTTGCTTCAACCATCATATCTCGCTCTTAAGGCTGAGAGGCGCGGGGATAAAGTTATGGGATCGGCTACACACCCCGGGTGATGGGCGTTGATGCGAGTGATCTGGATGTGATTGGCGCAATAGGTGGGTAAGTGGAGCGTTGATGCTCGTAACATTTTGCGTTTTGATGACTAAATTCTAATTCTACGGTAGTTGTCCTTAACTTGCTAAATCTATCTCAAATCCATTATGTATAAAATTATGCTCAATCACAGCAATCACAGCAATCACAGCAAATCAAGTTACAACAAAACAGCAACATCACATGTTACAGAACTCTGAACAATTGATCTTTGAATGAAATCCTATGTGTAAATAAAAGACCCTGTATTATACCCCAACCAAACCCATCCAGTATCTAGCCTAGCAAAGCGCAAAGTGTAAAGAGTATGAAATGAAAACCAGATACCGAAGTAATCTTAACAAAAAAAAAAGACGAACAAATGCACAACAGAACGAGTAAAAATAAAGCCGCGATGATAATGTAAAAACAATGTAAGTGTAAGTAAGGTAAGTAAGTAATAAGAAGTGTAGTGAAACGCAGAAAAACACCATGCGCTGTTGCAATCTATCTGAGAGAGAAAAAAAAAAGGCCTAAAGGTAATTCTTATAACCCTACAGCCCCAGTTATAATCCGCGTAAAAAAAAATGAAAGGAAAAAAAAAAAAAAACACCGCCAACTTTTTAAGAAAAAAGAAAAAGAAAAAGGAAAAGGAAAAGGAAAAACAGGACCGAAAAACAAAGGTTGCTATCTGCTATCGCACGACGGCTCATAAAGCAACCATCAACCACTTCGCTCCCTGCACTAGCTACTCAGACAAGATACTCACGAACGCCTGCACTACGTCGGCTTCGATTTCCTCCCCTCAGCGCTCTTCTTTGTCGGCGAATTTTCCGACGGTTGAGTTTCCAGAATATGCGTATGATTTTTCGCCTTATGAATTTCCGCACCTTCCTGGGAACAGAATTCAATCGACTTAATCCAATCATCATTCCAAATCTCTTCCAACGTAGCTCTCTTTGCAGGATCCAATTCCAACATGCGTCCAATAATATGGCGACTCTCCCTAGGTAGTATCCTAAGCAAACGTTGGGGTCCCTTGGGGGGTTGTGCTCCGGCACCCTGGACCTCTGAGGGAGAAGGGTTGCCGGGAACACCCTCGATGGGGTTGGTGGGGAGAGGATCCGGAGGCATCGAGAAAAGTCGGAAGGAGTTGTCAGACTGTCGAGGTGCTTTCCAGGGGAATCGACGAAGGGTCATGCAGCAGAAGATGATGGCTAATGACCAGACATCGGCGGGTTGGGGATCGTATTTGAGGTCGTGGCAGACTTCGGGGGCAAGATATGGATCTGAACCGACGATTCCTATTGAGGGGATTAGTAACTTGATTTCAGCGATTGATATCGGAAGGGGGATGTACCATGTGCTTCTACGATTCCGTGCTCAAATGGATATCGGAATACGCTTGCACTACCAAAGTCGATGATTTTCAAGATTCCATGTTCGCTAATCACCACATTGTCGAGTTTCAAATCTCTGTGGGCAAGACCCATAGAATGCAAGAAAGTCACACCGCTTACAATCTGCATGAAAGCACAAGCAACCTCCTCTTTGGACATTTTTCCAGTCATAACAGTTGCAAACAGATCATAGGGACAGTATTCCATCACCTCATACCATCTTCCTCTTTCGTGAACAATATCCAAAGTTTCAACGATATTTCCATGATGCAATGTTGAACCGATACAGAATTCAGCTGTAACCTTCTTTGCATATTCTCTTTCAGTTTCATAAGCATGTCTTGCTCTGAATTCCTTGACAGCAAAAGTAACGCCATCGCTTGACCGCTTCATAAGTCTTACAGAACCACCGGCTCCAGATCCCAAGACTTTTCCGAATTTACCGTATTTCTTGTTGAGTCCATGGTCGTCTGCGAATGGTGCGGCAGCAGGGGTGCTTGTGCCGCTCTTAGTACTGGCGCTGCTTGGCGATTGTGATCTCTTCTTTCCGCCCTTGAAGAAACGCTTCAAATCACCCATAGAACCCTTTTTATTAACAGTGGCGTCGTCATGGGCTTTGCCAAGAGAGGTGAGGGAGAGGTGTGAGTGGTGGCGCTTGTCCGATTTATCATGCGAACCGAGCGCAGAGAGATTAATACTAGAAAGTGTGTGCCGAGATTTGCTAAATTTAAACCGCGACTCAATATCGTTTAGGTTCTTGGGTTGCGGGGGTCTCTTGTGACGCGCGTATGGGTCGTCTGGGTCTGGCGCAGGTGTAAACGGCCGTGATGGAGGATATGTGGGGGTAGTAGCTCCCGAGCGGGATCCGTAACCGTATGGTGTTCCGATAGGGCTCTTCTCTGCTCCATATTCCGACGGCTGGAAGCTCTCAGGTCCAATAGTAAATGTAGGTTGTGGTGCGTTTCCATGTGCAGAATGCGCAGACACGGGTCTTGACGACGCTGGTGAGGTAAATGTAGAAATTCCCCCATTGTATCCAGAAGGTCCACCAACACTCAGTCTCGGAGGTGAGGTCTGGGGTGTCATGGTGTTTGGGTCACCTCCTCCAGGTCGGGTAGGTTGTAACGACGATCGGTGATCATGGTCGGAACGGGATTGACGGAATGCCGGACGATCCGTGGTGGAGGCGGGTGTAAGCGGTGGTGAGTTCATCGGTTTCCGTGGAGAATCTGGGGAGATTTCTCTGGACGGGGCCTGTGTTTGTTATATCCTTTATCAGTAACGCTCCGTCGTACAAATGCACAAAAACAGCAAATTGTCAGGGCAATAAATGGCGTCCGACCAGTATAAGGCAGCAGGTCAAGGATACGCCCAAAGCACAAAGCGGGTGCAACTCTAAAACATGACACGAAAAAGCAATTGGATTTAACTCACACGAGTTGGAGGTAATGAAAATGGTTGATAGTCGAAATGCGCCAATCGCTCCTTCTGAAGAGAGCTCTGTAATGAAGCAGCATTCAAGCTGTCGGATAATGCGTTCAACCCATCGATCTGGTCATCTTGGCTGCTAGGTTGTAGCTCTGGTGAAACCACGGATACGGGTGGAATTTGTTCCGGCTCCTGTGTAAAATGAACCGAGGAATTTTTGCTGGAGTCAGCATCCTCAAATCTAATATGCTCGTTTTCCATCTTGGTGGTTGTTGTCTGGTTGGAGGTGTTTCCGCGTGACGACGCTTCTCAGGCTGTTGTCCCTGTAAACTATCCGCGCTCGGCAACTCTTGAACCTTTCTTCCGGAGCTTTTGATGTCGGAGAAATGGCTTGTAGCGTGGGGGTTGACAACGACTGTAGTCTTGGTGACTCAATGCTGTATAGGTAATTCGACAGCTCTGAAAGGGAGTGTCGGGTAGCGTAGGGACCAGTGATAGTAGAAACCGTAGGTATTAGTGACGTGAGACGGTGTGTAGATTGTCGAGAGTTGGTGTCGAGGGTGTGTTGAATTCTCTTCGTTCGTCGGTAAGATTACGGTGAGTGGAGGTAGAAGCAGTGAAGGAAGGTTCCTTGAGGCGGTGGCGACGTGTGGTCTCGGGCTTTCGTTGGTCCTGGTGCCTTGGGTATTCAAATGGAAGCCGGCAGTGGCACTGGCAGTATTTTTGAAGTAAGTCAGTGTAGCTCTAAGTTAGAGCAGATGTATTTAGGGTGTCGATGGGGTGTCGGCGGTAGACTGGTCGTTGGTCTCGAGACGTGAACCAGCAGGGTTGCTCAGAGAGGGATAATATGCAACAGAGCCGGCGGCGGCGGCGAGCACGGCAGCAGCAGCAGCGAAGCGACAGAACACGGAGGCAGCACGGAGGCAGCACCGAGAAGCTTTTGGAGGTAGCACGCGCGTCGTGGGTAGCTTCGACAGGTACGACTTGAGCAATTGTTCTCGTCACTCGAGTACTCTCTCATCTTTACATCTTCTCATCTTTACATCTTCTCATCTTTACATCTTCTCATCTTCTCATCTCATCTTCTTCTCCATCATTCACAACTACAAAACATCACTCCTTCAAATATCAAAAACATTAATCCCCCAGCAAATCCTTTAATTCACCATCTACATGTGAGTCGTCCTCAAACCCACGCTTCCGATCTGCCGCACGCCGCCCCTGAAGGCAAAATTCTCTCTACTGATTGGGTAGCTACACTTTTAGCCATAACTCGCACGCTATGACATTTACTTTGCCAATGGTCCAAGCCGATGAGAGATGAGCTCCACTCTCTGTGCGGTGCAATTTTTTTTTTCTTTTTTGTTTATTTCCATCATCCTCCGCTCTTATCCAGCTGGACACGCCCTCTATCTCACGGGCTCTCGTCTTTTCCATCTCTCCGTCGTTTGGTGGGGCATACTCTCGTACTGATTGGCGGGGCAGTCCGGATATATCTTGCCGGGTCCATGGGTCCATCGGCAGCTACATGTGTGTGATATCATATCTACAGGACGTTGGTCAAGCCGGCGATGACTCTACCGGAACGGAATCTACTATCAAGGCATGTAGGCATCTTCGCGGGAGTTTCAGGGCCCATCAACTTCCAACAACGACAACCGTTTAATCGGGCATCTTGTTTGTTCGTCGCCGCAAAAGATAGCTCCGTGTTTAAAACACAAAAAGAACCACCCGGCGGCGCCTAGAGCATTAAAGCTATCTTACGCTCCAACCCCTCGCATGGCGCAGCAACAACTTGAATTTGCCTCAACCCACCTCAACGAAACGGAGTGGATTTCGTAAAAGACTTTGAAACAGACCCGACCGAAATTTGATTGCCGGTAATTGTTGGGGGTTCGAACCCGTTTCGCTCGGCGTCACGTGTAGGCCATGCGTTGAGCTGCGCGAGGGCGGGAGCTTGTCGAGACTGCTCAACTGTCGAGGATGGTAAGGCCGTCGAAAATAGATATTTACTCTGTATCTATCTATGTTGTCAAAAGCCGCCAAAGTTGACGAAGACTGCCGAGTGTCAGGATTCCTGGGCAATAAGCCAGAAGCTGTGTGGGCTTCTCGGAGGCTGGAGCTCCAGGCGATTTGCGCTAGCTCACTAGGCGGAGCGGAAGACCTACGGGACGAACCTATCTACGCAAGCGGGAAGGACACACTCTCTCTATCGAAGCTCTTATCGGCTCGGGGGGGAACGGCACATCTTTGACTACTCCGAGCTGGCGAGTTGCTGGTGGAAGCTTAACTGACTCCGAAGCATCAAAGTAGCTGATCTCCGTGGTGGTGCTAAAGAAAACCACTCTATCTGGAATGCTGTGTGTATGTATCTCAGCTGCATCAGATAGCTCACAGACCTAGGTGCGTCACCGGAGCCATGTCACTAAGGTGTCACGAAAAAGCGATCGATCACCACGCATCCAGAGTCCTAAAGCAATCTATTCCGAGAATTTCCAGCGGCCTTCCGTACATACATTAATCTCCGTTGAATGCTTGGTATTGCTGGCGTGGACGCAGGAAGCGCGTACCGGTTAGGGGACCGAAGAGAGTGCCATAAAAGAGCCGTAGGGAGCCGAAGGTTGCCACGGGGGGAAGGCGTAGGGAGCCACAGGAACTATCCAAGGCCGGAATGAGTTTGTCATACACATCCGCCGTGCATGCTGCGACGTCCTGCAAAACATTGCGTCCTGCAAAACATTGCGTCCTGCAAAACCTTGCTCGACAAATTCCGACAAGGTCCGACAAGGTTCGATGGGGTTTGAAACACGCCGTGAAAAGTCCGCAAGGCTCGATAAAGCTCCATGAGGTAAGCAGAAGTCCACGCTATCCGTATTGTATCATCGGACCTTCCAATGGCGACGCCTAAAAAAACGCCGTCAAGGTAATTCTTTGCCTACTTCAGACATAATAGTCGAGTTATTTATTATCAGGATTCCCAAGGTTCGCCTGGTCTCGACGTCCTGCGAGTTGTTTTCCCTTTCTCGCAGGGCCGCGCTTTTTTCGTGTGTTAAGCGCTGGTTCGCTTGGCTTCGTAACACCAAGTTGCCGAAAGCCGAAGTCTTGAAGTCGGCGAGTACCAGAAAAGGATCGCAGGGCGAAGGGTCCAAAGGGACAGAGCCTAGGGGAGCCGAGGATAGCCAAGAGTAGTACTCAAAGCTTATTTCAGATCCGGAGATGGAAAGTTTCCATTTTGGTTCGACAGATCCTAAGGTGGAGCATCGAGATGTTTTGATTCTAGAACAGATCGGTAACCTTATTTTACAAGGCGTTTGCTATTCCCATTCCTCACTGGCGACGGATGCTTCCATTGTTTCCTGTTTAAGGATCCTGGAGCGGGTATTAGCTAATGCCTGCGTAAAATGAATGGATAATCGGAGCTGATCAATCATTTCAGACATCTCGGTGTCCGTTTGCCGTCCCATCTTTCAGCATCTCCACTCTGTAAAAACATCCCACCTGCATGAACTTCCTCGTGTCCTCGTGGACATATTCCGAAACAGGACTTGATATTCCTGAGAAACGAAGTAAAGCAACAAACGCACTTAGCAAGGTGCAATTCGAAAAGGCGAACCCCGAGAGTCCGAGACGTAGTCCGGTTCGCTATCGAGATTTGCGAAGTGAAGAGAAGCGAGAGTGCAAAAGTGAAACTAAAGTGGAGGATGGAGAACAAAGTGTGAACGCGGGGGTAGCCTCCTCAGAACCTTCCGTTACTCGGGAGTCGGTAAGCTGTGTTTCGCATCCCTCTCCATCTCCATCTCCCTCCATCTCTCCATCACATATTCTGTCACTCATTCCATGCAACGCGAATGATGTTCCATGACCTGACACACACTCCGCGCAACCTCCGCAAACGCCGCCTGCCCTCCGCACCCCGCAACGTGTTTGATGAACGGCGGTGAGTCATGGGCTTACTTTTCACCCGGGTGAATATTCTCCGAGCCAAGTTTTCTTGATGTTTCAAGTTTCCAATCACACCGCACTTTAGAACCTGCATGTCTCACCGGGTTGAACGGGTAGTTGTATCCGGGCCGGTAACTTCGGCAGCGTCCATCGTTGAGAGCGACGCAGTAGCCCCAGGCTGAACCCTACGGCCGACCCCCGCCCGAAACGCCGTGTGCGACGCGGAGAGACGCGGTGGGACGTGTATCTTGAGTATCTTGAAGGTATACTTCAGGCGAGACCCGGTGAAAAACGAGATCCCCAGGCCGGTGTGTCCGGGAAAGAAGCTTGGGAAGCTTGAATCTGGATTCCCAATTCGGCCCCCACGAACGCCTGAAAATCTAGATAGCAAAGCCATTTTTTCCCCGAAATCACGGGATTCGAAAAACCTTCATCGGCTTTGATCCGCGGATCGGCATGTCTAGGTTCCCGGGGAGCCCGGGGATCTGCCGTCCGCAAACGATTATGAAACAACCGCAGTTCACACATACATTAGATACACGAGGTCCGATTTTTCCCCAGCTAGCTAGCTAGCTACGAGTAGTGGTTCTTCAGGACGATGTCACGAACTTACGACCTTCCCATGAGATACTCTACTCTATGTCTCGCTTGCATGTCTCGCGGAAGCGGGAACCCAAGCGATATGCAGTCCCTGTCTTAATCCTAAGGCTGTATGTCGTAGAATCGATCTGGGGTAGACGCAAGACAATGCCTGAAGAATTCAAGACAGATGACGCCATGCATCTGAACTCTCGGGTCTTTCGTGAGTCGATGGATGTAGCAACAGCAGCTCGCGAATTGAATACGATCCCAGGCATCCACCAAGCTTCCGAAGTTGCCTGAATACGAAGGGACGAAGTAATTTTGAAAAGACTTTACCCGTCTCCAACACTCTGGGTCGGTCGGAGTTTAGAACAGTTTGTCACTGGTGATGAAGCTTAACGCCTAAAATCCCGAAAGCCCCAAGTCCCTTAAACTGGGTCCCTCTTACCACCGATCGTACATACATACCTTCATGATCGCAGAAGTGGGCCGTGGCTAAAGTCTAACCCCTTTGCTTCCTTGGTTTAAAGCTTGACTTGACTGCCTTTGGTGGAGGGGATTATTGAAGATCGATCTGCAAAGCCCTACCACCCATACCCTACCCTGTTGCCCTAGGAATTTGGGTTGGCGTGAGAGCTTGAATTGACGTCTGAGGCAAGATAAGATCCTCACTAGTACTTGATGAACGGCGAAGAGATTGCAAACGGCACGCCGAGGATGCGTCTCTTTGGCGGTTTAGATAGCCGAAGATAGATACAAACTGAAAAATCAGAAAATGATTCCTTATCTAAAGCTAACTGATGCCTAATATTCCAGCCATGTGACCATAAGTAATCGATAGCAGCGCCTGCATTCCCCAACATTAACCACGATGATAGCAATTCCCACGGCCATAGTCCTGTTTCCAAGCCCTCTGATCGGTATCGGTAATCTTATCAACCCCATCCCCAACCCTCAAATCTGAGTAAGAGCACGCGAAGCAAGGGAGTGGATACCACGGATCTCAAAAAAGCGATGAAACCAAGTATGGCTGTATGTCAGTTGTGTGGTATGGTATGTACATAGGCGAAAGAATTGATTAGGAGTGAGGGGTGAGGGGGTAAGCCACGGTCACTGAGCCACTGAGCCACTTGGGCGGCGTAGGCGGCTACAGCATGGAGATTACGGAGGCTGAAATGTAGGTTGCTAGGCTGTTACATAGGCATACAGGGGAGCCTGTGAATTCCGGGGTGAGTCTGGGGATAAGGAATCAGGGACCTCAGTGCAAGCTATGTAAAGGGGAAACATAAAGTGCAAATCTTTCAGACATTCAATTTTTGCCGCATGCTGCGTAAAACAAAACTCTCGCGGGTTGTAGCCAAGAAGTTGGATCCATGGAAAATGAGTCGAGACAGAAGCAGAAGGAAAATGGAAGTTGCAAAAGTGCGGTTTCAAAATTCAAAGACATCTGCGCCAGGCGCGTGTAAATGTTATGTATGTTCCGCAGCGGCACATGGTTGGTTGTACCATACATGATACATCAGTTCTTCGGGGTTCTCCAGGCCAGGGTGAATCAGTGATAGTAGTACAAACTTTAAGGAAATCAGGATCAAAGTTAACCTAGGTCCTAGGACTAAACTTAAACGTAAAGTTAAATTACTCGTATATCACGCAAAGCCCATACGAAATTTGGTAGTGGATGAAAGCTTGAAGATTTTGAAAACTTCAAAAGTCAAAACAACCAGCAAAGGGCTCTGAAATAGGGGGCATCGATCGGGTATGAAGGGAAATACCTATGTACGTACCCCCAATAACTCTATGTACTTTTATTCGGGCCCCCTGCCTCCTGCCCCCTGCCTCCTGCCCACTGCCCACTGCCCCCGGGTTCCTACATAGACACCCGGCCGGAAAATCACGAGTGTAGAACGTTTAACGGCCCGAACTTTGATACCTAATATGCCGTTCTCTACATACTGTGGGGATATAGAAGGGTATGTACATATTTACGATTTCCATAACGCGGGACCCCATGTGAGTGAGGTGTGGTGGGTTAGCCAGGGTTGCCTGGTGAGTGAGGTTGTGTGAAGCTAGGTGGCGATTCATTCTTCATCAGAATCAGCCATATGAGTTTTCCCAGGCAAAACAGGATTTCCTCTTTTCTGCGATATGACGTAGTAATCTGACAGTCTTCGATGGTATATGTGCGAACATAGAAACCATATGTGCCCCCGTCATCCAAACAATTTGCAACAAGACGACAGTATATATCCTCCGAACCAAAAAAAAAAAAAAAAAAAACATATGCTACCCCACCGCCTAAACTGATTCGTATTTTCCCCATGTGCGTGCGAGATACTAAGTAAACCGATATACAAACCAAGTTTTGGTAGAGTGCAGTAAACCTCTTCCCAATTCTTCCTCTCTTTGCCAAACTCTCAACCCAACAACCTGGGCTCCACAAGCACCGGAAGCCCCATAATCCCGTAAAATACAATAACAAAAAAATAAACACAAAAACAAACATGGCCCAAAAGCACGCAAACAAATAGAAGCCCCATTCCCATGAACATTACGCCGAACAAAAGAAATTCATGGCACAGTACTGTGACAAAACGCTAACTGTGGGTATCGAAGAATAGTTGTTGTTTTTTTTGAAATTTATTTCTTGGTGGCTTTGGCGGCCTTGGAACGACGCTTCTCGGGCTTATCGGGGTGGTCGAATCCGTAAAGGGTACGTCCCATCTGGTGTTTTATTAGCCCCAAATTCATACAAATCCGTATGGACGAGTTCGGCCGCCTTCCTCGAGATGGATATGTTCGACCCACTGAACACAATGCGGGTCTTTTGACTCTTTGACTGCTGTGAAACTTCTGCGAGCTTCTTCAGCCAGCAGAAGTGCTCAATGTGTCCATATGTCCATTCCCGCCAACTTCATCGCATGAAAAGAAAAGAAAGAAAAACATACCCGCTTCAAAGCGTAAGCCACATCGTAGACAGTGACGGTCTTGCGGTTCGCGTGCTCAAGGAACACAACACAGTCCCGAAGGATAGTGGTCATGTAGCTCTTCATAGCCTGACGCATCTCAGGGTAAACGCTGATGGACATGCGCTTGACACCTCCACGACGGGCGAGGCGGCGAAGATCCGGCTTAGCTATGGTATGTTAGCTGCGGTTCATTGCATCTCTTTGAAACACCTGCGGTTTGCTGCCCCAGGGTTTTCTTCAACACTGTTACCCACCACACCGTTAGATCCCCTCCTGTCAGAACAGGAAGTGATCTACAGCGGGGTGAATCTCTCTCACCAATCTTGGGGTACATACTGATACCCATGATAGTATCCTTGGCGATCTTGCGGTGGTGTCTTCTAAGAAGTCCCGCACCGATTCCACGGCCGGGAATGCTCTTCCCAAGTCCAACACCCTTAGCTCCCCTACCTCCACCTCTACTGAGAGTCGATTTACCACCGATAGATCTACGGGCCGTAGAAGGAGGAGCTGCCGGAGCAGGAACCGGAGTAGCAGCCGCTGTAGCAGCCGCAGTAGTTCTGGTGCCGGGGGTTCTTGTAACGGATTTGCCTCCGGTGAAGAGACGCCCTCCGGGTGTCTTGGTGGCGGTGGTCGGGGTGCGAGCCATGGCGTCTTTGGGAGCTAGTCGTCGTTATGCGGGGTGCTTTATCGAACTTGCGGGCCTTGCTGAGCTTTGTCGAGTTTTGTCGAGTTTTGTCGAGTTTTGTCGAGTTTTGTCGAGCTTTGTCGAGCTTTGTCGAGTTTTGTCGAGCTTTGTCGAGCTTTGTCGAGCTTTGTCGAGACGCGAAGGCTCGCGTGATGGTGGTGATGAGCGAGTTGATCAGAACTCAAGACGCGTTGTTTGGGGACGCGTCGTGATGTGACGAGGTTCCAGCGGCCGGTTTTTACGTGGTGGGACGCTGGTGACATGGATAGTTACCGGTGGCATGACTCACATGAATAGAATACATAGCCGCCTCCGCTTACGTCATTGGGGGTCGTGGTGTTTTCGCTTGTGGTGTTGCCAGCATGGTGATAGGCCGGGTGCTGAGGTGTGATGGTGTTCAGAAGGGTCGAGAGGAGGGGGGAACTTCAAAGGGCATGTGGGGGGAAAGGCTTTCAGAAGGGTTGTGGCGGAGGGTTGTGGTGGTCGATTATGGGTTGGCTGCTTCGCTTGCACCCCGGGGTTGCTAGCCCCGCGATGATGGAAAATGAAACTACTCCCTTTTTGAGGGACAACACTTTCTATTCTCTCAACGAAAACGTCGAGACACGTAGGCAAAGCTCCCGGTATATCTTGCGAGACTCTTCAAAGATAAAGCTTCAGTAAATTAACGTTGGACTATCGGAGTTTGTTGTTGAGCTCTTTTTGGATGATCTTTGTATTGACTGTCGTTGGTATTATTGGGAAACTCCACAAATATCAATTTAAGACCTCAATCATCGCCTGAGATCTGATTTGTACAGTGCTCACCATAGTGAGATTCTATGAACAGTCTCCAGACTACGTACTTCACAGCTACGGCCACGGCTACCTAGGACGTTGGATCTAGAATCTTGAGAGTATCTTCCTTTTGATTCGCTGTAAGATAAGTATTACAAACATGAAATTACTTAAACAAGAAATCCGAGTGTTTAAATACTACCTCTGCCTCTATAAATTCTCTTCACAGTATAATAAGTACAGTGAGATTATGTGAAGGACATGCACCTGTGCAGAGATTCTAGATTTACATAGATACACTTGACGTCTCCTAGTCTGGATTAATTTAATTCTATGTTCCCGTTCTTCTTATTTTCCTTCTTTTCGTAAGTGGTCGCCATGGACTCGCGAGCGTTCCAAGACCTATGCTAACCAAGACCCACTTTAATAAACGCATCAACTACCATTCCAAACATCTCGACCCTTACCCCCCCACCCCCCTTCAACCCTCAACACACCAGACCATCCCCCAGTCTCTCCACGCAAGGATTTTACCACACCCAGCATAGCCTCACTAACTCTCAAAATTTGGCCGAATCAACGACGGATCTTGTGTAACCCCAAACAACCTTAAAGACCCCCGTCCCCCTCTTCCCCCACGGTTTTCCTTCTCACCTCCATTAACACCAAGCACACATGTCAAATCCTCGTTAACCCTCAACCACCATTCACGGCAACGAACCAATGCAACATGCAACGCAGGAGCCGTTCAACCTTGAACCTTCCACAATACTCCCGGAAACTATAAATTACCCACACGATCCCCTTCTTGAATTGGTTCTTTATCGCACTTTCACCACTTCAATCGCACACCGCGACAACATCATTCTCATTCACAACCACCTCTCAAAGCTACATACCAACTTACATAGCATACTCGAGTATCTGCTATCTATCACGGTATGTTAATCAATCCTACTGAGATGCGGCGAAGATTCTGAAACTGACGATAAACAGATGACCCACTCTTCATGCAAGCCCAGCCCGATATCGGTGACATTGAAGAGTGATTGACCGAGACGATGCGAAGCTTCGCCACGACTCTTCCACAAAGCACCACCCTCGATACCACTTTCTTTCAAAATGGCCGGAAACATTTCGCCATGAAAAACTCCGACCCATATAGGGACAACTTACACGACTTCTTCAAGTATCAGGAAGACGTCACCCTCTCACGCGCCGGAAATCCTAGGAGCTCCAGAACCTTCTGAGTTCACACCGACCAATTCTAAAAACTATGGTGGTAGGGAGAGGTATGAAGGTGTGCGTTTTCGGTCCGTTGATCTGAGCTCCCTGCAGTCTCTGCGGAGACGGAGTACTACACAGCGACCTTGGAGCCAGACGACACCACCTACAGGCTCACGGAAAGGAGCCCAAGACGAAGAAGGAGAAGACAGAACCATGAATCGAGTCTGGCAGTGACCATTGAACCTCAAGCTCTCATGTCCGGCCTATAAATTCACAGCTCAATTGCTTTCAAAGTTTATTCTTTGTCGCAGTCATCCTCCATCGAACTCACAGTTAACCAGTGACCGCCCGCAGACTACGTTACAAATACCAAGAAACCATTCAAACATCAACCAACTTACACAATATCCTCGAGCATCGATCAAGGTAAGTACGTTAATGAATCATAAATCTGACGAGGATTCAGAAACTGATAATAAACAGATGTCACCAACAACTACTTCTCCTCGCCAGCACAGGATGCAGCATTGTGGCTCCGTTGACACTCCGCACCCGTGTCCCCAAACTAGCTACACCCCAGACAGCGTCGACTGCATTATCCAACAAGCCCAGCACGAAGACCTCAAAAAGAGAATGATTTCCATTACGACAACAGCGCATCCTGTCGAAGCCTGCAGCTGCACAAGGGAATGGATCAATGCACCGTTTATTTCGTTGGAAACGTACGAGGTGCGAGATCGAGAGGTAGAGCTATGCATATGTGGATTACGGTCTTCACTGTTTGTTAAGGAAGAATTCTTCCCTTCGACTCCAGTGAAACCGCGAACGTCCTTTTCGTTCCTGCTTCTACGCGTTCTCCATGACCAAGTATTCCTGGGCTGCTGGACTCCGAGCTGTTCATGAGGCATATCTGGGTAAGACCATACCTCACTTCTATGACTTATTGATCGACGCCTACCACCACTTTGTGGCTGTAGAAAATGGTGTACAGGTACGTAGTTACCAGCGAGTATCTGCGAGAAAAGGAGAACAAAAGGCTAATTGAGCACAGGCATGTACTACAGAGTATCTGCAAGTAAGGGATAAATCTATGTCCGGACAGGAACATCCTTGGGTGGAGGAAGACCTTTCGAATTGTTGCCCGGCATGCTGCGATTTCAGTGATTTCAGCGATTTTGCGCAAGATCATTGTGGCGGCATTACCATCGATGGGAACTTCCAGCATCTATGCTTCAAGGACCGAGGGTGGATAAATTATGAACAGCTCGAGCCGAGAAATTTTGTGTCCTACAGGGTCAGAGACCTGTCATCTCCGGAGGCAGGAGCTGCCAATAATGCAGGTTGCAACAACAAGTTTCACGCAACCGGGGGATGGGGCAAGACCCTAAATACATCAAGCAAGAAGCATCTCGATGAAGCCGGTCTCATGGGGATGACCTGTTTTCATGGGATACCTCTTCGATACCTCAACATCCATGGGACAGGCCAGCGGCAGGCCCATGGTGTTACGCTGATCAAGCACATACTCGACCACGATCCCGAGCTGAAAGTACGGCTGTGCTACGATGTCGCCTGCGTTTTTGTTCCTGCTCTGGAAAGACTCTTACCGGAAGATGCGCATAGGGTCAAGGGTGCCATTGGCAGGTTCCACATCAACGCGCATGGATATGCCTGTCATATTCTTTGGAGTACCCTTCGGCTCAAAGGTCAACAAGAACCCCAGCAAGAACCCCAGCAAGAATTCTAAGAGAAATAACAAGGCTGTCGTGGCTAGGTATACGATCACCAGAGATCATCTACAGCAGCTGCTTCAAGGTTCCAAAGACAAAATTCCCCATCAGTTTGAGGATGCAAGATTCCTTTTAAGTACCTGCACAGGGCGACAAGGCAGCTAAAGGAGAACTTGATATTACTGTCAAGGCACCAGAGAGCCTGGGGTTTCTCTGGTAGCCTAAGGAGATGGATTTGACGGATAGTTGCGAGATGGCTCCGTCTCCATTTTAAAGACATCGTATTCAACAGCTACTTTCAAAGCCATGACACTCAGCGATAAATTTATCACTTCAACAATTACACCCCTCAATGCCAACTGTGCAACTGAAGCAACTTTACCAAAATCCAACTTCCGAGTTCACCACTTCAGCTTTCACCACAACTTTCACACAGCCCCGCTCATTCTTTCCCACGCACAGCGGCGCGACATTCTTTTGAGCTCCGCAGTGATTCTTTCCCACCCCACGGCAGCGCCACATTCTTTCCATCTTTTTTCTCTGTTCGCGAAGCTTTCTGACCTTAGTCTCTGTTGCGCGGTGATTTCTCACCTACGCGATACGAGTGACATGTCATGGCTGTGTGCGCGGTGGCGCAGCAGTCCTCCATCCTCCATGTGTACGTCCTTAGTTCGATTTCTTTCGTGATTCTTCTCTCTTTCCCAATTAACTCATTCTCGCTCCATCTTCGTCCACGTCTAGTGACGTCTCTTGCTTCCAGACAATCTCTTCATCGGTGTGCCTTAGCAGCAACCTCCTTTCAATCTTGTCACAGTCCCCCCCGCTGTCCAACGTTCTTTTACGCCAAAGTTAAACTGTTGGCATTCATTGCTTTGCATTGAGATTTCCTGCCGCAGGCCTTTTTCCCCGGTTCAATTCACCATGGAGCTTGACGATGATAAACGCCGGATGTTTTTACTAGAAGCTGAGCTCAAGATGGTTAAAGGTACGGAAACTTTCATTCCTGGAAGATGTTTACTAATCATGTATTCCCACCTGCAGCCAGAATTGCAGCTAAAGATGTTGCTTAGCAGCCGGCCTAGCTGGACTAGCAAGCTGACACAACGCCCCCCACCGCACAAGAGAATACCGGCACCATCGAGGTTGCCGCGAGTATACGACGAGATCATGCGCTTGCATGACATTGCACAGCAGGACTTGACGGATCCTGGTAGTGCGGCTAGCCCAGCGTCGAGGGCGGGTGCGGCAGGTTCGAGGGGCCGAAGCACTGGCGTGGAGGTGTAGCGGCCATATGTCTTTTTGAACATTACTATCCCTGGTAAGCAGTATGATTCCGCAACTTTCATTGCTTTGTGTTCTTCTCTAACATTTGCTGTAATATATAGATTTTGAAACCATTTTTCCAGCATCATTATTCAAAAGTTTTTTTTTTTTTTTTTTTTTCTCGATGAAAATAGCAGGTGCGCCTGGAGGCAAAGTGACAAGTAAGAGCTCTACATTTCTGGCTGATCTGTGCTGACTCACGAAACACAGAGCAGGTTGATCCGCTAATCCAAGTGCGGCAGGAGCAGCGCAAGAGGATGATGGCTGCAAGCAAAAGTCTGCACTATATCAACGAGCGTATTGAGATCTACCTTGTCAAACGGGAGAAGCCTTTTGACTTCATTTCCCAGCCATTGCCCGATTTGACTCCCAGTGTAGTAAATCACTGGGCAAAGCCGGGCAAAGCAGGGCAAAGTAGGTTCACAAGGTCCTCAAGAAGCGTATGAAAGACGCAGGTTGGTCCCTTGATGATGCGCACAGAAGATTGCAGATACTCTGTGTCGACAAGAGGCGCAATCATCATCTGGCACTGAAGAGGGGCGTCTGATGATGCACCATTCGAAATAAATGCAATAGATCCTAAGAAATAAAAACGCTTCTGTAAACGTAAAAGATTTAAGAGAGTGAAAACAAGTGTATACTAGAGGTTTAAACAAGTGGAATAAAGTGTTAAACAACTGTAATGGATTTTAGTTAAGTGTAAGAAAGTTGAAAAACTGTAGGATAGCCTATGGAGCTGAAATTGACACTAAGAGTATTTAGGGCGGTGCTAAAGGATGGTTGTTGAGGGTTTGGCAACGCCAAAGTTGTGAAGATGCCGTCAGGAAAATTGAACTGATGTCATTTCCCCCTCTGAAGATCAGTGGAGAAATATATATGTAGCGAAATATCCCTGTAACGTTGAACTTACCGGTTACCCCGTAGATATATCCAGGGCCTTGCTCTATAGACTAGAAAAGAGTGACAGCGCCTCCATCACCTCCATCACTTCCTACACTTCCAACAGCTCCAACACCCCCGTCACCCCTACACCTATCACGCCCTCAAGCCTTCGACGCCCGAAACACCTCTAATACCTCTCACAGATAACCGACTGGATCTGCACCGCTATCATGGATCCAGGGCACCCATACTCACAATATCTGAATCATAAGGATCCGGAGGCACCACTACTCATGGAAGCTGAGTACTACAATCTAGGCAACAATATCGGCACATTAAGCAACCACCCGCTGCCGGATATGATGGACTACCTTTTATGGTCTCTTGATGGCCTTGGATACAAGTACCGACTACGACAGACCTCGGAAGTCGGGGCCCACGATAAAGGAATCAACCGATTAGAGCAAATCTTCATGGCTTCCGAAAAGATGATAAACAGAGCACGCAGTTTCTGTGTTAATTTCATGGTTTTATTCGATGATACCTTCCGCACCAACTCCCTGAACTTACCTTTGGTCTACCTTGTAGGCCTTAATAATAAGCGTCGTGCCTTTACGGTTGCCATGAGCTTCACTAGATCGGAGTCTACGACTGCCTTTACTTTTGTATTGGACTGTCTTGATCAAGTGGTTTTCTACCAAGAAGAGGGACAAAGAAATAAATCTCATCCAAAGGTTTTGATATCAGATCAAACACCGGAACTGAGAAAGGCGATATTGGAGCATCCATCTGGTCGTTGGAATACTATTATTCATCAGCTATGCCAGTACCACATGTATCAAGACATACGAGCTTTTATCCAAAACAACCGGCAGACACGAAACACTGCGGAAGAACTTAATAACGTTTTCCGAGCCATTTTGAATGTTATTAGATGCTCGAGGGTAAATGATCTAGATGAAAAGAGACTAGATATGTATCAGTTGATGGAGCCAGAAGAGAGAAAGTACTATGAGTATAACTGGAGGGCTGAGCGAAAAGAAGAAAGGGTTCTTGAAGCATACGTCAGGGGCTATCCAAACCGCGGCTGTGTTGGAATCTTTGGAGACGAAAGACGACAGAAATATATGAAGAGATTTCTTGATAACTTATCTCAGACTTTTAACGATTCAATTCAATCGCTACAACGCATCAGGCGTAACTTGTAGTGACCGGTATTCGGATACCAGAAGATGATGACTTCCCAATAGTAGCTTCCGGGGATTACGGATCCTAGGTGTGGAGAGTACTCGGATCAGTAGGAGCTTCGGATGACCAGAGTGGAGGAGTTTGGTCGGAGATTTCATAAAAGAGAAATTTGTCAGAATAACCCCCAAGTCAAAGTTGATGTGTGAGTGAATTTATTGATTAATATCTCTATTATTACTGTTATACATAGTTCGAAGTACTTAAAACTTGATGACGTCAGTTAATGTGGGGGGGGATTATGCAGCTTAGTAGAAGGTATGTCTTTCGGACATGAAGTCTATATTGATCTTTGACGTTGTTTGTGGCCTGTCTGATCTTGTGTATCGTAGCCCTCCGAGTCAATTTTATGTACAGTCTCTGCTTGTCTTCCACGTGTCTTCCACGTGCCTTCCACACACCGCCCACCTACACAACCATATCGCATCTTGCTTCTATTCATCTATGCAACACTCCCACAGCCTGGACGGCATTCTCTTTACTGGTGTGCCTAGGGGTCGTCTGAAGAAGAAGAGGATCCAAGAGTGAGATTTCATGATTTACGAAGCATGCACAAGATGTCAATCTTCCCTTCTCTATTATCCCACCCCATCCATCTAACGGCAGTGCCTTTAAATGAAAACCCCCCAAATCCGTCTATATTTCCAGCAGACCCCAAATTTTAACCGCTAACTACATAAAACCTGGATATACATATACAACCTGCAACCTTTAAAACCAACCCTAAATCAACCTTTACCAAACAACCCACAAAGTTCAAACCAAAGCAAAAGAAATCCCAAATATTGTACAGTACAAAAACCAAGAACCGTGATCTTTATAAACCTCACTTTGTCAGACCACTAGATAGGTCTTCTAAAACTTATCTCCCAATCCACCACCGGTTTTCTTTCCGGTCGTGCCATACCAACTCTATTCATAAGATGCGTTCCAAACGTTGGTAACCCAACCAAACTCCTTTCCCTCCACCTTCTATCCACACCATCTGAATGTCTATACCCCTGACCCCTAGGGCCCACATCTTCATGCTTCTCATCCTTATTCCTCTCCTTCTTATCCCCCTCCTCCCCATCCTTCCGCTCCACCTCTTCCCTATACCCTTCAACCATACCCCCCTCCTCCCCATCCTCCTTCTCATCCTCCCTCTCCCCCTCCCTCCTTCCATCCGCCGGTCCCCTAGCTCCCCCCAACTCCCCCCTCTCCGGCGGCCTCAGCGCAATAACCGGCACAGTCCACAAATGATTCCCCTCCAGCGCCTTCAGATGTGCCACCACCACCTTCCCCTCCCACCCCAGCTGTTCTAATCTATCCCTAAGCTGCGCCATATCAATCGGTGCCAGTGGCCTTATGATAACTCCCTCCACCGATTCCACATTGCTCCTGAGCCGGATCCAATAGCGTCCATCCCAAAGAATCCACTTAGTCCATGATTTAGTGGATACTGGGATATCTAACGTTGCAGCTAATCGAGTCCTAGTGAAATGTGGAGAGCGGCGGAGAGTAAACAACCCGTTGGGATCGCGAGACCAGGTCAACCCGCCGGCTGAGAACATAGCCGGTGCTTTTGATCCGTTGAAGATTTTGGCTAGGACTCCTAACATGGTTCTCCGGTTGATTTTTTCGTTGGGGGTTACTTTCTCGGTTAACAAAGTGAGGGCCTTCAACATTATCCGGGCATCGGTGGAAGTTTGGAAGTAGTCCAGGGTAGCATCATTTGGTACCGGTAACTTGAAAGTTAGGGTTCCTGTCCGCACCTCCAGGGATACGGAGGAGGCGGCGATGATTTTCTCGGCTTTGAGAGTGGTGAAACGTTCGGTGTCGGTGAGACGGTCGACGAGGGATATTAGTTGTGGTTTTTGGAGGGCTAGAGGGAGCGATTTTCGGGTCGAGCGGGAGAAGAGGAGGGTGCGGATCGAGTTGCGGAGGGTGAAGCTGGGGTCGTTGTTGGTCGGGTCTTCGAACCATTGGACGGATTCTTCGCGGCAGGTGCGTTTTAACCGGATCTTAAGCACTAGATGTATCAGTCTTGTCCTGGTGCGCAGCAAGGACTATGGGGGATGGGCCACCTTGGAGATAGCTAGTAACGGCCGCCCGAGTTGTATTTCCTCCGCTCCGTAGATTCCCTGGCATTCTGGTATCCTGGAGATTTTCTTCATCCCTCGTAGTCCTTCCGCTCTGGAGCTTTGTATCATCCTCATGAGCACCGTCTCTGCCAAATCGTCACTATGGTGTCCTAACAAAACATGTCTAATATCATGCTGGACACATTTTTCCGCAATAGCTCTGTAGCGTGCGATTCTGGCTTTCGTTTCAAAGGCGGAGGATGGTAAGCCCTCGGGCCATTGGAGCTTCAAAACATGGGCGTGAAATCGGTAGCTTTCTAGTATTGCGGCGACTTTTGCGGCTTCGCGTGCACTACCGGGTCGTGCTCCGTGATCGACTATGAAACAGTGTACCGCCATTCGTTCTTCGGAAGCGAGGGTTTTGGTGAGGTGGGCGAGGGCCATGGAGTCGACGCCGCCGGAGACGGCAATGCCTGGGACATTGTGAGCTTGCTGCTGGGAATTGAGAGGATTCAGGATCTGTGGGTTGGTGGGGTTGGTGAAGATGGAGAGGACTGGGGAACTACCTATCCTCGGTGGAAAATATCTCCATAACGCGAAAAAACCGCGATCGAAACTCCTCCGCTCCAACAATCATATGTCCCCACTTTGCGCCTTGCTTATGAAGTACGACACTCACCAGTTTCCTGAAGCTCATCCGTCTGCTGAGGGTTGTCGCAAGGCGGCACCTCTTCTCATGGCTCAGCTAAAGGAATCCTAATAAGGTGAATTCGGCCTTTTGGCCTTTTCTTAGCGAGACCAGAACAGAAAACGCTGGGCCTCGTTTGTGAGATGTGTGTGGGGTTTGGACGAAGTCTGTCGAAATCGAAGTCCAAGTCGAAGCCGAAGTCGAATTGTCGTTCACAAAGACAAATTCACAGCCGCACAAAATATTTCCGCGCGTATCACTCTTAGTCTCAAGACTTTGAACTTAAACGGTATGGCAACAGCCATCTCTTCCGCCGCCAAAAAACTAACCCTGCCTAAAAGATGGACCCAGACTCGGCTCCCACCCCCACCCCGCCGAATAGGAAGTTCGGCCAGCCGATGCAACCGCCGATGCCGAAAAACAGTCAACCGGACGGAAAATTTGGGTGAGCTGTAAGACGTCATCCGCCCCGCCTTGTAACACCTCACGCGACGGTCCGACGAAAGAAAGAAGAGATGGACGCCCCCAGCTCTTCACCTCTCGCCTCACCCTATGTCCGGTCCTTGATTGTACAATTCCACTCCCGAGTTTCCAAACTCCATCTTCTATCAGTACCAATGACTAACATAACCCCCAGGCAGGTGGTTTCGCCGGCACCGCCGTAGACCTTTCCCTCTTCCCCCTCGACACCCTCAAAACCCGTCTACAGTCGAAAGGAGGTTTCTTTGCCAACGGCGGCTGGTCCGGCGTCTACAAAGGAGTCGGTAGTGTAATCGCCGGTTCCGCTCCCGGTGCAGCTCTCTTCTTTGTTACCTACGAGCACGTCAAATCCACCGTCTCCCCCAATGGCCAGCCGGGTGCCTTCGCTCACATGCTCGCCGCCTCCCTTGGAGAGATTGCCGCCTGCTCCATTAGGGTGCCCACCGAAGTAGTGAAGCAGAGGGCACAGGCGTCCCAGTTCAGCAGCAGTTGGAAGGCTTTATCCCACATATTTACGGCGAACCAAGGAGCCGTGGCGGTGTGGAGGGAGTTGTATAGAGGGTGGGGTGTTACCGTTATGAGGGAGATTCCGTTTACGGTTATTCAGTTCCCGTTGTGGGAGGGGATGAAGGAATGGAGAGGGAAGCAGAAGGGAAGGAAGGCAAATCCGGTTGAGTCGGCGGTGTTTGGAAGTATCTCGGGAGGTTTCGCAGCGGCTTGTACTACGCCGTTGGATGTGCTCAAGACGAGGTTGATGTTGGCTAAACAGGTGAGTTGCATTCTTCTTCTTTCTTTGGGGGAGATGGAGGATATGGTGGATATTGGGGGTATGGTCTAATCATATAACAGAGACAATCGGCACTATCGACGTTCAAGAGCATTGTGGCAGAAGAAGGAACTGGAGCATTATTCAAGGGAATTACACCAAGAGTTATTTGGATTTCTATCGGAGGTGCTATCTTCCTTGGAGCATGGGATTTCGCAAAGGGGAGCTTGGAAGCTTTAGATCGGAGATCAAGGGGATCGGAAATCTAGAAAGTAAACCGGCCACGGAGAAACAGAGGAACCAGATAAACGAAATAATGGAACATCTGTTGAAATGAAGGTGTAATACGACGCATGGGCGTGTCATAGAATACAGTGGCTTAGTTTGGATGGACACAAATTGGAGAAAAAAATACTGGGCTTAATTATACTGCGCGGCCCTTCTAATCCAATACTTGGGCTTCTAACAGTCTGCCTCAGTTTTGTCTCCATTCTAGATAGATCGACCCCACCACCCTCCAGATGCTGAAAAAAAAAACCAAAATCATAACGCCAGAAAGAAATATCGAAGAATCTAAGAGCGAGCTCCGAGGGTTGAGTTCGCCGTCCATAGCAAGACCCGAAATGCACGAGAAGGTAGAGGTACATATTTTGTTGTTCCATCGTATCGAACGCAGAGTATCGTGAGATCGTAAGATCGTGGTGATTTACCGGTTCGCACGTGCCCTCTCCGCGGGGTTATATCTGTTGCTTTGTCAGCCAACGCGGCTTCTGCTTCTCCCTCCGACGCGTGCCACAAACCTCAAAAGCTTCTCAATCAAATCAACGTGAGTCATCAACATTCTTCTGCAGCAGTAACGCTTGCAACCAAGCTGGTCCATAGCATCACTATGTCGTGTTAGCGCCTGTCTTATAGAGTCTTTGTTGGACTTTTGGTGACTGTGTCGGAGTAAATGAGGATAAGGCAACATACCCCTCAGCGACGTTCTCCTCAAGAAGCTTCAAGTACCGCTCCCACAAGTCTCCGATGACCTGTTGTGCCTGTTAGTCCGAGCTGGGCGTGGTGAGGTAAAGGCGCGTGAGGCGTTACCTTTCCGCAGGTGAAGCAGCGAACGGGAATAATCATTTTGTCGTACGGAAGGTGTTTCTAATTTGACGATTTTTGGAGAAATGAGGGGTACGATTGGACGCGTTGACGGAGGAGTTCGGTCTTTGATTGCTTTGCTTGGTCTTGTCGTTCGTTGTCCTGCCGTGGTTTCTGTTTGTCGTCAGTCTTGAGAAAGAAAGAATGATTCTGCGGCTTGGCAAATGCCCGTATCACGCTAGTAAACACATCCCTGTTGATAACGCTACTTAGCGCGTTGCGGATTGGGGAAAAATTTCAAAAGAACTTCGCAACGAGAAACGCCCGCCGACCACCACGCCGCGTACGAATTGCGCATTCCTTACGAGCATACAAAGCGCCACAATTCGCTATCATACCGAGGCGCCAATTATGTCGTCAAATACTACAAAGAATACCGAACCGCTACCAATTAGGACGAAAGATGCGGCTCCCCAGAGGAAGCAGAAACAGTCGAAGAATGCAGGCGCGACAGCACCTTCAGTAAAACCGGCGCAGAAGAAGACCAATGTTGTGGAGAATCCGGCGGCTACTTCAGCTTCTGGACAGATTGCCAAAATCCCAGGAAAGGAAGATGCGGACAAGAAGAAGAAAAAGAAGAAGGGCAATTTCCCGCGTGGAGACAAGAGCAAGAAACCCGAGGGCGGCAAGGGAGCAGAGTCTACCTCTACCGGAAAGGAAGTTGCGGTGAAGCGTGATAGTACTCCTACATGGAAATTGTCACCTTTCCTTGGAGGACGTTTCCTTGGATTGGACACTGCATTTTCCAAGGACGAGAAGTGAGTTGTTGAAATTCCTTGAATTTAAAGATCACGAGAGCAACTGCTAACATATCAAAGATACCTCTTCGTCGTCCAGACTATGTCGCTTAGATTATACTCTATCAAATCATCTCTCCTCGTCCGCTCAATCACCCTACCAAACTCAACTACAAGCCATGACTCCCCCGAGAGAATCGTTTCCTACGTCATCGACCCTCGTTCGGTAGACCGCATCTATATCGCTACTTCTTACTCAAAGCTATATCTCTACAACTTCAACACTGGTGTTTTGGCTATGAAATGGAACCTTCAATTGGGCCCTGTTGAGCACCTCACCATCAACCCCGACGTCGTCTTGGCCAAGGGAGAAACCGAGGTCATTTTTGTTGCTACCGCTGGATCATCATTGTTCGGAGATGCTTCAGTCCAGCGTATTGTTTTGGCTGGAAACCAGGTCAAGACAAAGAAGGAGCTTTTCCGTGCCGAGGGATGGACCACGATCAACGCAATCCGTGTAGTGGATGGAGGAAAGGCGGTCTGTTTCATTCACGGCAAGAACTTGGTTGTTATCAACGGAAAGGAGTTCCCCGACCAGACGAGGGTTTACCCTATGTCAAATTACTTGACTTGTATGGATGTCAACGTTGCGGAGAGAAACGGAGCTGGAAAGAAGGGAAAGAAGTTAAAGGGACTTGGTGATATTGCCGTTGGAGACCAGGAGGGTGCTATCTTTGTTCTCTACGATGTTGTAAGAGCAAGACCCAGCGATGATCCTGTCTCCACAAGGATGCACTGGCATAGAAAGGCGGTTGGATCCTTGAAGTGGGCACTGGATGGTCAGTTTTCATATCCGATCACAGAATATCACCCGGGAAATTATGGCTAACAAACTCGAAATACAGGCACCTACATCATCTCCGGAGGTCTTGAGACAGTATTGGTCCTCTGGCAGCTCGACACCGGAAAGAGACAGTACCTCCCCCACTTAGGAGCACCCATCAAGAACATCGTCGTCTCCCCCAAGGGTTCCCGCTATGCCATCACCCTCTCCGACAACTCTATCATGGTCTTGTCAACCTCTGAATTCAAGGCGCAAGCCAACATTGCCGGAATCCAATCCCTCGCCTATTCCCGCAGAGCACAAGAATCCAACGTCCCCTGTCTCCTCCACCCCACCATTAGCAACAACCTCCTAATCGCCACCCCCTCCAACCAGACCGACCCCAATGCAACCTCCCCATACATCCAGACTTTCGATACCTACTCCGACCGTCACGTCTCTCGCCAGGCGCTGACTAGAACCAACGCAACCCTCCATAACTACGGCCCCAACGCCGCTCCTATCAGCGAACCGGATATCACCCACCTCGCCGCCACAACCGATGGACAATGGCTAGCATCAGTCGACGAGTGGGTCCCCTCAAAGCACGACCCCATCTCCTCCAAGAAGCGTGAAGTATTCCTAAAATTCTGGCGCTGGTCGGAGCCCCGCAAAGAATGGGAACTCATCACACGAGTTGATGCACCCCACCCCTCTCCCGACGAGATGGGATCAGAGAGTATTCTTGACCTTGCCACCTCCCCCGAAGGATTTGCATTCGCAACCCTCGGCGCTGACGGCTGCGTAAAGATCTGGAAACCCAAGACCCGCGCAAGACCTGGTGTACCAGCCGCCGACAGCCCCGTCAACTGGGGTTGCCGCAAATCCGTCAACTTCTCCAAGCGTCTCCCCGTGGCTACCGAAGTCCTCCCCCTCGCCCTCCTCGATGGAGAGTCCGTAACCCAGCCCCAGGGAACTTGGGGTAACCTCGCCTTCTCTTCCGATGCATCTCTATTAGCTGTCTCTTCACCTGATACCTCCTTCGGTGCCCATGACTCCTTAATCCATCTTCTCGACCCTGCCACCGGTTCCGTCCGTCAAACCCTAGGTGGTCTTCATCTTGGGCGCACCACCGGCCTTGCTATCCTTGATAGATACTTGGTAGTGGCAGCTACCCAAAAGGTGTTGGTTTGGAACTTGGTACATGGCAAGGTAGAGTGGGAGTATGTTATGAGCGAAATCTGTAACTTGGATGAACCCACGCTTCATCTTGCAGCAGATGCAAAGGACTTGAGCTTCGCCATTGCGTTTTCCTCTTTTACTAAGACCAGGACTGGTGGAAATATTGTGGTGTGGGGTCCTGTTAGTGATCCTCATCCGGCTTTGACTCAGACTCTTTCGAAACCTGTAGCGGCTTTGAAGTCGGCTGGAGAAGGAAAGGGATTTTTCGTGTTGGACACTGAGGCAAGGGTACAGTATGTTACTCCTATTCTTGCTAGTCATACTTCGGTGGCTTCTATTGTTGCAAGTGGGCAGGAGATTGAGGCACAGGAAGAGGAGGGTCAGGGATTGAAGGGATTGTATATGGCAGACACCAAGGGTGGGGTGCAGCCGATGGATGTGGATGAAGGGATTGAGAAGGTTGTTAGAAGAGAGGCATTGGAGGGTGTGTTTGATGAGGTTGAGGTTTATGAACAGGGAAGTGTGGAGGCGGCGTTTGAGCGGGTGATGGCGTTGTTTGCGAAGCCGGCCTTAGGGGAGGATGATGATGAGGAGGAGGTGCAGTTACAGATTGAACAGGGGGATGAGGATGAGGATGAGGAGATGGAGTAGGAAGAGTAAAAATTTTCTTTTTGGATTGTTTAGATGGATTTTTTCTTACAGTTTTTTTTTTTTGTATTTATCGCGGGCAATGGGTTGCATACAGTAATTTTACACAAAAGTTGAGCTTTATTAGTACTTGTCAGTATTTCGAGGAATACCGCTATCGAGTCGTGATATCGTCTAATGAAGGGTATGAGCTGACTCGAGCTCCTGGTCTCGGGGTTTCGTCTCGGGGCTTTGGGCTCGTCTTCGGGGACTCTACTCATGGACCATCTGAGCTCGAGTCAATTCGAGTCTTGATGGTATTATGTTAACCAACTTGTGCGAGTCATTCAACCACGAATCAAATCCGCTTCGGCGCTTCGTAAGATAGTAAACCCGGACGGAAATTACAATTGACACCCCATCTACTCGTGTATAATACATGCTCAGATGTCATGGCTCTAAGGTCGCTTGTTTCTAGTTCTTTTGGTAAAGACCCCTGGAGAGGGTGAATCCGTTTTCCGGAGCGAGGTGGAAGGCGGAATCAGTTGTCTTCACATACAAATAACTTCGGACTAGAAGTCGCGTATACGTATTCCACCAACTCTATCTCTATCATACCCGAGCATGTATTGCACACGAGTAGATAGGGTATTCGAAGATTCCTGCTCTTGTAATAAAGATCTTAGTTACAGGCACAAGCTGATTCGAGCCGACAGTCCGAGCTCGTAGATCTCGGGCCTGCCTTCATGAAATCAGCCGAGATCGAGTCGGTTCATGCCTGGATGTTGGCCATTGTGGCTGGTGGTTCAAAGTCAATGAATCGTGGGCCGAAAGATTTATTGATAAACCCTGAGGGCAGGAATCGTAACGAGAATGTGTCAGAAGCTCCTGAATACCTTACTATGTAGGCTCAAGGTTGTGATTCATTACATCGTAATTTTTTTGGTAGAGCAGGTGGTCATTGGCAAAGTGCAACAATGCTGTTGTAGAGATAGACATCCTTGAAAATACCTACGTGCATTTATGTAGATCGAAGCTCTCAATTAAGTCCCTGTGAGGAAGTATGTAAGCCTACTTAATATGACGTTGCTGCACTCTGAGAACAATGAACCCTAATGGAACGCGGAAAAAGCCAAGATTCACATGACCTACTACCGCGGCGACCGTTTATAACTCCCTTCTCCGTCAACTTGAACGTCCAACTGCAGTCACAGTCCATTCACTCACTTCCCACTTCCTCCCTCAACATAGTATTACACAACGCACGTGTAATCACTCGCATCGCGTTGTTAGGGACTAGAACTACACCCCCTGCGAACGCCCCAGCACCGCGTCCGGGTTTCGCTTGCCTCGACACGCTAACTTTAATCACGCTCGACACCGCCGAGCCAAACTAAGTCTAAGCAACCCTACCAAAGTTCCAGCTCTCGCGCCCAGGCTGTATTCAAGCAACTGCCAACTGAACCGAGCCTTTCTTTCTTTACACACCTCACTCAGACGCACTCAACGTCTGGGGTACCTATCGTCGCCACCGAAAGCTCACGTCGAACTTCTCCAACTGAAAGAGAAATACCACAACCTCCGTCGCCATGTCGTCCTCAGACCGTATTGACGACAACTTTGGCTCCGATGACGAGGACGCGCACCCACAGGAACACGATGAGCAGGCTGATGATGCTGCACCTCCGGCTGCCGCCCCTGCGGCTGATGACGACGAAGACGAGGAAGACGACGAGGAGGATGACGAGGAGGACGAAGAAGATGACGATGTGGTAAGTCTACGATTTCTGTGAATTGTGCTACACTGCTACATTCATTACGTGACGTTAAAGCACGTTGCTATGCATTGAGTCGTGTTTTACTGCTTTGCTTTGACTTTGCTTTCTCTTGACTTTGTACCCTTGCTAACACCAATTATAGCCCCAGAGAAAGCGCCGTCGCAGACTGAACCAATTCTTCGATGACGAGGCCGAGGTCGATGATGACGACGAGGAAGTTGACGAAGAGGAGGAGGAGGGATTTATTGCCGACGAAGAACTACCCGACATTAATGACAACCGAGAATACCGCGAGGAACACCGCCACCGACAGCTCGACCGTCAGCATGAAGCACAACAAGCGGAAGATATGGAGGCGATTGCGGAGCAGCTCAAATCCAGACACGGAAGGTCCAAGAGGGGTCGTGGTCCAGACTCCGGCTTGGTTCCACGCAGACTCTTGCTCCCTGCTGTTACCGACCCAAACATTTGGGGTGTCAGATGTCGACCTGGAAAAGAGCGCGAGGTCATCTTCTCTATTATTAAGAAAATGGAGGAGCAGGAGGGAACCAAAAAGCCATTACCGATTATCTCAGCTTTCGAGCGTGAAGCTATGCAAGGATACATTTACGTCGAGGCCTACCAACAGGCAGATGTTATGGAGGCGCTCAACGGAATTTCGAACGTTTACCCCCGAGGAACCAAGATCCTTGTGCCGATCAAGGAAATGCCCGATCTATTGAACGTCGTCAAGGTCAATGAGATTACTCCCGGTACTTGGGTCCGTTACAAGCGTGGAAAGTACCAGGGTGATCTTGCGCAGGTTGAGAACATTCTTGCCAACGGATTGGAGGTGCGAATTCGTTTGATTCCCAGAGTCAATTACGAGCCACCCCCATCAGACGCTGCGGCGAAGAGAAAGCGCAACCCATTCGCCAAGGCCGCAAACTCCGTCGTTGGTAGACCACCGCAGCGATTGTTCTCGGAACAAGACGCGTCAAAGTTGCAGCCGAAAAACTTCCAAAAGGGTTCTTCAAGAAATCACTACATCTTTTGTGGTGAAGAATACGAAGAGGGATTTTTGCTCAAGGACGTACGACTTAACCACATTTCTACCGAAAATGTCAATCCTACGCTAGAGGAGGTCGCTAAGTTTGCTGCGGCTGGTGATGAGGGTCCGGAAACCCTCGACTTGAACGCTCTTGCTCAGTCTTTGAAGACTTCCGTTTCTTCCTATCAGGTCGGAGATGTCGTTGAGGTTTACGATGGTGAGCAACAGGGTCTTATAGGAAAGGCTGTCAGTGTTCACGGTGAGATTGTTACCATGGACATTTTGGAGGGAGACTTGAAGGGAAAGAGATTGGATGTCCCCTTCAAGGGTCTGCGAAAACGTTTCAGAGAGGGAGACCATGTCAAGGTCACTGGTGGAAGATACAGAGACGAGATTGGTACCGTCGTCCGCATTTCTGAGGACAAGGTTACATTGATTACTGGTGAGGACATGAACAACGAGGTCACTGTTTTCTCCAAGGATCTACGTGAAGCCACCGATGGAGGCAGCATGGCTAGTGGCAAACACGACCTTCACGACTTGGTTTCTCTAGAGTAAGCACAATACTAGCTCTACAAAGTATCATAGCTAACATGTGATAGTGCTTCAACTGTTGCCTGTATCATCAAGGTCGACAAGGCGTCAATACGGGTTCTCGACCAGAACGGAGATGCTCGCACTGTCATCGCTTCACAAATTGTCGAGAAGATTTCCCGTCGTAACCCCGTGGCGACGGACAGAAACGGATCCGAGATTCGTGTTGGAGACACCGTTAAGGAGATCCAGGGTAACACTAGGACCGGAGTTGTTCTCCACATTTACCGTGCTTTCGTCTTCTTGCACAACCGCGAGATGACTGAAAACGCCGGAGTTTTCGTCTGCCGCGCAACTAATGTTGCAACCATTGTGGCTAAGGGAGGTCGTGTTAACCAGAGCAACGGACCTGATCTCAGCAAGATGAACCCGGCTCTACTACGAAATGGTGCCAGCGGAGGTAACATGATGCCCCCTCCCGCGAGAGTCGGAGGCCGGGACAAGACTATTGGCCAGACTGTCACCATCCGTTCGGGTTCCTACAAGGGACTTTTGGGTATCGTCAAGGATGCCACCGATAATACCGCACGTGTCGAGTTACATACGAAGAGCAAGACAATCACGGTAGAGAAGTCGAGACTTGGATTTAGAGAGTATGTTTTGCCCCACATAGCTCAACTAACCTAGCTAACCCTCATAGTGCAAATGGCTCCTTTAAATCATTCCAAGAATTCGTCCGACCAGGCGGTGGACCAGGCGGCCCCGGCGGCCCCGGTGGACGCACCCCTCAGGGCAATAGCACTCCTGGTTGGGCATCTGGCAGCCGTACCCCCCAGGCCGACTACTCTGGCAGCAGAACCCCCGCCTGGATGTCCGGTGGAGGAAACCGTACTCCTGCCTGGATGGCCAATAACGACGGAGGCCGTACTCCCGCATACATGTCCGGCGGAAAGACTCCCGCCTGGGGAGGAAACGACGGTAGTCGCTCCTCATACCAAGGCAACAGAACCCCTGCGTAAGCTCCCCCCAAGTTTCCAACCTCCCAGTCCCTAGCTAACAATATATAGCTGGAATCCCTCTTCCCGCACCCCCTACATCGCTGACAGCGAACGCTCCGCCTGGGACGCCGGCTCCAAGACTCCCGGTCGTGGAAGCGGTCTCGAGAGTTGGAACGCAGACGCCAACAGCACCACCACTGCTCGTACTCCGGGAGCCTATAACGCCGGCTCACCCGACTTTGGAGCACCTTCATTCGGTGGGGAGAAGTACTCTGCACCAACTCCCGGTGGTTCCATGTCGGCAGCTACACCTAGTGCACCTACACCGGGACCGATATCGGCACCGACACCGGGAGCTTGGGCCGAATCGGCGCCTACACCTGGTGCAAGTGGAGGTTACGGAAGAGGTAGTGCGTTCCCGAATACTCCGGGAGCTTGGGGAGGTGATGATGATGATGCGCCAAGATATGCTCCACCCTCGCCATAGGAGGCGCCTGTGTGGACATAATGGAAAATCTTGGTGTAATCAGTTGTTACTCTGCGGAAGTTTGTGGTGGCTGCGAAAAGTCTTAATTGGCCTTTACGGCATTGCCTAGCTTTGTTGCAGATGATCGGGAATCTTTTTTTGCATATGTTCGTTTGCTTTTTTGTACAATACACACTTCCTAGTTATTGGATGGAATAAGGATAAGGATGATGAAGCTTTCTTTTTTCACAAGAGTTGGGATGAATTCATTTTAGTGATGTGTTGAGTTTTTATGGATAGCAAAGAATGGTGGGAATACTTATAGAATGGAATTAAATACAATGATTGAAATGGGAAAGTTCACCAATTTATCTTGGAGTGTGATTTGATTACGATACGCTGATGAAGTGTAGTTTTAAACTTTCCCTACAACTCAGGAAGCGAAGCGCGACGCTACCTTACCCGTACCATACAAGGATCCCTCGCTTAGGGCATAACCACGATAGCGCCATATCATCACCACCTTGAATAAACCCATACAAAAGCGCACCCGACAACCCCCAAGAACCTCATTCTAAGCTTAACACTCCACTGTGTGATAACGCTTTGTATATGTCCGCCGTCTGCTCCAGCGGATGAGCGAACAGTAAAAAGCTATCTATCGACTTACTACGTCCTTAATTCACCCTGTACAATACCGCAACTTCGACCTTCATTCCACAAACTACATAAACTGCACATCATGCCTGGCCTCAGGCAACCCTCTAAATTGCAACCCCCGATAGCCTACGATGGAACCTCCTCAGACGGAGTGGGTCTTTTTCAGATCGCACCATTAAACATTTCCCATAACAACACAACACGGACCCAACCATACCGCTCAACCTCACCACTCCGTTCCGAATCAGAAGTCTCCCCGCGTAGTTATCAATTGGCTCATGCATCTTCCAGGAGGGCAAGTTGGACATCTATTATCTCACCAACAGACTTGCCAAGGCATAATACAGCTCCAGCTCATCAACTACCACTGCCACATCTCGCTGCGGAAAATCCAGCATTTCGAAACTCGTCCCAAGAACAATATCCAGATTATAGAGTCCCTCGACAAGATGAGCAACGGGAATATGAACCATCTGAAACCTACTCTCAGCAACCTCAATATCATCACCAAGCTCACCAGACTCGCCAACTTTACGCTCCACCAGATCCTCAAAGCTACCAACCGCAATCTCAATACCCGAAAACAAATCGCCAATATTACGAGAACTCCCCGCCGGGAGACTACACTTCCCTACCACCACCCGGCGAATTTCCAGCCGACGGAACCTCGTCAATAAATCACCCCTACGTTACTCGTCAAGTTTCACTAACTTCAGTTCCTTCTTCTTCTCGGCAGTTCTCTGGGTTCGGCGAAGATTTCACCAACTCCCCCAGAGATCTATTCAAAGACCCATCACTGCCATCCCGCAGCGTTTCGAATTCTTCTACTTTACATTCCCGATACCCCAGTGACATCCACCAATCGGGCCCATTACCATCCCGCAGGATCTCAAATTCCTCAGCATTACATTCCCGGTCCCAAACCTATGGAACCAGTGGTCCCTACCAAGAAGATCCATTCCAAGACCTACGACTATCCCGTAGCTATACTGTTTCCATTGGTGGATATCCCCTGGGAGCTAAGAGGAATTCATATTCAGATCACCCATATTACAACGACCCAGAAATGCAACCAAGACGCCCATCACAGCCAATATACCAAAGCCGTCAGAGCTATGAAGGATACCAGTCAACATCTTCCCGTCCTTCGTCACAGAACTACCCACCAGTCATAGCCTCAGGACACTGTACAAAGGCCTCCAACCCGCCCCGCCATCGGGCTCCCCGCAAATTCACGGCGCTCAGGACACTTGGGTGATCCGAACGCATCCATCCCTGTGCCCGCCCCCCACACCGGACTGGTCCATGTTACCACAACAACCACCGCCACCGACAATTCCGAACCAAAATTTCTATCCCGAATCAACACCTCCGACACCACTCCATCTTCCTCCACACCTCCCCGACCGCGGGCTGGTGCATCACGAACACCAACCGCTCATCGGAAATGGTACAAGAAAAAGCTAATTTGGTTGTTAATAATTTTTATTCCGGCATTAATAATAGCAGCCATATTCGGATCCAAGTTTTATAAAATGTTTACGAAACATAACGGTGTGGATGTTATGCAAGCTGTTCAAGTAGGAGAAGAAGAGAAGAAATCATCAAGTTGGGGAGGTGGAATTTGGAATGGGACGGCGAATGATACGATAGGAATACATAATGGGACGGATATTAGGGTTAATGGGACGGGGATTGTTTGGTTGAATTCGACGGATACGGGGGAGGAGGAGGGGATGGGGGTGACGCAGTTGCCGGTGGGGACTGATAGTATGGATGAGATGGGGGCGGGGAATGCAATGGGGGAAGGAAATGGAACCGACAAGATGGATGCTGCGAACGATAAGAAGGTGGTGCATACTACTGTTGTTGTGAATGCTACTACTTCTTTTAATAGCACAATAGCAGGGTATGGGATGGAGAGGAATACGACGGTTGCCGCTTTACAAACCGGGGAATCGAATTCACCGGCGGGAGGATCAGAAGGAGGAGAGAAGGGGACTAAGGTGGTGTATGCTATGGAGGTGGTGACTGCTACGATGCCTGGGAATGGGGTTCAAGCGGGAGATAGCATGGGGGCGAATCCAACGGTGTTACCGCCTGGGGAATCGTTGACGGTGGGAGATGGACCAGCTCCGACTGGCTCCCCGGGGAGCCCGGGGAGCCCGGGCGGGACGGGAGGAGATAGCAAGACGAAGGTAGTGTATGCGACTATGGTGGTTAATACCACTGCATCTATGGCCGCGAACGGGGCTGCACCAGTGGATGTTGCCATTTCAGGGAACTCTGTGGAAGAGCCGAATCCAACAGCGTCACTGAATGTCGCAACCCCAACGACCGACATGGGAGGAGCAAGCATGACTATCGGAGGAGGACCAGTTATTCTGGAGAATGGTACACCGACACAGAGTTCAATGGGAGAAAATGGGACGGGAGGGAATGGTGCGGCTACGACGGACGCTCCAGGCTTCCCGGTCCCCCCGGTCTCCCCGGGTGAGGCGAAGACTGCGGTGCAGTATGTTACTGTGGTTGTGAATGCTACTGTACCAGTAAATGGGAATGCAGCAGCGAATGGGGCTCAGGAAGTGAGCGGTACTCCGACGGTGAGTGGAGCCAATACAGTAGTGACTGTGACCACGGTACCGGATGGGAATCCAGCAGTAAACAGTGCTCCGGAAGCGAGCAGTATTCCAGCAGTCAATGGGGCAATAGAAGGCGGTGGTGCAGTAGAATTTGCACAGAACGGAGCTATGGTAGGAGGGGGGACGACTGGGAATGGAGCAGTGGCAGGGAATACAGGAGAACCTGCAAAAAATGCGCCTTTGGGAGGGGCTGGTGGGGGTGGTTCGAATGAGACTCCAAGCCCGGGTCCAACTGGGGGAGCAGGAGCACAGAATGAGGGGAATGTGGGTGATGGAGCACAGAATCCAGCAGCACCTCAGACTACGATGGTGGGTGCGGACGTAGATGTACCTATGGATTCAACGATTGGGCAACTGGAGCTTGGGAATGGGGTGGAGTTCACTGTTATGGAGTGAGCCATTGAAAGTTCTTTTATCTGAAGTAGGATCCAATATATTCCGTTGTGATAATTCAGAACATGATTCCCAAGAGTACACGTTTCGAATTTTCGGTGTTTGCGTAAGTAATTGAAGTGTAGAAGGTTGAATAGAATGGTGACTTTTAATTATATGCACCCTTTGTATGAGTGGTAGGGGTGCGATGAGGAGGGATATTATGGGTGTCCCCACCTGAATCGCGACAAAGAACCGATATATCTATCCATCTGCGAAAGATCTCTTCCGTTCGGACAAGCAGCCAAGTCCGAAAGACACTCGGTTATTCACACGGTATCACTCACGTTTCTGCGATAACTTTACATCTTCAATCGTAGAAATGGCAATTCACCAAGCTGCTAGCCAAGTCAATCTCTACCAATCTCTATTTACAGAGAATCTATCAGGAGAAAGCGCCACATCAAACCAAGCAAATCCTCCCGCTTCCAGACCCCTGGTTTCTAGCAGTACCAAAGCCAGTGATGGTGATGTATCGCACCTCGACGTCCCCATGACCAGTTTGGATGGACCACCACTAGCTGAGCTCGGAATCTCATATTCGAGTGCCACCCAGGGACACTCGGCTCTTACTAACAGCACCGACGGCACCAAAGGCACTGGTACCTTCGCCGCCGTCGACACGACTCCGAATCAATCTTCGCAGGTCGGGCAGGGAACCCGAAACTCTAGCTCTGCCGCTCCAGAACACCCGACTGTTACCGGTACCAACAGCACCGGCCATGAATCCAACCCCAAGAACTCCCACATCGTCTCCGATACCTATAATCACCAGAAGAGGCGGACCTTAGTTATGATTCCTGGTATTTGCATGGTCATCTGTTTTTTAGGGTTCATTATTACTGTGAGTTCGGGAATGATGCAAACTGAGCCTGAGTTGACCTGGTCGCTGTTGGGAAGCTTTGTTCTGTTTCTTTTGATATTGGTGGTTCTGGCATTACGTTGGACCAGAAAGGAATAAGGATAGTAGCGGGAAAGGACCGGTGTATAGTGCTGATAGCATGTGGTTTCGATGTTTTCTGGAACGGAATTAGCATTTTTGGAGATACTTCCAATAAAGGGAATAAAGAAAATGTAATTGATGATTTGTTACATGATTATACCTGAGCAAGTGTGAAGTCTTCTTTGCGCGCAGTGTGCGATGAATGGAAAATGCGACGCCGCCACGTCTGTCCATTCTATGTGCACTCTGAATGTGCGATATCGCGCACATTCATTCCGAATCTCTGGCTGCACCACTCACTAATATAGAATAAGCCTGCTGAATCATACGCTTTGCTGTAAAAATGTATCAACACCAACTCGGGAAAGTGTGTGCATCCGTGATCTCGACCCCGACCCCCGACGCAGAAAGACCCTGGGGTTACCCAAAATTTCCACCACCTCCACAGCCACGCCCAAGATTCTGGCAACCGACGAGCTTCGACGACATGCGACTACCTAACAACGATTCGCGACAGCGATTCACTATTTTGCTCTCAACAGAATCGACGCGCCCTAATAAGAGAGTTCAGTTCTCGGACGACATCACCTTCATAGACATACCAGGAAGACCCTCAACTGACTCGAACGATTCTAACACATCCGACAACGATGACCAGTTTGCCTCCGAACCGAGACAGTTTTTCCCCACTCGATGGCAGCCTCCCATCAACAATCCGTCTCCGGCAATTGCAGTTTCACGACCTGGACCAACTACCTTTGACGACATTATCGATCCACCACCAGAGCCAAAGCCTATAAGGGGATGTGGCATCTGGACATTCTTAAAGAGGTTTGTGTCGTGATTTTGACCCGGGTCTTACTAGCCGGTTGGGGTGCAGGCTCTCATGATTATGGCGTTAGGGGTATTCGGAGCTGCGAGCTTATTTTTATGCATTTATATCTTTTCTATACGGAATGTTTAAAGCTTTTTATGAGTAAATATATGTTGTTTGTAATGATAAGAAGAATGCGGGTTTGCAAAGACAAGTTAGGTAGGGTGATTCTATGCGCATAGTGTGAATGTTTTCTATGGGTTTAATATACGTCGCGGTAGGTAGGCCTAATAAGAGAAGATCCCCCAACCTGATGCTTCACATCTACCATTCACGGCTCTACGCCATCTTCAGGCCTGTGGGCTCATCTATATCGAAACGCAAGCGGTCAACCGTCAAAGCCCGGAACCACACATTCACGCCTTATCACTTGTTTTACAGCATTTCCTCCGCACGGCACTCGGTGTTCGGCAATCCTACCATCCTCCCTACCGTACCGATATTAACAGAAAGCTACTAAGCTCAAGGATTCGAATATGGCTACCTCGCGAGATGATCTCTGTTTGGAAATCATTGCCCCCCATCCTCCGCCGGGTCAAACTTCGTCTGCGATTCAACCGCACAACTTCGGCTTGGAAACCACCGCCGCGAATACTCCCCCCAACCAATCTTCTTTTGCACCTGACCATCCTACGGACCCAACACCCAAACAACCCGCAACGTTTAAGGACCCAGAACACGCCGATAACCCACTCTCTAAGCCTACATGGTCCGAGCGCATAATCTGTTGGATGGTTCTGGTTACTTCCGTTCTCCTATTAATCGGTTCCTTGTTAGTATTGGTTTTATCTCCCAAATCAAAGTCGCCTGCGCTTTTAGGAGTATGTATTGGATTAATAACTTTCTCGTTACTTTTTGCAGCCCTTTCTATTGGATATTTGGTGTTCAGAGGTAGGAATTGGCCATGGGAAAGAAGTCGGGGGTAAGAAGTGTTGGATGTATTCGAGTGTTGGGTTGGGTTTGGTTTTGGATTGTTGTTCTACGGATCTAGACGTTGGGTATGCTAGCTTTTTGAGAATAAAATGAATGTAGTGGTGTTGCTTTGCCTCTTTGAAGATCAAGTGCCTAAGAATCTACTTACTATCGCGTCGATGTGTGAATCTTGCGGGCCATAGAATTAACTTCACCGTGACGTTGTCCGTTGAAACAGTTGCAATGGCTGCGCATGGTTGCGGACCCATGTTTCTGCCCTTTAGGCTTTACCCCCTGTAAAGATAGGTGCCTCACAGACGTGATCTGGTATGACTCTGAGTCATACAACTGCAGTTAACCGTCCCTATCTGACATGGGCGTGCTGCCTACATAGCGGACTCTTTTAAACATTGGTTCCTTGGCGCTTAGAAAAGACGTAAGTATTTGGGCAGAAGCGTAGTAGGTAAATTCTATGGCCTGTAATGGGTGATACAAAAATGGCATTGGATTAATTTAGCATAACCTCCCACTGAGACATTCCTCTGTACACTGATGCTTCACGGCGGATACGCACAGAACACCGAAGGCTGTTTGCGATGCGCTTGAAAGCACGGCGACGCTGCGTGACTAAAAGGTGCAGAGTTGAAAGCCTTTATCTGTCAGGTACATCGTCTTTCGGTGTTTCAAGATGCATCTTGTCGGTTCTCGCCTTGGCTCTCTATCTTCATGGAAAAACTCGAGAGGAGAGAGATGAAAGATAGGCATCTTGTTGACTGGAGTGAGCTACTATCTAGAGCTGGCAAACATGACGTCTTATATACCGAGTAATCAGGTACCAAGACGCAGTGTCAGAATTCAGCTCATATCAAGATGATTGCTGATGATAAAGGAACAAACTGAAATCTTTCCTCTACATTATGTTGGTCTCTATCCTGTCTATAACCGCTTTCCTTTTCTCTACTCCTGCAACCAATCAAATCCACTTTTTTCATTCCTACCTATCGTCACATTCAGTTCCAAATACGAAAGACATGTCCAATCATGTAGAGGATATAGTTAAGTTCACGAGGGAAGCTATGACTGATAATTTGCATACAGCAACGAATTTGCAGGAGGGTTTAAAAGAATTAACCAAGTCCGATTATAATGAGGCCGGGGATACAAGCAAGAAATCTAAGTCATCTAGATACCTTGAAACTAGTCTGTCTATCCTGATTCCTATTATCTCTCGCTCTATGAGAAGGAAAATGCTTACCCGTTACGGACGGTGATATAGGGTATGCTGTTAAAGTCAGAGTTTATGAATATATTGCGCAGTGTCTCGAGCAGATGGCTCTACTCGACGAATATTTCGAAAAGCTAGAGCAGGAAAGCAAGGGGAGATAGCTTGTGTTCTTTATGATACTACCGGATTGGACATGAGTTGGGGTTGGAATGGTTCATAGGGACGATTCGAGGCGCGGAGAATGATTTACTCGGCGCTCTCTTTATAAGTCAATTGAAGTGTCAAATCGGAAATTCCATTTTAAAAGGCGGTTTAAAATACATCAACAATTCGGTATCGGGTGATATTCGATACAAGGGCTTGGCTCCCAGACGCGGCGCAAGTTCATGACGAGAGCGGCGAAGAACTTTGACGTTGGAGCGCCGGCGGAGAAACTAGTAAGTCCAGCCTTGTCGTATCTTAACTACATACAAATACCCCTGCATTGCACCTGCATTCTATGGCAACTCAGCCCTAAGAACACCATCGCAGATAACCGAGCCCTCTCGTGAACCCCGCAGTCTGTGATCAAGGATCCGCTGCATGGTTGTTTAATCGACACAAGGACGTTGCTGCCTAGAGAAACGCTCATGAATGAGTAATCCTGTAGAATTGGTGATCGCTTTGGTACCCACTCTCGTTTGTTTCTATCGTTTGCGAAGGCTTGACATCTTTAGCTTTCGCCCCGTGGATGCATGATACCTGCAGAAGATTTGTCAATGAAATCCTATTTGAGCAATGAATCCAGAGCTGCTAGATATACAGGGTCCTCGTGAGCTCTTTAGATGACAATGTGTTAAAGTTTGAGCGATAGCTTCAAGTAATATCGTGAAGTATATTACCCATGTGCGTCAGTGAGGCAGACACTCTCCGTCAAGACCGTCCGGTGTAGATCGGGCTGCCATAACTAGCTTTTCTCATTCGCTCGCTTGATATTGCCAAAATGAATTTGTTAACCGACAACAATTATTAGCTTCGCTATGCATCATCGGCCAGGCTTCGGCAGCTGAACATCAGGGAATATCAATTATGTCTCACACGCCCAACATGTGTTCTTTCTCAGTGCATCTGGAGCGTCCAGATTACGGTTGTCGTTAACCGGAGCTTGAACGTCTTCGTGCCGGCCAAAAAAGCCACAATGACCAAAAATATCACATTCGCGTGACACAACATCACGCACGTATATAACCCACTGTGGGAAAGAACACGAATGAGTATCTTTAACAGTCAAGACCTCAGCAACTAGCCATCACCCACCATGGTGAACCAAACCCACCAAGTCGTGAGCACGCCGTCGCTGATAAATATACCGATTGAATTAACCGAAATGATTCTCGAAAATCTGGATTCTACAGACCTCATGTCTTTGCGATGCGTATCAAGAAGCTTTCGAGCACTTTTCACCAGCGAAGGCATATGCACGACGGCCTTTCGAACTTTCTTCCCTTTCTCATACGCGCGCTACAAAGAAGAACCCGGCAACAACGACAATTTCGATACAGTTTACAGACGCCACTATAGATGGAAGAGCGGCCGACCTTCCAATGTCGAACATGTTCAACACGATCCAGAAAACCTCATAGGCCCCTACGGTTCGATGCCTTGTTGTCGAAGGAGCTGGGCGGTGAATAGTGATGTTCTAATCTACACTGATGCTCCTGCAGGAGTAGTTGTTTTGAAAGAGCTAGGTAAAAACTATGGAACGGAGGATATACGGGTTGATTTAGAAGAGTTGCTCGGGGTGCCACTAAAGGGAACCTACCAACGGCTTGGAGGAAAAGCTGGATCTGGAATCCATGCTAGACATGGCGTGCTGTTGGTCACCAAATCAATCGATGCACCCATTAAACGTTCTGAAGCCACCAATTTTCTATTCGTGGATCAACTCAAAAAGGTTGAATTAGCCAATTGGCATACGAGCTTTATTGAATACTTCTTGACATTGTAAGTAGCATGCATTTAGAATCGTAGAGATTTACTAACACTTCACAGTTCTCCCAATGAATTTGCACCTTACCCTTCCTCGGAACTCATAAGAGAGTTTTTAGGAACATCAGCATCAGACTATGGCGCTGATTGCGAATGCCCAACTTTATGCGCAACATTTTCGCTTCATCCGGATAATCGAGGTTCATTACTCCACACATGGGTCGACTTCCAAGGTCGCAGCCTTTCGAGAATCGCCCTAAACAAATTCTACGTTATCAGTGCGACCCATGGGTGGTCTACAAGGCTAAATGGATTCATATATCCAACTTCCGCCCATCCAGGACTTAGGTTCGTCCTATGCCTGAATCTGGATATTTTGCAGCATTCCACTGGTCATTTTAAGATAGCGCCTGACACGAAAGGGAAGTGTTTCTTCGTATACTACTCCGAAACTCTGTCCATCGACGAAATCACCGGTCACCGCGAAGAGATTCCTGTCGTGGAGGTGTTCTCAGTGCCGCAATTCGACCCGATAACCGGCGGGTGGAGCGGAATACAGGTCTTGAAGCGGGTACAGCTTCGTAGTATCTTGAACCACACCAGAATTTATTTCGCCGAGTTTGATTTCGAAGAGTGTTTTGATTTTGATGCTGAAGAACGTGATTGGCACGGTATTCCGGGTATGAAGAAGAAAAAGGGGGGAGAATTCGATGTGGTGCGAGTTAGATACTGGGACCCAGTGCTATCTGCATGTTCTGATTCCGTAGTACCCATCAGGTCGGTTACCTGGGATATTTCAAGCAAGCCGTGGCCATTACAGCAATCGCTACAGGGACAGGAAAAACTATCAGGTGGGGGTTTGGAATACGGAAGTTCCTCGTACGGGTCGATTAACAATGTCATTGATTTCGATGATATTTATCCACCCCCAACTTACTACTACTTCGGAAATGAGCAGATTCCCACCCTACGATGGCTCTCGAATCCGGGCGTTATCGACCTAGAACGCGAGGAATACGAAGGAAATATAGCAGTGACGGATGTGCCAGAGAAGCTTTTTGATACGGGATCCAATGCATGGTATCTATACGATACATATAGCTCAAATCAGAACTATATCAATGCATCGGTATTTCTGCGCTCCGAGGATGGGATTATCGAGCTTGTTCCTCCGGGAAAACAGGACGACAACCCATATCCGAAAAACCCGGGGACTGACGATGCAGATTTCGTTCCTAATGGAACTTTTTACGGTTCTCCGAGATATGTTATTTCGTGGAAGGTTACACATGGTAGGGACGGTGATCCTTGGGAACTCACGCCTGATTATCGAGGACGGAGGTACATTGTGTTTAGGAGGGGAAAGATTATTGATGGTTTGTATAAAACGTTTGACAGTATTATGATTTTAAGATTTGATTAAGTATTCTATGTAATCTCAACGAGAAAAATATTTGTAAATTTATATGACAGAAAATCAAGACAATAACTCGTATGGCATTCAATTGCATTCAAAACCCGTCGCTGTAAGAGCTGCTCCTTATGACCACCTCGACCCCACAACGGCATCTACTCGCGCTGCCACTTTTCTCCCCACCACGCATCTCAAAAACATCCGCCTCTCGGTCTCTTCCATATTTACAAACCCTGCAATTCCTAATTTTCCGAGCTCCCTAATCACAACCTGCGCCGCAAACGCATTAACCCCCATCACCCTTAAGAACACCTCCCACTCCGTCTCATCCTCCATAACTCCCTTCCCTATATCTTTCTCTTGATCCCCCGCAATGCCCACTAACCAAGCCGCTACATCTTCCTCACTTCCCTGAACAACCTTCAGCACTACTCCCTGCACCGTAGCTGCCCAACCAGAAACCCCCGCCAAAACCACCCTATCTGACGGCCCTAGAGGCATCGTCGAGTGAACAATTACGATCAACCGCTCATACCTCACTGCCAGTTCTGCAATGCGTCTTTTCTCTGCTTCTCCGGCGGGAGAGTCCGGCGAGGAACGTTGACGAAGCCTGTGGAGAGAGGCTATGGTTAAGCCCAGAAGTGGGGATATAATCAGATCGGCATCAGGCGAAGATGGAAGGTAGTCGCGCTCGATGAAACGGGCTTGAGGATATAGGCGGCGGATGTGGGATGTCAGACTGCGTTGGCAAAGAAGGGCGGTGGAGATGACATAATCTCCGCGCTGAGCAGGCGGTGGAGGCGCTGGGAATGGAAATACGGGGACTAGAGGTGGTACAGCGATAATAGGCACGATGGGAGTTGGAGCAACTGGAGATGGTCGAGGCGGTGAGGGTGGGAGAGCATGGTGTCCGTTCAGATCGAGAAACGATGCGAGGGATTGATGTTTAGAGAAGGCGGTGTGTATGGTAGACTGGACTGGCTGCTTCTGATCCAGTCTCTGCCTTTTGCTACTTGCTTTATCGCTAGTTATTGAGGATTGTCGCTTTTGCGCCTTGCTTTTGATGAGTTCTGAAAGGATCTTTCCAGTCTCAGCAGGTTGTAATTGAGGCGGGGCTGGAGCGGAAGCTGCCGGTGTAGATGACTGATCTGTCGCTGCTGACCGAGGTTCCATCGTGATATCTATAACCTCCATCTCCTTCTGCTTCTCCGGCTCCTTGAGCTTCCTCTCTTCTCTCGCAAACTCTGCGCCCTCCATCTCTTCATCTTCATCCTCTAAGCCCCAAATTCTAAAGCTCTCCATCATCTCTGTCTCCGCCTCCTCGCCTTCCTTCTCCTTGAGCAACCAACTTTCAACCTCCTCTTCAATCCTCTCCTCCTGCAACATCACCTCCTTCGGCTGAAATGGACACCATCTCAACCCAATCTCGACACTCCTGGTTCCGCCCCATCTCTTGATCTTCCCCGAGAGTAACTCGTCCCTCAACTCCTGCACCAGGTTTTGCTTCAGAATCGACTTGGTACCATTCGAAAACTCCATCGCCGGGACCGGAAGCCGTTTAGAATCCACCAACATTAGCTGTTCCTGCTCAAGCTCTCGTTCGAGTTGCAGGACTTCCTCCCTCAGCGGTTTATCAAAGTCTTCATCTGGTTCTTCTTTTGCGGCTGTTGGTGGGGTTTTCCAGCGTGGAAGTGATCCTGCATCAGTTGCTAATATACTTTCGAAACGTACACGACGCGGTGGAGTAGCGGGTAGAAGCGGCTCCTCTACTTTGATATCTTCCGGAAGCTTGATTGGAGATGTCGGGGGTGTAGTTGCTGTTGATAATCTCTGGGGAGAACTTGAGTTGTGATCGACGGCGAAAATTTGCTCCTCCAGCTCGTTCTGAAGGTCCTCCATAGTTTCTTCCGGCCCCGGTTTGACATCGATCTTTGGGATAGGGGGTAGTTCCGGAGGCTTGATATTCTTCCAAGGTAGCAGCGGTGGTGAAAGCAATTCTCTCTTGCGGAGCTTAGGAGGTTCCGGTTCCAGATCTACCACTTCTGGTGCAGCAACATTAGACTCGAGGAAGCTCTGTACATCCTTCGGTGTGATAAACTCCTCCGTCAAGAACTCCCGTTGGTACAGGCAAACTTGTTTCCGTACCCCTCTGCTCCAGGTAACACCTTCATCTGCGTCCTCATCCAGCGGCAGTGCTTTCAGATGCTTTTTCTTCAGGCGTATCCGCGGCATAAAACTAGCCGGCGTTATCGGTTCCTCAAGTTTCGTACTCCTTTCCAGGCTCCTTGGTTCCATCCCCTGTCGTTCCTGTGCCAGTAATTCCTCTTCCACCGTCCTACCAGCAGCGGGAATCATTTGCACCGCCTTAAACAGCTGAACAGTCGCTTTATCGAGCGCAGTCTTCTCCTCCAGGATATATGGCTGGATATTATGTTGTCTAAGCTCATCTTCGGCGCTGAACTCAAACGGTTCTCGGATATCCGTGATGGGTGAAAGCGGCGGTAGTCGTGCGAGCTGCAGCGGCAGCGTAATGCGGTGATCATGAAATATTCCCTCATTCCTACCACCTTGTAGAAGCTGTAGAATCTCGGCTCTGTATCGGTCGTCAGCTGTTGAAGGAGCCCGGCGGCTCATTTTGATTGGAAGGTATTCGTGTGAGGCTGAGTGACGCGAGGTGGAGGAAGTGTACCGGTGGAGTATGATGGCCGGCGGGGCATAACCCTATCGTATATATCCATGCCATGACCGGGATACAGCTCTATGTACTTATTATTCTAACAAGTTCTATGCATCACCACTCGTAATTGACCAGAGCTTTAGAGTAAAAACTCTTAATCCTCGTCCCTGGTGATGTAAACCTTCTCTACCATCTTGTCTCCACCGGCTTTAGAAACTCTTAACCCCCTCCGGCCCCGCAACATAAACCCTTTCCGCCCTCCTATCCCCCTCCCAAAAAATCCCATGCTCAACAACTCCCACAGTATTCTTCAACCTCTCCGCCATCTCCTTAACCCCCATTCCATCCACCCAAGGAACATCAATAATAAACCCCCCCTGATCCGTCACAACCGGCCCCAACTTTCCCGGTGCCCCTTGTCGTACCCTACCTCCAAGTTTCTCCAGCACGTAGGCTGCGGCTAGGGGTATAACCTCCACTGGTACCGTCCCTGATAGTTGGGGTACTTCTTTAGTATGATCTGCCAGAAGATATAATCAGCCATGTCCCCTTATCCAAAGGCTGTCCAAAGGCCATCCGAAGGCCATCCTTCATCCCCCCTCCTCATCCCTCCATGGGGCACGAAAACCTACCAGCAACCACCACAAACCGTCCCCCTCTCACCGCCACCACCTTCTCCAGCAAAAGACAACCTCCCCCACCCTTTACACAATTCCTCTCCGGATCCACCTGATCACACCCATCAAACACAATATCCAGATCTCCCTGAACATGATCAATACTCGAAACCCGTAGATTATTATCGAGAAGTAATTGAAGGGATTGATAAGAGGTGGGTATGAAGGTTGTTGTTTTAATTTGAGCTGGTGGGAGCGCTTGGATTGCTTGAACGAGGTGTACTATGGTGCTGCCTGATCCGATGCCGACGAGTTTTGGGGGAATTGAGGGGAAGCATTCGCGAATGGCGGCGAGGGCGGCGAGACGTTTGCCATTTCGGCGGAGTAGGGAATGGTGGAGTAGGTGCGATGGACGGAGCGGAGGAGATGGGGGAGATGAAGCTTCATTGTTGGAGGTGGAGAGCTGAGGTAAGGTTCGTTCAAGATCGACGATAACGTACGTCAGATGCTGGGTCCCCTGATGCTAGGTTGAGGGATGATCATCGTTAGCTCTTATTTTAGAGCAACGGTTAGCTTGTAACTTAGCGAGCTAGCGAGCTCTAAATTTTTGTTGAACTTTGATAGCTTCACTTTCACATGTCAAAGTCTACTCTACTCATCCTACTGGAATCTCGAACGACGGCACGAGCACCACTAGAGAAAAAGGAGATGAAAAGTAATCAAGAATATTTCCAAAAAATCCTAACACGTAGAAAAATTTAAAAAAGTAGAAATTGAATTAAAACGCTTCCACAGCGTTCCGCTTGTTTTTACAAAAACGAATCCCAAAAAAACTCCCGCTATGCTTTTGTGAAATTACAAAGTCGTGGTATCAACAGGATGATTACACAACACAAGCTTAATCGTTGTAGTTACTCTGTCTAGCACCATCCTTGTTTACCGGCGGCCTTCCAGCAGCGGCAAGTAGTTCCTCCTCCTGACTCTTTCCCTCGGGGGAGAAGTAAGGTTTCTCTCCGTGGGGAGTAACACGGACGGCGTGTCTACGGTGGGGAGCAAATCCATAGGTAGCAGAGTGGTTCTATCATCCATTAGCTTCAGTTCATCCTCCTATCAACTCAGAGGCGGAGGAACTTACGCAAGTCCTGTTGTCCCAGAACGCAACCATTCCAGGGCTCCATTGGTATCTAGCGTGGATCTCCTGGGTGGCAACAATCACGTTGTCGAGGTAGGCCATGATAGCATCACTCTCCATCTTAGGGATTCCAATGATAGCAGTGACGAATCCGGGAGAGTAGAACAAGGACTTCCATCCAGTAACAGGGTTGACACGAATCAACGGGTGCTCAGTAGTGACGGGGTCACGACGAACAGGGCGGCCGAGAGCGCGGGATCCAGTCGCCTGCTCCTCAGCAGAGTGCTGGGCGGTGAGTCCCTCGAGGTACTTCTGCATATGAGGAGAGAGAAGGTCGTAGGCGGCGTACTGGGAAGACCAGAGGGTATCACCTCCGGCACCACGGGGAGGTCCGCAGAGGATCTTGAGGGAGGTGTAAGAAGGAGGCTGAATCTCGTAGGTGACATCGGAGTGCCATAAGTGAGCGGGAGTGAACAAAGCACGCTGGTCGGCGGAGTTTCCATCGGTCCAGATAACGTGGAGCTCCTCGAGGCCGGGCTGCTGGGGGACAGCGGTGGTGGCATGCTTGTGGAGGGTTCCGAAGTAACGTCCGAGGTTAAGCTGGTCCTCGATGGTAAAGTCGTGCTGGTCACGGAAGATGACGACTCCGCGGTAGGCAATTAAGCGGGCGAGGTCGTTCTTCTGGGCATCGGTAAGAGTCTTGAGAGAGACACCGTGGACTTCGGTTCCAATCTTGGGGTGGTAGTCGAAGCAGTCGGAAGCGTTGGCGAGAAGGTCCTTGTAGTTGACGTCTCCAAGCTTTCCCTTGTCCTCGTAGGGAACCTCCTCAAGAGCAGGCCAGTAGAGAGGGGGGAAAGCCTGCTTAAGGTGCTCATACTCGTAAACCTCGGGGGCCGGCTCGACTTCGGAATATCCGGGGGTGAAGCGGGGCTTCGCGGGGGCGGAGGTCTGCTTCACAGACTGGATGATGGGCTCATCGGTGGGTGCAATAACGACAGCGGGAGCCATGGTGTATTTTGGATGAGGATATTAAGCTGCCGAAACCAGATCCAGCGGGGGGGGGGGGGGTGGGGAGAGGCTTCGGTTTTATGGTGGGCGGTACACCACCACAACAGCTTTGGATGTCGTGGGAAGCATGGGCTATGGCGTTGGTCCCGCCTGGCCAACACTAATACAGGTTGACAGTTTTGACCCGCTCAAGGTTGCCCGGTTGCGGACCGCTGTTTGTCTGTTGGGACACCTGATTTGTGAAGTGCTGCGCCTGCGACGGAGACATCGCCCGCTTCTGTATCCCAACGTGGCCGATCCGTGTGAAGACGGCGTGAAGACTATCGTAACCCAGCCCAACGACCACGACTTTTCTTCTCAGACACCTTCACCGCAACTGGATACAGACGGGGCACCGGGTCTATCAGAATCGAAACGGAAGTTTAGGATCCGGGGTAAGCTGAGCTATCGAGGAGGGGTTGGTTAGCGTTGTTTCTGTGCGATAGCCATCTAGAGTAGAGCTGATGAAATCGCACGCGACACCAAGGGTGACATCGCGTGCGAGCTGCACACTCACCCATTGCGTGCTCGGAGAGACGGAAGACACCACAATGGCGCTCTTACATAAAGACTGCAGCTCCTTCTCGACCTGTTGTTGCTTGGGTGGTGTTTGTCTGACGGTGACGTCCATTTGGCGGTGTTGACGTACGTTGGATCGAAGACGGAGGAGGTTCAGCGATTTGCGCATGACAACCGGCCATCGCTCGCCATCGAGACACAACACGAAAATGGCAACTCCTCCTGCTTATCGTGATTAGATGCATGTAAGTAGCCACCACATCGTTATCATACCAAGTTCAAACACTCATATCTCGCAGGAAAAAAATAAAATAAAAAATGTTGAAGTTTCATTGTCATACCCCTATTTTCTCATAGCCTGCGTGTATCCCACGTGTAGCGAATGCAGTCGACCAAGGTCTCGAACCGGAATCCATGCGCATCCGACAAAAAACTCTGCAACAACTCGTTGGCAGAGTGAGCCTTGCGGACTTCCCTCATCCGCGTTGATGGAATTAAGCTTCAATCAATGATAGGCCTTCGGGGAGAAACAGCTTTGTCCGTTGGAACTTGGGTATGATCGACCTCGACCTCGTCTTTATAAAATCAATACTGGCGCAGTATCGCATGCCACCCGCAGTTGAGACGGCTTGAGGCGAAGCGGCGAAGCGGCGAAGCGAGCTTAGAATCGAGCTTGAAACTCGCAATCGAAGCTATTCTATAAGCTAACAAAAACCACCTACCGCCAGATAAAAAATTTTTCGGGGCCAGAAAGTCTATACATGCGTTAGCACACCTGATGAGGCAGTATTTTCGCGCCAAGATATCAGAAGCTTCTTATAACATCGCGGAGGAAAGGATCAACAACGAACCTATGGCAACCTACACTTTGGCGCCGTGAAGCGCAGCAACAGCGGCGTCAAAACCATTAGGGCTTACTCTAGGGTTGAGACAAGTTTGACGCGGGGCGAGAGGGCTGAGATGTCAGCCCTAGGGTAGGACCCGCTGCGATCGCGAGTTGATTTGCCGAAACGCATGAAGTGCAGCGCAAAATGATTTGTCGGCTCCAGGTCTCCATCTGTTTGGGTTCATCGTTTGCGTACCGGTACATAAGGACAACGCATCATTGGAGTCGACTGCACTGTGATTGCGAGTTTACTCGCAGTACAGGCACATAACCGAACTGCTTGCAAGCAGCTGCTTGTGAACATCGTCGATTTCTTCTCAAACCGCAGAAATGAGGCCTTTCTTCCGTGGCTTGCCCCGCATGCATGAGATGATGGATCCGATCCTGGTATGTACTTAGCGTGGGGAAGACGATGAAGTTCCTAAGCGCCAAGAGAAGCTCGCGTTATCAGCTCGATAGTGATTATGGGAAGGCGGCAACACAGCCAGGATGCAGTCGGTGTCCTCACGTCTTTGATGTGTGATCGTTAAAGTTTGAAACATCGCGGCTGAACCATGTCACTGGCAGACAACTTTGGGCTTTATAATATCCTTGTGTGAATTTGATAGTAATACATAAAAGCGTCGATCAAAATAATTATACATCAATCTTCCCACGCACGGGGTGCCTTAATCCAAGACCTCCCTCCATAAACTACAAAAAGTCTATCACAAAGACTATTCCCAGATAGTAATACAGTTCGTATTGATACATAATTGCGCTCCCTATTTCACATCAGTTTCGCCCAAAACTTAATATTTCTCATTCCAAAGAAAGTGTTAACCGCGGGCTCAACCCTACCTATCTCTTACATTCCCTCCTAGAATACCCCTCATCCTCCCCATCGCTATATGCCTCATACTCCAGCCCCTGCCTCCAAGAAGCCGGATCACAAGTCCCCTTATGCCCAAACAACACCTTCCTACCCCCCGGATCCTTCGCTACCAAACAACCCCCAGGTCTTTGCACATAACACCCACAATCTAGCTTCAACGAACTTGGGACACTTTTTCTGGATACAGCGTCCGCAATAAAACTATACCCCTGCCTATCCACCACCCTGAAATCCTCAGACCCGTGCTTCCCACTACACAGAACCATTTGGTGAACTTGTGCCATATGCTGCTCCCAACGTAACGTGGGTACCAACGCAACTGGACAGGAATTTCTGGTGCAGATTACCCAGCCTGGCATTGGGGCGGGGGTGAAGCGCGGGATTATACCAAGGTCCCAGGAGGTGTTGTTGGAAGGGTCTGACCAGGGGTAGGTGTCTGGCGAGTTGAGGGGTTGTGAGATGGTGTCGTTAGGAGACTCCGGGCCCGAGCTGTTGCCTATGGTGGAGGGTGTATTACGGTCCAGTTGTTCGTCGGTGGAGTCGTCGGGGCTGTTATTGTGATCTAAGCATTTACCTTTGCCTTTTCTGTCGCGTCGACAGTCTTTACCGGTGATTTCGTCTGGACCCGGGGTGAGGGTGTCATCGTCGGTGTCGACCTGGACTTGAATATTGGTGTTGTTGTCAGGTACTGAAAGGGAAACCAGAGATGGCCCCCCCGGGGCGGTGACGGTGGCTTGTATCGCTTTCGGGATATCGATTTTAGTACTACCCCAAAGCTTCACCATATTATTTCCCATTTCGTTGCTGGTATTTCCGTGTGAGGTCTTTTGTTTCTTCGGAGATGTTTCGTGGTGTTTGTCATTGCTTATGTGGCTATTGTTGACTTCTGTATCGGAGTCGCTGGAATATGTACTGTCGCGTTCTTTGTATCCTTGAGTCGACATTTTGTTGGGATTTGCAACGTTCTTTGTTGATCAAGTCAACTGGTACAGAAGGCTGATGTTATGTGCAACTCAAAAAAAAAAAAAAAATGTACGGAGTGAGGTGGAGCGCTGTGAAAAGTGGGGGAGATGGATGTGGGTTGACGAAGGGGTCTCTGCTGAAGATAGAGGACACAACCTAACCTTCCAGCCATCAACTCTAGTCACGTCACACCCGAGTACATGTTATTTACGAGTCCGGGAGCATCATTAGGTATGCCTTGGATGTCGAGTGTTGGTTGTTGCTGTTAAATGGCGGGTCTCCATTAAACAACTTCTGCACACCGAAAGGAGTTTGTTAACGGATGGAGTTTGGCCAACGAAATCGCTTCAACTCGCTAATCTTTCAGTAGTCTCTCAAAGTTTATCGGCGAAACTGGTAGCCAAGACTAGGTAGAATTTACTAAAGCTTTGTTTACAAGGAGTAACAGAGCCGTTTTGTTGTTCGGAAGGTGTCTATTGAATGATTGAATCTACGTACCGGCCATGCGTTTGGGAGAATAAAGAAATATTACCAGAGATTATCAGCTAAAGGACTCAAGGCAGCGATCATCTCGTATTGACGAATTTTTATTTATTAAAACTTGTCATCTATATTATCTTGATCATTTTTTTACAGGAAAACCATCAAAACAACAGAAATTACAAGCACCCAGTGAGCTGTAAAAGTCCATATCACATCGTGTCACAAAATCAAATACTCCCAAAAGTCATGGCAATATGTATCATTATGTAGCCCCCGTCTAAATCGTAAAAAAAAAAGAACGCTTTTGTGTAATGAAAGAAAAAGGAGATTATTTGAAATCCTTGTAACTCCACTTCTCTGTCGTCTGCTTCTTTGCCTTCTTGGCGTAGATGATAGGGGTCCGGCCCTCCACCAAACCACGCTCTCTTAAACTGCGGAAACGATCGCTAAGAACGTTACCCTCGGGCTTGAGCGTTCTCAAGGAGTCGGCAAGCTCGTCGGGAAGCTGAAGTTCGAGGGGAGCGCGGGGTAGACTACGTTTGTGTTAGTAAAAAACTAAGCTCGTCATGCAGCAAAATAACATACCCAATCTTTCCAAGCTTCTTCTTAAGCATGATCTGAGGGTTCTTCTCGTCATCCTCCGGTACTGCAGCCTTCGCGGCGAGTGCGGCCTGTCTCTCTCTCTCCTGCCTCTTGATGTCCTTGGAATATTTCTTCACCAACATCAACTCCCGCTCCTGCTGCTTAAGCTTCTTCTTCTCTTCCCGTTCCTTCTCCTGCTTCTTCTGTTTCTCTTCCTTATTTCTCTGGACCTGAGTTTTTCTCTGGGGCTGAACAGGCTTCTTGTTCTCCTCATCACTATCCGCGTCCTCGTCCTCCTCGTCGCTGGACTCGTCCTCATCCTCATCCTCCTCCGACATATCCTTCTCCGGCTCCTCAGCCAATGCCGCAATTCTTGCAGCCTCAGCCTCCACCGCCAATCTCTTCTTCTCAACCTCAACCTCCTTCGCTCCCTCCTCCTTCACCAAAGTATCCCAGGCGTCGTAGTCGGGGTTGTAAGAGATACCGGCATGGGGCTGTCTAACGGCAGGAACGGATCCAATGGCAGCAAGCGCGATCGGCTTATGCTTGAGAGTCTTAGGCGGCAAAATAGGCAGGGGTTTGTCGACAAACTCGAGCTTCTCGAGCTCCTTCAAAAGCTTAGGCTTGAATCTATCCTCCGCGTCGTCACCCCAAGGATCGTAGTCCGGAACAGACTTCTTCGTGTTGTGTGCCAAAACTCCAGTAGGAGCAGAGGAAGCACCACCGTACGCGATAGCCCTGAGGCGCTGTAGCTGTGCAGTCGATACACCATCCTTCCTTCGCTTCCGCTGCTCAAGAACACCGTCGGTAGTGGCGGACTCGGGGGCGCGCCTCTTGCTGGACACGGCGGGGATAGCGCTGCGCTGCGCAAGAATCTGGTCTGACTTGAGGGGCTTGAGCTCCTTGGCTACGCGGCGTTCGATTGCTTCGTCTCCTCCGAGGTCAACAGCGAAAAGGGCATCATCAGACTTCTCCTTAATGACTCCACTGAGGTTATGTTAGCAGTTGACGAGCAATAGCGAGTAAGAAGAGCAAATGGGAGGAATTGTGAGAAAAAAACGCACCCCTGAGTAATTTCCTCACGAAGCTGTTCAAGACCTGACTGAACGTCGCTGATATCGACGTTCTTGCGCCATGCTTTCTTGCCTTTGCGGGAGGGTTGCTTCGACATTTTTCGTGGTGTTGTTGCTGGTGTGTGGTGAACGAAAGTTTGGATAAGAAAAATGCGAACAAGGATCCTTGCTCGCCAAGATTTCGCCACGTGAAGGATGCAGCTCGCGCGTCACGTGTAACGCGAGCCGAACGCGCAATGAGCAACGCGCAACAACTGCTGAGGGCGCCACAATACCCACCTTCCGGGAAATTCCAAAGTGCAACGCCCGGGGTAATTTGGCGAATATTAGTGTATTATCTATCCTAAAATCTGGTACTACTGGAATTACATCATGCCCGCAGTGACGCCTCAACATCAACATATCAGTTGTTAAAATGATGACAATCGGCTTATTAGTCACTCTACTTAATACTTCTACCTACATACTTTATTTTTATCAAATAAATTCATGTCTATGATGCTTTGATGAGTCGCCTTTCCGGACACTGGGACATAGCATGCTAAGACATGGGGGGTAAACGGGATCCTAACTACGTCACTGATCTTCAACAACCCGCTTCCATGCAGTCCGTTTGTAAGAATAAGCGCGCGCTGGAACAACCAGCCAAAAACCCCCCAAACCCGTTCTTCATCTCTACCTTATTCCTTATCTTTAGGTACATCAGAATATAATATACGGAAAAAATGATCAACAATACCGAGATCAAGCCCGAGATCAAGCCCGAGGCCAATCCCGCCGCATCTCCAGCTCCAGTGGCCCGTTACAGACCCGGTGGCTTCGGCAAGTGGACTCCTGGAACCTCCCCTGCCGCTTCGCCCTCCAAGGACTCTCGCCGTTCTGGAGATTCTCGCCGCTCCCGCTCTTCTCGCGGGAGTTCCGCAGCCTCTAAGGCCGCTGCCGCTCTCAAGGTTTCCACCTTGGCCGAAGCCCCCGCGGTTCCTGAGGCCGCTGCAGTCCTGATGGTTCCCGCTGAACCCCTCGCCCCCACAGCTTCCAAAGCTGCCGACGCTCTCGAGGTTTCCGCCTTGGCCGATGCTCTCAAGGTTTCTACCTTGGACGAAGCCCCTAAGGTCACCGCCGCTCTCAAGGTTCCGGTCTCAAACGACGCCCTCGTGGCTTCCAAAGCTACCGACGCTCCCAAGGCTTCCGCCTCGGCCTCAGCCCCCGCAACTCCCAAGGCCGCTGCAGTCCTGATGGTTCCCGCTGCAACCCTCGCCTCCACAGCTCTCCAAGACAAGGCTGATCCTGAAGCCCCCGTCGACGACATCGCTATCATGAACGTTACTCCATCTTCCCCCCAGAAGCGTTTCCAAATGACATTCAAGTGGGACGAGGTCGAGGACGAGGATGAGGAGTAATAGGCTCTATAGCTTGTCCTACAGCTAGAATGGATGGCGTATTGCTCAACCTTGCTCTGGGAAAATAATAGCATGGAAGACTTGGTTCTTTCTTGCCTTGTATTTGTTTGTTTCATATAATACGGCTATTTAATATAATGTCTAATAGTATGAGTGTATTTGACACAGCTTACGCTGATGTTAATTTGCCATACGAGTTCTTTTTCTTTTGTTAACTAAGATGTATTAGTAGGGAGGCGTTCGTTCTGTCTTGATAATGTTTGTTTCATTTATTTGTCATGAGTTATACATTGAGGTTTGTCGATAATAACAGCTTTGTTTGTAAGAGTTCATCAGAATTGATTGGTTGATCTCGCATGTAAGAATTGTAACATCTAGTGCATAGCGGTGATTCAATTTTAATCTTCATGACCTCGTATTAAAATATACCGCAAATCTAGGCCGTTGGCTGAATGATGGTTTGATCATCGTTGGATCTGGATACTAACGGCATGCCGCATTGAACATTCTCAACGTACACCTCAGCGTACAGAGTATTAAGTCCATCTAGCCATACTCCCGCTGATAGAATTTTATTCAGGGCGGATTTTGTGGGTTAGATGCAAATCTTTGGTCCTTCTTGAATTCTCTTTCTTCTTCCTCCCATGTACGCCTCACTTCTTTTAAACAAACACCACTCGGTGCTCGGACCCCATCAACTCCATCAAGTTTCAACTCACCAGATTCCTCGCGGTTAGTCGAGGGAACCGAAGCTATCCGAATGTGGAATCAACGATGATAAATAATCGGCAAGTTTTTGTCCGCTTGCCACGGCCCGACGCGTCAGGCGTCACGCAGCTGCTGGGGATGCGAACGTTGTTACTGACGTCGAAGACAGCGAAATAGCGCCATCAGATGCACCATCGTCGACCACAGATCGATTAAATCTAACTTTAGATTCGAGACACTCACTATAGATTGATCCTTGTAAGAGCCATGTGTTTGTCATTTGCTTATGTTAATCTTTTGATCTATCTGGCCGCCGGAACGTTCAAACACGGGAGTGATCCTGTTATTCCTTGTTCTTTGTTAACCGGATCCGTGAACAGGTATCTCTAACGGCTATGGCACCTAGCCTATATAAATCACCTGATTTCCTTTCATATAATATGGGATCGAACTTCGACAACATCAACGTTGATGCATCCTAATCCGAATATCGGACAAATTTGCCAGTTGTCTGGATATTCCCCACGGCAACCTCCTTCACCAGGCATGTATTCGGCAGATCAATCCCACTGAGGATTTCCAATGCTCTGGAGGTCGTGATGTTCGAGTCATCGACCCTGAAATCACCATCAACCCCAGAAGCAAGGCATTCTGGCATTGGACCACTGCCTAGGGTTTAAAGAGACACAGCCCAGCTAGGTCCTGCTAGCTGATTCTGTTCTGATCCACCTCTCTCTTTCTTTCTTTCTCCTCGTCGAAGTCGTTGGCTAATTCCATCACGACAACATCCGATTCTCATCCATCCTCAGTATCTCTCAGAACTCCCGGATCCATCGCCATTGTCCTCATCATGTCAACATCATGAGCTCTTCTTCTTCTCCCTTTGCCGCTTCTGCCTCTTCACAGGACACTGCTCCTGCTTCTCCGGCTCTTGCTTCTGATTCTCCGGTTCAGGTTCCTGCCACTCCTGTCCGGCAACTCTCTCAGATCAAGACTCTGAAACTGGCTAGTATCCCCATTAACAGAACGGCGGTTTTCAACGAGCTCTCTGCAGTAGAACGTGCGGCCGCCCTTGACTATTTCCAGTTCTTCTACCCGGATGTTGAGCGGAACATCATTGTTGCTCACATACGCCGGCAATGCCACAAACTCAAGAGCGAGAAGAAGCGCCAAGCCAACCGTGCTGTAAGTTACATTCCTGGTGATCGGGTTAAGTTTTTGAAAGGATGGATTGATGCTAATTCTGTTGATGTAGTTAGCTTTGGCTGTTGGTGTTGCCGCTGACGCCGCTCTTGCTTCTGCTACCGCTACTTCCACCGGTTCTCCTTCTGCCGACGCTGTTGGCTCCGATGTTTCTCTGCTACTGTTTCTTCCACAACCGCAGATGGACCACCAGCTGCTTTTGTTCTTACCTTGGACCTCATGGATGCTCCAGGCGCCTCCATGTCTGTCCCTGACCAGATTCTAAGTTATAAAATCCTGCTTTGAAATTTGCCACTAGAAACTAATGTTTTCTTGACAGCCGATGGTCTCCGCTATGACAACTGATGCCGATACCTCCTTCTTGCTTGTAGAATCCGTGGATGCTCATTCTCTCTAAGCTGATCCAGAGGAGCCAGAAATGGACGATGAAGATGCCATCTTTACCAAAGAAAGCCTCGTAAGTTCTTCAAAACCATTTCAAATTAACCTTCCTATTGTGACATGATTACTAACGAATTCAATAGAAGTCAGCCATCGAGATGCGGCGAAGAGAGGCCGACGAAGCCGTGGCGGCGGAGGTCTGAGCACGAAGCGTTTTTGATTTCGGCATTTGTTTGCATTCTGCATTTACTTCGCTATTTCTTTTGTTTACCTGGCATTGACTGGCGCGTCAACGATACAGCATAGAAGAGGAGGAAAAGGACACCACCGCCAACTTGGCATAACACGAATTAGACACTGGAGAACGACTGGGAGAAGCACCGACTTGAACTGTGTTTATTGGCCTTATTATTTTAACTGTATTTAAAATTAGAGGAGGGCAAGGGGGTGCCTGCGTATATATAGCTTCAATCACCCAAAAAACCGAAAGATTAGAGCAGGAGGGTTTACAATACATAAAATCAGCCATCGAGATTGTTGCTTTTGCTCAGGCGGAGGGGATCCGTAAGGTCAGAAAACACTAGGTGGAAGGTTGAAGGTTCGGGTTGTGCGCGAGCTTTGGCAGCGTTTGGGTTTTTTTGTTTCCGAGTTTGGGCACGTTCGGCGTAATGCCACCGGCGCGTGTCATGGTTTGCTGGATTGGCTTGTTTTCTGAGTACATCATGAACATGGGGGAGCTTCCAAGAGGAAGAAAATAGCACTGATGCTCGGCGGTTAGAGCATGTTGTTTGTTTAAATTTTTGTTTGCGTTTGTTTCAATTTATCCGCTCGCCTCGGGGCATGACTGGAAATGAGTAAATCAAAAAATCTTCTCCTTCAACTATGAATACGATGTGACTGGATTGAAAATTACGGTTGCAATCCTATCCTTGAGTTAATATCTATTGGAGATGTCCTGTAACAGTTCTCAGTTAGTGCTAGTTCTTGCTAATAGAAGCACAAGTTATCACTCACCTGGTTACCGATTCTGTTTACCCCACGATATCTTTTCTTCGGTTGTTACTGTCGTGTTCTCTGTCGGTTGTAGCTGAATCCTTCAGTAAATTCAAAGCTGTGTCTCGGCATAGATACGCTTGCCGATTTGTGGCTGAACCAAGATGTGCGAGATCCATCATGATTGCAACAAAGCGATCGGCAAATTTCGGCCAGCACTGCCAACGACAATTACAAAGCGGCTAACTTAAAAATCGAAGCACAACAATAGGCAAAAAGGTCAGCGGTGGGTTGTGTGATGGATACGGCAAGACTCCTGTGAAACACGGCATGGTGGAGCAGCCGGGCCGAGGTTCGGGATGGAAAGCAACATGGAAAAAAGTGTGCCGAAGTGGTGAGGGAATGACAACAAGATGTGCAACGACATCGTGACATGATTGCACAAATGCGGCGTATTCCTCGGGAACTAAGTGGAATGGAAGATGGCAATACTGATGTATGTCGCTATCTGGAGCACGGCGAGGCATAATGTGGAGCTTCTTTCGGCGATAATTTACCTGGACACAGGTAACAAAGCTTTCCCGCCGGTGAGGCAGGTCAATACTCACTCCACGGCCGAGTACTGGTACATGAGGCAGGATCCAGGTGTATCAGACGCAGCTGCAACGTTGTACGTTGTCTGTACTGAGCGATCTCTACGCTCCACCGTCTGTCAACAGTGAACACACTGGATAAACTATAAAAACCCCAAGTCTCCATTGTGCTTCATCTCATTCACCTCTAGCAACACACCAGTTTGTCTTCCTTCTTTCAATCTCAAGATATTTATAAACATTTCCCACCGGAAATATTCTTTTCGTTTAAATATCATTACTTCCGTCATGCACCACACACAATCCTGACATCTTTTCTCCGCTTTTCGCTACTTTTCAATTCAGCCCCTCGCTCCCGCATACCGTTCTCACACATCCTAATTCTACCGGCACCGGAGCTGGTCGGGCCTCTGGACAGGTCCTTTACAACCACGCAACCAGCCATTACTACGATGAAACTAACCACTTTATCGGCGTTGTCTGGAATGGTACGACCCTCCCTCCTCTTCTCAACAGCTGAGCCATGCGGATTACCTACATCTTCACTGTCATTAGCCTTACAACATACAATACCACGAATCCCTCCATGATCAAATTTGCTAATCATTGTTTTTCTTCACAGACTCCGGGGAGGGAATGCTGATCGCCCGGTATTAACAATGTGATAAGCCACACCACTCTGATGATAAATGGTCATCAAATACGGATTTCTGAACACTCAGAAATAGAACAAATTCGCTCCGCTAGCTGCAGCAACTAACTTACCATCACTATGGATGCTTGGAAGACCGAACACATTTGACGTCCGGTTAGCCGTGGCTGTGGCCGCCTCGGAGACCTCGGCCAGAAAACAACGACACTGCGAAACGGCTCTTCCCCTGCTGCAGTCTTTTCCTTCACGCATCGCAACCCTGCCGCCACTTCAGCTGGTGTTATGCATTACCGCTGAACTTCCTGTGCAATTACGAATGCCACACTGGCAGTCATTCTGACATGTCTTAAAAAGAAACCTATCGAGGTCCCTCGCGATCTCGAAGTGTCCAACTTGGACACGTCACTGACCATGGTTGTCTCGAATTCCATGGTCGAAGCAAGCCCTTGGGATAATTTGGGGTGATAAAGCCGATTCATGTTCTTCTATTTGCCTGCAATTGGACTGTAAGTGACCATTCTTGGATGAGAACGAAGTAGTAACAGTACAACATGCTGACACATCCGTAGTAACAACACGGCACTATCCACAGATTTCGGTGGAGCTTCGTGTGCCTGTCACTGACTGTAATCGCCATTCGTCAGCCGGTCACATGGTTTTCGATGAAGACCACATTGAAGGAGTCAAGGAAGATGTTATCCTGAGAAAATATTTATTTTTCGCTCGGCGTGCTTGCACAGATGACATCGCTGTTGTCAGCAATTCTCTGATGGCCTACAGGTAGTGAGCCAAGCACGCACGACAACATTATCGGGCCTGCGGTTGGATATCACGCACAGCATAATTGTCTGATCCAGCGGACCGTCCTGGAAGGTGTTCTATTTGGTCATTGTGACGGAGTTTCTTACAGTGAATGTTATTTAAGAAAGAATATTTGGCAGTATCAGGCATTGCAATCTGTCTTTGAGTTGACCTTTAAGCCAACTTACAAGATGTGCGTGGATTGCTATGGGGTTTCGTGTGGGTTTTGCTTTGAGCTATTGCATCACTTCCCAAAATTTCTTGGATGGCTGGCAAGACGTGGTAAAGGCCAGCTTTGAGTTGCCTGCTGCAAGAAGAAGAAACAGCAATCAACTTCGCATGTGGCAGCCTCTCTTCCAGCAATCACACTCACCACTCCTATTCATTCCCATCTTTCTCAGGCTCTTTCCGATGATGCCGTAGTTAACTCCTACTTGCATTTGTGCTAGTTGCACAGATCTCTCCTTCCTCATTGCACTAGGTCCGGCTGAATTTTCCGAAAGCGCGCATGCTGTCTCAGCGGATCATATCAATATTCTTCTCATCAATCCTCCTGTCTCCTCTGCTGAGGTCATTCGTCTACTGTACTGTATTTTGAACTGCTTTCTCCTCTAGGTATGCCACACTGGCAGTCATTATGACATATTTTAAAAGCAAATCTATACAAGTGTCTCTGTCCTGCCTGAGCTTCCCTTCTTGGACCTGTCATTAGACACTGTAATTGAGAATTTCATGGTAAAGGCCAGACATGGTAATATTCTGGGTGATGAAGTTGATAATCGTTGTTGTGTTTGCCGGCAACTAGACTGTAAGTAACTATTGATTCCAGGACGAGAGCCTAGTGGTAATAGTGCAGTATGCTGATAGTTCTACAGTGACAACAGGGGAGGATCAAGACATTGGTTAAGTGCTTTAAAATCCTGTCACTGACTGGAAGCACTCGCCAACAGCAAAACCATCCATTTCCACAGAGGTGGACATTGGAGGATCTTAGGTGGGAATTTCCCCAGAAATAACATTCTTCCATTGGGGAACCCTCAATTCACCTCCTGTATGAAGTGATCTTCTTCGCCCAATCCTGCACTTTTTAAGGAGATACATGTTGAAATGATGCAGGAGGAAATTTTCACCCCGAGAATTACATTCTTCCCTTCCACATTCTTGGTCCAACAACCCCACTGTCATCATCAGTCTGCTCTGATCGCCTGTAGGATTAGCAGCAAGCCCTAGTTGTCCTTCCTCACCAATTTGCCGCCATTTTGGCCAGGGGCCCGTGGAAACCATCAAGGTCGCCAGCGATCCAGAAATGATGCCTTTGGAGTCATGTCAGTGGTACAAGACATTCCACACCCAAATAAAGGTTTCCTCTGCAACCACAACTACCGCTACCCTCAACGTCTCCAGGACTCAGAAACCGCAAAGGCAATGCTGCTGGTATTTTTGCTGCCCCTTTGAAGAGAGCAGGAAATATCTGTCATTCTGACTGCAGTGTTGCGAAGCCATTGAGTGTCTCCAATGCCATAGTATCACCAAGATAGGTGTCCTTTAAGGCCGAGGCAACCAGTACTTCCAAGGCTTCCAGGCGTGGCTTGCAAGTTATACACAACCCAGCCAAGCATCCCAAAGTAGTGGTATCCGTGATCGTGGATAAGGGCTTAGCTATGGGAATCAACAACTTTGTGGATGACTGATGACACGGCGTTCTTGTGTATACCTTTGACTAGAGATGATGTTAGTTTCTTGAATGAGTTGTTGGCACGGCGTTCTTGTGTATACCTTTGACTAGAGATGACATTAGTTTCTTGAATGAGTTACTTGCAGAAATACTAGCTTCGCTTGCTCAACAGGAAGAGAAACAAGCGAGTAATCTTCATTTGAATAAGTTGCAGTTACGATTTATCGATTGTATAAAGGAGTTTTATATCTTCCATAGAATGCAGAAGTTGATGTAAAATGATGTCAGATATACATTACGCATATTGCATTTGTGTATGGTGGATTGAGTTTTGGGAAGGATATGAGACGTATGTACCACATTCAACAGTGAAAGGAAATAAAAACTTCATTAACAAGATTCTTATTGGGGATACTAACATCCCACTGACTTTCATAATTGTTCACCTCCTTTGATACTGTCGTTTTGTTTTGAAAATTGCTAGTGATATGTCGTGATGCATGTGTTGAGTGGGAGTGTTGAGTGAGCCTGTGCCGTGTTGAGGCCTCTAGACCTTGCGCTATTAGTAATTTCTTACTGTAAGATGCCAAAAATAATGATTCACTGAACTGGCCACCATCCATATCGCGCGCTGGTAAAAGACTTGAGATTTTAATACTATTGCTTGAATAAAGCCTCTTCAAGTCTTTCCTGCGGCCACCGACGCTCTGTTTCACTCGTGATTACATATCAATCTTATTATGCACAGTTGTAACATAATCCTCATTAAAAGCTCGTATCAATGAATTTCAAACGCCTATGTACGGGTATCCTTCATTCCCCTTCCGTCTCTGCATTAAATATTTATATCATCACCTTCCCACTATCATTCGTATTCCTTTCACCCTCTCTCACAACTTATCCTCCCTCGCCCTTGCAAGCTCCCTAACCAACCCCCTAATCTCCCCCAAACTTTCCTCCAACCCCCTCATCCTCGCCAACACCATCCTATTCCCCGCATCCCCTTGGGCCATCTCCATCCTAGTCTGAAAACTACTCGGCACCTCCCAACCCCCCTGTCTCTCGCGCTCCAACTCCTCCCTCGTCTTCGCATCAATCGTAATAGTCCTCGGTTTCAGCTTCGGTGTGCGTTTACCCGAAGCCGGGGTACGCTGACCAGATCGTGGAGCTTGGCCATGCTCTACATCCTCAGAGTCGGATGTACTACCAATAGGATTATGCAACACAGTATTATTACTCCCAGATCTCTGATGATGTCTAATCTTCCGTTGTTTTTGACAAGGATATGGAGTAGGCGCTGGTAACTCTACGTTTGGTGCCGGAGAAGGAGAAGCAAAACCCGCTGCAACGGCAGAACATCTTGCTGCTTCCCTTCGTCTACCTGCCGCACGCTTCCAGTCTACCCCGGATTCCTCTGCTGTTTCTTCCTCCATCGTTTCCCCCTCGTTATCGGCATCTGCATCCATACTCTGTTGAAGGGAATCTTCTGGATCACTTCTGGTTGAGCGAGCAGCTGAGCGGGCTTCGGAAATAGCTCTTGTATCCCGTGTCTCCCTTGATACAGCTCGAGATCTGGGGCCAAATCGGGAAAAGGCACGGCCTCGGCGAGATCTCTCATGCGGTTCGCGGGATAATCGAGAAATCCGATCTGTTTCGGGTGGGGAGGAGGACAGGATGTTGTTCATCCAGTCATCTACTACAGCTACCTTTCCACTGGCACCACTATGAAATGGACGAGCAAATACTTGGTCTAGTACTATTTCCTGTCGTTGGTGAGAAGAGACTGAGGCTTTGCGGCGGATGTGGGGTGAGGGGGATGCGATGGCTTTGAAGGCCCTTAGTGTGCTGTGTTGGGAGCCTTCTGATGAAACCGAGGGGGTGTAATGTCTGAATATCGTGCGTTCGTAGAGAAGAATTGAGGCGAGAATTGGAAGATGGGTTATCTTGACGAGGGTACGGTTCAGACGGACGAAGCGACGGAATGGCATAAACCACCGGAGGGGATGTAAGAGCCAGGCGATGAGGTTCATGGGTGCTAGGTAGGTGAAGATTGCTTCATTCTTGACGAGGGATATTGTGTTTACGGCAACGAGGAATTGGTGTTCTGTTGGATTACGAGTTAGCGATGGTAGGCAAGGTTGAGGAATTGGGAGGTACCTTCGACGCTGTTGGCTGCCACTGCTGCAAAACTATTGGTTAAGACTGTGATAAGAATTGTTATCACTAAGAAGTGTGTAATTATAAGAAATCCAATCAACAGAGCCTTTCCGAGTAGATTGTAGTGTGGCCATGACTCCCATGCCTTGTTCGAAGTCAGAAAATGTACCGAATGATACTCTGTGACTAGTGACTTACCGCTGGTGTGAACCCCATAATCATCTGAAAAAGGGCGAAAGAAATATCTTTCGCCGAGTAATGATCCCGCGCGAAACTGAAAGTGAACGCCACAAAGAAACCAGAACAAGACACAACGATGAGAACTAGCAACGCCAACATATCGCCTATCATAATCCGAAATGCAATAATCAACTGCGAGAAGTACCGGTAGTTGTCCCTAGATTGTGTCAGTAAAGTCGTATATCCATGTAAGGTCGATATTATACCCACAATACTGAGAAGATTCGAGGGTACAAGAATATTGAACATGCCGCAAGAACATCATAACTCCAATCCGTGATATAATCACTGTCGTTAGGCATAAATAAACCGACTATTCGTAAGGCGTAAAAGCTGTAACGATGTTAGTATCTGCATGTGAGAGTTTATCTAGGAAGCATACGTCATAAAAAGCACAAAGATGCTAAAGTCAAAAGCGTTCCACATGCTCATAAAATAAAGAGCAACCCCTGACTCGTTAAAATCCGCGATCTCATCCTGTGGCCTTGTTAGGATAGTTCCCTTTGAATATGGCATCCAGTTTAACCATAATAAACCCAAAAGACCAAACCCAGAACACCATCTCCAATACCGTAATCGTGTAAGATCTCCTGACCAGCACCATCAAATGCCTACGCCCCACATTAGCCAACTTCCAATAATCTTCAACCATGACTATCTCCACTCACAGAATCAACAAAATCGCCAAACTGACAGTCGAAAACAAATATCGATATCTCGGCACCCTAAGCCTGCTAAGCTTAAACAAGCTCGCATTGCTAGCATCGTATATCACCGCGCTCCTCCTAAACGGCAACGCTTGATCACCGCTTTTATACATCCTATCATACGCCGAATGAAACACAATGTTCCCCGTCCAGATAGACTGCAGATGCTGTACCACCATTGGATGTGACAGGAACTTCTTAGCCTGTGCTCGAATCGCTAGCTCCAGAGCTGAGATCCGGGTTGCTGCAAGAGGATTGGCTGGAGATGACAGCCGTTGCTGTATCGGTTGGAAGGGATTCGTAGGCATTCCTTGCAGAGGGTAAAAGTCGTAGCTCAGGGCGTCAATCTGAAGTACACATTAGTTCTCGTCCCTAGATACCTGAGCTCTCCCGGTTCAAAACTCACAAGTTCCCTCGAAGTAAACTCCTTCAGTAACTTCACTGCGAGTAGCTCACACAATATGCTCCTGGTAATACTAGTACCAGCCATGGCAAGGTTCTCCTCGGACTCTTTCCGGAACTGTAAACAGTTTGCCATAAGTGCATAAATGTAAGCTGCCTTGGAACTCTTATCTGACATTTGGCGAAGTAGACTGCTCAAGATTGGCTTGACTACGAAATTGGAAACTTGTGGAGTACGGAGCTGCTCATAAGAGAGGGTTGTATCGACATTGTTGCTGATTTCTTCGCGGATCCAGTGAACGAGCGTGTAGACTGGTATGTAGTCTGTGGGGATCAATCAGCAGCTTCATTCGCCTTGGAGGAAGAGAGCGAGTTACCTAGATTGGCAGCGAAGATAGGTAGCAAAGGCGTGTTCTCGTTCGCGTTCCTCCTTGTACCAGTGGTGGTGGAGATTGAGTTATCGTCATCCTCCTCTTCGTTTTCTTCTTCGAGAACCTCATCATCCTGGGTTACAGTATCCTGGGTTCGGTCGTCATATCGTGAGTCGAAGGCGGCGGAGGAGTACGTAGAGCTTGGACGGCGGCTTTTGAAGAGTGCTGAGAGCATTGGTAAAACCCGATCTGATACTTTGTCGCAAGCTTGTTGAGCTGCGGGATCAATTCAGGTTTTGGCGACCGGAGCAGCGAGAGCTATCCGAGCTAGCTTCCATATCCGTAGGTAAGGAGGCTTAACCTTATATTTTCAGGGTCCCCCACCGTTTACTTCATTAAGCCCGAACCTTACAGCGGGAGATGTCGCTTGAGGAGATGAGATATTTTCGTCCTTGTTATGGCAAGATACTATCGTTTGTACCGCCACAACTGATAACAAGCACTACGGAACTGGAAGTTGCAGGAGAGAGATAAGAATCTGACGTAGATGTTTCAGCCTGATATGCCCTGCAATGCGTGCGACGGCACAACGGCGGTCCCAGGATTTCGGGTTACACTTTACGCAAGTGAATAGCCGCGTGGAGTGCAGGTGCAGATATCAACAAACAAATTACTGAAAGGAAATTTCGCAACATCACAGAATCAAACAAATACCAAGAGAAAGAGAACAGATTGCATATTAGGTGGAGATGGAGGTCATGTTTTCGACAAACAAGAGATGAAGCTTATGCTTTACCTGTCACTCGATTATACCAGGGTCTACTGGATGAAGCTGGTGCTATCGACGGAGGCTGTGCGCACAAGGTCCTTCGCCGGAATCCGATGTCCCCACAACGTAGATCACCACATCAATGATCAGCAGCAGTTTCCAATCTGTCCATATGAAGCGCCTGATGTGAACCGAAGTGATACTTAGACGATAAATTATACTTGAGCATCTGCCACAGTTAGCGGCCGGTGTACCCAGCGGAAATCGCTCGTGTTGTCACATCTGCGGTCAAAATAGCACAGCACAATATGACGAAAAAACAAAAGCCAGATACACAATTTTCAAAGTATATTTTTAGTCGCTTATCATTTGCTTCACGAGGAAGGTGAGATTTGCTGTAGGCGAGACACGTTGAAAATTTCGTGAGCGGGAGAATTTGCTTGCACGACACCGATAGGGCTGTGGCTGATGTCGTCCGAAAACAGGAACCCCAATCAGTGGTTTTCTCACACACGCGGATGAGGCGCGTAGAACATGGATGCCCATCATCCAGCGTGGGGTATGATGAAACCAAACACCATCCAACGGGCTTACCACTTGCCTCCACCTCCACCTCGATGGCTTCACAACGTGTTTATGCCGCCTTTCAACAACCACTTGAATGTCTCAGATCCAGCGGTCTTTTCGGTTTGCACGACCTGTGTCAAGATCTCATTCATCGGTAGCTCCATGCTCTCGGTTTCAGAGCCATTTACGGGGATTGCCTCCTCGAATATGTACTCACGTTACGGGAACGGAACACTTTTGTACGACGAGGTGAAGATAAGCTCATGCTGTGCAGCAGAAAAGAAGAGGGCACAGAGCTTCTACTTATGGTCCTGGTAAGCCACCTTCCAAGATCCGTAAATATGCTACCGGAAACGTGGGGTGTAGTCAAGTCCGTAACCGAGCCCACACGTTCATCCGAAAGTTGGAATCCCGACTCAGCCAAGCTTATGGCTGCCAGGAAGAGGGTCCAGATGCATAACGTTTATTTGTTGAGTCAACGTTTACTCTAGGGGATAATTAGAGCATAACGCTTGCATTTTTCTGCGGCGACTTTCAGCAAGGCCGCGTACGGCCAAGATTATGGCTGTACAATAAACTCCCCGAAAAAAGGTCCAGGCTTCAGAAGCGTAATGCCTAACGATTGAGTCAACTTTTTCAGTAACCATTATCCGGAGATAATTAGTTTGTAACGTTTACATTTTCCTACGACCAGGCAGTGCCATCGCCAATCTCCAACCAAAAGGCCGAGAAGCATAACGCTTACTTTTCAGTCACCTCGAGGAGATAAACATCACATCACAGTTATCTCCAGCGGTCTTCAGCTCTAGAACCTCCAAGCTTTTGAGCGAGAGGCTAGAACCAGCATCTCCAGCCAGCCTCGCTGCCACGTTTAGCATGTAAGGTCAACGCTCTGATCCGCCGTGCAGATGCGCACGCGGAGCTCGGGTAAGTTGTTTCCCGTTTCATGCAGCATGTGGGTTGCATGTCTACACATGAAAGATGCCCAGGGCCAAGGTGAGGCTACGCTTCTCCACATGTTCTGTAGGCTGTTTTCTAACGATGCTCCAAGGTGAAGCTCCCCCATATGCTGTGGTTCGCTGGAGGTTGCTTGTCGGTGGCAGTGCTGCCAAAAATATCTAGCCCAGCCGGAGAAACACAACCGACTGTCAACGAGAGCAGCAGGATTACATGCGTGTGGTAACTAGCTGTGCTTCCGGGCCCCTCCTCACAAGAAGTCAATCTGGTATCCCGAATCCTCGTTGTAACAAGATAACCGCCGCAGTTACGTATGAAGCTAAAGTTTATGAGCTCTCTCATCATACCTTAGGAGCTCTGCATTAAGCTATATACTCGTTAGATACCATGTCTTTGTACTACACAGAAAGAGATTTTGTGTCTTCTGACCAATGCACAGTTCTCGGAAGGTGAGAAGAGAGTGAGGTGAGCTTGATTGACGGTCGCTAAACATCTTTGGCTAGCTTTTGTTTCCACTTGTTGTTAGAGTTTTTGTTTTGCAGGGACAAGCGTGGTATCTCGTTCACCGTGAGCTTCGAATTTCCACAACCCTTGTTGATTAGAGCCTACGGTTTCACTGTGTTTGTTGACAGCTGCCTTGTGTGGTTTGGTGTAGCGATATCAGCAAGCCTCAGCAAGGACCCTCCGTGCCGCCTGCCGGGTAAACTATTCATGGTCACATGACACCATTCCAGGAAGAATTCAAGTGAAGATTGCCACTAGATTTTTGCCATCCAACTTCGGGCCCATAGTTCACGTATTCGAATACAACAGTCTTCCAACGATTGCGTTCCGTGCAATCCAAACTGCAGAAGAGTTTTCCAGCCAAGTCGCACAGCCAATTCTCAAGATGACTCCTCCACCAACGTTGCCTCCTAGTCGGAACCCTAACCGCTAAATCCGAAGCTTTTTGCAGCTTTTTTGTGCTGTGCTAGCTTTGCTTCGGTTGATTTGTACTGCCTCAAGATAGCTGGGCGTTGAAGCCGCCATCAAAACGCTAAGGCGACTAGGGTCAAGCGTTTGTCGATTCGAGTTGCACTAGATTCCTAGCGTGCCGCGAGCAGGGCTGTCGCGGGTAGTCAAACCAATGATATCGTTTCGGTGAGCTAAACACAAGGTTTCGGCGGCCACTTTGGCAATAATTATTGGGCAACTCGCCGAAGCGGCCGCTGCCACGCAAGGATTGCATCGCCGGTCACTCGGGGAAGGTTTGCATCTCGGGTAGGCTAGGTGCACGAAGTGGGGGGAGGGGCAAGATGGAGGGAAGAGGGAACTTGACAACGACGAGATGCACAGAACATCGGGTTGACGGGAGAAGATGATCAGCGTGTTCTACCTGGCTTGGCTGAGAATGCGCATTCGATTCAGCAGAAGCAGAAGCAACACGGGCGAGAGAAGAGCCTGAAGGGTGCTCCATCCCCTCTATCCCCTCCGTCATCACGATCATCCCCACCCCTCTATGCCTCCCCTCGCCCTCGGCACCCGCTTCTCCCCCAAGTCTGGCAAATCACCCCCCAAGCCCCTCCCCCCCAAGCCAAGCGGTGTCGCTGGAGCCCTGCACCCCCGGGCGAGACCAGCACCGCAGGACCTTGATGCCGGAGAAATCAGCGGGGATTATGAGAGATCTCAATGGCGTAACCACGCGCGCTATCCCGGATCAAGGAGCGCTTCTCTTGGCGGCATCCACCGTGAAAAAAAGTTTTAGAGTAATCGCTGCGGGCAACAGGTACATAAACTTCAGTTACCGAAACTCCCCACATCTTTTATATTTCTTCCTTGCGCTTCACAGCAAGACCTCCCACTATACCTATCACTTACCCAACTCGCTTCCAAAAAGTTTATTTGTTTTCTTTCATTACATTCGTCGTTTTTTCTTAGAGGCTCTAATTTAAGCTACTCCTCTCAGCCCCGCTGCCTGGAATCACACCCCGCGCATTTCTACAACACATCCAAAATACAAACAATGGCTGGATTGAGCAACGGAAAGACGTCGGCGGCTGTTGTGCCCTTCCCTCCAGTTACGGCCCGGCCTATGGGAGCTGACGGAAACGTCGTTCTCGATGAGCGTCTCGCGACCCTCGAGTTGGCGGATGGTACTGCGTACCAGGGATACTCTTTCGGAGCCGATGTTTCGGTCTCTGGAGAGCTCGTTTTCCAGACAGGTACCTTCCATTCGAGTCACGCGACATCGTAGCAGTTTACTCATTCATTCGTGTTTAGGAATGGTTGGATACCCCGAGTCTGTCACGGACCCTTCATACCGTGGACAGATTCTCGTTATCACCTTCCCTCTCGTTGGAAACTACGGTGTTCCCGACCGCGCTGCTCAGGATGAGCTCCTCGAATCCCTCCCTGCCTACTTCGAGTCGAACCAGATCCACATCGCCGGATTGATCACGGCATCATATTGCGGAGAGGACTACAGCAACTACCTTGCGAAGAGCTCGCTAGGAAGCTGGCTTAAGGAGCAGAATGTTCCTGCCATCTACGGAGTTGACACCAGGGCTTTGACCAAGAAGATCCGTAAGCAGGGATCTATGCTCGGAAAGTTGATGATGCAGAAGCAGAGCGTCTTTGACTCTGTCAAGGGAAAGATTGCCAACGCTGTCAGCACTCTCGTTGGAAAGGAAGATGTTGCTGAGGCCTGGAGGGAGGAGTTCGAGGCCGTTGAGTGGGTTGACCCCAACGCGAAGAACTTGGTCGCCGAGGGTAAGATACATGACTCACCTCCGGATAATCATATGGCTAACAGATAATAGTCTCCATCAAGGAGCCCAAGGTCTACTCCCCTCCTGCGGACATCGCCATTACCCGCCCCGATGGCAAGCCCGTCCGTGTCCTGATCGTCGATGTCGGAATGAAGTTCAACCAGCTCCGATGCTTCCTGAAGAGGGGTGTCGAGGTTAAGGTTGTTCCTTGGGACTACGACGTCTCCACCGAGTCCGAGCCTTACGATGGTCTTTTCGTTTCCAACGGACCCGGAGACCCAGCCACCCTTACTGCCACCGTCGACTCCCTCAAGAAGGCCCTCGAGGCCGCTAAGACCCCCGTTTTCGGTATCTGTCTTGGGCACCAGCTTCTCGCCCGTGCCGCCGGTGCGACCACCGAGAAGATGAAGTTCGGTAACCGTGGAATGAACCTTCCTTGCACCAACTTGCTCAGCGGACGCTGCTACATCACCTCCCAGAACCACGGATACGCCGTTGATGCTAAGAACTTGCCTCAGGGATGGGGTGAGCTCTTCGTCAATGCCAACGACGGATCCAACGAGGGTATCTACAACACCGAGAAGCCCTTCTTCTCCGTCCAGTTCCACCCCGAGTCCGCCCCCGGTCCCAAGGACACCGAGTGGCTCTTCGATGTCTTCATCAACTCCATCAAGGCTGCCATTGCCAGCCCCGCTGCTCTTAACAAGCCCGTTGAGATCCCCGGAGGAAAGGTTGAGGACCACCAGAACGCCAACCCCAAGGTTAAGGTCAACAAGGTTTTGATCCTCGGATCCGGAGGTCTTTCCATCGGTCAGGCCGGAGAGTTCGACTACTCTGGTTCCCAGGCCATCAAGGCTTTGAAGGAGGAGGGAATCTACACCATCCTTATCAACCCCAACATCGCCACTATCCAGACCTCCAAGGGTCTTGCCGACAAGGTCTACTTCTTGCCCGTCACCGCCGAGTTCGTCCGCAAGGTCATCCTCCACGAGAAGCCCGACGCCATCTACGTCACCTTCGGAGGACAGACTGCCCTTTCCGTTGGTATCGAGCTCAAGGATGAGTTCGAGGGACTCGGAGTCAAGGTTCTGGGAACTCCCATCGACACCATCATCACCACTGAGGACCGTGAGCTCTTCGCCCGTGCCATGGAGGAGATCGGAGAGAAGTGTGCCAAGTCCGCCTCTGCCAACAACGTCGAGGAGGCCTTGGTTGCTGTCAAGGACATTGGTTTCCCCGTCATTGTCCGTGCTGCCTACGCTCTCGGAGGTCTTGGATCTGGTTTCGCCTACAACGAGAAGGAGCTCGTCGACCTTTGCAACAAGGCCTTCGCTGCCTCTCCCCAGGTTCTTATTGAGCGCTCCATGAAGGGATGGAAGGAGATTGAGTACGAGGTTGTTCGTGATTGCCGCGACAACTGTATCACTGTGTGTAACATGGAGGTAAGATCATTCCGCTATCACTCGCTATATTAATTACAGACACTGACTCGCATTATAGAACTTCGATCCTCTCGGAATCCACACTGGAGACTCTATCGTCGTTGCTCCCTCCCAGACTCTTTCAGACGAGGACTACATGATGCTCCGTACTACTGCCGTCAACGTCATTCGTCACCTCGGAGTCGTCGGAGAGTGTAACATCCAGTACGCTCTTAACCCCTTCTCCAAGGAGTACTGCATTATCGAGGTCAACGCTCGTCTCTCTCGTTCTTCCGCTTTGGCTTCCAAGGCTACCGGATACCCTCTTGCGTTCATCGCTGCTAAGCTCGGTCTTAACATCCCCTTGAACGAGATCAAGAACACCGTCACCAAGGTCACCTGTGCCTGCTTCGAGCCTTCCCTCGACTACGTCGTTGTCAAGATCCCCCGCTGGGACCTCAAGAAGTTCACCCGTGTCTCCACCCTCCTCAACTCTTCCATGAAGTCTGTTGGAGAGGTCATGAGTATCGGAAGAACCTTCGAGGAAGCCATCCAGAAGGCTATCCGTGCCACCGACCCCAGCAACCTCGGATTCAACGAGACCGAGGCTCTTATCTCCATTGACCAGGAGCTTCAGACTCCCTCTGACCAGCGTTTGTTCGCTATTGCCAACGCTATGGCAAAGGGATACTCTGTTGAGAAGATCTGGGAGATGACCCAGATTGACAAGTGGTTCTTGAACAAGCTTATGGGACTTACCCGCTTCGCCGGATTGATGACCAAGTATTCTGACGCCACTATCCCCCGCTCCCTCTTCGTTCAGGCCAAGCAGCTCGGTTTCTCCGACAAGCAGCTTGCCAACTTCTGGGGCTCTAACGAGATTGCTGTTCGTCAGGCTCGTCTTGACTACTCCATCACTCCCTTCGTGAAGCAGATCGACACCGTCGCCGCCGAGTTCCCCGCTTTCACCAACTACCTTTACTTGACCTACAATGGTGCTGAGCACGACATTGAATTTGAGGACAAGGGAGTTATGGTTTTGGGATCCGGTGTCTACCGTATCGGATCTTCCGTCGAGTTCGATTGGTGTGCTGTCCGTGCTGTCCGCACTCTGCGCCAGAAGGGTGTCAAGACTATCATGGTCAACTACAACCCTGAGACCGTCTCCACCGATTACGACGAGGCTGACAAGCTCTACTTCGAGAACATCACCATCGAGACTGTTCTTGACATTTACCAGCTTGAGTCTTCCTCTGGTGTCTTCATCTCCATGGGAGGTCAAACCCCTAACAACATCGCGCTCTCTCTCCACCGTCTTAACTGCAAGGTCATGGGAACTTCCCCCGAGATGATTGACTCTGCCGAGAACCGTTACAAGTTCTCTCGCATGTTGGACCGCATCGGTGTTGACCAGCCTGCCTGGAAGGAGCTTTCCTCCTTCGACGAGGCCCGCGACTTTGCCGAGAACGTTGGATACCCCGTCTTGGTCCGTCCCTCTTACGTCTTGTCCGGAGCTGCCATGAACACTGTCTACTCCGTTGATGACTTGGCCAGCTACCTCAAGCAGGCTGCGGATGTTTCCAAGGAGCACCCCGTTGTCATCTCCAAGTACATTGAGAACGCTAAGGAGATTGAGATGGACGCTGTCGCCAAGGACGGAAAGGTCATCATGCACGTTGTTTCCGAGCATGTCGAGAACGCTGGAGTTCACTCTGGTGACGCTACCTTAATCCTTCCTCCCCAGGACCTTGACGCTCGCACCGTCTCTCGCATTGAGGAGGCTACCCGCAAGATCGGTAACGCCCTCAACATCACTGGACCCTTCAACATCCAGTTCATTGCCAAGGACAACGACATCAAGGTCATTGAGTGCAACGTCCGTGCCTCTCGTTCTTTCCCCTTCGTCTCCAAGGTTCTTGGTGTCGATTTGATCGAGATGTCTACTCTTGCCATCATGGGAATGCCCGTTAACGCTTACCCCGCTATCGACATCCCTGACAACTACGTTGCCATCAAGGTTCCCCAGTTCTCCTTCTCTCGTCTCTCGGGAGCTGACCCCGTTCTCGGAGTTGAGATGGCCTCTACTGGAGAGGTTGCCTGTTTCGGTCGCGACAAGTACGAGGCTTACATGAAGGCCTTGATCTCCACTGGGTTCCGCATGCCCAAGAAGAACATCCTCCTTTCCATTGGATCCTTCAAGGAGAAGCAGGAGATGCTTCCTTCCATCAAGAAGCTTCACCAGATGGGCTTCAAGCTTTTCGCTACTGCCGGTACCGCCGACTTCATCCAGGAGCACGGTGTCCCCGTTCAGTACCTTGAGGTCTTGACCGGTGACGACCAGAAGTCCGAGTACTCCTTGACTCAGCACTTGGCCAACAACTTGATCGACTTGTACATCAACTTGCCCTCTGCCAACCGCTTCAGACGTCCCGCTTCCTACATGTCCCGCGGTTACCAGACCCGTCGTATGGCCGTTGACTACCACACTCCTTTGGTTACCAACGTCAAGAACGCCAAGTTGTTGATTGAGGCTATCTCTCGCCAGCCTACTTCCCTCCCTGTCACCCCTGTTGACTGCCAGTCCTCCCACCGCACTATCACCTTGCCTGGACTCGTTAACATTGCTGCTTTCGTCCCTGAGCTTGCCAAGGATGCCAGCCGCGACTTCGAGGAGGTTACCAAGGAGTCTGCTGCCTCTGGATTCACCATGGTCCGTGTCTTGCCCCTTGGTGTCGAGAACTCCTTGACCGATGCCTCTGCTTTGAACACTGCTACCGGAAACAGCAAGGTCGCTCACACTGACTTCAACTTCTCTGTTGCCGCTACCGCTACCAACTCTGAGCAGCTCTCTTCCTTGACTGGAAAGGTCGGATCTCTCTTCATCCCCTTCAACCACTTGTCCGGGAACATCAACAAGGTTGCCGCCGTCACCGCTCACTTCGATGTCTGGCCCGAGTGGAAGCCTATCATGACCGATGCTAAGACTACCGACTTGGCCTCTATCCTCTTGTTGGCTTCCCTCCACAACCGCAAGGTCCACGTTACCAGCGTGACTTCCAAGGACGACATCAAGCTTATTGCCCTCTCCAAGGCCAAGGGATTGAAGGTCACCTGCGACGTCTCCATCTACTCCCTCTTCTTGACCCGCGAGGAGTACCCCGAGTGCTCTTCCCTCCCTACCCAGGAGGACCAGGATGCTCTCTGGAAGAACTTGGAGTCCATTGACTGCTTCGCCGTCGGCAGCTTGCCTTACCAGCTCGCTCTCGACTCCAAGCAGGCTGGTAACCCCGCCGTTGGAATCGCTGACGCCCTTCCCCTTCTTTTCACCGCTGTCGCCGATGGTCGCTTGACTGTCAAGGATGTCGTTTCACGTCTTCACGACGCCCCCAAGGCCATCTTCGACCTCCACGACCAGGTTGACTCCACTGTCGAGATTGAGATTGGACGCTCCTACACCGCTGAGGCTCGTGGACTCTGGTCCCCTCTCGTCGGAAAGACCTTGAAGGCTGTCATCAAGCGTGTCACCTTCCAGGGAAAGACCGTCTCTCTTGACGGTAAGCTCAGCACTGACGGAACCCTCGGACGCGACTGGTCTGCTTCTACTCCTCCCATCGCTGCCGCCGCTTCACCCGCTGCTCCCGTCTACACCGAGCCCAAGGGATCCATTTTGAGCCCCCGCGTTGCTGCCTCCAACGCGCTTCTTGGTGCTGAGAACAGCATCTTCCCCGGAATCACCCTTGACGGTGTTGAGGTCACTCCCGCCATCCCCAGCGCCATCTCCAGCTCCCTTGCTGCCCTTTTGGCCAGGAAGTCTGCTTTCAAGGCCCGCCACATCTTGTCTGTTGACCAGTTCTCCCGCGCCGACTTGCACCACCTTTTCGCCGTCGCTTCCGAGATGAGAGTCGGTGTTGAGCGCCAGGGACACGTTGAGGTCTTGAAGGGACGTCTTTTGACTACCATGTTCTTCGAGCCCTCCACCCGCACCTCTGCCTCTTTTGATGCCGCTATGCAGCGCCTCGGAGGACGCACTGTCGCCATCGCTGCCGCCCACAGTAGCCTCAAGAAGGGAGAGACCCTCCAGGACACCATCCGCACCCTTGCTTGTTACGGAGACGCCGTTGTTCTCCGTCACCCTGACGAGGCCAGCGTCGGAGCCGCTGCCAAGTACTCTCCCGTTCCCATCATTAACGCTGGTCAGTAATCCATATTTTGTTTGTTCACGAATTGTCACACTAACATCCCCTTCAGGTAACGGATCCCGTGAGCACCCCACTCAGGCCTTCCTTGACCTCTTCACCATTCGTGAGGAGCTCGGAACCGTCAACGACCTCACCATCACCTTCGTTGGAGACCTTAAGCACGGCCGCACCATCCACAGTCTTGCCAACCTTCTCTGCCTCTACCACGTCCGCATCCAGCTTGTCGCCCCCAAGGAGCTCGCCTTGCCCCAGGACCTTCGCGACAAGCTTCTCAAAGCTGGCTTGTTGATTGCCGAGTCTACTGAGCTTACTCCCGAGATCATCGCTCGCTCTGACGTCTTGTACTGCACTCGCGTCCAGAAGGAGCGCTTCGAGGACCTCGCCGAGTACGAGAGACTTAAGGACAGCTTCGTCATCAACAACACTATCATGAAGCACGCTAAGAGCCACATGATTGTCATGCACCCTCTCCCGAGAACCTCGGAGATCAGTGAAGAGGTCGACTTTGACCAGCGCGCTGCATACTTCCGCCAGGTAAACTCTCCCGTCTATCCGCATGGTACAAGGAGAAGAATCATTGCTGATCATAAGCAGATGCGGTACGGCCTTTACTGCCGCATGGCATTGTTGGCGTTGGTTTTGTGCTAGATTGTCAAAAGCGATCCAGTTAGTTGCTGAGTGATGCTAAGCGAGGCGGATTTCACGAGTGAAGGCGTGCAACTTGCCATGCAGAGTTTGAACGAAGCAAATTGATTGGATGATTGCGATTTAGTAAAGCAATAAGATAGGGTATGGGGAAAGATATTTTTGTATAGTTTATATTTACCACAGGGTGGAGTTTTTTGCTTTTCTTCGTTTTGATATTTGGGTTTTACAAAGGGTATATCTGAAAAGTTTGGGTTGGGTATTGTGTTTTTTTTCTTGTTTTTGTTTTTGTAGGTTTTTTTTTTTTTTTTCATTTTATCTTACTCTTAGATAGAAAGTGGATGATACTGTAGATTCAGCTGAAATCATGGTTCATCCCGATTTTCGTAGTTTTTTTTTACTTACATCATGGGATTTGCATACGTTTTGGTTGGGTTGCATACGTTGAGGAAAGGTGTTACGTTTGTTTTGTTTTGTTTGTTTGTTGTATATGTATTTTTGGGTTGCGTCATTTCATTTTTTTTTGGCTTGGGTTTGGATTTAGGTTAGGTTTTGGGGCATGGGTTTAGGGCGGAGTTGGTTTTAGATTGCGTTTACTTACTAGCATGGGTTGAGGGGTGGAAGTTGGGAATGAATGCATTTTTTTTTTTTCTCTCTGAGATATGTTTAAACTTCGTTATTCTTCGTTATTTTCTTGTGAAAACTGATTGAGGGAACTTTCCGATCTTTGCAGGCAGGCGGAGGCTCTTGAAATTGCAAGTTGCTCACGCGACAGCCAGCGGTTTTCTCCGCCAACCGCCAAGACCCGGGTGTCGTAGGTCATAGGGTTATAGAGTACACTCTAGAGTACAGAGCTTCCAGTGGCCGCCACCGAGAAGCACCGGAGCTTACCGAGAGCAACCAAGCCAGTGCAACCAGTTCGACCACCAAGCGAAAGCAAGCGACGCCACTTAGATAGCCGGAGGAGCTCCGAACCAAACGCACGCAACCAGAATATGTACCAGCAACCAGCATAGCCATCATAACCAGCAGCCAGCAACCAGCAACCAGGAACGGCACCCAGCGAATTGGGATGCTGCCAATCATGCTGCGTCTAGAGCACAGGATTCTAGTCTAGACTTGAGGAAGGCGGTGAGAACGTGCAGTCCCCAAGATGTCTGTGTGCGTGCAATGACGTGGAATCTATCGAAAGTATGTTGCGCACCATAGGTCAGCATAATTCCAGTCTGTTTCATATACCATCTTGCAAGCCGCAGCGATGTCGTGTGTTTGTACATGCAGCGTGCTTTCTTGGAACTCTATAGACACATGTACATGTACTTTGGATGTCGTGTGCTTCCGATAAAGTGTTCTTCGCTATGTGCTCAATCGCAGGCTGCAGAGCAGGTGCAATTTCCTGTCTCGGTCCTGGCACCCCAAGACCATGAAAGTGAAGTTTGCTTCTGCTTCTTCTTCGTACACATGTGTAGCTGAGGTTTGTCTTTTTCTCGCAGGTTTCGCAGGCTACGATAAGCGATTATGGACACACAGAGTCTACTCGTCGGTTACAGCTCGACAGACGGGCCCCCTGGGCTTCAGGCAGGCTTTCAGACCTTTCTAAGCATTTCCTGGACTATCAAGCAACCAACCATTCCCGGACCAAATTCCAGTCACCCAACCATTCCGGTCGCTGATTCCAATACATCCTCTGCTCGATATGCATAGATGGAAACATGCGGACCAAGATCAGCCAAGCACCCTCACCCTGTCATTCCGTCGCGAAGTGGTGTTGAAGATCATCGCACCTCGCCCCAGGTTTTAGTTACATTCGTTTAGCTCCTTAGAATCGCTGTCGTCCGTCGCACGAGCTCACGCGACCATGACAAGTATACCGTCTGATAACATCCGACGACACTTGACGACAACGAACCACGAAAACCCGACGGATATAATCATGCGAGAATTTAATTCCTTATTATTAAACTGTAGCTTTCCGAGTATGTATTTATCGTAAATTTGTTGAACTTTGTTGAACTTAATCAAGCTCTGTTGAGCTGTCTTTCCCCGCCCCCCCATCCCCCCCCCCCCCCCTTCCCCCCGGTGCCGTCGCAAGTCCTCTGTACACCGCATCTGCAGACGCACCCCCAGGCACCTCAAAGCCAGATGTAACACACACCCTCCAAGATCTATATGCATATGAGCCATTATTGGCGACGCAGCGACGGCTTCAACGGCCGGGGATAGCCAGAGCCACCCTGGTTGGTACCACAATCCTAGATGCGAATCAGGAAATTCGTGCTGCAAGCGTATCGCAGGTGGTGGTGGGGGGGGGGGGTGAGGATGGGAAGTATTTAGGACCCTTATCCCGCCATGTCTCTCAAAGGTCGAAGGGAACGAAGGGAACTCATAACAGACAACAAAACCAAGAATCGCAGAGAAATCGAGTAGGCGTTATATTATCGGTCGACGAATATTACTTAGCCAACAATTGATATTCGGGTGATCCTAGGAAGGCCGGAAGCAGCGTTACGACATACACAGATTACTAGCACGGCTTCGCACGGCTTCAACAGAACATACCACGTAACGAACCAAGAACCACGCACTACGACCAGCGACCCATCTCACGACTGAAGACTAAAATCCGAATCCCGAATCTAGTCCTAAACTTTAAAAATGCCGATCCTTGCGTAAGCCCTCCCCAATCCCCCAATTTCTCCAATTCTTCAACTCTCCCATTCTTCTATTCCCCCATTCTCCAATCTTCTGCATCTTCTAATTCTCCAGTCTATAATTGCTCCATCATTTGTATTGGAATCATTGAATCCAGCCAGGTGGAAGCTCAGCGCAGGTGTGAGAAGCTGTCGCAGTGAAGTGACGGGGCGTTCGCCGCTTTCAGATTTGTCAAGATATGGCAATACCAGGCTCCCTCTCACATACTCCTGCCCCTTCTGCTCCTCCTGCCCCCTCCTGCCCCTCCTGCCCCTCCTGCCCCTCCTGCCCCGCCTGCCCCTCCTGCCCCTCCTGCCCCTCCTGCCCCTCCTGCCCCTCCTGCCCCTCCTGCCCCTCCTGCCCCTCAGTCAACCACAACTAACCCCCCATCACCTTAGTATCCGAACCCTCCCCCTCCTCTCATTACTAGCAGGAGGTGCAGTTTCCTTTGCGGTATCGATTAAGACCCTCAACGCCATTTCTTCGACGAAAGAGAAAACTCCGGCGCCGAGTTTTGCGTATGCTTCTTTGGAGAGGAGTGGTGGGGGTATATAGGGAGGATAGTGTGGGATCTATAGGGGATAAGAGGGGTGGAATGGAGGGGGGGTGAGAAAGGGATGCGGGTGAAGGGCGGGAATCGGGATGTGATGGGTAATATGGTTACTGGGTCTGATAAAGCGCGGAAAGAAGGGGGAGGATCTTGACAGCGGGGCGGCGGGGCGACGGGGCGGCTGAGAACGGCGACGGAACCTGGCGAGGCCTGGCGAGGTCTGATAAGGTCCGACAAGGTCTGGGGAGGCCTAGCAAGGTCTACCAAAGCCTGACAAAGCCTGGCAGGACCTAGGGAGCCTAGGGAGTCCGAGGAGTCATAGATTCACTAAGCCTTCTCAGCTACTCATTCCTCGACGATGTTACAACTCCCAGGACCAGGATGGCATGGCGTGTTTTTGCAATGGCTTAACGCAATAGAAGCCCAAGTAGAGTATCCGAACAAAGAACGAAACAAACATATTTTCTATGCATTTATTTTTAAGTTCCTTGTAACTTTTTGCAGCGCTTCCGGGAAATTTCAACGAAGTGAAGCCGCAGATTGAGATTTGGATTCATCATTCATGTCGTGACAAACAAAGCCTGAGCCACTGATGCCACCAGCAGTTCCACCCGACACCCTTCCTGTGAACCCAATCACTCCTTATAATACTGCTTCTCCTCTAGCAGATGCTGTTACGGTGGATTCGGTAATCTGCATCCCCCTAAAGCCGTTAAAACAGAATTCGTAACCTTCAATATCTTGGACGCCGCCATAAGTGTAGTCTTCGTGGCCAAGGGCTTTGAAAGGAGCAGCATTCATAACCTTTGTATACTGTCTTGCATCCCCCTGTACGTTGATATCTACTGTTTCCCCTGTGATATAGTAGACATCCGCATTTCGGGTGAGTCCTGACGATGTTTAGAAACCAGAGCCCTTTCACACCTCTTCTGGTCACTTTAGTGGCGAAGCAAAGCGGCAAGCCTAAGTGTATTCCTGAATACCCGACTTCGGGTCATTTGTTTTGAAGCAGCTAGCTATTGACTTGCTGTATTGCGTCTAGACAGTAAAGCTCGACTTGGTACGGGGCCCGGGGGTAGCTTTGTGCATCGCGGATCCGGGATTTGTGGTTGGCAGTTGCAGGTTCTATATTATCTTGTTCCAGTTAGCTTCCTGGTATGGCGATGAGCTGATGTAACCAAGTAAGAGTACTTAACTACACATAAACAGACGAAGGGAGAGTGGAAGAGTTTGTGCATGGAGCTTTGCGGGTGGATGACGAGACGTGGAGGAGGACGGAGCAGCGTTGGGGCACGTCGGAGCTCGGGCAGGAAGCGAGCTACGGTAGAGTTACGGTAGAAATACGGTAGACATACGTCATAGATCAGCTTCTTACGACCGCAAAAATAAAATACTAATGTAACAAGGGAGTTTTGTAACAAAACTTGTTTACAGATGCAATCATCTGAATTTTGACTTCTCGAGCTTTTGTTGTAGAGTAGGCGCGCTTCGACTCGCTTCGGCTCGCTTCGTCGCGGCAAGGCGCTTTGGCGAAATAGTTAGGGGACGGTGCCCAACACCTGTTTAATAAATCACGAAATACTCAGAGACGTTAAGTTGGAAATTGCGACATAACTAGTACAACCTCCTCTCAATTTCACGTGGTACCCATCCCTCGCGCCTACTGCCGTTTGTTATGTATTAGCCCCAATCTTGACATAATTCCAAATTCGCCGCCAGTGAATTCCATGAAATTCCAAGTTATCCATGTTATTCCCCGCTCTCCACGTTATCCCTCACTTAACCGAAGCCCGAAGTCCGCGCATTACCGAAAACCAATACCAAGATCTAGTTACTGCCGCTACCACACCGTTTATCGAGCCGCATCAATTACATCTCGCTTATCGCTTATCGCTTATCGTCCCGGAAATACTCTAGCGGCATCCACTCTAGCTCCCAAAGGTTTCACTGAGATTCTACCAGCGAGACGCGAGACATCACTCACGCGTTTAACGTAACAAATCGAAGTTGAGAAAAGATTCACCACCACGGAACCCAAACTGATTGTCTATAACGATCGTGGTTATTTACAGATTAAGGATTATACATTAAAAATTACAGATTAAAAATTAAACAAAAAATTAAAAATTACATAAAAAATTAAAAAATTAAAAAGTATGAGGAGACCATCCAAAAGAAACGAAAGACAGATAAAGAAGTATCTGATCAAAAGAAAGAAAGATAAGTAAAGCATCTGATCAAAAGAAAGACTAGGGGACGTGTATACAACCTTATCACCCTCAATATCATTTTACCCCCAGTGACATTCTCCCCCCAATTAAATACAGGGTAGAAAAGCAACACCGAGAAAGAAAAGAACCTGCGGATGATGTAATAAAAACCCAATCCCAAACGAACGGAAGCCATGAAGAATACCTTTAGGTCATATTGCCAGTATCCAACACGACAACATAAATTAACGAAAGACACTCAAAATTAGAGTGTAGAGCCCTGTAGTATTGAACTGCGCATGTTGCAGCGCTTCTAGTAAGTTACTACTAAAGATCTAATTACCTACAATCCCGCTATAGGCTTGTTGGATGGTTACTGTCATAACGCGCTCAATGTCGTTCTTCCCTCAGTGTCATTTTCCACCTAAAGCAGGCGCACTAGCGCCGGTCTACCCTGTATTTTGGTGGAAATGACACTGAGGAAATAACGACACTGAGGGCGTTATGACAGTACTCCTCGTCGCTCCTCGTCATTGGAGTCGGTTAAGACTCCTCATTCACCTCGTCTGCCCATGTCTCTCCCGGTTGCAAGGGCTGGTGCTGTACGAGCCCGGTGGTGGCGGCGGCGGTGGTGGTGGTAGTAGTGGTGGGGTTACCGGCGGCGACAGCTGCAAAGGATCTATTTGGAATGACCCTGTTGACAGCGGCGGGCTTGGAGACAGCGGCGGGCTTGGAGACAGCGGCGGGCTTGGAGACAACGGCGGGCTTGGAGACAGCGGTAGGCCTGGAGGCAGTGGACGGCCCAGGAGTAGCAGCGGCCCTGGAGGCATTGGCAGTGGAGGCCTCAGGGGCGTTAGGATCCTTCTTAGAAGCACCCCGGCCACCCCGGCCACGACCCCTTCGACGTCTTCTACGACCACGGTTGGGTTCTTGGCCTTGCTCACGACCACAAGTGGGTTCTTGGCCTTGCTCATGATTCTCGCTGGAGACTTGGGGTGTCGGCCATCTTCCGAAGCTGCCGAATTTGTAACGGTTCACCGCAGCTGGGGTAGTTGCGGGAATGGAATCGGAGGGGGCGGCCGGGATGACGATCGGGGTGGTGATGGTAGAGGACTCTGAAGTAGTGGTAGTCTCTGCTACAACATCTGCCACAACAGACAAAAAGTCCAAGGTCGCCGTTTGTGGATCGGCGGCGAGCTCGGCTGATTTGTCGAAGGTCGCCAAAATGGCCTCGAGCTTCTTGACGCACTCTTCCACCTTTTTAATTTCAAAAGCGTTAAGCTCGTTGTCACGAGCGGGGTGAGCGGAAGAAGAACGCTTTCTGTGGAAATCGACTTCCTCGACTTCTTCATAGACCTCGAAAATGGTTGGAGGGGCTGAGGAAGAACGCTTGCGGCCAGCAACAGGCACACGAAGCTCGGGACGGGGGAGCACAATGTGCTCAGGGCATCCGGGAGGGGCTGAGGCCGAACGATCCGAAAACATATTGACGAGAAAGTAGCAAGAGCTAGGGGAGGTGTGAGAGAGAGCTATGGGGGGTATGAGAGCTTTGAGAGCTATCTATGGGAGCTATAGGCATAGCTCCGGCTGCCATACCTCCCCACACAATTTGTGACTGCTTTTTTGCAATCAGCTCGGTAACGCGCCTTTTCCCTCACCCTGCCTAGATACGTCTGCCCGGATGCTCATGTTGATGCTGCTCGAAAACCAAGCTTCTTTCTAGTACCAGGAACGAAAGATCATTATCAACTACAGAGCCATACAATAATAACAATACTACACATTTAACATATTTACTCTACATATCGGTGCTGTGATCATCGCTGTCAACTCTTCTACATTTACAATAATTCTACTCTTATGCATAACATTCATCGACGCTGTCTTGATCATCACCATGATCCTCTTTCTTCAATTCCTCCTCCATTGCCTTATCGATGCCCAACTCCGCCCATGACTTGGTATGATAATCGGTCCAGCAATTCTTCTCTGATGAAAAGCAGAGATTCTTATTACATTTTCTACATCGATTAACGGTCCTAGCCATTGACATGACTTTAGCAGAACTACTAGTTGATTTAGCAAGAGTCTGGAGTTCTTTCCTCTTCGCCCTCAGACCGGATGTCTTTTCTCTTAAATTGCAAAGCCAGCAACTACGCTTGGGACCTTTGATGATTACATGCTCGCTGAATCGTTCGGATAAAGGTGAGATTGACGTATTTTTCAGAATAGTTGTGCTGCGGGGTGTTGAGGTTGTATTGTTGGTTGACTTGGAGGGACCAAACTTTGCGCCGGCAAGAATGTGATCCCATGCAACTTGGCGAATGAAGTCTCGATAAGGTAGGATATTCCGTTCTCTTGTGTCCGGTTCGATTTTCAAGAGTTCATCCTAGGCTGATCAGCAAATAAAGAAAAGTGATCCGGGCGCATAATTTCGAACCTTGTAGATGATGTAAGAATTCCCCATCACAGTATCGCCGACGTAGGAAAACAATAACATCCACGATCTACTTGTTGGCTTGTCCATGGGGTACTCTGCTCGGACCTTCGAAATCTCAACATTCTGCTTGTCTTTGCCTTCTGTAGATACCTCACCCACAGTGTTATTATGTTGCTTGGAACTTGGGGTTTTAGGATAACAATCGTAAACATAACCCCCTTCTGTTGTAACGAACATCCGGTAGTACCCTTTGCAGATTGGCTTTCCTATAAAGTGTTTGGGTTGAGTTTTTCCAGTATGCACAGTCATCGACCCGTCAACAGTGCCCCTGCTGCCTGATGCACGGAAGCTTTTACAGCATTTCCGGAAGTGCTCGAATAGCCAGTGCACCTTCTTTATCAAAATGGTAATATCTTCGGATTCATCAAATGCCGAGTCTAAATCAGATGCTTCGGGCCGGCTGATATGAAGGTAACGCTTAATCTGCTGGAATCGTCCAAGTGAGATGTGTTCATCGAAGGGGTGAACCGTGGAGCATCCATCTGGTTTACGCCAGTAGTCCTCAGTCTTGGGGGACTTGTCGACGCCCATGAGCATGGTAATGCCAAACCAAATTCGGAATTCGTTTGAAGTCAATGGGTACCAATACCGGCCAGTTCTACCGTCTTCATCAGGCTGCAGACCGTCTCTGGTTTTGATTCGTGCCCCTTTCTCCAGAGCATACAAATTGGTATTGTCCACAATGCGTCGGATGACTTCCTTGGGGAAGAAAAGGGAGAAATGGAATAAGCTGTCAGAGATACCTAATCCATTTCGACCGGCAGGGTGTTGTATGGCTTTACTGGGACATTGGCTGGTGCGTGCGGTTTCTTTGCAGCCTTTGCCTCTAAAGACATGGAAGACCCAGATTAGCATATCCATAATGATCATGAAGGGTATTCAATAAGCCGTTAAGAGAAGCATACTAGTACGTTCGATGACCACGCCTTGCTTTCCACCACTGCTTTTATCACTAGTACTTTGATCCTTCTCAGATTCATCATTTACTGCGACGTCCTGTAAGCTATTAGGGGAGCATCGCTTTGTGTCGATAGTCGTTTGTGGTGCCGCTCGCTAGTCAGCACCCTGTCACTGCCGGTCCGTTTCTTCGGCCCCCTATGACCTGTATTCTTCGAAACATCGATCGGAATAGCTGTCATCGATTAGCAACAAACCGGAGCTCCATGGGTGTCCTACGAATTTTAGATCCATTTTCAGCTGGCTTCTTCTCAAGGTCGTCCTGAATAGCTGCTATCGATTAGCTGAAGACACGGGACCTGTAGAAGACTGAATAAGGAACGAACCAGGGCATTTTTCCTTGTAGTTTATGCGAAGTCCATCTCGTAGTTGACGCTGGTTGGCGGTGGCTGAATCATCCATGTTTGTATTCATTTCGTATTTCTGTTGTGGATGAGCCAGATGGATAGCAGATGTGGGGTGGAGTGCATCCTCACCGGGGGGGCAGGGGTGCGTCATATGTCTACAGTTGTCGGCGGTTGCTTTAGCGCAACTAACATAGCTCTTCGAGAAACCGTCAGCAGCAAACTATACCTTCCGTCTCTGTGGATGAGCGCTCTTCATGTGACGTCTACGGCTTAGAGACGCGTGACTATTTTGGTGCGGTCTTGGCTTAGTCTACCACATGAAATTCGTGTCAAAAAATCACAGAAATTTCATCCTAACTGCAAATGGTAATAGGATATTTACTTTCATTCTCATTTCGCGACATCGATTTGTACTGTACAGCCTACAATTCTATTCAAGAAATAGGAAATGGAAAGGTAGTATAAAAGGAAACAAGTAAGCGAAACCGGGTCGGGTTTTAACTTTTTGGAGTACTCGGTAAGGAAATACAGCAAATAAACAGTTCGAAAGACGTCCCCTGCATGGCGAGGGATTTCATGCGGTTAGCTACAGGCCGGACTGGCCGGGTCTGGCCTGGCCTGTCCCATGATTTGTCACTCGAAAGCCTGCAGGCTTTTCAGGCCGGGCTTGGGCCACCCCTCGGCCTAGCCCGAACTTTTAGGCTGGGATTTTACACCATCCTGAAATTGGCCTGGATGGATCTACTGGGAACACTGCCGGGCTATTCCGGTGAAGTCGGTACATAGAACATTCCATATCCAACAAAAAATATTATCTCATTCAACCATGATCTCATACTCCATATTCCCTCACGACGCAGACACCATCTTGGTCCATCCCAACCTCACAACCCTCCCACCTATGATCCCTCATTCAGACTCCAAAAAGCCCGCAGCTTAATCTCTCTCTCTCTCAACACCGTTCATTTACGACAACACCAATTATCATAAAACCCCCCAGTTTTGAAAGGTCTCCTGCAACGTGCTGAGGATTTGGACCATTCACAGATTGGGAGTTGACGCTTTTGCTTCTGTTTCTCAACATCGGACCATTCGGTAAACTCGATTTCTGCGTCGCGGTCGTTCGAAATTGGCATGGCGGCTACAGCTTCTGCTTCTGCTTCGGGGGCGATGGCGGCTAAAAAGAAAGGGAACGGGCCCCTAGCGAGTAAAGCGACTGAATTATTGTCTTCAAGGGAGAATGGTTGGGTTATGGAGGGAGAGGGACATGGGAGGGGGCTGAGACTGGAATGGGAGAGGGCCCAGGGGTGGAGGTATCATGTTTAGATTTGTTTTGGCCTTTGGGAATTTAGGGTGTGGGTTGAGGGAGATAATACAGTTGGGCATAGCGGCGGCCATGATGGCGGCGGTGAGGATGAGAACAACAGAAGCGAACTTCATTTTGGTGGGGTTGGGTTAGGTTTGTTTTTTCAGAGGTTGTTTGTTGCCACTAAATTTTAAAGACGTAGAGTGAAGAGTGTTGTGAGAATGGGGATGAGATCTGAGTAGTGGATGAGTGAAGTCCGGTTCTTGTATGTAGATTTCTGGACATTTTGGAAACGGAGGCCACTTAGAGTATTAGACGATGATGCAACTTTCGAAATAATCCCGATCGGCCGACGCGACAACTCTTCAAAACGGTAGTGGCGCGAGCTGATGTGATATTCTCTTACATAGTTCTGATGTCGTTACAAAAAGCACAATATCATGACATTTGGACCTGGTAGCCTTGGTTATGTCGGCCTGAAGTCTTGAAGACTTGGTCATAACTTATATGCTTCTTCACTGAGTCTCTCACCGAGCCTCGGCAGGTGCCAATCCGCTGTTTAAGTTTGCCTTCTTGGATGTGTTGAAGTTTCGATCTTTCACCGGGTCTTGACGAGTATGACTGTATACCAGTTGTAGGCGCGACTATTGACAGCTGGGCCTCTTGTGATACATACGGTAGGTTGACGCTGTGGAAGCTTGGGAATATTTCAGGTGTAAATACATGTCAGACATGCCGATCATTATTGGATGGGATTTTTGATGAAAGTCTTTGGTGATTGCGGGAGAATTGAATAGTTTAGCTATACAGTCGCGCGAAAAGTAAACTTGTAGGAAACAATAGTGAGATCTGATGAGCCAGGTGAGTGATTCCTTATGCCCAACCCCAGGTTAGGGTTATGCAGTGACTTGGGCTAGCGGGCTAGCGCAAGCTCCCATTAATTAGCGCCCCCTCCACAATCCTTGTCGAAAAAAAGTTCACGTCTTCCCTTCACGTCTTCTCGTCAAAGGCCCACGCAACCCATTGCCTCAGCAAAGGCTCAACACCAACCCTCTCTACGCGACCAATTCCACGCCGCGCCGCGCAACCATGGCCCCCAAAACAGGCTCCAAGCGGGCATCCGACAAAACCGCCCGCCCTCCCCGCGACACCGCCCCGGTATCCACCGACTCCCGCTTCTCCATAATCCACAGCGACCCCCGCTTCGCCCCTCCCAAGAGAAAAGACACCAGCATCACCCTCGATGACCGTTTCCGTACCGTCCTTTCAGACCCAAAGTTTTCCTCAAAAGCCCCTAGAGTCGATCGTTATGGAAGGAAGCTTCCTAAGGGTGATGCTAAGGAGGAGTTGTCTCGATTTTACCGGGTTGAGAGTGAAGGGGAGGGGGAGGATGATGAGGATGATGAGGAGGTATCAGATGATGAGGAAGGGGCCGTCCGATTTGATCCGGCGAGAGGAGAGGGATTGATTGAAACCTCTGATGAAGAAGATAGCGATGATGATGAACCGGAGATTGCGATGGAAGAGGGAGTGGAGGAGGAGGGGAGACAGGTTGAGTCTGAAATACCCACAGGGGAGGTTACGAAGAGGATTGCGTGTGTAAACTTGGATTGGGATAATGTCCGGGCTGTGGATTTGATGAAGGCGTTCAGTTCCTTTGCGCCATCGGGGGGAAGGGTTAAGAAGGTTACTGTGTACCCGTCCGAGTTTGGTAAAGAGAGGATGCAGAGGGAGGAATTGGAGGGGCCGCCGAAGGAGATTTTTGCGAAAGATAAACCGGAGGATGGGGAGGGGTACTTGGGACCGGATGAATCAGATGATGAGGAGGTGGATGAGAAGACGATTATTAAGGAAGACAAGGGGGAGGAGTTTGATAGCGCTAAGTTGAGGAAGTATCAGCTTGAGAGGCTCAGATACTATTATGCTGTGGTGGAATGTGATTCGGAAAGAACCGCACAGCATATTTATGAGAATTGTGATGGGGCTGAGTATGAAGCTAGTGCCAACTTCTTCGATCTCAGATTTATTCCAGAGGAAGTCGGCTTTGAGGATGATGAGCCAAGGGATTTTTGTGATAAGGAACCGACTGAGTATGTGCCGCAGGAATTTGTTACTGATGTAAGTTTATCCCCCCCTCGCCGCACCCTACAATCTACATTCAAATGGCTAATAACATGGTGATAGGCGCTCCAACACTCCAAAGTCAAGCTCACCTGGGACGCCGACGACACTCAACGCAAGCTTGCCGCCAAAAAAGCCTTCTCCCAACGCGACATTGAAGAAACCGAGCTCAAAGCCTACCTCGCCAGTGACTCTGAATCCGACGTCGAAGACAAAGACAAAGCCGCCGAAAAATACCGTGCCTTACTAGGCGGTCTCACCTTTGGTGGAAAGACCAAGAATGAACCTACTGGTGAGATGGAAGTTACTTTCACGACTGGACTGGATAAGGAGAAGGATGGTGGAAAGGTTTTGGAGTTGGAGGAGACTACGATTGAGAAATATAGGAGGAAGGAGAAGGAACGTAGGGAGGCTAGGAAACAGAGGAATAAGAATAAGGATGGTGAAGAGGGGGAGAAGAAGGAGGAGGAGCCTAAGGAGGAGGAGGAGAAGGCCGGCAAGGGAAAGAAGGATAAGAAGGGAAAGAAGGACAACAAGAAACAATCCAAGCCCGAGCCTGAAGAAGAGGAAGTTGATCAAGCCGCCATCGACCTCGGATTCAACGACCCCTTCTTTGCGGAGCCCTCCGCCAGTAACGCCGCCTTGAAAAAGGCCGAGAAGCAAAAGAAGCGGGAAGCGAAGCAAGCTGAAGCAGCCGAAAAGGAATCCAAGCGCGCCGAGCTTGAATTGCTTATGGCAGACGACGACAACATTCTTGGACGCGATGGCAAGAAGCTATCTCACTTTGACATGAAGACCATTGTCAAAGCTGAAAAGCAAAAGAAGATTAAGAAGGCGAAACATAAGAAGGATCTCAAGGATTCTGAGGGTCTTCAGGAGGACTTTAAGATTGATGTTAAGGATGAACGTTTCAAGGCTGTGTTTGAGAGACATGATTTCGCTATTGATCCTACCAATGCTAGGTTTATGAAGACGGAGGCTACGAAGAAGATTTTGGAGGAGAAGAGGAAGAGGGCTGCTGGGAGGGATCAGGATGCGCCAGAGGAGGGACGCCAGGCGAAGAAGACAAAGACGGAGAACAAGGGTAAGAAGAGTGAGGCGATGAGCTTGGTTGAGAAACTTAAGCGCAAGGCAGGAAAAGCATGATTTAGTGTACCAGTAATTGGATGATTTATGTATAATATCGGGTGTAGATAGTTAGTTTCCTTGGATCTTTTGGGTTGGGCATCAAAAAGCTTTTGTTTTTCTCCTACATAGGTGTTTTTCTAGATGTTCTTGATCAAAAGTTGTGCGGTTTGCTTGACACGGTCTAGTTGTACTTTTAGTTGTCTTCGCGAACGAAAGGAACATCGTTCTGAAAAGCTTGGTCAAAGCTTGGTTCTCTAGCTCGCTATCTATCTCTTCTCCTTTCAGCGTAGCTTGATACGCCAATGCGCTTTTAGATCTAGCGTCCCCTTTTTAGCCCATTAGCACGTCATAGCCCTGTGTAACCCGGGAAGCCCGTGTAACCGGCGATTGACGATGCTGATGCTCGGTTCTGGTGATGTCATCGGATAACGCGGGCCGGGTTGGTCGCTGGTCGCTCACGAATAGGAGACTTCGGACACCCGGCAGACACGGTGAAGGAGTAGTAGCGAACGAAGATATCATCCCGAGGGTCTCCGAATATGTAACTCAAGAGGACAGAGCGAGCGAGAATGAATAGGAAGCGGAAGATGAGCTTTGGCTGCGTTGCTCGGTGGGTGTGGCTAGTGCGCGATTAATTGCGACAACTGAGCGCACGCATGAACAACAGGAATAGAATACAAAGGATATCAGTGCTTGCGCCCGATTACCGTTTGGTCCCCCGTTATCGCTTAAAACTAGAAAGCGGCAAATTCCAGGTTACGAGTACAGGGGAGCTGACATTGTAAACCAAAACGTCACTCCTCCTGTATGAGAAGCTTCTAATACAGCTACTCCTTCCTGCTCTTCCTCAACTTCCTCACTTCTCTTGATTCCGTGACGTCCGCGCAAAGGAACGAAGAAAACAGAATCAGAATACCGCAACAGCAAAGATGATGCGGCAACGAGTCCTGTCCTCCCTCTCCGGCTCCTCACGTCGCACCGCCGCAACTCCTCTAATCCGAACTCTACGAACCTCGACCTCAACCTCCCCGCTATCACGACCCACTCCCACCCGCTCTCCCCTCCTAGCAAACCTCGCCACGCTCAAGAAGCAGCAATGTCGCACCATGTCAGAGAAAACGGCAGCAACACCAGAACCCCCGCTCCGTGAGAGGAGTAAATTCGTTCGCGGCTGCTTAAAGGTGTTCACATTTACGGGCTTCGCTTCCCTGACCTTGACCGGAGCTGTAATTGCGTTTTTCTTGTATGATGCGTCAACGTATAAGGAATCTATTGATGAACATGATATTGGGGTGCCGGAAATCGCTTTGAATCCTAGGAGAGGGGGGCCGAAGAATTTACCTATTGCTGAAGTTTTGGTATGCTTCCTTTCTTCTTTGTTGGCGGAGTGCTTCGCGGCTTCGTGAGCTTCGCTGCGCTCTGGAGATATCACAAACAGCTTTCAAGTCAGGCGCTAACAAACCACAGGTAGACTGTTATGACGAGGTAGACGATTATGATGGGGAAAAAACCCAAGGCCGGAAACCTAAGCCCCGGCTCGTCATCTTAGGATGCGGATGGGGATCTGTAGCGCTTCTCAAAGGTATCAACCCGGAAAACTACCACATTACAGTTATCTCACCTTCCAACTACTTTTTGTACACCCCGCTTTTGCCTTCGGCTACAGTGGGGACTTTGGAAGTCAGGAGTTTGATAGAACCGATTAGAAGGATTACTTCAGATGTGAAAGGACACTTTATGAAGGCGAATGCGGAGGATGTTTGCTTCTCTGAGAAATTGGTGGAGGTTAGTCAGATTATGCCCGATGGTGAGGAGAGGAGGTTTTATGTGCCGTATGATAAGTTGGTTATTGGTGTCGGTATGTTACCCCGCGATTCGAGCGCGAAATCTTGTGGAACCTCGCGAGGCCCTGGTTATGAGGTCATACGACCGCTATGGAATTGATAGCTAATGGAATCGCAGGATCGACAACGAGAACCCATGGAGTTGAAGGATTGAAATATGTCAACTACCTAAAGAGTATTAATGACGCTCGTTTGATTCGGTCAAGAGTTATTGAGAACTTTGAACAAGCGTGTCTTCCGACCACTACCGATGAGGAGAGAAGAAGGCTGTTGAGTTTTGTTGTTTGTGGTGGTGGACCGACTGGAGTTGAGGTAAGCCGAGATTCACTTCCTGAGCCGAAATATGAAATTCTACCTCCCGCGGGGTTGCTTTTTTTTCCATTGCCCCGCATGATGCCCTTCCCACGGGGTTACGTTTCACCTTCCTTCAATCCCCGCATAGTACCCTTCCCGCGGCCTGAAACTATCTGCCACATCCTGCAATCCCCGCTCCCGCAAGTGTGCATTTCCACAGTTTCTAACCCCCCCTAGTTCGCCGCCGAGCTCTTCGACATGCTCAACGAAGACCTCGCGCAAAAATACCCCCGCATTCTCCGGAACGAAGTCTCCGTCCACATTGTTCAGAGCCGGAGCCACATCTTGAACACCTACGACGAAGCTTTGTCTCGTTACGCCGAAGAAAAATTCGCCCGCAACCAGATCGACGTGTTAACCGATGCCCGAGTCTCCCGTATCGAAAAAGACAAAGTAATCTTCACGCAAACCGACCCCTCAACACACACGACCGTCACCAAAGAACTCCCCTATGGCCTCTGCCTCTGGTCCACCGGCGTCGCTCAAACCGAATTTGCTCAACGTATCGCAGATCAAATCGAAGTCCAAAAGAATTCCCATGCCCTGGAAACAGACCCCCATTTAAGGCTTCTTGGCACACCCCTGGGTGATGTCTATTGTATTGGAGATTGCTCAACGGTACAAAATAATATCACTGCACATATCACGGAATTCGTCCGTCATATCGCCTGGGAAAATGGCATCAAAGACGAGCGCAACATAAACCTAACCTTTTCCCAGTGGAGGAGCGTGGTGCCTAGAATCAAGCGACGATTCCCACAGACTTGTGACCATTTACGCCGCCTAGATAGGTTATTTGAAGAATACGACCAAGACCAATCCGGCACCTTAGATTTTGAGGAACTCAAAAAACTGCTAGAACAAATCGACGCCAAGCTTACCTCGTTACCAGCTACCGCACAAAGGGCGCATCAGCAGGGACAATATCTTGCTAAGAAATTCAATCTCCTAGCTATAGCTGCCCCAGGGTTGGAGTTGAATCAAGTTCAGGATGGGGATCTTGATGAGGCGGTTTATAAGGCGTTTGAATACAAGCATTTGGGAAGTTTGGCTTATATTGGGAATGCGGCGGTGTTTGATTGGGGGAATGGAATTAGTGCGGGGGGTGGGATTATCTTTTTGTATCTGTGGAGGAGTGTTTATTTTGCCCAGTCTGTGTCAATGAGGACTAGGATGTTGATGGCGATGGATTGGACCAAGAGGGCGCTGTTTGGAAGAGGTATGCATCCTGAGTTAATGGTTACGCCAGGTAAAGGATGGTATGCTAATGGTTAACGTAGATTTGATGAACTTTTAGATACCCCAACGGGAGTCGGCGGAGATAAACAGGAATTGCAAACAGAGGGTGTATGGGAGGGGATTTTTCTGGAGGTGGACAATATGGTTAGGGATATGAATGGGATAAGGATATAGACAAGTCCCCTCGGGGACCATCGGCTGTAGTGGTTGGGCGGTGGGCTTTAATCTTTCGGATGTTTTGATATTTTCATTTGGGAATTATTTTCGGCGTTATGTACTTTAAGTTATCATTTTGTTTATTCTTTGCTACTGTACATTTGATCTGTGGTAAGATATCTAACCTTCTGCTTCTTTTTCTGGGAACTTCAACTACTCCTTGGGTTTTAGGGGTGGTTCAAAAATAAGATATTTAGTTTGCAAGTTTATTTACGGGTTATCTTGGGGTTGGACTTTGAGCTCTCGAGGTGAAGGATGAATCACTCTCTGATCGTATCCGTATTCATGAGTGGAAAATTTTACTCAGAAGTCAGAGTGAGAGCTGATCTATCAAGATTACGGTTTCTATTCTCAAACTTGCTACCTTTCTAGCGGCCGATCGCGGGATGGCGTAGCATCACATCTTTCTAGGGGACATAGGGCGCAATATTTAACTCAGCACTCAGCCTACGGGATCATCCGGGCGCAGGATCGATGGGCCTCGGATCATAAGGCGTTTTACTCCAGAGTAGATATCGGAGATGCGGATTCCGAAATTATGGTTGTTAGTTGTTGGATTAGGATTATCTAGAGTCGCCTCGGAATGCTGAGTGCTCTCGGAAAAACGTGCCGAGCTCCAAGGTGCGTTGTACATGCCGTATAGGTTAGCTCTAATGACCTAGAAAATAGTGTGGGTTATCGTGACGGCTGACGACTGATGACTGATGAGTAATGAGTGATGAGTGATGAGCGACGACCGATGACTGGCGATAGGCAACAGTCTTGAGACTCGTGGGGCCTGAGGCCTGGACTATATATCCATGGTGGAGTTTGAACTTTGTATCTGTTTGTGCCAGTTTTATGTTCCCTCCGTGAGTATGCTAGCAGAGGTTGGTACTGGTGGTATGCGACAGTAGTTCTAGTTTTGATCGCCGCGTGGATTCGGCTTCAGCTTTTTTCTTTTTTGATTTACACATGAATGTATTCAAGCCGGACCACTGGACCGGCCTATGACAGTTATAAATAAGCTATCTAATGAAACAACATAACGGAATCTCTAGTCAACCATGTCCCCGCTTTCCCACCCTGTGTCCTCTTGAAAAGGTTATGAGGGCACTGCGGAGTTGGTTTGAACGATATTGATTATAGCTAGGAGAATACAGAGCTTATATGGAAAATCCTCCATCTGCTTAACCACCCCCGAATATGAAAACCTGTGAAATCCCGTGAAATCCATCCGAGTACATAAATATCCCAAAGAGGTTCGAACTTCCAACCGAAGGTTGCATCAGTATATATCCATACGAGGAAACCTATTCGGCATCACCGAATGATTATACCCAAGCGAAGGTTGCATCCTGAGTCCTCGTTCATCCAGATGAACACACCCACTCGCCAACATTGGTTAAGATATCGGCGAGGTTATTGGCTGAGTCCACTCGCATAATTTCAAATATTCCTTCTTCGTATCTCTCGCGGACGAAATGGAAATGGATATCTATATGCTTGGATCGGTTATGGATTCGAGGGTTTCGTACTAGATCCATGGAGCCATTTTTATCGCCGAGGGGGAAGGATACAGGCTTTAAATTAAGGTCCTGTAATGGTCGTTGAAGCCAAATCATCTGTCTGGATGCAAGTGACAAAGCCATGTACTCCGTTTCGGTAGAAGAGACAGCGACGAATTTCTGCTTTTGTGAACACCAAGCAATGGTAGCTGTTCCGAGTTGAAAGAAATATGCTGAGTAGCTTTTACGATCGTCCAAATCGGAACCGTAAGAGGAGTCGGTAAAACATGAAAGCGGGAGTAGGTTGCGTTCGTGACTGATGGGGTATAGGAGACGGTAGTCTTGTTTGCCATATAAGTATCGCAGTACATGTTTGGCGTGTCCTAGGTGTTCAGAGGATGGATTTGCAGAGTATTTGGATAGAGCGGTTGTGGCGTAAGAAATATCGGGACGAGTAGCGAAGGATGCATACATCAGGGAGCCGACTATGGATCGAAATTCCGATGTTCTTTTCGGGTCTGTTCCTTCTCCGGAGGAGTTATCGATGGTATTCTTTCGGAGGGAGGCATTTGGATCCAATGGTGTAGAAACTGAACGACATGCTACGGAAACCGTTTGCACCATTTGAAGAGGACTGAAACCTTTTTGTCGATAACTCTGTAGATTCCTTGGAGCAAATAAAATGCCTAGCCGAGGGTCTAGGGCAGGAAAAATCTCCGAAAAAAGGACAAGGGAGTTGTTTACACCGCCGGAGAGGAAGTATCGTTCAGCCTTAGAAGCCTGGAGTTGTGACTCCAGTTCACTGCAGATGATGTGCAGTCTTGATACAATTGAGGAATGTTGGCGAATCATGACATCTTTTATCAGCAATAGTTAGCTTTGTAGAAGACAATTTCAAGTTGGATCAATCTATTTACCGTAGCCACAAGACACAATGTCTCTAGCTACCTCTTCCTGTTCCTGCTGCCCCTGTGCAACAAGGTCTCTAGTATCCACGTTTTCCTGTTCCTGCTGCCCCAGTCTTTCTGCATGTCGTCTTGGATGCAAAGCCTTTTGGTTTCCTTTGCTTATCTTCTTTCGCTTCTTCTTAGCAGTTCCATCGTTTCCATCGGGAGCATCCATTTGGCTCCGCGCGGTGCTAACATACCCCGCTTCGGCCCCTTGTCCTTCTGCCCAATCCACTCAATAATAGCCTGGTATATTAACTTTTCGTATCGCATTCTTATGTAGAAGTCGGGCTTCCCCCTCATCATGCAAATCCCCTATTTCCATAGTCCGCCACAACTTTTCTCCAACCTCTATACTCTCATGCAGCACCTCCTCTGCCCTATCCTGATCCCTAATGCCCATATCCTCCATAATGAGCCTAATCCCCACTTCCGACACCAGGACCTGTTTGCCTCACTCTGGGACATCCTCAGTCTAAAGCGGCACGGCGGAATAACATACAGATCCTCCGGCATAGCACTTTCTGCCCTCAGGGACGGCTCGCGTTCGGCTTGGTCGTGGGCTTCGGGACCCCGGAGACCGTTGCACAAAGGCTGCAACTCCCCCTCGAGTAATAAGACTATCGACACCACGAGTCCGGCGGCGTTAGCCTTGCGCTTGCCCTTCGTATCCGTGGGTGGTCCCAACCAACCCAACGGACGAAGTAGTACGGTTTCTTTCCAAAACGTTTGAGATCGAGGACCTCATCTGACGGAATACTGGTATCCGGCGAGATATCAAGAGATAACGGAAGAAATCAGTTGATATTAATTTATTGGGTTTATTGTTCACGGATGGTTTATTTGTTTATGGTTAGTGTTTGAGGGATTATTACGGAAAGAATATGATTATTCCTCCGACTGTATTTGGCCGATAAGGCATTATTTATGTATATATAGAGCTCTATTCACTACGAATAAACATCAAGTCGATAGGAACAAAGATCCAAAGATCAAGAGTGAATTCAGAATCTGTCATCATCGACTTCCCACTCGATCTAAATCATTATCCATAAATGCCAATGCCAACATGTTTAGAATAGGACAGAATATTGGATTATCCTGGCGAAATCCATATGGTAGCCGTAATACAATTATTAAAAAAAAAAAAAAAAAAAAACAGATTGGATTATCCCGCCGTTCATAAAGAACATATCTCACCCTACATTTGTATTAGCTCCGCAAACCAGTAAGACCAAAGCCACTTACGGTTCTCTTTTTGTTTTTCTATATAGTGGTGACCCTTCAGCAAGAATAGTCCCCCCTGGTAAATCCCGTAAAAGTGATAAATCCATGTCCTACTGTTTTTCAGTATCTCGTGACGCTATTGGAGCTTTATCATTGAACGAACCTTATATTTTAGGACTTGATTGCTACCTTTGTAACAGGGCTGCTCAATCAGAGCACCCGATCTAGACGATATATGAAATTAACTGCATCATAAATGCTGTCTGGACAATGTAACGTCCTTTCCTTGACTTCCCTATCATATTTTTTAACCACATCATCCTACTCACTCTGCTCTGGTTCAGATTGCTGACATTTTTCTAGGAAGGGTTAGTCCTCCATATTGAATCCGATTGGTACTGGAACACTCAAACATACCACACAATTCATTGTAAGCTTCCATGACTTCATGAGCACCCCCGTCTCTCTTCTTCAGGATAGTTAGGCACTTAAGACGCCTTGCCTTAACGTCCTTAACATCATCTTTTTCAACCATATCCTCGTGATCGTGCCTCGTCTGGTTTACGTTGCTGAAATTTTGCTAAGCACGGTTAGTCCTGCATCGTGTCATCGATATACCGACGATATGTAATCAACCATTGATCGTGGATCTCTGACCAGTTTGCTTCTTCGAGTGCACAGTATAGGTTCGCGACATCTGGCGAATGGTTTGCACCCATCGCTAGGCCGGATACCTGCTATAAGAAGGTGGGGAGACCCCCCTTGCCTTGAATTCTCATTGGCAACCGATCGTTGACGAGGCTGAATAGCTCGGTATTCAGGTCGGCATCGTTTTTTGTTGCAAATCTCCCGGAGATGGCCCGAATCGTGTTAACAGCGATACTGCTATTCACGTTGGTATACATTCCGGAGATATCGCCAGTGGCGATAAACAACTTGTATCCAGTTGGCGGCTGGAACGATCGGTCTATGTGCTCATACACCAACTGTCGAGACTGTGTAAGAATGACAGGGAACCGTTTGAGAAACGGTTGAAGTCTGAGCGACAAAACTTTTGAGGCACCTCTACCAATCCACTTAGTGAATGGCACAATCGGCCGTAACTGCCACGGCTTTTTGTGTACCTTTGGGATCCCGTACGCATGGGGGATTACCCAGATTGCACGTAAGCTAAGATCCGTGTCTGAGACACCTTCCATATTTTCATATCGAAGAAAGGCGATAGGTTCACGCATATATTTCACCTCTTGGTCAGTTAAAGTACTGCCAAACTTTCCGCATAAGCGGGCTAACGTCTCATCGAAAGTTTTCACTCTGTTGACTAGGGTCTGAGGCCCTCCGGTTAAGACTTTGTAGGTCTTGGGATCGTCAAACAGTGTGGTGATCTTGTTAAGATACCATTCTTTCGTTACCACAGACAAGCCGAGATTCTTGTCCGTCGCTAGTACCAGGAGTTTCTTGTCTGCCAGGTAACAAGCAAGGTCTACAAAGTCCGCGAGGCGTAAACCGGGCTTTTTTGTTGTGCGGCTCTCGACTAATGCCTTATGAGTCTCCTCTTTCAGCATTGACCAGCCTTTGTCACAACCAACCTTGAACCAATGTGGTAGCTCCGTCGGCCATTTCCCAGTAGGCCCGGTTCGGAGTTTTGAGTTATATTTCTCTTCGTGCTCATCACGAGGTACCAGTTTCCAAGCTAGCTTGCGGCAGAAGTCACCAAAGGTGTCAAGTAAACGCGGTAAGTGGGCCACAGATTCATCTAGATTATCTGGATCTATGTACAAAGAACACCCATGTTTAGAGAGATATCGCGCCCCGCGCGAGAGAAGATCCCGAAATTCCGATTTCAGCTCAATTCCTTCCAAAACAAATAATTCCTTCGGGGGACTCGGCCCAACAGTCTGCACAGCAGACCTCCCGATAAGAACCTGGATTGCGACATCCGTTGTTAGTGAAAGTATCTCAATAGGGTAGAAGTCTGGGTCATCATACCTCCAAGAAGAACGATTTATTCGTTCTTCGATTTCCCTTTGCCCTTTGATAATCTTTCATTTCTGTATGCAACCTTAATGGTTATGACAGTCGTAATTTCTATTACATTTTCCCGAACTTAATCCAACGCTTGTCTATACCTAAGAAGGCATAGATCAGGTAAGCGGGGTTACTCTTGACACATGTCAAGTACCCTTTCACTGCAGAGTGACTACTTATCCTGAGCACCGGGTAAACCTCCTTTGAGGGCAAACCCCGGTAACCAAGAGACACCTGTGAGAGCGACACGGGATTCGAACCCGTTGGCTTTGCGCAGTTGCAGGGATTCATACCACTGCACCAAGATGCAAGGACTACTACCAATACACTACTGGGGCCGCCCCCCCTGCCCTTTGACTTCGCAGTCGTCAGGGACTTCTTCGTATTCCCAGTGATCGACCCTGAGGCCTTTCGCTTGATCACTTTTGTGGGGCGCCCCTTGGTGGAGCCCCCAGACGATTTGCCGTTTCCTATCGGAAGAGTTAGCCGAGTCGCTCTCGCTATCGATGTGCTTTCTCTTACCGGCCGAGCTTGGACCCGAAGATGAGGGAGTGTTAGTCCCTTTCTTCAACAATTTTTTAATGCGGTTGTCAACCGCTTTGTTAAGCTCAGTGGTGGAAGGGGCCACCACTTTCCTCGTCGGCCTTCTTTTTCAAGTCGGCCTTCCGCTTTTTACTAGCCACGGCAGCATCGTGACTAATAATTGCGAGCGACTTGGCTCGCAAGAGCGCTGAATAAATTACCCTTCGGGCGTATTTATCCAGGATTGCGCGTTCTGGGTCCTCCGAAGGTTCCATGGGTGTATCAACTTCCATGGCATCTTCCCCGGCCAGCGCGGAACGCCACGCGGCGGTAGAAGCGGCTACCGAATCGGCAGCCATCTTCTGGAGGGACTCGCCCACGAGGACTTTGGCGAGAGTGTTGGCTGCCGAACGGTACTGGGTCAATAGGGTCTTAGCCAGCTCCTCACGGCAGGACGCTGTAACCCTCTGGACCTCAGTATCCGCCACTAGCTTAACGCCGGCGGAGGCAGCCTGTGGGAATTGCAGGGACGGGACGTGGAAACAGTTACACATTGGGTGTGAACCCTTTTGTTCTGCAAGGGCACCCACAGTACTCTTGAGACTTAGTAACTGTCCCATTTTCTTATGTGTGGACTCGATGAGCCCTCGAGCGTGAGCTCGATGGGTATCGGGGACCTGTTTTACCAGTTCCCCGATTGTCTCTACCCTGGCTAGGGCAGTGACCACATCGTAGTCTAAAGGCATAGAAGCCTTCTTTCCAAGAGAAACCTTCCCCAAATTGAGCAATTCAAGATGGGCAAGAGGTTCCGGGGAGAGGGTGGCAGCGCGGAATTGTCGCTGGGCGGAGGAGGAAGCGGACATCGTGTCGGTGGGGCGAGATATCGATGGGTGGTTACGAATGGGTTTTTTGAAGAAGAACACCTGAACTAGCACTTGTGACGAGGGGCCGAAGGTCCCGAGGAGCCAAAAGATAGGAGTGCGAGTAAAAAGGGTTAGGGGAACGTCCAAGAGAGAACTGCTTTTCCCACCCGGCCGGTATGCGGTTTCGCTTTTTTTGATGTACTCGTTTTGTATTTCTTCTTCGTCTTCGTTCGATTTGCGCCTTTGAAATTCCTACTAAAGATCAGCCTTTGACTCTTGGGAGGGTATTTGAGTAATTCTGGGAACCGTACCGTCGTAGATGGTGGGCAGAAGCTTGACCGTGATCATATCACACCCTCAACTGTTTCCACGAACACGGAACAGCGCTATCGACAATCAAACACCATCATAGTTCCCTCCAAATAAACCGACCTCTGTATGTCGTAATAGAAGACCTTGGGCTCATCTGATACCGAAGGAACGGTCGAGTCTCGCCCCCTCGCAGACGGAGGGAGCGAGTGATCTTCGACGATCTCTCGTAGTCGGCCGCGGGAGGTGTGGGGATAGATGAATGGATGAAGAATTATGGCGGGGGAATGGCTGACTATGTAACCGTGTAGTACCCCGCTCTGATCGACGACGTATGGGTCAATTCTGTAGTTTTAGCCGCTTTGCATGGTTACACAACGATTTCACTGGACACGGAATGTCTGCGGCTGTTACGTTGAACCCGCTATTTATAACCAAGCGGTAATAATTCCCTGTACGTACGTCGGCGTGTAATTAATGGTCCCACCCTGTAAGCCGTCGAATCATTGCCTCTGATTGCATTACTTACCGCGGGTTTGGCGGATCCAGCTGAAACACAGTATTTTTAAGCATCCAGCGGTTTTGGTGCCTTTCGTTAGCCGGATGTATCCACCGATGAATCCGCTGCGGCCGAGGATTGCATAGTCGACTGAAACATCGGCAGGGTGTTGGTAGGGCATGTCATCTTAACAAGAACCACAGAAACCCAATCGTCAACGGGCCCTGGATTCAGCGTCGAAAAGGTACCGAACTCAAACATGTAGTAGAGTATAGCGAACCCTGTAAGAAATTAGCTCACCCGAACACGATAAGCGAATCGCTGGCGCAGTGTAGACGATAGACGAAGCGCAAGCAGCGAAGCAGCGAAGCAGCAAACAACACTCGAACATCAGCGAGAGAACACCCAAGAACCAGAAGATCGGTAGAGTCGTAAGTTGTGTGATCAAAAACGGTGGAGTATGTTTGTGGAGGATAGTGAGTGGAAGCTGTGTGAGAAACGACACTGAGGGTGCACGTGATACAACAGTACAGAAGACTCTAAGTGTGACTGCGACACTGGGTAGCGTCGAGAGTTCCCATCTGCGCTATGTGCGGGAATTGTACTGCTATATCTAGTCGATCGCGTAGCATAGACCCAACACCACGTCTGAACACGTACACGACAAAATCAACGACCGGTTTGACAAAAACGCCATCCAACCCCCCGAATCGGTGCACCAAAAAAGAAATCCACTCATGAGGTACCGCTATGTAACCCCCTGCTCCGGCTTCGCCAATTCTAGCCTTGGGGACCTCTCCATCTTTCCTCACAAAGTCCTCCTAGAAATCGGCAAAAAACGCCACAACTCAAACCCTCGCCAGGCTTTGTACTGTTAACCGGTACTTCCACCGCACTTTCAACTCTCTTACATACAGTCGCGGTGCCCTGGACTGCCAAGATCAACGCCCTAGCCGAAATCCCGCTGTTTGGGCAATCCGTCACCACTGCGTCCCGGCCCTTGAAAAGCTTTTACAGCACGGCCTGAAGGGAGATACTTGGGTTTGGATTACTGGTTATCCTCCCACTGAGGTTCTGGAGGAATCGTTGTTACATCTTGCGATTAAGAGTTGGAGAGCAATGGAGATGAAGGATTTGAGGATTGTTAGGTTGTTGGTGGGATATGGTGCTGATGTTAATGGGAAAGATATGAAGTTTGATACGCCGTTGTCTTTAGCTTCTTATTCGGATTGGGGGGATCAGATGAAAGCATTGGTGCAGCTGTTGTTGGAGTTTGGCGCGGGGAGCTCGATTAATGAAGGGGGGACAATTTATGAACGCTCGCCGTTGCATTGGGCCGCTCGTCATGGGAATATAGAGATTGTTGCAATTCTTTTAAATTATGGGGCTGACGTCAAGCTTCTGGATGCAACTGGATTTACTGCGTTTAGGCTCGCAATGGAGGAAGGGCATCAGGAGATTATGAATCTTCTTGAAAGGACTCGTCTGCGACGACAACAAATGTCGAGAAGCACCCACGAAATCCAACTACAAAATGGCTGGCCCCAAATAAGAAGCCGAAACGCCAACTTTCATTAACGAAATCAAAAATCAGCGAACAATGAACATCAAAAGGAACTACCGCATGTCAACCCGCGAGGGTTCCGGAGCAGGGATTGATTTCTGTAAAGCACGCTGGCAATATTAGATTAGACATGTACACACGAAAATCCATTGGATAGCGTTAATAAATTATTCAAAAAAAAAAAGATTGCTTTGGAACGCTGCAAGTGAAGCTTGGCGGAACGATGACATAGAGATGTGGCGCAGAGGTAAAAAACAACAGGTAACGTGGGGCTTGGCCACGGTTGGCTGAGAAGTAGCAAAGCTTCTTCCACCTTTCGATTCTGCAACCAGCGATCGAACAAGAATATCTACGAGCGACACGATGAGCGAGCATCTACAAGCATCCACAAAAGTAAGATAGCGAAGCGACAAATACTTACACGGGGAACGCTAACTGACTGTATAGAGAATCAAAGTCTGTTTAAATTCACGGAGACGGCGCAGCGCAGCGATAGCTTACATAACACACGACAGAATGGCACAGACTCTTGGAGAACAACTTAATCTCGAGCCACAGCCCAACTTCAACAACTTGCCTCAGCATTGGGAGCCCTTTGGTTTGAGTGCTTGGATGTTTACTGGCCACGGGATGTACACTCATATGCAGTTTAGTCATGCAGGGTGAATCGGAAAGGACGTTTATTCCGCCGGAAAATCATTTCCCTCCTGGACTTCCCCCCCCTTCATCACCCACAACTCACACGAGTAAGCCTACAGAGGAATCGCATTAACATCACCGGATGGGTTCATCGAGTAAGTTTCTCTATCGAAAATAATCGCGATCAAGGTAAGCTAATTCTTTTCAGGTAGCATCGACCCTTCTGCTGACGCGTCACATGGCGCATAGAGCGTTACTAATACACGACCATCATAGCCAACTTTGGTTGAGATAAGCCACCATGGCTCACGGAAATGGATATACTTGGGTATTCCCGCTGGATTTGGGTTTCCTACTCAGGATTCCGTAAGTTTTCTCATCCCTATGATGTCTGTCTTGAGGATTAATGTTAACATCTTATAGATCTCTCGTAACTTAAGATACAACACCGACGATGATAGTCATCACGGCGATGATCACTCCACCATCAGTGCAAATAGTCCAGCACACTCTATAGCTGGCTTGCAGAGTCTACGGACAAGGTGAGTCCTTTTAATTCCACATTTTCTCTCCAGCTAGAGTATTGAAGACTGACTTACTAAACAGCCGGCCCACTACAATATTCACTGAGATGATTTTGTTTTCATTCGCACCCATTCAGTTCCACTAAGTACCCTTGTCGCTGGGGCGATGCCCGTAGTTATGGTCTGGTGGCAAGGATCGTCGATTGAAACGAAGGTGGACGGGATGGCGAACACACTCACCCAAATGGATACCAATGCCAATAACATAGCAACAAAGCTTGACGAAGTAGAAGGAAAAGTCGGAAAGATGGAAGGAAAGCTCAACATTATACATGACAACATTCTTGCAGCCGCCAAGGCTGCAAGCGCCGCAACCAGAGGAAATCCGAGGGAGTTAAAGCTTCTTGTGGCGAAGATTGAAAAGTGCAAGGAGTCCGGTAGCAAAAACTTTTCGTGAAGAGAAGTGGTGTTCTGTCTGGCTGGTGTTGGCGGGGCGTGGTCTCTTTTTTTTTGCGCTTTTTTTTGTCTGGCTGGTGCGGGGCATTTAGAATGGTTGGGTTTTTAGAATAAGTGTTTTTAATTGTATATTACTTAATTGACTGGCTGGTTATTGATTGTATTGCTCAGGATTTAAACCTCATTCATATTACTATTTTCATTAGGGGACCCCCTGAAGGCGAAGCCTGAAGGAGGGTTCAAAGCCTCAAGTAAGAAGAGCGAGCGCCACCTGAAGCCGGAGGTGTAGGGTGAACGACAAGCGTTCCCAGAAAGTATGGAATATAAAGCTCTCGTAAAATAACAAGTCAAATTACCTCCTCTGTGCAGTCACCTAATGTACAAGCAAAAAAAAGTGATTAACCATGGAAAAATAGAACAAGACAAGAAATTCTATACAGCGCCATCCTACATCATATCAATCAGTCGTTGATCTTTTCAAATGGGTGGACTCTACCATACTTACCATTCTTTAGAAGCCCCCGGGTCTCTACTGCTTCTTCTAAGTCAAGTAGGAGTCGAAGCCGCCTTTCAAGAGAAAAGTAGCAAAACTACCAATAATAGCGTATAACAAACGGTCAATCTTGTCGTCCATCTTGTCAAACTTCGCATCCATCCTGTTGCCGAGGTCTTTGATCTCTGCTTTCATCTCTCTCCGGCCCACTCCGAGGTGACCGATCTCCAGTTCCGTATTGGAGATATCCTAACAAGATATCAGCACTGCTGGTGGAGTGACCATCGCTGTGATGAATATCATCGTCGGCGTTGCATCTCTGAGCTGCCCAGTTAGAGCAGTTCATAAGCCATTGAAACTTCGAGCTCACCGGAGTAGCATTGATCTCTCTGCGTGGATGGTGGAATTGAAGGGGGCGGTAGTGGACGCCCATAGGCTTGAACCTTTGCTTGCTGATGAACCTGAACATGGTCGGATACTTTTCACTTCTTGTGAATTTAGCGATTCAGTCTTTAATACTCTAGCCAGTAAGAGAGATAATGTGACATTTAACAGACTCACGTTGTCGCTGTACCGTAGATGCTCCACTCGCTGCTTCTCGGATGGTGGCGTTGAAGAAGCTTTGCTACTTCTCAACCAATGGAATGTCTACAGACAGTCCTGTCTATTCTAGTCGGACTGTCTGGCGCTTCCGCGCTTATCCGTTGATGGCGAAAGTGCAGTGTTCCATGGTAGGTGAGGAGTAGTACTGGATGGGGAACATCTTTAGAACCCTGCTTACGAAGCTCTCTTGGTTCTGTTGCAGTGTTGGATCTCCGCTTTGCGTTCAGCCGCTTCTGTTTCTCGGTGTTAGCCAAAGTCCAGCTGTCAAGATCATAGTCTCCGTATTCCGGTTGATTTAAACGTGTTTGACCTACAGGTAGTTGGTTGACTTGCAGGCGGTGCATATGAAGGCTATCGATGCGAAACGCTGGAGAAGCTATGGGCTTGTCGCGATGGGAAGTCTTAACGCTGTTTTTGGCATTGGACTCATCTGCATTTATATGATGTTATAGACAAAACGCGACCGTGGCCAAGCCTCACGCTATCCGTTGTTTTTCCTCACCACTGATTCTTTTACTCTCCTTCTCACTCCATCTCTCACCACCACCACAGAAAAGGAACCAGAGAAACACATGTACATTCACTTTACTACACTTTCACATGCAACCTCCCCAGACATATGGGCAGCGTTGACATCCGCGGCCTTCGAACTTACTTTGAACCCTCCACCTCATTGAATTGGATCCGACCACGACATTTCGTATTCAATTTTATACAAGATAAAAGAGCTGACATAAAAACACCAGTTCAACAAACCATATCCTCTCCATCTACTCACAATACTCCAAGTTTTCCAACATTATTCACAACCGATCCTCGCCGTCAGCAAGCGAACACAGCTAGAAGAGATTTGATCCTCGGCAAGCTGCGTTAAACGAGAGAAAAACAGAGCAAACGAGATATACATAGCGATATTAAGTACAGTACCTCGAACCCAGTTTTCTCGGACCAGCACCATCAAAACGGGTCAAACCCTCATTTTACCCTGCATACCCTGCTCATCATCATCATCATCATCCACAATGTCACCAACCCATGAACTTCTCATCTCACCTACACGCCGCAGCAACGACGTAGAAAATAAGAATCTCTCTACCGTCTCCGGAACCTTAGATACCTCATCCAGCATCGAAGACCTATCATGTTTCTGTATTCTCTGCGGCGAGTCCGTCACCGAAATAGAAGAACTTATTTTATACCCTTGTCAAGATGGGAGTTTTCATCAGAGATGTTGGGTAGATCATGTTAATAAGTATGGATCTAGGTGTCCGTATTGTCATAATAGGGTCAAGTATGCTGCGAATGTGTGTGGAGAGTTATGCTAGCAGCCTAGCTAGCTAGCTAGGTGAGGATTAAGTCGGGGACTATGGACGAAGCTAGTCAGGATGAGGGCCCAGAGGAGGATGGATCCGGGATCTGGAAGAGTGATTGTGATTTAGGGTGGGGTGTTGTCGACATCGTTTTCTGAGAGGATGTGATATTTTATGATGCGATTGATATGGGATGCGTGATAGGTCTCGCATAAGCAAGAGGTATCTAGTGGATTTGAATTTGAAATTAATGGAGTGAGAGTTTGTAATGTTCGATTCAATTCTATATCAGTTGTCCCAATGTCTTTCCTATTAAACTAATCCCTCAGCGCCGCGGCCCGCAAACCATGTGTTATCCATAAACAACTTAGAAGTTGCAGCCTTCCACACCCACTCACCATTCATCCTCCGAATATGCTGCTTTGATTAACTGCCTCATTCAGAATGAACTAGGTATCTATTCTGTACCTCTATAAAATATCCCACCTAGAGTTAAGCAGACTCTTGGTGAATCACGCAGCTGTCTCCTCGCGCGGTAGCCAGCTTCACATCGACACTTACTAACGCAGCAACTTTCGCAACTTTTGCATCATCCACAGTTTCCGTGGCATTTACGGATTATGGATATATCGCAACCGCATCATAAACTCCATTTCCGAAGTTGGGTGGGCCGGCCATAACTTATAAGTAAACACCAAATAACTCCATTATTGTCCGATATCCCAGAGCATAAATCAATAATTTTACAAAATAAAACCTCAAATTTCAAATGCAGCCATCCTAGCTAAAATATATTTCCCAAACCAAATACCGAAAAACTCCGATAAAATGTCTCAAAAACGCCTTGAAATGCATAAATCACCACCAATCCCACCGCAAACCATCGCCCATCAAACTGTCAAATATATCAAAACCGTAAATCAAACCCCAGCTTCACTCTGGTCATCCTCCGGTAAAATCTTAAGGGTCAAAATACTATCCCCAATAACCTCAAAATTTCCTTCGTCTCAAGTCCTTCCACCCCCGTAGTATTAGCGATTGATCACTAACCCCATAAAGCACCCCTCAAAGCACCCATTAAATCCCGAACTCAGAAATCTAGCTTACACTTTCCCGCCCATATAACTAGCGACACTACCCTTTCTTGATCCCTCGTCTCCAATCACAACACCAACCGGTGTCACCGTTGCTCCTAGTGACGCTCGAGACGCTGCACTGATAGATGCGCCCGAAGCCTGTGATCCCTTCCGAACGATGCCGGGTGTGCTGGAGGGTGTACCGCCTTTTGGTGGTGAGATGGCACTGTTCATAGACCAGTCCTGTACGGATTGGGAGTTGACGAGTCCTGCAGCTGCTTTGACGAGTTCGTCGATGCTGAAAGGTTTCGAGATTACGTCATCCTGTATTAGTCGTCAACTTTTCCGCCTCATCAATCATCTCCGGTCAATGCACGGGGAGCTAGACAACTAGGGAACTGAGAGATTTGAAACCAAGGAAATTAGAATGGGACGAACCATGCCGGAATCCTTCATAGCTTGAACCTGTGGCCCTCTAACATTCGCGCTCACGCCCAGAATAGGTAGATGCCTGGTCAACAGTCCCTCAGCCTGTATAGCCCTTATTTTCCTCGACGCTTCCATTCCATTCATTACCGGCATTTCACAGTCCTAAGTATTTAGTCAGCTCACCATTTGCAGTCTTCCAGTAAAACCCAGATTGAAAAGAATGATATCAGACGTACCATGAAGCAAATCAGTATTTCCTTCGCCATCATTAGATCCGCCCCCTTCCTCAAGCTAGATTTTTCAATAAACTGTACAGCCTCTAGACCATTAGAAGCTGTGTAGACTAGGCAACCTCGTGCTTCCAACTGTCGCTTCATCACTTTTTGGTTAATGATGTTGTCTTCGACTACGAGCATGCTAAAACCCGTTACAATAGAGCTCTGTCGAGCAACGGGGGGACAGAGAGGTGGCGGCTTTGATTTGGTAAGGGAGTTTTCTTGCGATTTGGAGGCGGCGGAGGAGGTCTTTTTGGAGTTACGGGAAAGATAGGCCATTGCTGAAGGAAGTTCTTCGGGAGATGCTTCGCAGCCGCGACGGGTGGTTACGTAGAACTGGCAACCGGGATCATTAGTGACAATTCATGACTCGGCGAAGCCAGCAGGGATACATACGGAAAACTGCGAACCGTAACCTTCCGTAGAAGCGACGCCAATCGAGCCTCCGAGGAGTCTTGTAAGATTTTTACAGATATACAGACCCAGACCCGAACCACCGTATTTGCTTTCCGTTTTCGGTGCTTGTTGAAATCTCCTAAATAAGCTTTTTCTAACATTGTCGGGAATACCGATGCCTGTATCTGTAACTGTAATAATGAGATAGATAATCTCTCCGTCTCCCCAAGAGCCACCGTCGAAATTTGAGATGTCTCTACGGTCGTGGTTGTTAAACAGGACTCTACCGTAGGATTCCGGTTCTGTGAGGGAGACGCCGAAATTTACCGCTATATTTTTGACTTCGCTGCGGACGGTGAATTTGATAGCATTTGTGACCAGATTCAGTAACTATTTATCCCCATTAGCACCTATCCATTGTTACGTAGCGAGATAGGAAACTCACAATCTGCATCACCCGGGAAGGATCACCCCTCAACCATTCAATCTTATGTTCCTCACAAGATTTCTCAGCCGCAATCGTCAATTCAATACCTTTCGACTTTGCCTCAGCTTTATACATTGAAATAGCGGTTTCCAGATAAGTCATCGGCTTAAAGTTAATTGGTTCAACCTGAACCAGTCCCAAGTCAAGTTTGCTTGTGATTAAGATATCGTCAATGATTCTTCGTTGATGGGTTGTGCACAGAATGATTGTATTGGCGCTTTCGGTAATTGAATCGAGATCAATGGCAGGCACTGATATCACTGATGAGACTAGTGCTTTGGGATCGGATGATTCTTGCTCGATCGCTCGGCTGTCGTAGTCATCAAGCATGTCGAGAATCAGCTCGGAGTATTGAAGGATGGCGCTTAATGGATTTCTTAGTTCGTGACAGACGGTGTCTACGTTTTTGGTTAGTTGGCAATTGACAAGGATACAATAGAGTACCTACCGATGAACCTCTCTTGTTGCCTAGACCTTTCCAATGCCTCATCGGCTCTCTCTTTCTGCACCTCTTCAGCCAGTTTCAAAGGCGTGATATCCGCGATTGTCGAGTAGAATCCATGGAGAGCACCAGTCTCTTCGAAAACCGGTACGATGTTGCTGACGACCCATTTGAACTTCTGGTTATTTCGTACTCCCATGTTGGTATTTACAACCCTGTACTTAACAGAAATTGGGCATTGAAGATTAGCCGCTCTATCTAGAGCTTGAGATAGCATTGCTCCATCGTCCTTATGGACGACTTCACACCAAGATTTGGCATCACACTTAGAGAGGCCCATAATTTCATGCCAAGCAGGATTTGTGAATATCGCTGAATCCGCTCCCTTAGGGCCCATTTCAATAAGACCAACAGGTATTGAGTTCGCCATATTGGTAAATCTCAACTCATTCTTTCTCAGTTCGTGCTTGACCTCCTTTAGACGGGCTGATAGCTCAGAAGCGCGACGTCTTTCAGCGTCTGCCAATTGTTCCTGCATAGCCGCTCGGACTTCCTCTTCTGATTCGCGAACACAGGCCAGATATTCCGTGACATTTTCCTGTATTTGATCTAGCCAAATTTCGTAGTCATCATCCAATTTCCTCTTTGGGTTTATTCCTAGAAGAATAAACGCCTCGGTTCTTATGACGCCACGTTTTGACAGGATTGGTAGGCAAACAGCAGACTTGCAAGGTTTTCGAAATCCGCGGTGTGCTATCTTTCGAAAGACTTCTACCGCTTGAAGATTATCCTTTCGTGTCTTCTTCCCTGTCTTTCGAGCAATTCGGATTTCATCGGCAAAGCATCCTTCATGCTCAGCAAGAACAACCACCCGAGGAAACGCGTAGTCCTGTGGTATGCCACGAGTTCCGATCAAAAGTGCTTCATTGTCATTGAGTGCAGAGATTTGATAAAGGGCAACAAATGGAGAATCATAAGTGTTTGTATCGAACGCCTGATCCTGTTAGCCCCTTCCCTCTAGTCATCTATGATTCATGATGTCTCACCTCCAGAACAGCCGGCCAAAAATCCGTCGGACTTCTTGAATTCGCAGTCGAAGCTCTCAAGGTTTTTAACATTTCCCTTCTCCGGTTCTGCAGAATACGAGCGGTCCCCTCATATTGTTGCCACAGAACGCCTCCTACATTCCCGGCCTTTTCCAGGATAGGCGTTAGAGTCCAGTCAAAATAACTTTCCTCATCTGTATCACTTCTATCTACCGGCGCTGCATCCCCACTTCGAATTATACTCAGCCCTCGCCGACAGTCATCCAAATACATATGAATCTTTTCATATGCCTCCGGCCACGCCTTCTCTAGTTCCTGACCGAGGAGTGTTGGGTGTCTGTTGCGGATAACGTCTGAATACGAGGTATTGTAAATTGTGACGTACTCTTTCCCCCAGTAGAGAACCGTCTGATAGGGATGAACCATGATGCTGTTTACAATGGTTCTCTGTAGCCACAAAGCGAAGCGAGCGATGCAACGCGCACTCATTAGCCATCACTCAGTCCACTCCGTAGCCGAAGATAGGATACCTACCAAAGACCCCGACCAGCTTCCCATCTCTCCAAGTGAAGTTTCTTTCCAATTAACTCCCTGCAAATCCCGATAGTGTTCTGGAACCCATTTAGCAATACTCCTTCTCGTCCAATCTAGCATTGGATTCGTAGGAGGCGAAGCGTCCCTCGTAATCATCCTATACTTCGAAGTCTCTGTCTATCGCTCCATCAGCATTGATCTCCTTGCCATCCAATCCTCGATTATTCAAGCTCTGCAGAAGATAATCCGACCCACCTGTATATACTGAAAAGGATAACTACTGGTCGGCGCCTCCGGGGGTCTCCAGCCCTCTGCGGGTGTCCAAGTAACCGCCTCATTATACATAGTCGTATCTCCTGTAACAATAATTGTTTTCCCATCATGAGTAAGATACATGCCCCACAATTTCCCCGCCATATAAAAAGTACTTCCAGGTTTGCTATCCAGCATTTTCCTCAATAAACTTGAACAATCTAGCGCAGCCGCAAATTTCTCAAACGCCTGATTTTTGAACACCACTGATTCGACTATGGTATCATCGAACCGGTTAATGAACGCGGTTTTTTTGTTGACGATCATTAGGGGCCGCGCGTCCATTATTAGGAATTCCCATAGGTCTATCGATTTCCGCACCGATTGGGGGATTGAATATCGAGGAGGCGTGGGGAACATCGATTCACGCATGTAGAACCAGCAGTGGGCGCGGAAGTTGGATACCTGTGGGGGGAGGGTTAGGAGAGGAACGGCGGGGAGGGTAGGGAGGATAGGAAGAGCAGGTAGGGCAAGGAGGGAAGGGAGTGGAGTAGGCGGCTTACTCCGGTACCCATTTTTGTGGAGTGCGATGCTTATATATAGTTCCCAATGCTAGCTATGGGTAGAGGGTCGTAGGGAACCAGATTAAGAAGAAGAAAGAAAAGGTCGTAGCAAGGAATGGGAGGAAGAAATGCGGCAGCTTGATGAGTAGAAAGAGATGAGATGTAGTGTAGCTAGAGTCCTGACTTCCAAAAACTGCGTGCGGATATAAAAGAAAATGTTGTGATATTATGTGATAGAGTAGTATTAATCGACAGAGAGAGGTCCGACAAGGTCCGTCTGAGATAAAGAGAGAGCAAAGTAGTTCGATTAGAGCTATCAAAGAGCAAAAGGATAGGTGGTGATGTACAAAGATTTGACGGTTGCGGAAGAAACGGCGCTTGCAAGTTGGTGGAGGAAAATCAAAATAACTCTGGGGTAGGCAGATGGAGTGAGGTGGAAGCTGCTAGATGGATAGTAAGTTTACCAGCGGAACGTCCGCTAGAGGTTATTAGTCAAAGTAAAGTTTTGCGGGAGAGCAGCTGCGTAAGATGTGCGTGCCTTTGACGAGGTCGACAAGTCGAAGGGATCGGGAAAGGCAGATAATAGTTACATAGAACCAGCCGTTCATAGTGTTGGTGTACATATTTGGGGGGTGCGCACTGCATCAATGACGTCTTGTGTTCCACTGACAGCCGGCATATTCACCTTTCCGGGACACAAAACGTCTACAACGCCCAGGTTTTAGCCACATCTTTGGCATTTCTCTCAGCGAGCGGGATTTCCGCCGTCGATGGAGTGCATCGAGGAATGGAGTCGACGGGAACGACGGGAATTGGAACAGCACACCTTTTCATGACCAATCATGACAGCCATCGCCGATATCACGAGTCGTCTGAACTAACACCCGTGTGAGATGGTTGGCTTACGCCCACTCCGGTGCGCACACAGCCGGGAGCCGCATATCTGATCTCTTTGGGTCGCAATCGATAAACCGCGTGGGGAGCAGAGCTTTCATCCAATAAGGCAACTAGCTGGGATGATCTCAGCCCAGTACTTCATCACGTCTCACTCGAATATACAACTCCTCGTTCACAAAATGGCATTAAACCGCGGGCTCAAAAACATAACCAACATATATAAGCAAACTAGGGTAATCATATTCGCACCGCTATCACATGTCGTTTTTCTCGTTACCATAATCCATCATTAGCGCATCTCGTTTAAGATCGTGCCTCCTCCAATTCCAACTCCAACTTCCTTATTATCTCATCCTTTTTCCTTCCCTCTTCCTCAAGCTCCTCGTTTCCAACAACCACTGTCGTAGGGGCAGAGTCGGTATTTCCAACATTAACCTTCTCAACCTTCTCCTTCAGCGTGTCAACCTCCTTGGTCAACTCCTGGATCTGAGCATTCTGCTTCTTAATCTGTTCACTCTGTACGTTGATCTGTTCCGTCTGGGACTCAATGCGTTCGCTCTGTGCCTTAATCTGCTCGCTCTGGGTCTTGATCTGCTCTCCCTGAGAAACAATCTGTTCACTCTGGGACTTGATCTGCTCAGACTGGCCCTTGATGATATCACTCTGAACCTTAATCTGCTCAGACTGCTGAGAGATCTGCGCGCTCTGGGCCTTGATCTGCTCGCTCTGGTTGGTGAGAGAGGCGTTTTGGGCCTCCAAAAGAGCGGTGATCTTGGCAAGCTGGTCGGCGATCAGGGGGTCGGCCTTAGCAGGGGCCGCAGCGACGGGAGCGGGAGCAGGAGCAGGAGCAGCGGCAGGGGTGGGAGTGGCAGCCTTAACAACAGCAGGAGGAGCGGCAGCCTTCATGGTAGGGGCACGAGGACGGAAGACAACCTCACGGGGAGAGTCGACGGGGGCGGTAGAGGCGGCAGAGACAGAGGAGCGGGGAGAGTTGGTGGATGTGGGGGAGCTGAAGGCACCGGCACCGGAAACAGACTGCTGGGGAGTGTGGGTGTTGCCAGCGGACTGGGGAGGGCGGTTGGCTGCCTCGGAGTCGTAAAGGCTCTCAAGAGACATGGTGATTGGCTCGGCATCTTTTCCTTCAAACCACTCCTCGGCATTGAGCGCAGCCTTTCCAGCGGCAGCATCGGGGTAGATGTCGGATTGGAAAGTTTCGGCCTAATTGAGTGTCAACATCGGATGAAACATAAATGTAGGGATAGTGAGCGGAGATTACCCTTCTGGGGACAATGAAGGAGATAGGCTCGATGTAGGCATCGTTGACAGTCTTGAAACCTCTCATAACCTCGTTCTCGGTAACCTGAGACTGCATTAGTATCTGTGAAACGAGAATTAAAGTTAAAGGCACATACATTGACACCGCGCTTAGGCAGGAACGCAACACCACGCTGAGGATCAGCACTCTTGTACTCGGACAAGAAGATGAAGTCGTCGTTCTCAAACTCAAAGTAACGGATGTTTCCGTCACCCTTTCCGGCGAGGTACAAGCACTTTGTAGACTCGTCCCAGAAGGGCATGCAGACACCGGAGATGGAGTCGAGCTGCTGGAATCCTCTAACAGGTCCCTCGCTCAAGTTCTTCAAGTCCCAGTGTCCAAGCTGACGGTCGGCTTTGGCGGAGAATCCAGTGGTCGCGATCTTGTCCCCACCAACATCTCCAGTCATCCAGACAGCTCTGGAGTTCTTCGCACCACCGTGCCCAGCAACTTCGTGGGCGACTGCCTGCTGTCTGGGGTCCCAAATACGGAGCTTCTTGTCTCTGCAAGTGGTTACGAGCAATGAACCGTTGCCGGACCACGACATTGACTGGATGGTCTCTCCGTGAGTTAGGGTGTGGTTGGACTGTCCGGTGTTGACATCCCAAAGCTTGACAGTGAAGTCACCGGAGCTGGTAGCGAGAACATTTTGCGCGGTGGGGTGGAACAAAACGTGTCCGACCTTTCTAGCATGACCGGCGAGCTTGATTAAGGGCTCAACATCAACGGGTTCCTCCTCCTCTCCGGTCATCAAGGTAAAGTTCTCCGGCACCTGCCAGATGAAGACCTTTCCATCCTCGGAACCGGAGGCAATAACTGAATCATCGAATGGCGACCAATCGGTGTCGAGAACGGCTGCGGTGTGTCCTCTGAAGAGGGGCATACGCTCTGGGAGTTTTCCGGTTTCATTGAGGGGGATAACTGCGAAGGCACCTCCACCGCCTGCTTCCCAGTTTACGGAGAGGTATTCTGGGTTTGCCTATTGGGCTATCAGCTGCTGTAGCACCCCCGGATTACGCGCGTTTCGCACCTTGATGATGTTGCTGTCCCAGGCATTGCGAGAAATTCGTCTGTAGAGATGACGGAAGCGGTCAGATAGCGGTTTCGCGGGGGATAGTAGATGGAAGCGAACAAGTTATCGTAGCATAGCTCCTGTAGCGCGCCAGTTAGCAAGATGTTCTACGTGTCCTTAATCGCGCATTCAGCAAAGGTAAACAACGAACCTTCTTTGTAGATCTACCAAAAACATGACCTGTGTATTCCGTTCCATCAGAGGTGCGATTCTCGAGTTTCCCCTCCAAAGTGCAGTAAACTTACGGTACTTTGACGAGCGGACAAAACGGCCAGCCATTGTTGTGTTCTTTTGTGGTTCGCGTAAGGTGAAGTTAAGTGATTGTATCGATTAAAACAAAAGATGGCGTTCTGCAGAATCCAAACTGGCTTGCGGGAGTAAATTAGAGTGAGTGTTACGGGATGACAGAAAAGCTTGAGGAGGGGAAATGTAGATGTGTGAGACACGGGGAGGGAGCTGAGGGTCGTTGCCAAGCTCAGCAAGGCACGTGTCTAGCTCCCTCTCTCGATGGCAACGCGGGATCGCGAGGCTGGAAAGCTAGAGTCCCCCGACCAGCGAGTCCGGCGATGCAACGTACATACAACGCAATCCCATGCATCGACGGCCCGAAAAAGAGATGGGGCGGGCTTCGTTGTGCATCGCTGATGTCCCGTTTCTGCTGGCTCGATGCACCTAGGACCATCTAGAGGAAGTTGGGGGAAATCTTAGACGAGGTTTCTTGAAAGACCGCAGGAAGGCCGCATCTAAAAGCATCTAGAGAACTTACAGGAAGTCTTAGACGAGGTTCCTTGACAAAGACCACACGAAGGCCGCAACTAAGAGCATCTAGAGACCTTCTAAGAGACTCTCTGCATACTGGCAACTGCAGGCACTGGAGACGTCTAACCGAAAGGAACTGGAAGGGAGTTTTGGAATCCCTTGATACAGTAACTCGACATGCGGCGCGGCAGGTACGAATTGCAACATCCGGGGAGCCCAGGAATAATCCAGTCGGTACGAGTACTCATACTCGACATTCTCAGGGAACAAGGTCCGGTAATCACAGTGGAGTCCTGCAAGATTCTAATTCCAAACACCAAATGTACCTGAGCGTATCCAGGGTCCACATCTCTACCCCCGCGGCAGCACTTTCCTCCGGAGCTGGGGGGGTGGGAAGCTATTACAGATCGTCGGCCTGTCAGTTGTGTAACTACTCTAGAGTAGATCAGTTGTTTCGGCTCGGGATGTTCTCGTCGGGCATGAGTTGAAACATCGTTCCGGCGTGTCTGCGTCTCCTTCTCCGATCTTCCGAAGCCTAGCGAAACCTAGCCCAATTCGTGCCCCTCAGAATTCGTACTCAAAATCCACAAATCCTCTTTTCCCAGCATTCCCGAAGATCATGAAAAGATATTCAGAGTGAAGAATTCAATTCTAGTAGACAATTGAACATAATTTGTGGTTGTGGTTGACCCATTCATGACGCGTGTGTCGGAGCTGTCGCGCACCGCTGTCGCGAGCTCCAGTTTCTGTGAGGTAATAGATAACGATAACTGAGTCACGAAAACAACCTCAAGCTCCCCAGCTCCGCCCGATGGGTGCCCCGTTGGGCACGCGTTCGACCGCGTCTCCCGGAGCCGAATCGTAATGCCAGATGTATCCCGAGGGTGAAAATAGAGATAAGGTGAATTCATCATATGTTGCACAAAATAAACTTTGTCGCGTGAAACTACGGGAACGGTAGCAGCGGGAAGCTATCCTCACCCGGTGTGCAAGGGATCCCGTGTGCAACGCGCTGGTGTTTGCGTCATCTTCAAAGCACATCACACGATCACCATACGCTATGGTCTGCGACGGCATGAACACCTCATTCCGCATTGCGGAGTCAATGCGTGCAGTATGTCTCGGTAAATGAGGGGGAGTGTGGCGGGGTCTTTTTTTGCTATCAGTGCTTCTGAAATGTCTTGAGTAAGTAGAGTTGACTCTCTTTATTTCAATTTGAAAGAACCTTTTTGAAGGTTCTGGAATATGAATTCCGTCTTCCAGCCTATCCTAATAATCTTACAAGTCCAGCTTCGCAATCGCCCGCCACTTCTTTCTTCGTTCATTATGTTATCGTAATCCTCCCAGTCTGTAGTATCCAGTATACTATCCAATGCTATCAAATGTTATCAAGTTCCAAATCGCAATGATGTTTATCCTTCCCAAATGCAAATGCTGTTATCCCACCCTTTACCCCCTCAACGGAACCTCCTCCACAATACTATTCCCCGCCGCATTCACCTTCCTCAACACAACTTCCTCCTTCCAATGCACCTCCCTACGCTTTATGCTTCCCTGCTTAAGCCCTTCTATCCACTTCTCAAGAATCTCTCTATGGCGTTCTTCTAGCTGTCGTTTCGTCTTCCAAGCATCATCTGCGGCTTCGTGACCAACAAATCGTAAGCGGTAGAGCTCTACTCCATCGTCTGCGAGTTTCGTGGTGATGATTTTTAGGGCTTCCGGTTCCCGTTTGGGGGTAACGGATTTGTGGCGGCGATGAGATTTGGAGGCATTTTTTTTGTGTGCCATGATGTGGGAGGTTGGGGGGTGATCGGCGGTAGAGTTTGCAGTGATGTGCAGGTTATTTGTTGTATCCTTTCTGGGCGGTTTGTTTATTTATTATTGGTTATCGGGCTTTTTTTAGGTTGAGTTGTTCTGGTAGAGTAGTCGAAGATGGTATTAAGGGTTCGTTGAAGAAAGGATATCTCGGGGGTATCTCGTAGAGAACCTTGTGTCGTGTGAGGTGAATGAAAAGTAATCTGTTCAGTTCAAAAGTCAAGGTGGAGGTCGTGGGTCATAGCAAGGTGATGCAAGTTTATGAGCTGGGGGGGCAAATACGCTAGTGGTTTGGGTTGTAACCGGGTCGCGTGAGTCATGGCGGAGTGGGTTGTTCCTGGCGTACGGGGAGAGAGGACCGGGATGCAGGAGACCAGGCGAGGTAAGTACGGCTACCGGGTTCGAGAAGGTACTACGAGTGAGAGGAAGTGAACGGATGTGACGTAGTGTGGCTGTGTGGCTAGTGCCTATTTAATCCAATGAACAAGCGAGGGTAGCTCACGATGGAATTTCACGAAGGTTTACAGGAAGGGGAAACATGATTGAGAAACGGTGATTCTAGATATCACATGTGAGTAGTACTTGTATGTATACTCTACACTTGTCGGTTGGTTCGTGGGTGCTCGGATGATCTGCTAATTCTCCGAGTGGGCTCGGGTGTCGCCTATGCTGCATGACGAAAGTTGGGGAACAACTCACAAGACACCACGGGAGCTATGCCACCGTACAGATCGGCTATGGTAAAGATAGTAAAGAGAAACGGAGGTTTGTTCCATCCAGGTACATAAGCGGGTTTCATTATGAGAGTTGGTGGTGGGTGTGGCAGTTTATCTTGTTTCGTTTCGTTTACCGGGTCTGAAGTCTGGAACATCGATCGATCTATTATGTTCTTTGATTACCTTTGACAGCCCTGTATACTCGGTACCAAGGTGTTGGCACTTTACAAAGCATACAGTGAGATAAGTATATCAAAGAGATTGTTTTTATTTTTATTTTTTGCTACAGACTGATCTATCAAGCCTGGACGAAGTCGGACGAAGTAAGGAGGTGAGTAATAGATAAAGACAGCAGGGGGTCAAAGTGCACACGAAGATATGAATGCTAAAGTAATCTATCAAGGCTGCGTGGCAATGAATCTAGAGAATCTATCTTCCCATAATTGGTAGCGAGGAAGATCCTTCACCGGTCAACCGTGGTGTTGACATTCGATATTAATCCGATTTATTGCTCTTCTGTTTATCTATCTAATAATAGGCGTTTCTGGTTCCATGATGCTCTGCTGCGGTTGTCAATGGACTTATCAATTTTCAGTTTTCGTTATTGATTGGAGAAGTGAAGTTAGCGAATAGAGGGACTCCATCGTCCGAACTACGGTCTACCCTCGATGGGGTGGGGGGTCAATCTATCTCTTCCTATGGATCCGGGGAGAAGAGTAAACAGTTCAGATTGCGTTCAAGCCAAGACTATTACCAAACTGTAGGCCGGCCTGAGAGCGGAGAGCTCATCGAGTGACAGCTATGCCAACATGCACTGTCAATCTCCCTTTCAGTTCTTGAATCCGATTGACTCGCTTATCCAAACTTCCCACCACCATTGATCATTCATCGCCCCTTACCCCCAAATGTTTCCCGGGGTCGGATTGAACATAACACAGCAATATGCAATCTATCTACAGCTCTTCAACTTATATTAAACACACAGCTGTCAATATGTACTTTCTCCAAGGCCGGTTTATTATTTGGAAGTTGTTCTATCCAGCTTCTTTGACAAACCTAGCTAGCTAGCCTTATCTTCGATTTCGCCATCAATACTGAGGGTTTCGCCTTCGCTACTTTATCGTATCGTTGTGGCGAAGCGCGAAACGAATAAAAACTTCCATTTCATGAATTGTACTTTGAATCAATTGGGTGCATTGACAAGCCTAGGATTGAGTTAGATGAGTTGATATCCATCTTATTCCGTCATCAGTTATCATCCCACCCCACCCACAGTCATGTACCGGCAATCTCTCCGATATATTTCTGTCCCCCACCATTATGTATTTCGATTCAGACCAATAATCCATCTAACGATTTCTAGACAACCGACGGTGATATCAAATCAGCCCAGTTAGCCATCGGTTCGGTTCGTTCGGAGCCAGGTAAAAGATCCGATTGACTCGCTTGTTTGATTCTGCTTCATCATAATATGAACCGGGAACATATGAACTTAGGTATGTAACAACGGACGCATATCCAAACCGACGGAATTTGTTGCTGTCAATACTCATATACTAGATGACCGGAAAGATCACCGATGCATGAACTTTGTAAATACTGAGGCTCCACTCCGCCATATAATTTTAGAAGCTTCTTCAGACTTTCTTCTCTAGATAATAAGTAGATCCGTTAGATTAGATATATCTTGAAATATTTCTCAAATATTTCTTGAATAAGGTCCTACGTAATTATCAATTCCTGTGTACCTAAAATTCGGGGCATGCAACCCCCAGATCCTGACGGTTCTGATCTGAGTGATCCATGATGACCCCCACTTACCACGTCCACCACGTCCACCCGCATACATGATCCAACCATCTCAACCAAAGTCTCCACCCCCCTAGAGTAGATCCTCTAGATCCACATTTATCCAATGCCATCCGATGCGGTATGCCTCAAAGAGCCGAATCCATAAGAAAGGGCCTATGAAAGCGGCTACATCTTTAATTAGAGGCGGCATATGTACATAGATAACCGCGTTTGCAAGTCATCGCGGCTTGCAGAAGTCCGCAGACTGCAGGTACATCAAAGGCTGCGTGCGTGCATAGAGTGAGTACATAACTGCCAGACACGCTGGAACGTGGCGAAGAGGCAAAAGAGTTGAACAGTCGCCTTATGAACTGTGTTGGGAGTGAAGTTAAAAAAAGAAAGACGGGCTGATGGATAATGATATAATTATTTTTATTTTTATTTTTACTGTGTTGGGAGTGAAGTTAAAAAAAGAAAGACGGACTGATGGATAGTGATATAATTATTTTTATTTTTATTTTTATAGAGGATCGTGAGTTTAACTATTATCCTAATGAAAAATTCATTTATTGAATGTGGAGCGCAGCGACGGACGTGAATAGAGTACTTATTTGTGAGAGAAGCGACCAGGGAGTGAAGGTATGGAGATGGTGAGCGGAGCGAACATGGAGTTTAAGTGGGAACACTTTGGCCGAGCAAGCGAAACGAGCAAAGGAGGGCAACAGACAAGGAGTACATAGGAGAGCGTGCCAGAGGAATGGCGCCAGTCATTTCTATGATTCCCTCTGGCACTCTGGCACATGGCACATGGCACATCATGGGCTCGCACTCGGGTGATACAAGCATGCTAAGTTACATCTCGCTTGCGGTAGTGTAGTTACGGTTTTGACATGTGAAAGGTTGTATGTACCGTTGTACAGTTAAAACTGAAATAAAGAATTGGAGTCGGCCGAAACAAAACATTTGACTCACTTGGAAACCTAGGAAATGGAGATTTCGAAGGATGTCGCAAAAGGCTCAAGAAGGAATGAACAAATTGAGTTTGAAATTATTATTATTAGGTTTTTTATGCGTATGTTTATTCCTGAAGCCAATGGAATACCTATTATCCATAATCGTTTCTATTCCCTAGGTCCTCCAATTGCCATTTCCATACCCATTCCATCCATCCTTCAATTCCCATACCCATTTCCCATCGTATTCACGTTTCCAATCCCATAATTCCTCCCATAATCCATATATCCTCCCATCACAAAGCCCTATGTAATTTCGAAAATTTATCGTATTAAGTATCTCAAGTAAGTATGCAAAAAAATTCAAACGCCGCCCTTCCCAGTCGCTCCTATGCATTCCATATATCTCAGTTCCCTTTCTCTTCTCTCAGTATCCCCAGTATCCCCAGTATTCCAATACAAAGGAAACACCCGTGTGCGGAAGTGGCAAAACGATTACCCGGTGTAAAAAAGCGGGTGGCGATCCCCCGCACCCCACAATTCACACCCCACCCCCCACCCGGTGAGCAAGAGTATCTAGCATCATCATCGTGTTCTCCATTCACATTCACCAACTAAGGTGAATTACTCCTCACCCTAACCAAACCCTCTTTACCCAACAACACCTGAGCCTCCAGGGTTTTCATCAAAAAATCCGTATGCGACTGTAGCATAGATCTATCTACCTTGAGTTCAAAATCCATCAAAAAGCAAAAGCTAACCTCAAGTTTTGATAATTCCAGATCTTTCAAGCCACCAACTTTCGCAAAACGTTCATGAGGATATGATAAATCCTCCAAAGTTTTAGCCGCGATACGTAATGCGGCAAGAAGTAGACGATGAACGTTTAATCTTGTGATGGGGATAATTCGATCGATTATTGCTAATCGATGTAGGTAGTAAGAGGCGGCGAGATATACGGCGGTTGAGAGGGGACAGAAACGTTGGATTCTGGTCACGCGGGGGTTATGTTAGCTAGGTTGTTTTCTTTGTTTTCTTTGTTTGGGGCATTTAGTAGCGTAGGGGATAGAGTTTTGCCGGAGATTTTCCGGGGCTAGATGACGCCTGGGCTACGGGGAGATTGTGGGGAAATCCGGGGGTGGCATGAAGGGGTTGTGTTTGGAAGGTGGTTATTTGGGCATGGGGCGGGGGTTGTTTGTGGGTTTGTTTGACATGAACATACCGGAAGAGATAGTCTTCTATTGGAACTTCGGGGGCAGATTTGCTCCAGAATTTTCGTGCTATCGTACTGTAATGTGTGGTATCGTCTACTCCGCCGTGGTGTATTACGCTTTCTCCAGCTTCGCTGTCGGTGTCGCTGGCGGGAGGAGTTGATTCTCGGTTCTCGTTGGTTGGTGAACCGAAACAGTAGTCGCCTGTTGAGTCTCGTCGTTCGGCACTGGGAGTGGTGGGATGGCTGGTCGGGGGTGTTGGTAGTAGATCACCTGTCATGCTCACAAGAAGCTCGACATATCTTGACAATAAAGTCAAGGCTCCGGATGGTGCGAGATGGAAGATGTCTCCATCTTTTCCTCGCAGACCTCGGGGTTTCGGAGAATCGGTGTCTTCGTGGAACTCGGGGGGTAGATCGGCCATCACGGTGGGGACTTTTTCGTGGTCGAGGATGACGTGAGGATGCTCTGGACTATAAGGGGGAGGAGGCGACGCGAAGGGACTGGACATTCGCAGGTAGTCGGTGTCTTGCTGTGTCGTAGTCTCGGTGGCTAGTTGGTGGAAGTGTTGGTAGGTTTGGTAGTTTTGGTGGTTTTGGTGGTTCTGATGGTTCTGCTGCTGCTGGTTCTGCTGAGCCTGGCTGAGCTTCTGCTGCGCTGCACTCGGAGATATGCGGAGTTTTGACAGGAGAGCCTGCGCATGGTTCGCATGGCTTTCGAGCAGACCTTGATGGTGATATGTTGATTGTCTGATGGCGGTAGTAGTGCACGAGTCTGGATGCGACACGTCCCCGGCGTGTTGCTGTTGTGCTAGGATCAAGAAGCTCGATTGAAATGGCCCTCGTACGCCCCCCTCCTCTTCGTATGCTGGTGGCAACGAAATGTTGGCGGCTTGTGCTGCGGTCCGTAAAGAGACCGAGACTCCATGCAGCCCAACTGTAGTCAAGGTGTGTGGTGCAGACGGGGAGGTGGTGGCCGATGTATGGAAGGGCAACTGGCTGGTTGGGAGATGTGGAGGGATATTGGCAAATGGGAGAATGCCCGACGCAGCGTGGGGCAGCTGTGACGATGTTGCGCAGGAAGGAGCGTGGAAGCTTGATGGAATTATTGTGAATTCGAATATATTTCCCTCAAGCTGGCACTGGATGGGATATGTTGCCGGCAGTAGAGCACTGGTTGCCGGTTATCGAGCTAGATGATGGACGGAATGGCTAGAGTAGACAGATAGATAGCAGATGTCCAGCTGAGACAACAGAGAGCCACTGATTGTTGACGTCGAAGAGCAGTAGTCGATATATGAGTCGATATATGACACGGCCAGTATATAACAACACTCCTAGACGGCAGGCGGATAGCAGAAGGATTCAGAAGAACAAGTGGGCAGCCTCGGTATTCTTATGTAGGAATCAACGACTCGGAGAGAAGCCTACTAGCGAGAGTAAACAGAGAGAAGGGGGAATAAAGTGCCACACAAAACAGTAATGGTAATGCCTGGCAGTCGGTGTGAGTTGCTGTGTTTGTCATTCGACGTATTAGAAAGTCCACGGACCTTGGGACACAATCGATCAAGTCCGCCTTCTGTGAGACTCAAAATGCGCTAGGGAGCCCAAGGGAACTACGAACGAACCGAAACCTCAAAGGGCACCCAAGGATACCCAAGAAATCCCAAAGCAAAGTCATGAAGGGATCGCAAAGTAACCCCAAACTGCGAGCTGAATTCCAGCATCTCCAAACAGACATGTTTCATTCTTTCACTGCCACAATATCATGGTTCCCTACGCAGGGCAAAAATGGGACTCGTCATAAAGCCCCCAGATGCTCCAGCATAAATGTCGATATCTTCCATACCTCCTCCCGTCCAGCCGATGCAAGGGAGGGTACAGAATAATTATGCTTAAAAAATCCTAGACGGCGTCTGAGGAGTTTTGGAGATGTTTTCTGGGGATATGGAAGACGACTTTGCTTCGAAAATAAAGCCTAGGAACAAATAAACGAAAAACTCTGAAATTCTTACCTCCTTCTACTTGGTTGACGAGGACCTAAAATTCAACAAGTGTCCGTCTGTTAACAGAAACAGCTCGCTGCAGCTCAACCATCTTGATCTCCTAGACCAGCACTTCAGGCACTCCAGGCACTCACTAGTCCTATCACTGTACCCGAGACATTGAACTTCTGCCTATGAACCATTAAAACGAAGGTAGGGGACCCCGAAGGGTACATCGTGGGTACGTCGTGGCATCGTAGCTATTGATGTTTCGGTACTTAGCCGCCGCCCGTTCAAAGTTACTGAAGGATGGGAAATTCTGGCAATTACGGTTAGAATTATATCGACCGTAATGTGGAGTACCGTACCGTAGGATTTCTTGCATGCCTCAGCCCATTCATGATTGACGTTCTATGGGCAGCTGATCCGTACCGCCACCCCGCAATGACTCTTGTACGATGCTCGCATTGATCTACCGTTTCACAGCTCCCCGATGCTAAATCCTCCTGTTCTCCAGCTCCAATGATATCCTCTCGTTAACCTCCCATCGATGTGCTGTGCAGTGCTCCTGGTGTTTCTGCCCTTCGTTGCAGCCCACGGCGAACGAGGATGTTGACCTCGTTGCCCACATGCCATCCAGGCCACCCCCGTAAGACCCTGCATCTCAAATAACAGGGTACCAGGGATTATTGGAGTGTTAATTATTCCCGATGAGAAGCGCATGCAAGCACGATGACGCCGGGTGTAGGATGCTCGACATACTCGAGAAGGAGCGACATCGCGTGAACAGATTTGAGAAAAAACAACGAGCAATAAGAAGGTGGAAATGGAAGTTGAGTGGTTGAAAGGATGACGAATAGAGTAATCGTGCTGCTTTGGCGGAGACCCGGCCCCACTGGTCCTGGAGTGGAGAAGGATTGGAGGACGTCATTCCGTCGCCCAACAGCGCCGCGGGATGTCCTCGTCCTGACCTCGAGAAATTACGCTCACAACCTTTTCGGGGTGGAGGGGCACTCTACTCTAGAAGAGTATACCCCATCTATTCCCCCAACTTACACTCTCCCTATACTGCTTTAACTCCATTTAATTCATCCACGATCCATGCAAGACATGCGGGAGTTTTGTGAACTTCTACCAAGCCGGCTCAAACCGTTGATCAATTTTCTCCGTCATACCTTCAATCAACCGACCGTCACACCAAAGTATTCAAATCAATCTGGCTCAAATTACTCTCCCCGCTCTTTGCATTTTCACGCGTAGGAACCCGTCATACATACCGTAGGGAAGCAACACCACCGGCTAACGATTGTACAACACGACTCTGGAGTACTGCAACACGAATGAAGAGAGTCCAGATTGTGATCTGCGGACGACACATGAGGTATTACGATTTGCAGTATGGTATCCCTTTTCACCAAATACTTGTCGTAACCAGAAATAGCAGTTGAACTCGGAACAGAATGACTAGGCCATCAGTACTCCGATGTCTGCTCCGATCCTAGGAAAGACGTTGTCAGGAACACCCGAGCAAGCAGCTGAAAGCCCGGATTAATCCCGCGAATTCCCGGTTTCTGGGCTTTAGTTTCTGCTTGTGGCCGAGCATCACGAGCTTCGGCCTTCAATTCTTCAACAAAAAAGATCTTCCTGAGCATCAAGGAACCAACGTTACATGCGTTTCTCCTTCTTGAGCCATTCTCCGGAAAACACGGCATTTTACATAAGCTTACCGCGCGTTTGGATGCAGCAGTATGTCTTGCCTCAGCCTGTTGAGCATCTTGAGCTGAACTTAAGACCAACGGAACGCTCGAGCACATTTAGCTTCCGGCCCTTTCTTTTGATTCTAAACTGGCGGGGTTTCGCTACCGGCATCTCACAAGACAGTGGCTTGGCGAAGCATAGACCTTTTGTCTTGTTCCCTCGTTACCGATGTTTCTCGTTGACTGTCTTCAGCCTGATGTCGAGGTCGGTACAGAAAATACTTTGAAGCTTGGGAACTGCGGATACGGCTCCGATATGTCACCCGCAGTCATGAAGCTGGCTGCTCACGCCCGAGCCTCAGGGTCCTGTCGTTGACAGTGTCTCCTTGGCACACGTGGTGGTGACAGCGGAAAGGGCCAATTATGTATCCGTATCGATAAGAAACATCTTGCTACATAGATACATATCGACGTTTCCACAGACTAATTCAAGCTAATTTTATGTTTCAGCTTCCAAACAGCTGACTATGACGGCGCCATCGGCACCTATGTCGTTAAAAGGAGAGAAACAAATGGCGTGTTTATCTATGTTCGTGCGTTCCTGCCGTTACGAACTAGAGTAGAAACGGTAGACTACTTTGATGGGGTTAGGATGAGTGGCATTAAAGACTTTTAATGAAGCCGAAGCCTTACAAAGGGAGCGAACGGCTGAGGCTACGCTAATCACTTGTTTAGTTGACACTACTCTATCCGACGTTCCCCCCGAGCAATAATACTGTGCTTCTAAGATTTACAAAATAACATGCTGTGACCTATGTAGATATGTAGGTATGTAATACACCCCGCAATATATTGATGAGATTCCCGGCACACGCAGAACAGAATTGCAGAAATACCAGTACCCCGCAGATTAACCCTCATGATCTGACGATGACGAGGTAAAGTTGAAATTTTACTTCACACAACGGTGGCCTTACACCTTACAAAACTTTTCACGCTCGCTTCTCCGGCGTCTACGAGGTTTCTGGAACGCTTACGGCCCGAAAGGAGAGAACTCCGATGAGTAGTCTCCCCGTCTCTTGTTCTAGAACCACCGGGAAGCACACACCAGGAAACTCCGATGGTTAACGATATGGCTCGCTAAGCCTGCTGCCTGACCGATTCTCAAGTTCGGTGAAGCCAGAAGCCAGAAGCCATGAGCACCGAAAATTGAAAACCGAAATCCCGTTATTGTGCCGGACTTTAATCTTTAGGTCCCTTTTCATAGGGCGAAAAGATTTGTAAATCTCACCTCAAGGACGAAAGAAAATCGATCTTTAGGTCCCTTTCCGGGCTATCACGGCCCTATCCCTACTCTACATCCGTTTCTCCTCCTAAGCGTGGGATGTTTCCATAGCTCTAGAAGCACTGTGTAGCCGTATTCTACTGCCTACATACATAGAATTGTGAGCGCGACTATGGCGTCGGCACCGCTGTAGAGTACTCTAGATATGCATATGTACTGCACTACGAGCATCTCAAAGCCCTTAAAATTGCCGGTGCGACGGTGAAGTTCGTCATTAGCTATTTTCCCCACGGAAGTTCAGATTACCTGCAGATACTTTACCATTACGATCGAGATGTCCACTAAAAGTTCTACATATAAAAAAAAACCGTGGGATATCCGCAGTATATACGCAGATATTTTCAGCTTTACGAAATACTTAATCGCCATAGCTATGTCCGATGTTTACAGTTTCGGCGTTCTGGTCCATGAAACACAGAGGTACCAGGCAAGGTAGCCGCCAAAACATGGTTCATGTATTTGCTTTTTCTTCTTGTCGGTGGCCATGATAATGGCAGCTGACATCGCACCCACTGGGGCACCCACAGTAACGGTACGGGCTTCCCCGCAATGCGTCAATTCCCCACGAAGTTTGGGGGTACATATGGACATACGGCGGTCAGAAACTCTTGCGCGGTTTTCGAGTCCATCCAGTTGAAGATTGCCATGTTTCTGTTTCGTTTTACATCTCATCTGTTTGCTCGGCGATTTCGGCGATTTCATGATGTTACATTCAGCTGCCACAGACCTTAAAGCTCGGCGTTGGTCGTCGGTCGTCGGCGGATACTGCGGTTCAAAGTGCAAAAGCAAAGTGCACCTTTCTACCCCTGTCAATTCCTTCATGCAGGGTGCTTTCGAGTGACCTCAGGACAAGAAAGGGCTCGCCGCTCTGATACCCAGGAAACCAGGGACTCCAGGGACGGGGACTCAACAAAGTTCGAACAGGAGTGGAGCGCTCCGCGAAGGGACACGAAACAGATGGCTTTACTATAAGTAGATCGTTTTCAACCACCGAGCTTTGTACTCACCAGGGTTATTGGGGCGTTTCAGGAACGGTTCGAGCTGCTGGATAAGGTGATGTGATGTGCAGCTTTGTGTGCACGTGATCAAGCAGCACATCGTCGACCCAATGCAGAAAGATCGTAGACGCGGATGTAGCGAAATTCACCGACGTTCTAACAGAGAAGGATATCACGCGGCCTGTCGAAGTTGTAATATCTGTGCACATCCCTCCAAGAGAACAAGGAGCAAGTCTTCGACTGCGACACGGCTAGGCGTGAGGTTGATCAATGCAAGATATATGGAATATGTAGTAACTAAACCATCGACGGCAAGGCTACGGAGAAAAAGAAGCACAAGCTGAACCATGGCCCGTAACCGAAGCACACTGTACATGTTTGCTATTATACCCTACCGAACAGTCCCTAATGGTAATGTTTGGTATCCATGATCCATCGCCGCTCTCTAAGGAAACAGAGTCCAAACAAAGCACTCACTCAGTCGGTGAGACATTTTCAAAGATCCTCCTACCACTATGCATGCTTTGTTGGCCATTGGGTATCAATTACTTCCTACAGTTGGAATGCAGCTCTACAGTTAGCTCGATGATATTTTAGTCTTAAACTTTTCGTCATTTCGCCTCAGATGTGGCTTGCAGCTAAGTTACAGTTGGCATGGACAGCATGCTGCATCTCAATCTAAACCTATCCGTTGGATGGTACTCGAGTAACTGTGAGAAAAATTCGAAGCTGCAGACTATAGAAGCTGCAGAGAACCTGCAACTGTGGCTGTTAAAGAAGTGTACCGTCACTTTGCATTTTTGTGGCGTCAGGCTTGCTCATCTGTTACAGAAGTTTTGCTGGCAGAATATCGCGATAATACTGTGCAGCATTCGTCACTGTGGCTTGGACATCCCAATTGCGAGATTTCTTATACATATACCAAGCCTCAAAGGCAAAGCTTATTTGGACTCCATCGAGGTATTTCCATGTGTTGAAGCTATCTAGAGTACTTAGAAGGCATCAAAGATCCCAGAATGTGTGGCTTTTCGGTTACTGATCAAGACTTTTAGCGTTGGCAATTGTTTCGCTAAAAACTGTTTCCAGGGAGCTTTCCGGATCGACGTCCGTCGAGGCACAAGTGACAAGCTTTTTTTGTTGCTACGCTGGCTCCAACGGATTTTTTTTCGAGGGGCACATGGACTTTGTTTCAAGGTTGAGCTGTCAAATCCCTCTAGCTTTTGATCCTCCCGGAACTATCACTGATAAGTTTGCGGGGTGGCGTTGGAAACA